>CM073758.1:0-617313 GCA_037127355.1 Schoenoplectus tabernaemontani | reverse complement strand
TAATCCCGGAATGCCTCGTCCCCGGGTTGCACCTCGAACATGTGCACCGCCATTGTGTAAATATTTCCTTTCAGTAATGCCCCCTAGATCCTCACCTTCCCATCTTATATCATCAGGTGCAATCTTCAATTCAAAAACAAAAATTGCACAGATAAGTGAACAAGCATATAACTGAAGATTAAAGGCTTTGTTGTTGTTGTTGTATAAGTGAACAAGCATATAACTGAAGATTTTTCTTTTCTGTAAATGCAATCTCAACCTCTTTAAGATTGATCCATTCCCAGGTCTCGCTTTTTGTGCCAATATCATAGACAAGAGCATGTGTACCCTGAACAAAACAGTTTGTCAGACATACCAACAGCATATCATTATTAATAGACAAGCAAGAAACAACAAACCTTAAGGGAATCGTATTCCTTTATGATGGCCTCATAGAAAGTATTGTCTTCAGGCCACCTTGTCAGAATTTTCCTCCCAATTAATGATGCCGGGTTCTCAATTCCTGCTAGTGGACCCCGGTTGCCAGGAATTGAGCATCTGTTACTGGGACCCGCAGGTGCAAACTACATGAATGCACCCAAGAAGAGCACTTTATGACAAACAGTAATTCACTATTCTATCTGCTTTAATTTTTCCATATATATGTGATCCAACCATGCTAACTTGTTGCATAAAAAGAAGCTTCTCTTGTTTTTATGTAGCATGTTTAGAAAAGAAGGTGAATCTATTTAATACAGGTCTCTACATAATAGAAGATATGTTTTTGCCTCTGCAAGCCAAAATGTCCCACACACCTCCAGAACATGGAGATATAATGTATCTTGTCTCTCATAATTCGTTATCTATACTATTATATAAAGCATCTAAGAATTGGAGGGTCCATTTTTTATCATGATATTTTTTTATTATACCCATTTTATCCCTCAATTAGACGGATAATATTTATTTTTGGTTGATCGAACGTATGTAATCGCATCCATTGATCCCCTCTTTTTCTTCATTTCTTTCCCTTATATACTATTATTTCCATAATATTGTTTTTTTTATTTAGCAACCTTGTGCATATTTGGTAAGAAATTAATGGTGATAATATATGTTAGAATAATTTACTTTTCTTGCCATAAAAATCATGAATCATTAACCCCTATTGTGCAAAAATCTCATCCAAGATTAAATATAGTCTTTATTATAGGTTTTCTCTATAATTTGGTGAATTTATAATTTAATATTAGATAAATATGAATTTTTTTATCTTATAATGTTTTAATGTTTAAATAAAAGAGTCTGCTGCAACGCGCGGGTATATAGCTAGTAAAATGAAAGCAATGACTCATGCAACTTTGCAACTTTAAAAGTAATGTCTGATGAGCAAGGAGGGATATAACAGATATTATTCATGTGATATTTCCTTTTTAGAGATATATGTTTTGGTATTAGGCAAAGACATGATACTCTTAATATGGCTTGATATTTTGCAGAGACATGAAGAGAATTGTCCAAAAGAAAGAAAAAGAGGAGAAAAATAGAAGAAGTTGAAGCATCATTCTAGCCGGTAATACAACAGCAGCAATTTACCGTTTTAGGTTTCTTAGGCTTGCTTCCAGCAGATAAAGGACCCAACTTTGAGCCAGGCAGGTTGGAAGGTGCTACTGGAACAGCAACAGGAGAGAGATGCCTCTTTCTAGATCCTGACAAGGTAGGGCCACCATGCTCTGTACCTCGACTGCTCTGTGGGTGCATGCTAGACTGGGCTCCACCATTCTGTCTCCACTCCCTAAGTCAACCAACAACAACAAAAATTTTAACTTCTCAACTGTTTTATTAACTATTATGTGTGATTGTGGGCGCCACTGCATAACCTAAAGGGAAATATCCAGATCATATTGTCACGCACTGATATGATAGTTGGGCTATGGTGATATGCATTATGGATTGACTGGTAATATGGATCTGTCTCCGTTTTTAAAGCCTAAATAATCGATCCAAACTGCTGAAAATGATTTTCATATATAAATTCAGTATTATACCAAATTTTATATTTTTTAGGATTTTTTTACTATTTTTTTAAATAATTAGAAAATCACTTGATTTAATCATTATATACCATCTAAAAAAGTAGTAAAAAATTTTAAAAATATAAAATTTGGTCTACAACTACAATTGTATATAAAGATCATGTTGAGTGGTCCTAATCGATTATTTACACTTTGAAAACAGAGATGGATCCATATCACCAGCCGATACATGATATGCATATTACCATAGTCAAACTCCTGATGTAATTATATGACTACAGGACCCTAAAATATCAATTTACATGATGACAGGAGGGACCAGATCTATGAGTTCTAGAGGTAGGATGATTATAGTTGAAACAGACATAAATCAATCCCCATCTTATGAAGGTGTATTGTGTGCTACTTATACAACAAGATGGAATTATGATATTAGTTTTTAGTTTACTGAATTCAAATTAGCCCCATTTGACCAGTGCTTCACACTCCCCCTTCTGAACTACACCCCTTTAGACTGGTAAATTTATAATGATTCTATCATTATTCAGAACTGCCAAATTATACTTTTTTTTTGCTCTCCATTCCAGGATTCACATTACCATACAGATAACAATTTTAAAACAATAACTCTGTACCTCATTATTTAATCTCATATGGATGTTACTACAGAATATTAATATTGCAAAGCCATATCCATCGCAGAAACGATTAACAATAAAATGGTTGATAGACAAAGTGGTAGATAGTGATTCCCAGTCATTTGCAGCAAAGACCCTCAAAGGTTCTCCAAAACCAACAAGTGAAAGCAGTGCAGTCACGGAATCTCAAGTTTCACATATTTAAAACATCTCTACCGCACTTCTCCAACCAACAAGGGCTTTCTCTCTTTTCTAGAACTGTTTCCCATTTAAATTTATTCACCTTCCACAAATTTTCACTTACCAATATATCCAACACAATTCACCTAGCAAAGGCCTGCTTGTCTCAATAATATTCATAACCCCCATACAGTCATTGTATTGCTTTGAGAAATTGCCTTTATTTCAAAGGCACGGTTCTCCCTAATACCTCAGGGCCCCTAGCCAAAGAATTCTATATCTTAAGCTAACAATAGATTTATTTATATTGATAGCAAATCTTGAGAAACGACTATGCAGATTAAAATCGCAGAGAGAACATAATAGAGAAGATACAATTTCTCTCCTAAACAGGCCATATTGCTGGTCAGGAGAAAACTACATCAATGAAGTTAATATACCTTTCCCAGAGATCATATGGAATCCATTATCAGTATTCGGTATGCATATTTCCCTTTTTTCATAGTATGCACTAATAATAATTTTCCACAAGGTGTCCCGGGGCTTGGAATTTAAGACCTAATCATCATCATATTGTGATGAGCCCTTGTTTTTCACAAATTAAGCCATATCAATTATTAATACCTTATTCTCCGAGTGACCTCGTCAGAATTAACTATGGTTAGAAGCTCTCTATGCTCATCATCGGACAGCCTCAATTCTCTCCTCAGATCGGTTATAAGGTTTTCTTTCTCCTTCAAAAAAAATAAAATAATGAACAATAAACAAAATGCCCTCCAAGAATCTATTTCAAGATTGTTAAATAACATTGCATTAGAAAAGAAAGAAAAAAAAAACTACCCAAGAAATTGCATCAGCTTGGGCTTTAAATGCTCTTAAAACTGAAGTGTAAGCATCACGCTCAAGTTGGTGAATTTCTGTTTCCATATCATTGTTTTGTTGTCTTGGGTGCGGGTATGGACCTGTGTTCCTACCATTGCCAGCTGGATGAGGCCCTCTTATAGCCCTGCCTTGATTGGCAGGGGGAAGATCATCGTCGGTCCCTGTAGCAAAAAAAATTAACGATGAAAGATTGTTAAATATATATCAACTGGATCATAGTTAATAAATAAATCCCTGAAAAGATTTCAAGAGCATTGATCCATGCAAAATTACAAACTGAATGGATTAAGTTGTATTCAGGGCAAAGAGAAAAGGTGAAATCCCGTTTATTTTCAACAATTAATGTGCTTCCGTTGCCACCACGAAGTAAATAACGAAAGAATAAAATCATTCCTCCAAATCAGAAACAAGCGAGTCCGAAACAATTGAATCGAAATGCGTTTACCACTGCTGTCATAGGGGTCGTACTGCATTGCTAAATCCTTCGAAAGCCTCAGAATAAAACCAATTGAAGCACGAAAAAGATCGGAATGACTCTCTGAAACCTAGCCGCGACAACGGTTAATGTCACAAAGTGGCTGACTTCCTTTAGATAATCGCAGATCCGTAACCAATTGAACCCACGAGGCAAAGAAATAGAGAGAGACCACAGGATAAAGTACTAAAATACTGCTTGGCAATTCTTGTAAAAGAAGAACAGGAATCAAAAGTACAAAACCCTCAAATCGCGGGATGTTTTTGAGTTGGGAAAAGGGGAAGCTGCTAAATAGAGAGGCGGATAGCGGGATAGGCGATGCAATGCAACCACTTGATAATTGGAAAGCCCGTCCGCCATGTTTAACGAAGTCGGTTGACACTCCGACTAAAATATTTTTGGGTCTATATATGGGTTGGACTGGACCTGATCATGGGATTACATGTCAGGAGTAATTCTTAGCCCAGATGATAGGATAACATGATTTTTAAGACATAACTGAAGCATTACATGATTTTTATCCTAAATCCTTCAGTTACTCCTCTAAAAATCTCCTGTTGTTACTTGTTAGCCCAGGTGGTAGGAAACGAGGATAAAACCCCTCATTAGTCATTTCCCTCTCCAAAAGATAGAAGGATAAAATAAAACCTGTAAACTAGATGTCGACAGGGCAAAACCCAAAGAGCAGTACGCCGCTTGCGTCTCCTCCTCCTCCACCTCCATGGAGCCTTCTAGAAGGGAAAGTGGTGATGGTTACAGGGGCCTCCTTCGGCATCGGCCGTGAGCTCTGCCTCGATCTTGCTCGCGCAGGTTGTTTTGTCGTTGCCGCCGCTAGACGGACTGATCGTCTCCGGTCCCTCTGCGACGAGATCAATGGTGCTGGTTCGGCCACGTCAACTCCACGATCAATGCATGTCCAGCTTGATGTAAGTGGGAGTGAGTCGGAGATTGAGGCTGCGGTGAAAATAGCTTGGGATGCTTTTGGAAAAATTGATGCCTTGGTGAATAACGCTGGAATTAGAGGTGCTATTTTCTCCGAATTTGTTTCGATTAGATGTTTGGTTACTAATTAATAAGTGCTGATTATTTTCGGGAATTGTACTCTCCTTTTGTTGGAACTGTAATTATACTGGTGAAGAATCATATTTAATGAAAACGGGGCCCCTCAAAGTGGAACTTGCCAATTTGCACGTTCCAGTTAATTCTGTGGATCAATCATTATCATAGCAGTATAGTGAGCACTTGCTGGTACTTTAAACAAATTGCTTTTCTCGTTTGATTCCATCTTTTTGCCTTTTGTGAATTTGTGAAGTTTTCAGGCTTCTCTTTTTATTGCATAAGACATAATGTTCTTGGCAATTAAAATCCTAAAAGAGCTTTGAGAACTGTCAAGCTACTTGAATTTCTATGTTGAACATACTCGGTAGTCCGTATAATGGCCTGTACCAGTACCAGATTTGCATCCAATACAGATGTCTCTAATGTGCATGAGACTCGCATATTTCACTATTGTAATAATTACTGTCAGTTAAGATATGTCCCAGATATTGTACATGTTCTTATGATTTGCATATCCACATTAAAATATCCCCACACTTGTCTTCTTAAGCCTGGTTGATTAGCATAACTCCAAAACCTATCGGATCGGCTTCAATCAATGAATCCAATGGTTAAAACACTATGTCACAAGTAATGTATTTACATGCTATATTTGTAAATTCGCAAACTCATTTATATTATATCAATCATAGTAACAAGTTCGTGATTCGGAAAATGTTTGGCGAGGTCAAAATTCGACGTTCGGTATAATACAGGTATAATTTGGGAATAGTTTATTTCATATAATATAAATAAAATATATATTATAATGATAAAATATTGAAAATATATTAAAATAATATATAATGTGTTTTTTTGCCGAATAATTCGCGAATAAAACGTTTTTTTACCAAAAAAATGCACTATATATTAAACTGACGAATTATTCGTGAAACGTCCGGCTAGGGATGAAAAATTAATTATTCACGAATAATTTGCAAATCATGTGACTATGATATCAACTGGTCAAGAAAATGGAAAAAAATGTATACAACTAAATGACTTCTGAACCTTTCTTTTTTCACTATTTGACTTTAAACTAAATTATTTCGAAAATTTAAATTGTGCATGTCAATACATCGCCTGTAGAATAGGTTGGTTTTAATGGTTAGGATTTGTCATTCAAAGTCAATCCCAATTCCCGATATATTTCAGAGTTAATAGCTCATGAGCCACCTTTGTGGGTGCATTGTCATATAGATATGATACTTGTATCCGATCATTAAACCTACTTATTTATCAAATGGGCTATATTTCTTTCCAGGTGGGGTGCATTCAGTAATGGAATGGTCAGAGGATGAATTGAGCAGCATTGTCAGAACAAATCTGATAGGATTGTGGCTGGTAACAAAGCATGTTTGCATACGGATGCATCATGCTAGTCTCAAAGGTTCTATTATTAACATTTCATCTATAGGGGGTGTCGATCGGGGACACTTACCAGGTGGTCTCCCTTATATTGCCTCAAAGGGTGCTGTAAATTTCTCTACAAAGGTAATTTAAAGGTTTAGTTTACTAAATGAAAGGCATAAAATTAGCTTCAACTGTAGTATTTTGTTTGGCCAGATTTTAGTTCTCACAATTATCGTGCTCAAAGATGTGCAACCTATCAGACCCAGACTTTGCACTTGAACCATATAAATTGACATATTAATTGATTTGAAGCCTTTAACTAAAACCTCAGTTAAAGGCCATAATCATATGAGTTGCTCAAGCATTATGTCTAAGACTCTGACAGCACAAAAGTGTGTGTTTTAGAAAGTTTTTTTAACTTTCAAGGAATGTTATGTCATTGTTCCTATGTATTGCTTCCACAAGTTCCTTGATTGTTGTGTCCAGGGAATTTTTTAAGAGTTTTTATTCAAGTTTATGTCAAATTCTAGTCTTTAAGCCTTTTTTACTGGTACCACCAGTGCATTCCAAACAGTTATCATGAAATATTATTTCTTTCGCAAAGAAAGCTGTGAGCGAAGCAAGGGGTCAGGCATACGCGGAGCTATATCAGAAACTAGATACGAAAAAAGGCGAAAATGATGTCTACAAGATGGCTAACCTTAGAGAAAAGAAAACAAGAAATTTCAACCAAGTTAAATGTTTTAAGGATGAGATTGATAGGTTTTTAGTGAAGGATGATGAGATTAAGAACAGATGGAGATAATACTTCGATAAATTGTTCAATGAAGAGAGCAAGCAAACCATGATTGAGTTGGATGACTCATTTGATGACACCAATAGGTGAATTGTTCGGAGAATTCAAGAGTCTAAGGTGAAAAAGCTTTAAAAATGATGAAAATAGGCAAGACGTTAGGACTTGATTACATTCCAATTGAGGTATGGAGATATCTCGAAGATGTAGCAATAGTCTAGCTCACTAAGTTATTTAATATCATTTTTCAGTCCAATAAGATGCATGATAAGTGGAGAAGAAGTATATTAGTATAAATCTTCAAGAATAAAGGAGATATTCAAAGTTGTACTAATTACAAGAGGAATTAAGCTCATGAGTCATACCATGAAGTTTTGAGAGAGTGTGATCGAGCATTGTTTAAGAAAACTGACAACCGTCTCTAAAAATCAGTTTGGTTTTGTGCCTGCGAGGTTCACCATGGAAGCGATTTTCTTGATAAGACAGCTCATGGAGAGATATAAAGAATAGAAGGACCTACATGTGATATTTATTGATTTGAAGAAAGCGTATGATAAAATACAAAGAAATATCATATGATGGGCGCTTGAAAAGAAATGAGTCCCAACAAAGTACGTTACCCTTATTAAGGATATTTACACAAATGTTGTGACTTGTGTTATAGAATGTGACGGCGAGTCCGATGCATTTCCTATTAAGATAGGATTGCATCAAGGGTTGCATTGAGTCCATATATACTCACCTTAGTGATGGATGAGATCACAAAGGGCATATAAGGAGACATTCATTGATGCATACTCTTTGCTGACGATGTGGTCTGATTGACGAAAGCAAGATTGGAGTCGATCAGAAATTAGAGTTGTGGAGACAAACTTTAAAATCGAAAATTTTTAGACTTAGTAGGACTAAAATCGAATATATGAAGTGTCGGTTCAGCGAGGACAACTCAGATGATAGAGATGTTAGTTTGGACGGATAAGTAGTGCCGATGAATGACACATTTCGATATTTGAGATCAATGTTGCAAAGTGACGGAGGAATCGATAAATATGTTAGTCATAGAATAAGAGTCAGATAGGTGAAATGGAGACAAGCATCTGACATTCTCTGTGGAGACAAGCATCTGACATTCTCTGTGATAAGAAGGCCCCAAATAAACTAAGAAATAATTTCTACATGACGGTGATTAGGCCCGCGATGATGTATGGTGCATAATGTTGGGCTATAAAAGGACGACACATCCAGATGATGAGTGTAGCTAAAATGTCGATGTTGTGTTGGATATGCGTCCATATAAGGAGAGATTGAATAAAAAATGATGATATACGAAACAAACTTGGGGTAGCACCAATTCAAGAGAAGCTGGTCCAACACCGTTTGTGATGGTTTGGTCATATCTAACGAAAGCCTTTTGAGACACCACTCTGTAGTGGTATTCTAAGTCGTCCTAAAAACACAAAAAGAGAAAGAGATCGACCAAAACTGATATTGGAGGAAGCAATAAAAAGAAATTTGAAGGAATGAAATATATCAAAATAGTTTGTTTTGGATATGAGTGTTTGGAAGACGACGACGATTCATGTACTTTAACCATGATTTAGGAATTATAGTCTAATAGTAGAGTTATAGACTTTAGATTTTTAGTTTTTCAGTTATTAGATTTTAGGATTTTAGGATTTAGAATTAAGAATTTAGAAATATGCTTTATAATGTAGGTTTATTGCATTATTATTAGCGTATTATTAGCACCATTACCATTATCATTATCATATTGTCATCATCATTATCATTTTTATTTATTTATTTTTATTTATTATTATTATCATTAATATTTGAGATTTTGATTTTATGCTTTCAGATTTGGTTTTATTTCTAGCTTACCCCAATTTATTTGAGATTAAAAGTTTTATTGTTGTTGATGAAATATTGTTTCTTTCTGAATTATGCACAGTAGTTTATGATATTTGCCAGAATGCAAAATTATTAACTATTTGCTAAAACGTTATGCAAAAAAAAAAAAAATAGATCAAACAAAAAGTGACTTGAGTTGCCTGCAATTTATTATCAATGAAGTTAGTGACCTTGGAATTAACATCTAAATGTGGTTGGTTTTGTGACTACAGCCTAAAACACATTGAAAAATGAATAAATTGCTGTGTATTAACTCGCCAAAATCTCAGAAAAGCAACTTAATTGTCATTTTTATATGTGCAGGTCATGGCACTGGAGTTGGGAGAGTACAAGATACGGGTTAATGCTATTGCACCAGGGGTGTTCAAATCTCAGATAACAGCTAACCTTATTGAGAAGAAATGGTTCAAGACTGTTACTAGCAAAACTGTACCTTTAAAATCTCGTGGGACATCCGACCCAGCACTGACCTCATTGGTGCGGTACCTGATCCATGACTCATCAGAGTATGTTACAGGAAATATTTTTATAGTGGATGCCGGTGCTAGCTTACCCGGTGTACCAATTTACTCTTCTCTCTAACCTCGTCTGGTCCTGGGGAAGAAAATAATATCCGTAAAAAGATTTGATAAGAAAAATAATTAAAGAAAATTCATGCAACTAAAATTTGCTTCCATGATGAAATATCATGAGGTGCAGGGAGGTCCGTATAGTAACGTTGGGCTGAAATTTACAAGCTGTTTGAAACCAATATTGTCAACAAAACACCAAAAATTTGATATAGATTAGTGATTCTGCATGACTGGTAAGTTCCAAGGTGTGTCAAGGAAAGCACATTATTGTTTTTTTTATTGTTGAAGATATGTCATGGAAACGCATGTTTGCTTCTCTCAGTTATTGTAATTACTAAGCTACAAGTCAATCATAAGTTCAGATGCTAATTTTGACTCGTACCCTTGTTACTTGCGTATCAGTACATATATTTTTTTTACTGGTATCAGGATCAGAGAAGCAAATTTCTAATCAATAAATATATTTATAAGGCAATATTTAAAAGCTTCAAGGGGAGACATGGAAATTGGGGGAAAAAAGGAGAATAAGAATATAACAGAAATTGGAAAGTAAAGGGAGAATAAGAATATATAATAAGAAGGGGTGAAAAAGGTTTCTTGTTTTATTTCGAGATTTGTGGATTACAATATGTACTCCTGCCACTCCCAGTTAAATTTAAAACAAACAAAGAAAACAATTCTCCTCAAGTACCATACCTGATGCTTCTATTACTATCAAGTTTCTAAATAGCGATTATCGCACCATCCACAATCCTAAAAAAAAGCTATCACGCTCGTGCTATAGCGAAAGCTATCCGACATAGCGTAAATAAGTAATATTAATATTTTTATCTAGAGATTCATAAATTAAATAAATAAAACACAAAATCAGTTAAAGAATAATATTGACATTGAACAAGTATAATTTCCAAACTACTCAAAATATTTTTGATATAGTGAATTATTAAATTAAGTAATACATATTATTTTATGTCAAGCTCATTTCGTTATTAACTAAAATCCATGATAAATTAATTCAAATGCTAAATTTTGAATTAGATTAAATCTCAAAACAAAACTTTTTTGGGTTAATTTAGTTAAAGTTGAAATTAAATTACTCAAGTTCAGGTAAAGAAGGGAACCAAAAAAGAAAGCAAGAGAGATATAAGTTAGGGTTACACCAAAACACTGATAACAAAGTAGAAAGAAATTTTGATCTAAAATATATATGGAGTGATTAAGATTATACATCAATATTGTAAATCTCATTCTTAACTTTCCAACACATTTTGAATCATTTCAATCAGAATTCGGATGAAAAAATTATAATCATTTAAAATCTATTGTGAACAAATGTACGATAGCATGCAATAGCAGTTCGCTATCGCCGCTATAAAGCAAATAGTACACAGCGCGATATAGATGTATAACATAGCGTTTGGGTTTCGAAAATGCTATAGTCATGGGCGGATCCAGAGGGATCTAGGGGAGCAGCTGCCCCCTGAATTTTGAAAGATAGTGTTTTTAGGTATTGCTTTCGGTAATCTGCTCCCCTGAAAAAAAAATTGGCCTCTCCTTGAATTACTTGATTATTTTGATTGATAAAAAAATATTTAATATCGTACATAATGAAATAATTATGCAAAGATTTTAAAATACGAAATTCCGTAGTGGAAAATATTTGTCATCAACTTGATTATTTATTATTTTGAGTTTTATTTTATTGTTATTTTTAGTATGTAAAAAAATATTATTTTAATAGTTTTTTGTTAGATAATAATATATATTAAATTATTAATTTTTTATTTAGTACCTGATTAATTAATGAGTTTGAATCCGATAAACCATTATAATCCGATAATTGCTCTATGATCAAAATCTTATATCCATTCCTGACTATAATAGCGCTATAATGCGCTATTTAGAACACTCCCTAAGACATACGTCCGTCTCTTCCAATCTCACAAAACTCCCTTACTTTTTGGGTATTCGTAAATCAATATATTAGGAAGAGGTGCGTGGGCTACAAGCCTACAACTATAGTACGCCCAGTATATATCAAGTGGCAGGATAATTGGAGCTGAAGATGCATTAGTCGTAGTCTCATAGATCTCTTGTCAATAAATGCTTTGCGGTTAACCAGGCACTCAGTTGTTGGCAGTGTAGATGATATTGCATGGTAAAAGTTGCAATTATGTAATATTTATGTGCCAATTTGATGCTAATTCTGCGCAAGAGTGTAATGTGCTACTAACATGTGGTATGCTAGTAATTCCAGATCAAAGTACAATTTGAGCACAGCTTGGTCTTAAAATGCAGCCACACTACACAAAGGTTGCAGAGATCCACGACTCTAGCTGCAGCGCAACTCGTTCAGAATTAAACCCAAACAAATGAACGCTAATTGTTCAAATAAGTTCTATCAGCAATTACAGCTCAACATCTGATTACAAAAATCAAAAGCAATTAAAATTGTACCATGTATTAACGAAAATGAAAAATAAAAGAGATGAGAAATTAAGATCCAGGGTATAAAGGTCAACTTACAACAGCTGATTAAGTTTTACATGGAAAGACTAAACCGTATATCCATACTTCATAAATAACAACGGTACACAGCACAGGGGCATTCATACTACCTCTCTTATCTAAAAATAAAGAAAAGAAAGGGAAATGAGATGAACTCCCTAGTTTGCAATCTCATCAGAACCCAAAATTGATTTCTTCAACATTTCATAATGTTTCCTCCATTCTGGGTTCACATCCACAAATTGTTTAATAAATCGCTTTTCTGAACATGCAATCAAGGTACTCACAGCAAACTTCTCTCCAGTTTTTGACACTAGCCCTTTCTCCTCCATAAGCCACCTTACCATCTCAAACCTAAGCTTCACTGTTTCCATCTTATAGCACAAAAACATGGGAAAGTCAACAAGGGAATCAAGTGGATATTGCAATTCAGTTGTCAGATAATCTATTTTTTTAATCAAGACATCAACTGGCTGGTTCAACACTGCAGGTCTCATTCTTATCATCTTAACCACAGAATGGTAATCCAAGCCAGAACTGACAAGACAGTCAAATCTCTCTTGTAACTTGTCACCTCTCCCTAATTTGGCAACCAATTTTGCCATCTCATCCGAAGACTCGGCAAAACCTAATTTGACCAAAAACTCACTTTTCTCCTTTAGAAAAAAGTCTTCAGTACAATGTACAGGCTCAGCAACAGTCCTAGTACAAGCCAAGCTGTTAAACTTTGTCGGGTCTGCCTTTATCATGTCACTTAAGCTTTTTGGCAACAAGCCCAGCTGATGCAAAACAGAATCTGAACTATTACATGGAGAAGAGCCTAAAATTTGGGGGTGGGTAGAAATAATATTAGCTATGTCACCAGGTTCCATCCCAATTTCAGTGAGGAAAATTACAGAAGCACCCAAATTTTGCACAAATTTTCCAATTAATATATGAGGGTTATTCACAAACAAATTCAAAATCCCATCAGCTTTCAGACCAACCTTAATTAATATAGCGACAAGCAAGTATATGTTTTTTCCTGATTCATGAAAAACAAATACTGGCATCTTTTTAATCAAAGTTGCCAAGGCCTCTTTGTCAAAACCCATTCTGTATAGAAAAGTTAACATTTCAGAAACTTGGCTCCAATTGTATTCGCTTTTATCAGACAAACACTGGATCACCAAATCAAACTCAACTCCAAGGTTTCTTAATTTCTCATATACCCGAATAACATGTATATTTAAATCTCCCACCAGAATATGCGGACAACAAGTGATTAATTTTACAATTGCTGCTCTACTGAGGCCATTATTTTCATAATTTCTGAGTTTCGACATCAACACTCCCTCATCATGTCTAAACACCTCTGCTGATTCCACATAGATTCTACCAATCTTACTTCTTGGCACCCCATAATTGCACAAAACATGGTAATTTTCTAGCAAGATAGGATCATCAGATAAATATATCAAGTTTTTTGGTAACAGGTTCTTGTACTTGGTAGGGGACAAACCGATACTTTCAAAAAAGGGCTCAAATTCATTAATTGGCTGAAATCGAAGTAACCTAGAGATGGATTGATCAGAGCTTCCATCCTTTAATTTTGAGCAAAGATATTGGAGATACTTAAGGGAGTTTTTACTAATGTGTTCAGCATCAGGGAATGAATAACCTCTGGTATTGTGGAAATAATCACAAAGATCCTTCCGAGCTTGAGAAAAGTGGATACTGTGGGCAGCTAGTTTTTTCTTCTTAGACGAACTTCTGTCAGTGCGGACAGCACCGGCCTTGGAACAAACAATCCTACTATTAGAAAAGAACCGAGTGTAACTTGAATTATTGATCAATTGTGAATGGAGATTTGGGTTCGCTTCCATAGGTCGAAAAATGGCGAAATTGAAAGGAGGGAAATGGTTTTGGCGCAAATTGGGAGATGGAGCTATGCAAAAGCGCAAGAGTCTGGTAGGAATTCCGAGCGACGTTACTTGGTTCACCATATTGGAGAATACTGAAATGCGGCGGGGTATCTGATATAGCATTAACTTAATCAAGAACTGGTAGAAAGAAGAAAAGAGAAGGTTTATCGCCAGATTTTAGCATTCATCCAGGGTTTTGCATGTTGCATCACTTCAGCTGTAGGGTTCTGGCTTTAGAGAGGTGTTTTACGCGAAGAAGGCCAGTGTTTGGGTCGAGATCAAAAAGTTAAAACCCTAGTGCGAATGTGTGAGGATGTAGCCGGGTAGTGAATTGAGCACACACAGGTAAAATTTTATATTTAAGTAAAATAAAAATTAAATTAAATATTCTAGTAAATTATAAGTGAAATTTGAAAACTACATTATACTACCTACGTGGAGTGCTTTCACTCCACGAGATTATCACCCATGTAAAATGTTCTTACTTCACGGAATTATTATCTACGTGGAGTGATTAAAATAAAAAAATTTTGACTCTACATGAATGGTAATTTCATGAAATGAAAGCACTCCATGTGGGTGATAATTTTGTAGAGTGGAAGCACTCTATGCGGTGCTAAATTTGTGGAGTGTAGATCCTAAATTTCACTTATGATTTACTATAATATTTTATTTTATTTTTATTTTTACTTAAACATAAAAATTACTAGATACGGATATAGCTCATGTCTATACATGTTTACACTTAAGGTATTTATGTATTAGAAGTATTAGAAGTGTGGTTGAATACAAATATGTATGTTTAATACGTCGAATATGAACACTCACATCTAGTATATCGAACACGAACACACATATATAAAAACATATCTAGTCTCTCATAATTTTTCTATTTTTTTCAAAGTTTTTCATATTTTACTCATTATTCTGAGTTTTTTTTTATTTTCTTCATAATTTTTCTACTTTTTTTTTCAAATTTTGTCATTATTCTGAGCTTTTTTATTTTCTTCATAATTTATCTATTATTTTCAAATTTTATCATATTTTTTCATTATTCTGAGTTTTTATATTTTCTTCATAATTTTTATATTTTTACAAATTTTATCATATTTTACTCATTATTTTGAGTTTATTTTTTTTTTTTCAATTTATATACTATACAAATATCGATATGTGACAAATATATATAAATACCAATACATCTTGCACAATGCATTAGATACATCATATATTTTAAATATGTATATTCGAGTTTTTAAAATTTTAACACATCAAAATATACATATCTAAACACTAATTGACATAGCATGACACGTTTATCAGACTATCCGGGGCTGACAAAGCTAGAAAAGAATAAAAGCCTTATCTGACAGCAAAATTAAATGCTGTTTTTTTTTTTACAAAATCCGTGCAGCCGAATATATTTCAATTAATAATGATAAAATATAAAGTAAATAAAAGAAAACAATTTCAGAAATTTAAAAACGCCCGCAAAACGTTTATGCGACCTTTTGTGCTATGAAAGCAACAAGGAGAAAAAAGCTTTCATGAAATGATACTATTCATTTCACTTGTGATGGACATTATGAATTTCCCAGCTTTATGAAGATTGAACCTTCAAATGTTATTTCGTGGCGGGCGCATCACAGAGTTCAGAACTACTCTCCTTGTCAAGATTCATAGACCGAATTTCAAATACAAGTTCATCATATTTAAGACCGGAGGGAGTTGACAATGGATTATTTTGATAACTTTGATAATGATATTTAAAAAAAAATAAGATAGAAAAATAATTTATAGATATATTCTTTATGGTGGGATCTCTTAATAATTATTTATTTTAATAATTTTGACAACTAAGTGCATATAAATTCATAAAAAATCTAAAAATGAAAAGTACTTTACAAATATATTCTTAAATTATTACAAACATATTTTTAAAAATTATTGATTCATTGTGTTTACATTTGATATTTTATCCAAAACCATTAGATTTAAAACACCAGTGACTGCCTGTAATTTCAAACGCCGAGTTCCTTGGAATAATGCTCCATCTGTCTCTTCAAAACGCGGGAAAAATTCTTTATTGCTTACAATTTTCAGGATGATACGAAAGGAGTAAGTTACTTAAAAAACACTTAATTAAGTGTTCACAATATATATTTTTTTCTATTTCGTTTTTTTTTTACTTTTTATGCTTCACTTTATTTTTATGAAAAGATGTAACTTTATAAATTAATAAAAATTGATAAACATACTATATATGAAAATAAAAAATAATTATGGAGTAGAAATAATTATTGAGTTAAAAATCAATATTATTAATAGTAAAGCATTATATTTCATAAAATTATTGAAACAACATATTATCTAAGTATTATCATCATCAATTTTCGAATGAGTGCTTCTTAAAAGTAAAATTTCAAAATTTATCTTATCTCAAAAATAAAAAAATTAATTTCCTCAAAAGAGAGGAATTATCATCCTCAGAAATATTTGATCTGTTCTAAATCCATTTATCCTCAATTTTTAGACTAGCCATGTCAAGTCAGGCCTTAGTTTCGTTTATTCATGTATGAGTCAATCCATTATGGACACAATTTTGGTAGAAACCTAGAAGCCCAATGTGTTTGCAGCTCACAGAATTTAATTTCAGCAGAATTTAAAATTCGATTGGATGATTCAACAATATTCATTACTGGAGTGTATGGTCCATCAAGTGGCCCCCGAGGTGATTTCTTGTAGCAAATTAAACGGGCCAAACCAAACTTAAATGTCCCTTGAATCATATGTGGAGACTTTAACATGATTTTAAGATCGGAAGAGAGATCTACAAACACATTGAAACCCATTTATTAGGATTTTAGAAATCTAGTAGATGAGTTGGGATTAATTGATCTACCAATGCATGGTAAGAATTTCACATGGTCAAATGGTAGAGACCCGTCAACTTTGGTGAGACATGATAGATTCATAATCTCATCTCATTGGAGCTGCAGATTTTCAGCCACTACTCAAACAACTCTGAACAATATAGTCTCGGATCATTGCCCGGTTTTATGCATAGCTGGAACCAATTTTTCATTACCAAATATATTTAAATTTCGAAACTACTGACTGAGAATGCAAGAATTTCAAGACTTAGTGCAAGAATTCTGGTCTTCACAGAATTTAGCAGCAAATCCAGGAGATCTGCATTTAAAATTGCAAGCTCTCAGAAAGGAGATAATTAAATGGAAAAAAGAGAAGATCGGGGACATTAACAGTCAAGAAGAACTTTATAAAATAACTCTTTCTTGGCTGGATATACAAAAAGAAAGCAGAGTCTTAACATCCTTGGAAAGTGTTCTGATGAATGAATTAATAGAAAGGTACAAGAACATGACAATGATCAAGGAAATAATCTGGAGGCAACGAGCTAAACGTCAGTGATTTGATGAGGGGATAAAAATATGGGATATTTTCACTCGGTGGTAAGTGTGCAGAAAAGGCAAAATAACATTCACACCCTCCAGAATGGATAAGAGAAGTACTGTAAGCATGAAGAAAAGGCACAAATATTATTTGATTATTTCTACAATCTAATGGGGAAAGATGGAGAGGTAGAATTATCGTTTAACTTTGAGCAGTTATATCAGGGGCTACCAAGACCAGAACAAAATCAAGTGTTGAAAGGAGAAATAACAACCCAAGAAATTGAAATGACAATCTGTACTTGGCCAAATAATAAGGCTCCTGGGCCAGATGGTTTTACCGGTGAATTTTACAAAACTTTTAAAACCATGTTAATGCCAGATGTAAAACAAGTTCTTAATTTAGTTATGATTCCCAAATCAGAGAATGCAATGAAACCTACAGATTACAAGCCAATTAGTGTAATTCATGGCATTCAAAGGATCTTTTCAAAAAAAAAAAATAGCTAAAAGGATTTAATTGCACTTGTCATTATTGATTCAGCCAACTCAAACGGGTTTTGTA
This sequence comes from Schoenoplectus tabernaemontani, assembly GCA_037127355.1. NCBI lineage: Eukaryota > Viridiplantae > Streptophyta > Magnoliopsida > Poales > Cyperaceae > Schoenoplectus > Schoenoplectus tabernaemontani. Next base: position 599,006 of record CM073758.1, on the reverse strand, counting down.
AAAGGAAGGAATATTTTTGAAGGGTTTATATATTCTCAAGAAGTTATATCAGCAGCCAAAAAGCTAAATAAACAAATTACTTTGTTCAAAGCTGATATTTTCAAAGCTTTTGATTCAGTTAACTAGAGTTTCATTATCAACTGTCTCAAAGCAAGAGGTTTCTCGGATAACTGGATAAAATGGATTGAATACTTGGTTCTACAGGGCTACTCTCAGGTCATTTTGAATTCAGTCTCAGGAAGGAAGATTGTTTTAAAATGAGGAGTAAGGCAAGGAGATCTGCTACCCTCATATATCTTCATATTAGCAATGGATTTCCTAGTTCTCTAGATCACCAAATTAAATGAGTCACAACTATTACAACCAGCATTTCCAAGATGTAGGAGTTGTTTATTATATGCAGATGATATTTTGCTATTTGTAAAACCGGAAGAGCAACAAATTAGAATCATGGATGTAATAATGAAAATCTTTGGAAAGATTTCAGGATTGAAAATAAATCTGCAAAAATCAGAAATGTTGATTACATCCTCTTCCAGAGAGCAGGTGGAGAGCTTAGCAGGAATATTACAGTGCAAAGCCTCTGCATTCCCATTACGGTTTTTAGGTTTACCTTTATCTGACAGGCCACTTTCCAAACAGCAATATCAGGATCTTATCGATAGCATACAAAAGAGCTTGCCAGGTTGGAAAGCTGAAAAACTGTCCATTGCAGGGAGATTAGTGCTGTTAAATTCAATTTTAACGACAAAGCCATTATTTTTTATGTCTGTTTTTTTACTGTCAAAGTGGCTTGTTAAAAGAATTGATGCAATCAGAAGAAGATTCCTTTGGCATGGGCATAAAGAAAATCAAAGAGAAAAAAACCCCATGTGCCTAGTAAATTAGAGAGTAATTACAATGAGTAAGGAGTATGGTGAACTTGGTATCAAATATTTGCATATCATGAACAAATCATTGTTGGCCAAATGGATTTGGTTTTGGCTGACGACTAATAACTGGTGGAAAGAAGCAACTCCACATTGCACATTGATATATATAGACCATGGGAGGATGCCTCTGCATCAATGTTTTGGAAAAGCGTAGAAGTAGTTCAAGATGTTATCAATTGCTCACTCAAATTCCAAATGGGTAATGAGCAAAAGATAAGATTTTGGAAAGATTGCTGGATAGAAGAACCTTTATGTTCTGCATTCCCTAATATATATCAACTGACGGAGAATAAAATGAATTCAGTTGCAGAAATTTTGATCAATGGTGAATGGATTACAGCACTTAGAAACCAAGTTGCACATCAGGAGCAGCAACAACTCACTGTTCTGATACAAAAGATCTCTCTGATTACCATATTTGATCAGCAGCAAGATGAGGTATTTTGGTTGAGATTGGAAAATAACTTTACAGTGGATCAATGTACAAGTTCATGGCTGATGGCCCACTGTTGAGCTCTAATCTAGTTAATATTTGGAAATTAAAAGCGTAGATTTTTTCATGGTTGATGTTGAAGAATTCCTTATTAACAGCGGATAATTTGAAAAAAAAAAAAGAGGTTGGCAATTAACGAGTTTTTGTTATATGTGCGCTAGAGCTAAAAAAACGATTCAACATCTATTTACAGACTGTGAAACAGTTCGACACATCAGAAGCTACATACATGATATTGTATTCATGCATTGGAGTCATTCCGACTTATACAAGAAAGGGGAACTAAAAATGATGCTTGACCATGCAGGAGAATTACATTGGAGGAGATTATAATTTTTCACTTGCTTTATAGTTTGGAGAGAGCGATACAATAGAATTTTTAGAGAACAAGGAAAGACAGTTCTTGACCTTGTGAGTGAAATAAAAATAGAATGTCAGGCTTGGTATAGAAGCGTAAATTAAGATTTATTTTTTATTTTTGTTTTCTTATAATCTGTAATACAAAGATGATCTATGTAACATTTGCAGATTAATAAAATTTAGAGACTAGATCTCCATCTTTTTGATCAAAAAATAAAATTTTTGGTAGGTCATGTATACAGTTATACCCAATTCGTTACGCTCTACAGTTACGGATAGTTCTCGGGTTGAATCATGCTTCGACATGCCTCTTATTGATGTGCTCCATTCTTAGTTTCTTACATTTGTGATCTCGTCACTCGTGGATGATTGCAATGGTACTGTTATCCATACACCATAATAAATCAGAGAAGAAACACAAAAGGAAGGAAATAAGAAATCCAGGCAATAGAGAAAAGATGATACAAAATATTATTTGCTGATTATATAATGCGCGCAATAAGAGAAATGATACGATTAATTTCAGTCATATCGTAAGAAATTAATTTAAATAAAGGAAAAATTAGATATGTGCCACTTCAAAGTTGAGAAATTAAAAAATTATCACTAAGATTTAATTTAATGTCACTATAAACTCAATGAAATTAGATTTTTGCCATCCTTATACATTTTCTACACAATTTTAATTAAAAAATATATATATATATATATATATAAAAATATAATTTTGTATTTCCTAAAATATCCTCAATCACTCAACCTCTCCTTATTTATTTTATTTTTTTCCCTCTTCTCTTGTTCTTTGTTGTACCTGACCAGTGGCGACAACATCAACAACCCTTTTGAAATCATTGCAACGGTTCAATAAATCGTTGCAACGATTTATGAAACGTTATAACGTTTTAGCTCAATTGATCCAACGATTGATATTCTTTCTAAACCGTTATAACGGCTTAGGCACTGATATGACTCAAAATAAATTGAAATAAAATTTTAAATGAAATAATTTAAGTAAAAAATTAAATAAAATCTTAAAGAATTGGAATAATTGTAATGATTGAACTTTAAAAAAAGTGAGATTTTTTTTTAAATATTATAAAAATTAAAATAAATTAGTTAAAAATAAAGTTACCCTCCTCCTTTATTCCGGGTTTGGGACCGGTTATGTAATACATAGGCGGAGTTCTAACTTTTTTTTTGTTAGTAATGTTTATTAAAAAAAATTAAATAAAGATTGTAAATGCTAGAAAAATAATAAAAATGGGAAAAAAATAAAGAATATAAGTGTTTAAAAATACCGTCTAAAAATTCGAGTTCATATACCATAGATTATTTTCTGGCATACCATCTGAGTCTCCATCCGCTTCTGTCATAAATTTACCGGATGATTGTTCTACGGGTGCATGTTGATTACGTTGTTCTGCATCAAACCAATCTTTCAAGCATACGAGTCGTTCAAATGTCTTTGCACCCAATCTGTTGCGTTTATCTATTTGTATCATGTTTGCTGAACTAAAACAGGATTCGGAAGGGACGGTTGACACGAACACGGCAAATATATCATATGCCATCATGGAGAGAGTTGGATATGCAATTTCATTCCTCTTCCAATAACCAAGAATGTCAATACCGTCGGGTTCCATACTTCCTAAATAATAGGTAACTAATTCATTCATATTTGTTTGCATTTGTGAGTCGTTATATTCCTCCAAGTCTCGCAATAATGCAGACCGACTATTGCTCCTGACATATTTCAAAAAATAAAAAATATTAGTCTCACAATATTATAATAATATAACGAGTTCGAATATTATAAATATGTTAGATTTTAGTACCTAATATTACGAGGATTTGAAGAAGATGATTGATTCGTTTGATTTGCATGAAGTTGGGTGTTGTATAGGTTAAACATTTTTTCCAATGCGGATGTCACACGTTGGATGTAACGGTGGAAGTCCACCACTAGTTGTTGTATCGGTATTATATTGGGAACTTTGCAGATATTAATTAAAACTTGACGGAAATGAGGTCGAACCTTATTCGACACTAAAGGAAGTGATTTGCGGGTTGTAATTAGGATCAACATGCGGTTGTGATGGAATTTGTTGATAATAAGGATGCAGAGTGTTATGATTTTGTTGATAGTATGGGTTCAGAGAGTTAGAACGTGTCATATCTTCACTAAAAATTTCAACGCTCAATCGATGTGTCATTTCTTCGGCATGAGAGGGATTAGGAGATGTCATTTGATATTACTAAAAAATATTAAAAAAATATAATGAATGTTATAAATATAAAAAAATAATTATTATAAATTAAAAATACAACTAATTACAAAAAATAAAGAATCTAATAAAAACTAATTAAAAGAAATGAATGACAAAAAAATAATGTAAATATATATTTAAAAAACTAATTACCAAAAAATATAAACTAATTATAAAATATAATATATACTAATAACTAACTTTTTTTTTATCGGAATCGAAAGATTGTCGAAAGCCCGAAACTTTAAAATGAATTAACGAAAAATAATATAACGAATACTAAATTGACAGTAATAACTAACTAACACTAATATAAATATTTTTGATTTTTTTCTGGATAATGTAATAAAATTACTATAATAATATAATTAGAGAATTGCTAATATCTAATGATTAACGAATTAACGAGGGAGAGTTTGGTTTGGAGAATTAAGAAGAGAGATAAAGTGAAGTTGTTTGTGTGAGGATATGAGATGAAATGAGGTGGTATTTATAAGAAAAAAATTTCAATTATTTTTTTTTTATTGAATTTTTTTGATTTTTTTTGAATTTCTGCGAGTTTGGGACGAGTCGGACGGGTCGGACAACACTATTGACAACTACACAGCCAACAACACGGATCTATCCAACCTTAACAATCTTTTCTCGGCTAATTCTACTGGTAATGGTTTCGCACTGGTAGATTTGGTACAATGCCGGATCAGGTTCAGGTCTTATCCTATGTCGCAGTGACATAAATGTTGCTCCTACTTCTACTATATTTGATTCTTAGCTGCATATAACATGGTTATTTATACAGGTTAATTATAAGGGTAAAGTGATCCCTTCATGCAAAGGAGGAGATAATTTTTGAATAGTGTAGTATTTACAAGGTACTGGTACGAAAGTGATGCTTGAAAGAATAATAAAGGACGCGAGAGCTAGCTATGATATAAAGAACAAAAGGCTGTGTAGGACCGTTTATCACAATTCAAGATGTGATGCAAAACACAGGTCGTGATTGGCTTCAGGTTACATGTAAAGCTTGAATAGGCAGGTGATTAGAGTTATTAATCAAGCAAAGTACTTTTCAGGATAGAAGTTTGTGTGTCACCCATAACCTAACAATTTTTGTTGGTGCTGGCTTGGTGTTCTCCATAATTACCTGTCTTTTGGGATAAATGTAGATGGAATACCAGGGACTGCATACACCATGCCATATGCATTTTTTCTATTTTCAATTCTTCTCTTCCTTCTGGGTCTGATGCTCATCGGCCTTGCCATAATCTATTTGGGGTTGCAAGACCCAGTAAATAAAGAAGCTCGAGTCACAACAATTAATTAGCATGTTTCAGCTGATGCCGAGACACTCATGAGACATGCAAAGGTTGGAGATGGTACGTTTGGAGGCATAATTTGCCACCTACTGCAGCACAATTAATTTCAGAAAAATGTGATCTCTTAATTCCATAATAGGTGGAACTTGTATATCATCTCTTATCTAAAGTTGTCATGTGCATAGAGTTACTGTAGGAGGCAGATTGCTTTAGAGGTGGCAAGCAGCCTTGGGATGCCTTTTGTTTCTGTTATTTACTTATTTATTTTAATTTCTGTAGAAAATATGATTTCACAAGTCACAGATAAATGTTCAGATAACAGTTCCGATGAAATATTACCCCTGGTTTCTGAGCGAGAACATTGTAATTTTGTAATCTTGTATTTCACATGTTGTTTTAATGACTTCCAGTAACCTTGCGTCATATCTAAAAGCCATTTACATTGTCCAATCCAAAATTAAATTTCTGACAAACTTTAACAGCGGCATATAAAATAGTGCGAAAGGTCTTTAGCCCAAAGTAAAATCCCACTCTATCAGCAGAATCCTCACTTGCCAGGTACAAAGTTGGCAACAAACGCCCAAGCATTGTTGTTCACCGGATTGGCGATGTGATCACGATCGCCAGAACAAATAACCAGAGCAATGTTTGCCAACTTTCAATTCTTGATCTCCTTTACCTTCAACTCTGCAAAGACTTCGGTGAGGAACAAGAGAAGAGGAAAAAGAAGAAGAATAAATAATGAGAGCTTGAGTGATTGAGGGTATTTTGAGAAATATGAAATTATATTTCTAAATGTATTAATTTTAAATTAAATTTGTATGAGTTTACAGTGGGCATAAACTCAATCTTTATTTTGAAGTGATATTTTTTTTTATTTTCCAACTGTAATGTGGCATATATCTAAACATATGAAACCAAAGAGAAATTTTTAGTGAACATCAATAAAATTTATATTGACTTCCAATATTTTCTGATTCTGTTTTCTCATCATCATTGTATAAGTCCAATAGACTGCCACATTGGCAGTCTTTTGGCAGCGACAATGCTTTTGGCAGTGACAATGCTTGGCTAATGTGCAAATACATCAAGAAAATGGTCTGACAAACTCTGGAGACTGGAGAGGGATATCATTTTTTGCATTTAATGTAGACATTCCGACAAAAGCCAAACTGTAGCATAGTGGCTCCATGACTCCATGACTCCATGCATGTGCACGCCACGTTTTTCAGTCAGGCTCTCTGATTTCTACGTACTAATACATCAGCTTTTCTGTATTTTCATGAATAAAAATTATCATCCTGTCATTAATTCATCCACATTATAAGTTCACACCATGGCACGCTTTATGGCACCAACCTTTCTCAATGGCACACTACCATCACTTCATTGCTGGTCTCTTACTAGTGCTACTAGTTTCCCCCTCACTAGCCGCACAGTGCAACAGAGGTGACCTGAAAGCACTTATCAGTATCAAAAAATCACTTGGCAACCCCAGTATCCTCTCTTCATGGGTCTCTTCCACCAGCTGCTGCACCTGGGCCCACCTCCATTGCGACCGGGCTGGACGAGTCAACAGCCTTACCATCCGAGATTCGAACCTCACCGCCACTATCCCACCATCTGTCACCGATCTGACGGCTCTCATCAGCTTGGCCTTTATTGACTTACCAGGTTTAACTGGTCCAATTCCTACCTCCATTTTTACTGTGAAAACATTACAGGCAGTCACTATACTCCGAACCTCGGTTTCAGCTTTCTCAGGTTCCATACCTGATTCAGTCTCTCCAGTGAGTGAACTTGACACATTAGACTTGTCGTCTAACAAACTCACCGGATCCATACCAGTATCACTGAGCAAATTATCCAAATTGCGGTTCCTGGACCTGAGTCACAACCAGCTCACTGGATCCATACCGTCCAGTCTTGTACATGGGAATTTTGCTTTCCTTATACTGTCTCACAACCTTTTAACAGGACGGATCCCAAAGGATTATGGATCTGCCAACATTGACACCATCAATTTGTCGCATAACCGTCTGATTGGTGATGCGTCATTTTTGTTTGATGCGGAAAAATCAACGACTGAGATTTATCTTGCATGGAACCGGCTGGAGTTCGATATAAGCAATGTGGTTTTTCCAAAGGGGCTAACAGATCTGGATCTGAGTCACAATAAGCTTACTGGACGTGTACCGGCTTCCATTAGGGACTTGGCAAAGGTACACAAAATGGATCTGAGCTACAACAAGTTGTGTGGTGAGATTCCGAGTGGCGGCCTGAACACACACATGAGTGTGACTGCATTTGGGCACAACAAGTGCCTGTGCGGTGCACCACTAGCTCCATGCCACAAAAATTAAACTGCAACATGGAGAGGGTGGCGAATGCTTGAGTTACAATGCAAGTAATATAGTTGCATATTATTGAAACAAGGATAATCCGGTGCCTTTTGTGTTCTGAAAAAAAAAAAAAAAAGGAATAATACTTTTGGTGTTGTATTTCCGGTTTGCTTTCTGCATTTTGTAGAAGATGCTTGATATTGTTACCGGAAACTAGAGTCCAAATATTCAATGATGTAACTTATATATGCCCGAATTATCTCATTTTATGCAAATAAATACTTAATAGCGGCTAATGCTACTGTCTGTTGAATGCTGAACACTGGACATCACTCATCAGTAATCAGTCCTTAACACGCATTCAAAAACTCGTAAATCTGTAATTGGTGATCTAAATATGAATTTTGGGTTTTGAGGAGCCTTACAAATTGACATGATGTTGTAGGCCTGTTGAGAAAATCACTAATAATTGGGCTTTTGTTATATTCCATCTGAGGAAAAACTGAGCCTACAAACAAGGTCTGGATATTAACAGGCCTTCATGACGAAGTCTTGGATCCTGCTTCTATAGTGAAGGGATGACACGAAATTAGTAAGGATTAAGAAAGGATATTATATTTTTAGATTTCAAATTAAAGGGTATATAACATTTTTTAGACTTATTTGCTTTTGATTCTTCCTTTTCCTCAATTCTCTTAAATTTGAGTTTGCAAAGCAAGATTGAAAATTTAAATTGAAATCAGCATTTAGTTTCGCAGTTAAACCCGAAAATGGAAATATAATTGGAAATTACTAAAAGATAATAAATGATGAAATATTTGCTCTTTTTTTATTATTTCTGAAAAAAATAAAAATTGGAAAATTAAGTCTTCTTCATTTGCCTTCTCTAGCTAGTCTTGAGTTCTTCTAGAGTAGGTCCTAAAACTTGAATTCACATCCACTGTCATATTTTTTTCTACGATACAATAATATGTTATAATTTTTTTTTTGTATTTATTGTGAGTGGAAGCGTGGAACCCAAAAATAACACCTCATATAATTAATTGTGGGGCTTATGTATGAAATTGAACAGTACGAAAACTGTGACAGAAAATATATTATAGTTTTTTACTCTTCTATGACATTAGATGCGGACCCCAAAACTCAGATTTTTTTTATTTTAGTAAATAAAATAAATAAATAAATGGAAATGGTAAGATTATCCCAAAAATTAGCCCGTATAGTCTGAACCGAGTTTGAAACTCGATCCCAGGTGCCTGGACCGAGTTTGAAACTCGGTCCCAGTTTTTTTTTTTTATGTTTGTGTATGTTATATTAAAAACAAAATACAACAGTCAGTATCTAAAATATTAGAACAAAAATTAAACTCAGTCATAGCATTTAAAAATTATAATGTTTGTGTGTATATGAAAATTATAGGTGATTGGACCTTTCTCCTTCATCTTCTTTCAGCCAACCATTTCTTCAAAATCATCATTGTTACTGTTGCAAGAGTTTCCAACTGGAAATTTATTTTTCGACAGATCCAGAGTCGATCCGTATTCACCACTCTCGTCTCATCAACATTGTAATTTTTTTTTCTATTTCGACTATTATTTTTTGCTGTAAAATTAAAATACATTAACAGTAGGGTTTATCATTCATACTGTAGAGACGAAAATATTGTTGATCAATGTGTATCACGGAGGTCAAATACTGAACACTTCAACCGACACGCGTTACGATATTCATGCCGCGTGCACATTTTCTGCCGACGAGACAATCAATCTTCGTGACTTGAAGAGACAGATTCATGCTGGTTTGGAGCTGCTCCCTAGCCAATTCAACATTAGTATTAGAGCACGGATCAACAATGCACCAGCAGGTTCAGGTGATTTTTTTTATAGCTTATTTGGGATTGTTTCTGATGAAATTTAGGGAATGATTAAAACAACAGCTCCGTACAAATTACCCGGGTATAAAACACTAGAGCTAGTAGTTATGTATGAACCAGTATCCAGTTCTGATAACTATGATCCGTCTAGTATTCCTGAAAGTAGTAATCCAGTAATGGCTGAGGAAAGAACCCACTCCCGAGCTCGGGAGCAGCGACCATCTCGTATTTCCAGTACAAAATATAGATGTGGATGTGGATGAAGATGACGAAGAGGAAGAGTGGCACCTGGACTTGCACAATGTATTAATCGTGCTTATATTTGGATTTATAAAACTTTATTTTAATTTTTGTTGTAATATTATAGATCAATCTACTGACTGTTGTATTTTATTTTTAATATAACACACACAAAAAACTGGGACCGAGTTTCAAACTCGGTCCAGTATCTGAGACCGAATTTAAAATTTGGTCAAGACTATATGGACTAATTTTCAGGATAATTTTATCATTTTCATTTGTTTATTTATTTTATTTACTAAAATAAAAAAAAATCTGCTCAAAACTTGTTGCCTCTATGATAAAGTTAGCAGAGGTCATTCACCGAGGACATTTCAAATGACGTCCCAAATTGTTATAATTTATAAAATTTTATTACAGTGAATTTTGCTTTTACCTTATACTACACTTGCACACGTGCTTGTGGGGCCAAAGTATCGGATTTTATGGGTAGTCTTATTTCTGCGAAGTAACCTCGACCCCGGCTATAATTAATAAGGAAAAAATAGAAAAAATATTCTGTGACGTTAGATTAATTTTTATGAATTAAGTATCACCGATCCCTTTAATTACCATGTTACATTCCCGACCATTCGACCACACTTATTTGTGGAGAATATATATCTATTAGTTCATTTTTTGGCCAGTTGTAGTCTATATTTCTCATTTTATCTCATTTCTTTTACGTCATATCGCTATCATTTCTATAATTTACCTTAATAACATTATAATTATTCAGTTTGAAAATCGATCAATGATCTAACGACATAAACAAAACTCGATCAAAGGTTCAAAATCTAAATGAGTATCTTTTATAAATACTAGCTATATACCCGCGCGTTGCAGCAGAATTTTTTATTTAAACATTAAAATATTATAAGATAAAAAATTCACATTTATCTAATATTAAATTATAAATTCACCAAATTATAGAGAAAACATATAATAAAGACTATATTTAATCTTGGATGAGATTTTACACAATATGAGTTAATGATTCATGATTTTTATGGCAAGAAAAGTAAATTATTCTAACATATATTATCACCATTAATTTCTTACCAAATATGCACAAGGTTGCTAAATAAAAAAATAAAAATTATGGAAATAATAGTATATAAGGGAAAAAAATGGAGAGAAAGAGGGTATCAATGGATGCGATCACATGCGTTCGATCAACCAACAATAAATATTATCCGTCTAATTGAGGGATAAAATGGGTATAATAAAAATTTACCATGACAAAAAATGGACCCTCCAATTCTTAGACGCTTTATATAATAGTATAAATTTTAAAATTGGATGGTTTAGACTCTCATCTTTACTCAAAAGGAAAATTAATTATTTGGTTTGACATTAATTATCATTCAATTCGGTTGATGGGATTAAATCAGCACTAAGCCGCATAAAGTAATCGAAGAATGGTAAATAACCGATAAACTTTATAACATATATAAAGAAACTGAAATGATTCTAATTGAATTAAGAATATGTATATTTTGCAATTCAGTTTAATTGTATTAATATTAAATTTGCTGAATTATTATTGAAATTATCAAAATAATTTATTATGACCATGTGTTGATTCAATTGTGATAATAGTATCGGTAAAGATGATCGTTGATAAATTACCTCCCATCATATGGATATATATATTATATGTACAGCGTATTTTTGTTATCGTAAACTAAATAAGGTATGACTTGTGACTCCCCCCTTCAAATAGCAAAGGAGAAAATAATTTCAGATGGTCACTGTGCATCTCATGATACGGACAATTCACAAATTTCACCAATTGTAGAGGTATATCGATGTCCGTATTTTTTTTCGATTTTGCTAGAAATTTATGATGGAAACCCAGAAAAATGTTGTCCAGACGCCAAGCAACAAATACAGAGCGCACTAACATGAGCTGGCAGCCTGACACGGCATCGATCTCGCATGTCACACCGCCGTCCATTTCAAGCGCATTATAAGGGTTTCATATTTGTGTTGTGTGTTGCGTTGCATGCAAGTATGTTGAAAGAAGACTCGATCATCGACGTAATTAATTACGTAACTAAAAGGTGTTGTTTAGCTGTTTTCACAATATTGCTGATTTTTAAAGAAACAAAAAGATTCAACATAACGCATCAACACAAAAGAAAAAAAATCTATTTATAAAGATTCAAATGGTGACATGAAGTATTTTATATTTATATGCATATATTAATATATTATGTCACGGACTCACGGTGCTTTGTAAAATGTGGTTGTAATATATATATATATATATATATATATATATATATATATATATATATATATATATGTTACTTTCAAGATCCTAAAAAATAATATACAATTATACTTATTCGATATGATGCAACAATGAAAGATGAAATGTTCATTAAATACATAGAAATAGCGCGAGGAATAGTATTCTTATACTTTACCTTTACTATTATTTATTAACGGAATTGAAAAATAATAATATGCTGTTAATGAGATGTTATACAATTCTTCTTAGCTTTAACATAGGCGTAGCTCATAATTTTTATAAGGAATAGTATCAAAACATAGATTTTCGTATGGATTAGCTAGAAAATCTAATTGTGCTATGATACTTCTTAATTAAAGATCCATAGCTCATAAGAAATGCTAATAAATATATAATTTGGTTTTCAATTAGATTTTTATATGAAAATTATTTTAAGTAGTCGAATTGACTAATTAAACTTTGAAAATGAAGAAAGAATCCATAGCATATAGGTTATCCGTACTACGCGTAGTATTGTAGTTCAACTCTATATATATATAATTGTAGATCAAATTTACATATTTATAGATTTTTGTTTTACTATATTTTTAGATAGTTAGAAAATATAATTGGGGAGAGATAAGAAAACATATTATTAACATCTAAAGATATCCACGCTATATAGAAAATATATTATTAACATCTAATTGTGCTATGATTAAGAATCATATTTAGTCCTTTCGTTCCGAGCTTCTATTTCCCCTTCTTCTTCTTTTTTTCTTTTTTCTTTATTCTGGGGATAACAAACAGCAAGACCGCAAGGAGGTGAGAGTTTGAACTGTTTCTACCAAAATTTTAAATAAGACGCTAAGTATCTTTATAGTATTTTTGAACTGAAAACTATGCTATATCAAAACAGTACGTGATATCAACTATGACCATTATAATAATAATAACATTCCGCTAAAACATATGTCGTATTACTCCTGTAGAAACGGATCAAAACAGAGACTGCTGTGTTGAAGAATCGGCCGTAACCATAACCACTAAAGAAAGAAAAAAGGAGGTAGCGACGCCATCACGCAATTAATCGCAATGGCATGCTGCTGTGTTGTCCGGCTTGCCGACCAGCGCTCAACTGATCAAGTGGTATCAAGGGGCCCTTGCAAGACTCTGGTAGTCTGCTGATTGAATTTGAATGACAGGATAGAATCATAGATTATCAGTGGATTCAACGGGGGTTTTCTTTTTCTACTCTTAGCCTAAAACACAGAATAACAGGTGCACCACGAGATTTCTTCGGCATCCGGCAGCTTAAAGCCTGTTCGCTATGCCTTTGAGAATTGAAAGGGATCTTGATAATGCTTTGGTTATTCTCACAATCATAAGTCGTGACGATGATATTCTAAATAAATTAGAAAGAATTTTAAAAATAAATAATATTTATGAATATATTCTTGATATTCTAAACAAATTAGAAAGAATCTTAAATATAAAAAATATATATTTATGAATATATTCTTCAACTTATATATTGATAACATTTCAAATATTAAGCAACTTACTTGTCATTTGATGGTACCTTAAAGACCGTAAAATTATAACTAATTTAAATTGTATAAATTTTTAATGATCATTGATGAATTATCAAATAATAATTAAATTGCATGAATTTTAAAATAAAATCAATTTATAAGTAGACAAAAATATTTATAAATTTGTTTCTATTGAATTTATTTACAGCATCATTATCAAGATTGTCAAAGTAATTCATTGTCAAGTGATATTTCCCTTTAGTTTAACCAAAACACAAAAATATTATTATTGACTCGTTTAATAATTTAAAATAGCTCGAAGTTACAATTACATTGTTCTATTCAATGTTTTAGTCATTAGTATAATATGATATACTTTTTGAAAGTAACTGTATTTCATAAATTCAATAATTTATAATGAGTAAACAATAAATAATTATTTGAAAATTTATTATTTAAAATAATCTAGGAATAACGAAAGAAATTCCTAAAAATTGGAATCTCCTAAAGTCAAATATCTGGATTGTTTTTTTTTGTAAACCCCCCTTTGCCAATAAATCCTAACTATAATACTGGAAACGTCACCCCGAGATATTAATTAATTGGTAATTTATAAATTATATTAAATTTAACATAAGTTATTCTTGCATTTATTGCACTCAATACTAAGTATAGATACTTTTTTAATATACATTGTCTCTAACTTAAATTGTGAAATATTTTTGAAAAGTGTTTGTACCTAACGTTGAGTATACATAAGGGGTCTCTTAAATTAATATTACTTTCTTTAATTATATTGTAACAAGCTTTATGCAACTAGGTTTTTAATTAAATTAAATAAACACATTTTGGTACTCTCACACTAAAAGTTTTGAAGGTCAACTCACTCTTAAATGATGTTTGATAATTAATACCATTAAACAATACTTAACTATTAATTACCATTAGACGTTTTTAAATAACTTGATTTATATGTATATAATGTTATAAATTTTCTAATCAACGACGAAGCATATATTTTGAGTTCTCTTGCCAGTCAAGACCAACAATATTGATAAGTATATAGATTTATCAGATACTATCATCTTTGCTTTTGCTTTAATTTTTCAAACTAACATGATAATTTAAATCATCCAATTTTAAATGTTTTAATCTTTATTAGAGTTTTATATTTTTTTTGACCTCCTGCTTCATAGAGAACAATCTAATCTAATCTTTAATTTTATAGGAACCTTGTCGTCTGCAAATGATGCACTGTGCCTATCATTCCACGCTATTAATAAAGCCACAGTGTCATTTATTAGCAAAGGCGAATTTGCCCACATGGACAGAAAATGTTATAAAAATATGCTTTCATATTTATAATTTAGGAATAAAAAATGCTTACAACCTGTCGTAATATAGAACAAAATATAAATTGAAATAAATAATATGTTAAATTCTGTTCTATTATTTTGTCTCTTTGTCCCACATATTGCTTCTTGACTACGCCTCTGCACACTGCTTGAATTTTTGCATGGATTCTGAGAAAGCGAAATCGTTTGATTTATGCTACAGAAGTTACAGTGCATATATATATATATATGCAAGGCCGGATTTACAGTTTTACACTTTTTGTATTGGTCTATGATCCTTCCAGTAAAAATTTTTTAACTGATTTGTATAGTACAATTCTTTTTAATATATATCGATAATTTTATGTTGTTTCCCAAACGTTAAAATAGAAGCTGTTCACTTTAATGCTATAATAAATAATAAATTGAGACCAGAACTATGGTAGACAATTAATCACATAATTGTACCGTAAGTTATTGTCAAATTCATCGGCTGAGTGCATACTTTATTTATAGACCCATGATTCTTTCTATGCATAATTTATGAGTTCAATGCCCTTTAAGGCCTTAACAATTTCAAATAATGTCTTTCTAATTTTTCCTGATGTAAATTACCTCATTTATCATAGAGGTAACTATCAGGTAAGTGAGCATTATTAGTAGCAATCGAGAATCAAATAACCAGAATTTCAACACTAATAGGGAACACAGAGAAAGGTACAGAATAAATACAATCTTTTACATTGGTAATTAAGAACTAATTAAGAAGTTAAGAACCACATATGAACACCTTTTGTCTTAAAAAACTAGCAATACAAAAATATTTTATGAAGCTAGTACGTAATTGTTTGTTGGGAGGGAAGGAGATAGTGTGTGGTTAGATAAATAAACAAATGCGAAATAATAAAAGTGGTCCAAAGCAGGACCTTAACAACGTGGTTACGGGCAACAAAATATGTTTTTTACCTCTCCATTTTCATAAACAGGAGACTTCAGTTCCTCGGTGACAATATGAAACTTCGAAGTACCGGATACATCCAGTTTCTTTCAACTGGAATGTTTTTAAAACCGAGAGTACCAAACTTAAGAGAGACATCTCCTCTCTGGCTATGGCCAGAACCCTCTCTCTTTCTCTGTGCTCTTACCTCTTATTCTTTTTTTCCTCTCTTTGCTCTTACCTCTTATTCTTTTTTTCTCTCTTTGCCTCTCTGCGCTCCTCTCTCTCCCCCTCTCTCTGTTGGTTCTTTATCCAATACGCAGCCTCCAGCTGTCTGACCAATCATCTCTCTTTCTACAAGTGTGAAACACTTGTTCGCTCAAAGCTCAGGTCTTTCTTACAAAAGACTCCTCTTTTGCTGAATCAAATTCATCTACTACAAAGAAATTTGGTAATTTATTCATCCCTTTTTTTCTTTATTCTGTAGGAACTATTAAATTGTTTCTGTTACAAATCTGAAACTTGTGGAGCCGAGATTGATTATATTCATCTGTTTTTGTTTATCTTGTCTTATATGAAACTTGTAAGTGGAGCGATGATGATTTCGGTTTAGTTCCGATTCAGATTTAAATTTCTACGTTATCAAATTTGACATGCAACCCGTATTTTTTGCATACGTTCTGATAACGGATTAATTTGAGCTTAAGTCAGCTGTCAGTTATCAAATCAATAGCTTAAACCTGCTTGTCGTAATCTTCCAATGATTCAATCCTTAAAGAATTATTTTTTTGTCTTTTCTTTTTCGCTCGGTTGTTCCTTTGTTGGGGTATCTTAAGTCTATAATAACAAAATGTTTTACTCCGACAAGTCAAAATCTCTTATCTTAATCTGAAGAAGTCGTGATTTTTTTTTCAAAGTGTTTAGTTTTTGTTAGGATTTTAATGAGAAAATATTTATCAGCTTTCAATTCGTGAATCTCGTATCATCCAAAAGTTGCCTTCTCTTTTGGTTGGTATAACCTTTGAATATTATCAGGCTCAAGTTACTTCCTTGGGGTTTCTTAAATAATGGTCCGTTAACAAATGAGAAGTTCCATGGTTTTGTTGAATTTGAATGCATAGGATTGTACCAAAAAGTTGTTAATTGCTTTAGTAGCTTTCTTATCTGATCTGTAGTCCAAATAAACACTCTTACTCACAATCACAACACTAAGTCAATCTAATTGCTTTCATTTTCTAATCAAGCCTGTTTCCTTCTGTACTTAATTTCAGATGTATGAGCATCTCCTGATTTGAAGAGCATGGGGAGGGGGAGAGGCAAGGGAAAGAAAGCTGCAATCGGTTCTGACGAAACAGGTAGTGGAACTGAAGAGGTAATACTGACACAGAAGCGACGCGGTCGGCCTCAGAAACTACTAAAAGACGAAACTGACAAGGAAGAGGAGGAAGAAACCCTAATGCCTGAAGTGGAGTCAGAAGGGAAGGAGACTGATGAACTTGGTAAGGTTGAAACTGACTCAAAACCTGTTCCCATAACTTCAACTAAGAAAGCCGAGGAAATTGCAAAGAAAAGGCGAAAGAAGCAGGCCCAAGTGAAGGAAGAAACCAAATCTGATGCACATGCTGGTGCTGAGGTAGTGGGTCGTGCTAATGGGTTCAGACATAGTGGAAGCCGCCGAAAGAGTAAACCAAGGCGAGCGGCTGAGGCGGGCATCAAGTGTGACTGGTAAAGTCAAATGTTCCTTATAACTGATTTTTGAAATTTGGATTTCAAAGTTCAGTAGGTGGTCGTCAGCTTATCTTTCTTTTTTTTTTACATTTTTATAGAATAAGAACTCTATTTTAATTAGAAGGCTAGTGAGTGAGTGAGTGAGTGAGTGCGTGAGTAGGATAATGGTTTAGTACCAACTGTAGTTGTGCTACAAGTTTTAATCAAATTATTGGAATTTTGCAGCTAAAGATGTTCTTAGTATTGGTACTTGTAATTGATATTTGAACTTAGAAGAGGTTTTCCAGTTTTGGACATGAAAAGGTTCCATACCACAGACTCTACCCTGATTTTGATGAGAACATATTCACCAGGAATATCAAAGCCGCAGGGGGTAGCATGGTCAACCAGTAATGTTTATATGAGTGACTCATTTTTTTTATTAAAAAGAAGATGGTTTGATTCACATCTATTTTGGTTGTGAAGTTAAATGTCACATTCATTGAATAAGAATCTGGTCGAGCTAATTTCGCCTGATTCTCGTGATAATA
Organism: Schoenoplectus tabernaemontani; assembly: GCA_037127355.1. NCBI lineage: Eukaryota > Viridiplantae > Streptophyta > Magnoliopsida > Poales > Cyperaceae > Schoenoplectus > Schoenoplectus tabernaemontani. Next base: position 580,841 of record CM073758.1, on the reverse strand, counting down.
TTCACCTGAGAGCACATATTTTATCTGCACATGCTATTGGTGCTACAGCAGTAAAACTGCTGGTTAGTAGTTACCAGTATTTTCTTTACTTAAATTTCAGATTATGTATTTCCTTATCTTTTAATATATCCCTGATTGTTTCTGAAATTTCAATTTCACTAAGTTGATTGTTATGAAACTATTGTTATTTTCATAACCTGCTTCCAGAGGCTGGTTTGCTCAACAGCTCTAGCAGAAATCAGTTGGATTGTTAATGGCCTTTGCTTGTACGCTCTTTCCATAATTTCTAAGAAGTAAAGATGCCAAACTAATTTTGCAAACGATCATTTAATTCCGCAGAAAGTATACTGATTGGATGAATATAGCCTAAGAATATTTCTTAACTTCTTAGATTTCTCTGTTTTCTTATTTGTGATGGATTATTATTCTAAGCTTGATTCGAGTCTCATTTGAAGTCCTTGGGTACATTTGGATTGTACAAATAATAGCGTAAAATAATAGCGTAAGAATAGAGAAATTAAGAATAGTAAATGAGGATAGTGAAAAAATAGTGATTTTTCAGTTAGCGTGAGGATAATAAAAAGGTGATGTTATTCTAAATGGTAGAAATATTATTTGGATTGTTTTTTTTTTGAAATAGTAATGAAGAGTTGAGAAGAACAACAGTTATTTCATCTCCCTTAGGGTATATTTGGATGGGTCAGGAATAGCAGAATAGCTGTTATTTTTGGAATAGAAATAACAGTCATGTATCTAAACACAAATCTGTTGTTCCGGAACAGTGAGAATAGTTGTTATTCTACTATTCTGTGGTGAGGATGGAATAGCTGTTGTTCTTTTCAACTCTTCATTACTATTCCCAACAAACAATCTAAATAATATTTCTATCATCCGGAATAGTATCACATTTTTACTATCCTAGCGCTAATCGAAAAAACATTATTTTTTCACCATCCTCATTTATTATTCTCAATTTTTCGATTCTTATGTTATTCTTTGCACAATCCAAACACACCCCTATGAAATAGCATAATAGTAGCTATTCTCACTGCTTTGGAATAAAAAATTTGTGTTTGGATGCACAACTATTATTCCTATTCCGAAAATAATGATTATTCTGTTATTCCTGAACCATCCAAACATACCCCTTGTAAATTATCTTTGTTTATTAAATGGTAACAAAAAAGGGGTGGGAGATGAATCCCTTGAAACGATGTATTTGGTTGAGAAGTTTGGTGAAAGTTTTTGTTGTATTTACTTTGTTTTATTCTACACGTGTTGCTGAGTTATTCCAATGCATGGACATTTGCAAATTGCAAAATATGCGCTGAAATAGCAAGACAATCACAACCAGAGAATTCAAAATAAAACAGTAATGGGCATGTTACCTTGCGGCTTTGGAAAAGGTTTCTAAGAGAGAAGTCAGGAAGACAGGAACAGGCCCAGATTAGGCCATTTCTATGAAGAAACCAGATGAGCCCAATTATTTCGTATTCGTGTTTTTTTTTTCATAATTATTAGTTTTAAACTTTGGAGACTGTCAATCGGATCTCGTTTCTTTTCTAAAGCACCAGACTAGTCACACAAGGTGAATCGCTTCTTGCAACAGTTTTTCGTTCTTAGAGTTAAATGAGGTAAATTGTAATTTAAATATTTGTAAATAACTTCTAATTAGATTTGGACATATAATTTTCCATACGAAAAATGTTTACTAGATTTGTGAGACAATTGCAAACACCTTTTTCTCCTCTACATTTGAGAGATTCTTTCTCACAAGAATTGCAAAACACTTTTTCTCTTGTACATTTGTGAGTTTCTACATCTACAAAAGCTGCCAGTATAAATGATCTTAACATCATCCATGTTGCGTGTCATAGAATTTTCATTTGTCATGTATGCTACTTTTTGAAACAATAGACCACTTAATTTGGCAATACATATTTTTTTCCTTTAAACTTCTCTCCCATGCCTCAATCACGCCTTCTTTCTCCCCTCCTCCTCCCCTTCGATCACTAGGTTTTCTTTTGTTTTTTGTGATTTGACTCATTTCCCTCAATCTCGGTCTCCTACTTGACTGTGGATGACAATGGAAGGGGCTCATTACTGGAACACTCATCTTCATTCGAATCGCTTCTATTTCCTCGATATAACTCATATCTTATGAAATCCAGGTTATAAATTGTATGCTCTCTCACGCCTTAATCTCATATTAATTGATCATCAGTTTTAAACTATGACGGTGATACTATTAAGATCAACCTCTATACAAACAAATAGTTTTGCGAGTTTGATAAATATCTTCTCGACAGATGCAAAACATATATTACGAATGCATAAATCCTTAAGAAACATTTTGTGTTATTTTAATGTGATTTTAACTTAAGTTCAACAAATTAATTATGTATCCGAAACTGAAGAATAGGGATAGAAGTTTTGATGGGATAAAAAATATTATGAAATTTTAATGGAAATATTGAATACAAAAGTTTGTCGATTAATTTTGTCGGTGTTTCTCTTTCTTTTTTCTCCAAAATCTTCAGTTTGAATCATTATCAATTTATTAAGTAAAATAACATATTTATAAAGATTTTTTTTAAATTGATGTTTATTCTAAAATCCATTATCAAGATTGTCAAAATAACACATTGTCAAGTTATCCCCACACTTATATATTAGTTATCCCCACACTTATATATTTGCTACATACTCCAAAAACATCAAATAAATATGTGAGTTTATGTTATCAATATATATAAATTATTTTCTTAATAATATAATCATATTTTATTAATAATTATGAAATTTATCTAATATATGTGAACTTAAACTAGGGGTGTCAATGGGTCGGGTCATATTATTTTTATTTTATTTTTTATCCGACCAGATTAAATTCGGGTCAAAAAATCTTGACCCATACGACCGACGGGTCACGGATCGACCCAAACCGACCCGACCTGACCCGACCCGTGTTAAATAATTAAATATTTATTAATTATTTTTATATAATTTTAAGCAATAAAATATTAATTAATTCATAATTAATCTTAATTAGTATATAATTAGTGTATATTTAAGTTTTAATTAGTACTAAATAATAAAATTATTTCAGAAAATATAATTAATCGGGTCGGGTTGATCCGAACCCGACCCGACCCGATTCGGATCAAAAAATTAAACTCATATCTGACTCATTTATTTTCGGATCATATCGGATCTGTGTCAATAATTGACACCCTAGCTTAAACTCATGATAGCTTTATAGTGTGACAAATCACAATATGTTTTCCTTAAAAACAAAATTAAACTACTAACTTTATCTTTTACCTAAAAATATAAATAAATTATTGGAAGTTCGTCACAACCATTTTAAGATTATAGTCAATATAAACAAAATAATTAGAAGCGTCATGAACAAAAAATTAATGATGTGTTTGGCATCATTTTTTTTTCGTTTTTCATATTATGGAAAAAATATTTATTCTTTTGTTTTTTTTTTGTTGACAATATTTTCATTTTCATTTTAATATTTAAAAGTAGAGGTGATATAAATATTAAAATTAGCATTTCAATAGAGCAAATCATATTATACTACATTATAAAACTTCATGTACGATTTAGATATTGATACTCAACGATTTTATTATTTACCGGTGGCAGTCATTTTTTTTTTTTGGCTTTTTTTCCTTTCTAAGGAAATGGAGAAAAAAGAGAAAGATATGGATAATAACAGGAGGGCATAGGATAAATTACGGAATGCTAATAATCTATCAACCGGTTAACACCTATAATTATGTTTTTGTCCTTCTGTTTATTTGGAATGGCTGATCCTCATTGAAGAAGAGCTATTTTATTCATTATAATCTAATTAATTAGTTTTCTTTGAATAATATTAAAGTATTACATTGACAACTAGCTAGTTCTTTTTCACATCAAGAAATAATATTATGATTGTGGGTGGACAATGCTATATATATATATATATAGTAAAGATAGCATGAGTTTAATTTCACATAGGTCTTTTGTGTGTTTAATTCAAAAAGTACATCAAATTATTTTTAAATTTTAATTTATCATGCTCATTAAATTCTTCATATAAGAAACAAATGGAATGCAAAAATTTGAGATGTTTTGAATTTTCTAAGTTATAATTTTTATTTTTAAAAATGTTATACAAATATTAAATATTTTATTATTATTTTTAAAGTAGATTTTTAAAAATTAAAAATGATGATTTAGAAAAATTAAAATATGCTAAGTTTTTGTATCCCACGAGGTTTTCATATGAAAAATTTAATTAGCATGATAAATCAAAATTTAGATATTATTTAATATATTTTTGAGTTAATCTCACGAAAGATATCTATGAGGTTAAACTCACATTATCTTTTATATATATATAGTAAAAGAGCGAACAACTTGTTAAATTAAGTTACAATATAATAGTGAAATGCTGGACAAAAAAAAACATGATAACCATGGCTATATAATATAAATAATGTTAATAGCAATAGATAAGGCAGTAATAAATGATCATCATGATCATTTCTTAAAATGATATAAACAATAATAATTAATTGATAATAATAATAATAATAATAATAATAATAATAATAATAATAATAATAATAATAATAATAATAATAATACAATAAAAATGATGCTGATAACAATAATGTGAACATGATAAATAAATAATAAATGTAATAATTATTACTATTTCATTGTTCGGAGACCAAGATCAATAAAAATAGTTCCAATATTCAAAGATCTGACAGAGTAGACCAGTTGAGAATGTAAGAACAAACTTACAAACTACCATTAGCCATCGTCGATTCGTGCAACTGGACACGGAAATGTCTCCATCACCGACATATTTTTTTTGGCATTTTAGCATAGTTTATAGTTTATAAAAGCGCGGCCCTTAAATTCAGTTATCCTTTTAAAAAATTAATTTTTATTCAACCTTCATTAATTCGGTTTTATCATTTTTAATGGTAAAGACCAGATTTTTTAAACATCAGACTCAATTTTTAAAAGCGAATTTTTTTAATGATCATTATGTGATGCTTCTCAAAATATTTTTTTAATATTTTATATTGTACATTAATTACACTTAAAATATAAAAAAAATTACAAATTAAAACAAATTGTCAAAATAGAAAAAATATATTTTATATTTTTACAAAATATAAATTAATAATAAAAAAATATAATCATCAAAAAATATATATCAAATCATTATCCATCGATTCTTATTCGACGCTTATATAACTCTTAGAGTTCATAGGACTTAATAAAAACTAGACTCCCCCTTAAAAAATAAATCATTTAAATTTGATCCTTTTAATTTTTTTTTATCAAATTCGACCCTTTTATACACTCACTACACTCAGCTCTTGAAAAACTCACCCAGTCCTTAAAAATGATGATGTCTACGTCCCAGCTACAATGAGGGTTGGGAATTTGGGAATATTTTACAAGCCTCGCACCAATTTCTTGAGGAAAAGAAGTTTGTCTGATAACTGATTTGATCCCTTTGTGGGTAAAGAAATTAATGCACTTTGACTGTTGTTTTGGTACTTTTAGTCTTCTACTATTACTAAATATTAATTAACATGATGCATGATTAAAAACAATCAATTTATTCAACAACATTGTTTTTGTATTTTTCTTTAAAAAATAATGAATTACTTCTAACACATTTGTGAACTATTTTTTTGTTTCCTTCACTTAATTAATTGACAAACACCAAAAGAAGAAATTTAATTAGCAAACCGAGATTTCAGATAGTAATTCTTGCTTCATCGATGTAAGGTCTAAACCGGATCAATCGTGATTCGTGAATAGTGATAGTCATAACAAGAGAGAATTGATTTTCAAAATAACATGAAATATCATAGAGCCAACAAAAATTAAAACAAGGAACAGATCCAGTATATTAATCTTTCTTAATTCTGAGTTGATTTCCTTCAGTGCAAAATGGACAACTTATTCATAAAAAAAGTCTAACTAAATTTACAAATGAAATAAATATCTAACATGAACTTTTTTGAAGTAAAATGAAAGTCTAAGAAGTTATCTAACTTTCAAATGTTTATAAAAAATCTATCATTTAGATTTCAAATATGTCACCTCCTACATAAAGAATATTGCTATTTAAAAGGAACTTGATGTACCACTAAATTGCTAGTAAATACAAATTAAATTGTGTAGAGAGAGAAAATGGAGATTTTTGGAGGTGCATTTCAGATCGAGAAGCTACATTGAGAGAGTTTAAACAAAAAGGGAGGGTACTCGATACTGACAACCACACAGAGCAATTGTCATTGCGGCAATTCTAAGATGATAAAGAACAAATGCAAGAAATGTTGATTCTTAATAGCCTATTTAAATTAAGAGAGAAAAAATATTTCTATAGTTTATTGAATAGAAAAATAGTACGAAAGAAACAACTAGAAACTATTAGCTACGAAACATTTAATATATTTAAGAACTAAAACGATGTGCACTTACGTTTTAGGAGAAATTTCAAATTTTAGTTAGATTAATGTCATCTAAATTAATCTAAATATGTCCATTGTGATATGTCTGTTGCTGCATATTTTTATAGAGCAGTGTAATGTGTTTTATTGAAATAACATGAATATTATCCCAATTAACTTTTTTTTAGTAAAGATAAGAATCATACTCTTTTCTTTTAAAAATTTACTGATCAAATAGTTATTAAAAGAAAAGAAAAGAAAAGGTACAATCTCAAGGGACATATGGAGAATTTTGATCCAAAGAGTCAGTAATTGGATAAAAATAGCTTATCGGGTTTTAATTCATTAATTTATTGGATACTAAATAAAAAAAATTTACAATTCAACATATATTTCTACCTGATAAAAAATAGCAAAATAATAATAAAAATAAAACTCAAATAATAAATAATCAAATTGACACAGCATTCCCTCCAAATCATAAATATTACAACCATAAGAACTCTCTGAGCATAGAAGTTGGGTAGGTGTTGAACCAGCATTTTATTGAGAAGGGTGAGAAAAATAGTTACTTATATATGCAGTTCTAACAAAATCATTTCATTACTTAAATCTACGTTGTGCTTGGAGTCCGATATTTTGTGAAGAATGAACAATCGTTATAAAAGATTATGTATTGATTCTTGCACTTTCTTACTGACAACACATGTTCACCAATTGCCAATCTCTTTTTTTCCGTAGATAATCGACGCTAAGAATGCTATTTCTAAGCACTAACCAAGAAAAAACAACCATTTTAGGGGGATTTTTTTATGGACCACACATATTAAATATTTATAGTAGGTGTATTGAATCTTTAACAAAGGAGTAGAAAGATTTCCAAGTGAAAAAAATGATCAGATGTTAGTGTCCAAATAAGAATATCTTTTTTTATTTTCAGTCAGCTGAATAGATGACAACAGAACAGTCAATTCTTCAAGTTGATTCTCTACTTCTAGGATAAGTTTGATTCAAACAAAGATTTTGAGAATTAAAGTTTTGACCAAAGGTTTTCAAAAAAAAATTCTTGATTTAGTGCGAAGAAGTACAGGATTAAAAATCCCAATCAAAATCTGTATTATAGAATTCCATTGCCCCAATCTGGTACGTACGGATAATACCTGAGTATATTTGATCCATATTCAAAAATGCAGATTTGAATATTGTATTCAAATATCTATGCGGATACTATATGGATATAGTTTTTTTAATTATTATTTTAACTATTCATATCTGAATAAAACGTAGATAATATATAATTATGAGATTATAATATTATGCATAGCACAGATCATTCAGTGTTATGAATTAAGAAGCCAAATTTATAATTGAAGGTGACAAAAAAATATTCGGATTGACGTGATATTGTGATTATGTAAATATTAAGTATATGTTTATATTTTTTTAGTAGAATAGGGCATTATAACATTTTTTGAAATCCAAGTATATTTTCGTAATTATTTACAGCAGTATACAATTTAAGGATATAGTTTTAAAAGTTTTGTGTGTGTGTTAGGGGTGGGGGGAAGCAGTTGCCTTCTATGCCAATGCGTACCTCCACTTCCGTAAATCAGTTATTTTTAGTTTCAAAGTCAATCTGATTGGATTTCATTTTTAGTCTATTCAATATATTTGAGATTAAAGACTTTATTGTCATTTTTGTCAAAGTCTAATTGTTGATGTGAACTGCTTAATATAATCTCCATATGTAAATTTCTCAGAGATCAAATTTTACATTTGTTTAAAAAAAATCTATTTTTTAGATAATTAGGAAATGACCTTTTTTATAAGGGAAGGGATCCGTTGACAATGGGTTATTTTGATAATCTTGACAATGGATTTTCAAATAAATATGAAAAATCTTAAAAATATATTAAAAATATATATAGATTTGTTCTTCTACTTATAGATTGATGGTGATTAAAATTTTATGCAATTTCATTATTATTTGATAGTCCATCAAAGACTATCAAAATGAAATTTCATGATGGACTATCAAACGGTTTTATTTTAACGGTCTTTGATGGACTATCAAATGATAATGAAATTCTATAAAATTTGTATCACCGTTAATTTATAAGTAGAAGAACATATCTATATGATTTTTTTTATTTTTAATATTTTTTCATATTTATTTGAAGATCCATTATTAAGATTGTTAAGTGATCCCTTTCCTTTTTATAATTCGTAATATTTAAATTATGTGTTTTCAGGTATCTAAAAAAGTAAGAAAATATAAAGTATTTCCTAAAAAAATATTTTTTATAGTGATCATGTTTAACAGTTGAAATCGACGGTTTAAAGTTTGAAAAAAAAAAAAAAGGAATCCATATCACTGACGAATCTGTACTATTGCTAGTGCTATGCAATACTACCATATGTTTTTGTCAACGTTAACTGTATCTAATCTGTTTCCAACCCTAAAGCTGAACTACAATACTAAGGTACCTGAACCTGAAACCTGAAACCAGATTTGGACCATTCATCCGGCCTATAGGCAATTTCGTTTGGTACAAAAATTCACAGGACCTGCAAGGAACTGAACGCAGCAATAGCAAGTAGAACCGATGGCAACCCAATCAGAATAGGCACAAGAATAACTGAATTTTAAAATGAATGAAGAGCACACATATTCTTATCCACAAGTGAGCAAAAATTTTCTATTTCTACAGTCATTCACTTCCTATAGGATTAAAAAATGTTTCTTTTTTTATTTTTGCATTTTAGTGCTTGAAGTTATTCCAGTAGTTACAAATTTGACGACAAAGCTCATTTGATGATAAACAGTAAAAATATGTAATTTGAACTGGAATTGAACTAGTGAATATCTGACTAGAAATGTTATTTTATCCTCAATATACACGCGATTGCATATGGATGTAGGATTCAAATAGGATTGTCAATCGGGACGGTATGAGTCGAGTAGAGATATTTTTATTATCATATATATTTTAAATTATTCTTATTCATATTCATATTCTTATTCATTAAAACTAGACTTATCTATACTCTATCATTATCTATTAAAATAATCGGATAATGAAACTATAACAAATATTAATGAAAAATGCTAAAACATTAATTAATTTATCATCATTTATAAAAAAACTAACCGAACTAATTTCTTTTATACAAATATATCATTATTTTACTAGTATGAAATTAAAATATAATTATACAATTAATTCCAACTTGAGTCCTTTCAAAGCAAATAAATTAAATATCTCAATGCACTATCTACCCCTAAAAAATAGATTTTTTTTTTCAAAAAAAGAATAAAATTTGATCTTCAAGCATATTTTAATATGAAAAAACTTTGAACAGTTGGATCGTTATTTGAATTCGAGAATGATAGATAAGGTGCGAAATACAAAAGTATTTTATATTTTAGGACTAAGAGTAGCATAACTATATATATATATATATATATATATATATAGAGTGGAGATAGCGTGACCTTAAGCTCACGGAGGCCTTCCGTGAGCTTAACTCAAAAAACATATTAAATGATCTTAAAATTTTAATTTATCATTCTCATTAAATTCTTTATATGAAAATCTCATGGGATGCAAAAATTTGGAGCGTTTTGAGCTTTTTAAGTCACCGTTTTTAATTTTTGAAAATCAGCTCTAAAAATAATAATAATATATTTAATACTTGAACATCATTTTCAAAAATTAAAAACGGCGACTTAAAAAACTCAAAACGCTCCAAATTTTAGCATCCCATGAGATTTTCATATAAAGAATTTAATGAGAATGATAAATTAAAATTTCGAGATGATTTAATATGTTTTTTGAGTTAAGCTCACGGAAGGTCTCCGTGAGCTTAAGCTCACGCTATCTCCACTCTATATATATATATATATATATATATATATATATATATATATATATATAGAGAGAGAGAGAGAGAGATAGGCTAGGGTGCTCCATGGAGCACCAAACCTCCTGTGCTTCGCGTCTGTATCTCGAATTTAAAAGTCCAAACGACCGATCCTGAATGTTGAAAAATTCAAAATAATGTAAAATTTGATCTCGAAAGATATTTCAATATGAAGATCATGTTGAACGGTTTGAATCGATCGTTTGGACTTTCAAATTTGAGATACGAACGCAAAACATGAGAGTTTTGGTGCTCCATGGAGCACCCTAGGTTGGTTATATATATATATATATATATATATATATATATATATATATATATATATATATATATAGGTTGGCTAAAATACAACGTGTTGCACGAATGCTCCCGTGTACCGTATTAAAATCTCAAAAATGACGGATCCAAACCGTTCAATTTATTCTTCATTATCCAATTCTTGTAGAAAATCAAATTTTTTATTTTTTTAACTTTTTTGTTATTTTTTTGCATAAGAAGAAAATCATCATTACTGGATGATCCAAATTCCTTAAATCGAGCAACTTTCTTCTTACCCAAACAAATGGCAAAAAAATATAAAATTTAATTTTCTACAAGAATTTAATATAAAGAATAAATGGAACAATTTGGATCAGTTATTTCTAATTTAAATTTTGAGATTTTTAACGCGGTGCATGGGCGCATCCGTGCAACACGTTGTATTTTAGCCAACCTCTCTTTCTCTCTCTCTCTCTCTCTCTCTCTCTCTATATATATATATATATATATATATATATATATATATATATATATATATGTGTGTGTGTGTATGTATGTATGTATATAGTGAGATCTTACGGTACTTCATGATTTTTGCACTAGATGAAACTAATGATTTTGTACTCATCTGAAAAATAATAATTTTTTTTAAAAATATATAAAATTTAATCTCCAATAATATTTCAACATGGATATCATGTTCAACGATTTCGATCGACCGTTTGGATTTTTAAATCAGAGATACAGATGTGAAATATAAGAGAATTTGTGCTTCACGAATCACCATAGTCTCACTATATATATAGGACTAGAGCTATAGTGCTATGTATAGTACGGATTGATCCCATACTATAGACCGGTTCTTTAGTCTAAATGATTAATCTGAACCATTCGAAATATTTTTCATATCAATTTCTAATTGGGGACTAATTTTTTTATTTTTATATTGTTGACTAGTTTCTGCATAACTTGTCCCAAGCCAGAATATAAGAGAAGGGTTGTGATGAGTGTTGCGAGCCCTGCACTAAAATAGCTGATCCTTATAAAAATTTGGGATGTTTCGAGTTTTTTAAATCACTCTTTTCAATTTTTAAAAATAATGTACAAACATTGAATATTTTATTATTATTTTTGAAGCTGATTTTCAAAAATTGAAAAGAGTGACTTAGAAAACTCAAAACATCCCAATTTTTTTTACCCCAAAAGATTTCAATATGAAAAATTTAATGAGAGTGAAAAATCAAAATTTGGACATCATTTGATATATTTTTTGAGCTAAACTCACGGAGGTATTCCGTGAGCTGCTCACCGTAGATTTACTCTATATATATATATATATATATAGTAATTTATATTTTCAATTCATGTAATTTGTGAATCGTTTAATAGTGCAATGCACATCAAATAAGAACTTTTAAGTATATCGTATAAATTTTGATGATGCATATAATGGATATTCAAACAACACTTGAGTAGCATGAAAACTTAAATACCATCAATATATAAGTTCAGAAAATATCTATAAATTATTTTTTATTTTTCCTATTTATTTAAAATTTTACTATCAAAATTGTCAAAATAAATAGCCATTGTCTGCTAATTTCTCCCCTAAAACTAATTATTATCTTTTTCAGTGTTCTAAAACTAATACAAATACAAAAAAAATTGACAGAATATATGACAAATTATTTTAATTGAGTTACTTTCAATCAGCTCTGAGCGGACTACACAACACACATAGGAAACACAAATTGAAAATTGTTAAGTAAAAATCGTCCAAGTCAATTGCACAATTTAAGTTTGAACATCTTTCTAAAACAAGGACACGTAATTTAAACATAATTGCATCTTAGTGTTGAATAACTAAGAAGCAAACGTAACATTGTATGATAAGAATAATGACATTAGAGACTAATCTGCAAATAATTACTTATCATCTCCCTAATTTACATTTAACTAGCTGTGTACCTTCACGCGCAGTGAATTTTTTTATTTAGATATAAAATAATATCACATGATAATATGTACGTCATTCTAATATGGAAAAGATCAATAAATGCAAAATCAATTACATATGCTATATCGGGTATAATCTCACATGATTTCTGTCAACATTTAATTCTCTTCCTTCTATATGACAAAAAAATAGATAGAAATACAAAATAACGGATGCTATTATGTTCGTCTGATTAGTCAAAATTAATGTAAATCATTAAATAAAAGGTATTTTGGAATATAAAAAATTTGAAGGAAATGATAAAAATGGACCTGTCCAATTCTTAGTTATATAATAGTATAGTATAAATTTTAACTCACCAAATATATATATAAAAAAAAACTTAATGTTCCAACCATCCTGACGAAATCATTGATGCATTCCAATTCGGCACACATCATTATTTATCAGAATACATGTCAGACAATTACAAATTCTTTTAAAGAGAAACGCATCTTGAATATTTTGCAAAATTTGAAATCAACGAATATTTTGCAAATTATTCTTTTAATGGATATTATTTTCCAAAGTCAAGGAATATTCTTTTAAATCATGAAATCAACGAACATTTTGCAAGTTCTTTTAAACAGAGACGCATCTCGGATTTTACTGGGGAAAGAAAGGATGCGCAAAACAATTTCTCCGGAGCCTGTCGGTCAGACAGTCACACCCCGACCTGACGACGTGGGCCCGCTGACAGGCCCTCGTGGAAGCAGGTCAGAAGTGGGGCCAGTTGCAGGTACAGTTGCCGTTTGGGCCGGAGAAATATTAGGGACGGTTTCCTCCAAAAAAAATATATATTAGGGACGGTACTTCTGGTTCTGGGGTGTGGCCCTAAGCACGAGTCATGAGGACCCAAAATACAGATCCGCCTCGTTTTTGTTGATTTTGCCAATTTTCTGCTTGAGTTAGTATGATTGACGTGTCACAAGGGGACGTGGGACCCGCCCCTGCTTGTCTGAGTAGAACAAGTCAAGGTACTAGGGAACAAGTGTCGATCCTGGCATCAGTATCCTTTTGAGGGAAGTGCATTCATTTTCATACATGTCTTCGTTCTTCTGTCTCCTCTTTTTGAACATTCGATCTACGCAACGAGTTACCACTTGTGTGTTCTGAGACTCGGTTTTATGACGACGCTATATATTCATAATTCATCCCTTCCCGTTCGATGTATATGTGAGACTTTTCATTAAATAGCTATCTATTTCTTTAAATGAAATAGTTATATATAGAGAGATAGCTTATGATCTTTGTAAAGTAAAAAACTATTGTTACTTTGGGGAGAGATTTTATATCTCTAGGTTTTAAATGATCAATTTAAGTTGTTTAATAAATTCTTCATGTTAAAATCTTATAGGATATTAAATTTTATTATTTTTTGAGTTTTCTAACTAATTTTTTAAATTTTTTTAAAAATAATCTTGTTTAACATAAAAAATAGTCTATTTCAGGGTTGTTTTTAAAAATAATTTTAAAAATAGTTAAAAAACCTCAAAAAATCATGAAATTTAATATCTTACAAGATTTTTACATGAAAAAATTATTGAACAACTTAAATTGACCATTTGAGACCTGAGAATATGAATTCTCACCCCTAATCAATAACGGTTTTTTTGCTTTGCAAAACACCATAAGCTATCTCATATAGATATATACATACATAGTTAAGCTATGTTGTATGTATATCATGGAACGTCTCCATGTTATGGATCAGTTCTTCATATTTAAAGTTTGAATGGTCGATCGAACCATACAAAATAATTTTCATATGAATATCTCGATGTAGATCAAATTTTATATTTTTAGAATTTTTTATTATTTTTTTAAAATAGTTAGAAAATCATTTGATTCAGTTATTATGAGTCATTAAAAAAATATGATTTTCTAACAATTTTAAAAAAATAGTAATAAAATTTAAAAATATATAAAATTTAGTCTATGTCAAAATATTTGTGCGAAAAATATTTTATACGGTTTGATCTATCATTTACACTTTGATAACGAATAACCAATCCATAGCACGAATACAATTCGTGCTATGCATAACACCATAACCCAACTCGTTCGCTCTCTGTCTCTATATATATATTAATTGGCACCGAAATATTGGAACTAGTTAGAATATTTGTGCAGATAAGTTACTGTCCTTCAAATTCCCAGCGCACAATGTTATGTGTATATGATTATATGAACATCCACGGCACAAGTAATTCTAATATGTTAATTGAAAATTTTTAAAGCCGATCTAACTCATGTGGAAAATAATATATTTCATGTAAAACAAATTATAGTTTAGCACTGATTAGACGATTTTTGTCATACATCTATCATCTATATTGTTCTCCTGTCGTCACACATCATGCATCTATCATCACACGTACGGGTGTCAATTATTAATCTGATCTGACAGGTTAATTCGATCTGATTCGAACCCGACCCGACATGACCTGAAAATAAATGGGTCGGGTATGAGTTTAATTTTTTTGATCCAAATCGGGTCGGGTCGGATTCGGATCAACCAGACTCGACCCGATTAATTATATTTTTTGAAATAATTTTATGATTTAGTACTAACTAAAGCTTAAATATACACTAATTATATACTAATTAAGATTAATTATAAATTAATTAATATTTTATTATTTAAAATTATATAAAAATAATTAATAAATATTTATTTATTTTAGACGTGTCGGGTGGGGTCGACTCGTGACTCGTCAGGTTGGGTATGGATCAAGATTTTTTGACTCAAATTTAATCGGGTCAAGAAAAATAATAAAATAATATGACCCGACCATAATCCGACCCGACCCGACACCCCTCACATGGTTATAGTGGTTGGATATGTGAAATTATAGTTGATTATAAATTATCAGGTTAATATTTTGGGAGACCACTAAATTTTTATTTATTTATTTTCAATTATTATTTTTTATGTTTATTCAAATTTGGCGACTCCCGTTATTTTTATCTAATACTAATAGTAGAAATTGTTATATTTAAATTAAAAAAATAATGAAATGATAAAATTTGAATAACATCAATGTTTAGACTAAAAATAGATAAATACAAGTTCAGTGATCAAATATGAATAAAAATCAAAGTTCAATGACTTTCTAGAAGATTAATCCTAAATTATCTGAAACATTATAAAATTGTTTTAGCGGCTTCCGAATTTAATGAATTTAACGGTTTAATTCAAGTTTAAACGGTTAAAACGTGAAAAATCTGTTAAATATCTTTTTTTTTCCTGAAAATTTAACATCATAAAGTATAAGATCTATTTTAACAGTATAAATGAGGTTCTAATTCCTTTTTTTTTAAACTTGATTTGGAGGACCGTACAATTTTTTTTGGGGTGCCAGAGGTCAGAAATGCTCTATAAGGGTCAAAACAAATTTGTGGAAGAACGGGGAGTCCTGCTAAAATTGCCGCAAGTTGGAGATCAACAAATATGTGATTAGTTGTTCCAAAACATTTTCCTTTAATTCCATTTCATTTGATAAATTAAAATTTGGTTGCACAAGTCTATTCCTGAAATGCAAAAAAAAAAAAAATGATCGGAGATCTGAAACTGAGGATGCTTGCACATTATTACATCAATTCAGTATCATTACATCAAATTTTGTTAGGCGAATTTAAATACAATTACAAATCTCGCATAATTTCATTTTCTAGTGACCACCTCATCATCATTTCTATAGTCAAATTATGCTAGGTGATAAGAAGCTGCCATGCAAAAATCTCCCCCAATATTTTCTCCTAATCACCATCTCCATCATCATTAACTCGTCTCAACAATTTTTCTAAAATATGAGCACCGCTATTTTCCTTTCTTATATGGGATAGGCTTGGGTGTTAAGTGTAGTTAATGATCAAATTTTTTACGGACTCAAAAATATAGTTAAATCATTTTTAAATTTTGATTTGTGGGTCTTAATAAATTTTTTATATCAAAATATGATGGGATATAAAATCTTTCTATTTTTTGAATTTTTTTAGTATTAATTTTGAATTTTTTAAAATAACCTAGAAAATATGTATTACTTTATTATTATTATTATTATTATTATTATTATTATTATTAAATTAGTTTTAAAAATCCAAAACTAATATTTCGAAAATTCAAAAAATTATATTTTTTTACACCCAATCATATTTTGATATAAAATATTTATTGAAACCAATAAATCAAAATTTAAAAATAATTTAACTATATTTTTAATTCCATAATAAATTTAATCATTAACTACGCTATCTTCTTATATAGTTAAAGAGAAAATATATGGTGCCGCGGACAGTCTCCTGCGTAATATGATGTGATGGCACTGTATCTATTCAGTGCTCGTTTTGACTTTACTCGCAGCCCATATTTTCTTGGATTATATGTTGGTCCTTTAACACTTGTAGAGAGACGGTGAAACTGGCTATAGCATTTGTAGAGTTAATGTAAGTTAATGTAAATTTAACATTCTATTTTTTTCCCCAAATTCAACACTTATTTTTTTGTTAGTGTAAATTAAATGTAAGTTTAACACCCAATTATTTTTTATCCTAAATTTAATAAAACTTATTTTTTTGAGTTAATGTAAATTTAACATCCAATTATTTTTTGTACTAAATTTATCATTTATTTTTGAGTAAATGTAAATTTAACACTCTAATTATTTTTATCCTAAATTTAACGTTTATTTTTGTTCTAAATTTAACATTTATTTTTGAGTTAATGTAAGTTTAACACTTTAAATCTTTTTTATCTTAAATTTAACAGATCTTGAAGGATGCCCGACCAATTACTTCTTTGTCAATCTCAAAACTCAGCAACCACGTGGAGATGAACAATAATAACATATTAAAAAATCCAGCCTATCACATAATATGAGGGGCAAAATTATGGCACAGTACCACCACCAGCCATAGTTAAATATTGGTATACTTCATACAGAAAAAACGAGTCTGTACGCACGCCCAGATTTTTTTTAATATAATTATTATTAAAATAGTACTATTAATAATAAGATAGAAATAATTATTTTTATAACTATAAATGACAGCGCATCATTGATATTGGTTCGGAACAAACGCGTCATTGTCAGTGACGTCTTTACCGGTTACCTCTTATATAAACACACTGCGCAAGTTTCTATCTGCGTGTTTAAGAAAGAGAAAAAAAGAAGAAGAAAGAGACCAGAAGAGAAAGAGAAGGAAAGAGAAAATAAAGAGAAGTAAAGAGAAGTAAAGAGAAGAGAAAGAGAAAGAAAGAGAGAGAGAAAAGTGTGGAAAAAAATTGAATTTTGCTATTAAAGATAATTTTTATTTACTAGCAATGTATCCACGTGTTGCAGCTAATTTTTTTATTTAAATATAAAAATATCACATGATAATATTTATATCATTCTAAAATGAAAAATATCAATAAATACAAGATCAATTATAGATACTATAAAAAAAATAATCTCGCATGATTTCTCTCAACCTTTAATTTTCTTCCTACTATATGGCAAAAAAATGGAGAAGATTACAAAATAATGGACGCTATCATATTAGTCTGATTAGTCAAAATTAATATAAATTATTAGATGAGGGGTATTTTGGGATATAAAAAATTTGAAGAAAATGACAACAAATGGACCCGTTCAGTTCTTAACTGCTTTATATAATAATATAGATATAAATAATTATAAATGAATTGTGAATGAATTATAGATAAATTATAGTTGAATTGTAAATAAATTAGAAATGAATTATGCATTAATTATGAATGATTTGTAGATTAATTATAAATTAATTATTGATTAATTTTATAGAATAATTATTGATTAATTTGATTATTTAATTAGATTTTTTGGATTAATTATAGATTAATTAGATATTAATTATAAATTAATTATAGATTAGATTAATTATAGAGTAATTTTAGATTAATTTTGTAGAATAAGTATAGATTAATTTTATTGATTAATTAGATTATTTGCAGAATAATTATAAATTAATTATATATATTAATTAGATATTAATTATAAATTAATTGTATATTAGATTAATTAGAGAGTAATTTTAAATTATTATAGATTAAATATAGTTCAATTATATTGATTAATTAGTTTATTTATAGATTAATTATATAGATTAATTAGATATTAATTATAAATTAATTATAGATTAGATTAATTAGAGAGTAATTTTATATTAATTATATATTAATTTTGTATAATAATTATAGATTAATTTTATTTATTAATTAGATTAATTGTAGATTACTTATATAGATTAATTAGATATTAATTATATATTAATTGTAAATTAGTTATAGATTTATTGTATATTACTTATAGAATAATTATATATTAATTGTACATTTATAATTTGGTCCGTAATATTAATTGAAATAAAATTATTTTTATAATAGATAATGACAGACGAGTAACGCAATGAAAATGTTATCCTTTATCTTCCTGACGACAAACATCAGACATATTATAGTCAGACAGAGATGTAATATATTTAAAAAAATAATTATAAATAAAATACATATATATGATAAGATAATTATGAAATTAAAATTACATAGAGATAGCAATATCATTTGTTTCGGCACTCATCGTCCAACGATACAGTACATCTCACACATTCAGGATAGAATGCAAGGTTTGAGATTTCTCCATCTCGCCAGGCTGCGAGAGATATATGTTCAAGATGTGGAGACCTGTAACATAAATATTGATACGGGATTATTGAGCGCATTAATCTTTTTAGACAAAAATATCACTGTCAGTGGCACATTTACTCAAAGACGCCACTGACAGTGGCGCTTTTGCTATACGCCACTAAGAGTGTTGCGTTTACTCTATGTCACTAATAGTGACGCGCTTTCATTCTTAAATTTCATCCCTATTAATATAATTATTATAATTATTATATACAAAAAAACATCTGACGCACGCCATATGAGAACAACTATTGCTGCTAAATCTGGTGAGGTCCGAAGCGACTGCAAAAGGAGGGAGCACATGAGGCTTGTCAGACCAAATTTTAGCCTAGTCTCCTTAAAGTCTTCACATTAGTACAGTGGCCCCTTCAAACTGGACGATTTCAACCTAGGCCTTCCAATGATATTTTTTTTATCGTTTATCCGATCTGTATCATATCCGATAAGATAAGTATGGGTAAGATTTTATTTTCGTTAAGTCATCGAGTATGGATATGGGTAAGAAAAAAAATTTCGTTAATTTATCAGATATGCTTATGAGTAAGGGGTTTTCGTTACCCGTTATCCATTGGGTAAATAATACATATATATATATATATATATAAATATATATATAGAGTAAAGATACCGTAAACTTAACTCAAAAAGTATATATAAAATCATCTCTAAATTTTGATTTTTCACTCTCATTAAATTTTTCATATTGAAATCTTGCGGGGTACAAAATTTTAGGATGTTTCGAGTTTTCTAAGTCGCTCTTTTCAATTTTTGAAAATAATATATAAACATTGAATATTTTATTATTATTTTTAAAGCTGATTTTCAAAAATTAAAAAAAGTGACATAGAAAACTCGAAACATCCCAAATTTTTGTACCCCATAAGATTTCAATATGAAGAATTTAATGAAAGTGAAAAATTCAAATTTAGAGATGATTTGATATATTTTTTGAGCTAAGCTCACGGAAGGCCTCTGTGAGCTTAAGCTCACGATATATCCACTCTCTCTCTCTCTCTCTCTCTATATATATATAGTACTTAGTATATATTTTTTATGACAATTGATATGAAAAAATTATATAATTTTTATTATATCTAAAATATTAATTATTATTGTACTTTATTAGCATATTTATTTAATACTATTTATTTATCTAAATCATATAATTTTTTATTAAATTATTTTTATTTTTATCTAGTATTTACTGTTACTGGATAAGGATAGAGTATGAGTAAAAATAATTTTAATGGATATGAATGAAATTTTTTTAATAGATATGAACATAAAAATATCTACACTTGTACCATACTATATCCATTCACAGCCTATTTCAACCTCAAAATAAATAAATGCAATTCAACTCGATACTAAAATAAAAATTTCAGCGCTGGTTTCGGACAGACATCAGACTTGCATATATTTTTTTTAGGATGCAACAGACTTGCATCGTTCCGCTTTTTCAGAGTACTTTTTTAAAATGAATTTCGCTTACATTTCCATGAAGTTTCATTTTTCGTTTATGTGTAACATAAAGCTAGCGTCAGCTTAAAGGTTAAGGTTACTTAATAAAAAAATATTAAATTATTTTTAAATTTTTGTTTACGTGGATTAGTCAATTTTATATCAAAAATTTATAGGATATATATTTTTTATTATTTGAACTCTATAAGTACTTATTTTAGATTTTTTAAGATGACTTAAAAATACTAGTAGAATAATCAATATTTTATATGAAAGTTGGTTGCTTTTAAAAATATAAATAATTACTACAAAACTGATTTTGAATTATTGAGCCATAAAGTTTAAAAATAATATGATATAATTTTGAGTTGAGCTCACCGAATAGCTTCATGAGTTTTAAGCTCACATTAACATAACTCCAATATATGTATAATTTTTTTAATGTATGTGCATCAAGCAAAAAATGTCCTGATGATCTTAATATTATTCGAGTCAGTAAGTCACTGTTTTTAAAATAAAGTACAGCTATATGTTCAATTTAAAAATTATAAAAATTTTACAAATGGAAATTAACCTTGCATTAAATGACTAAGACAATACTTTTCTTTTGAAATGTTACGAATTTGTAACTCGATTAGAAGATTCTAAAGAAGTATTTGAAATGCTCGGATAACTAACACTTAACTAATTCCAATTTAGAAATATCATGGAACTCCACCTATCAGAATGGGCGTATAATTAACACAAGCACGTATCGAGTCAAATACACAAGGTGACCTATAAATAGATACTTTCTAAATAATTAATAGATGCAGCTTTTTGGAAATCCAAGCATATATAATGCGCAGAAAGCAACAATCATATTTTTTTTAAAATATATATATAAACTAACGTGCTCTTAGAAGCACAGAGTCTCTCCGTAATTCTAGTTAAAAAATATATCAAATGATCTTCATTTTTTATTTATCACTCTCATTAAATTCTTCATATTGAAATCTTATAGGGTACAAAAATTTGGGGTGTTTTGAGTTTTCTAAGTCACTCTTTTCAATTTTTAAAAATAATATACAAATATTGAATATTTTATTATTATTTTTAGAGTTGATTTTCAAAAATTAAAAAGTGTGATCTAAAAGCTCGAAACACCTTAAATTTTTGTACTCCATAAAATTTAAATATTAAGAATTTAATGAGAGTGATAAATCAAAATTTGAAGAACATTTGATATATTTTTTAAGCTAGGATCACGGAGAGGCTCCATGCTCCTAGGAGCACGCTAGCTATACTATATATATATATATATATATAGGGATAGGCTATTGTGAAAACGTTTGCATTTCGAGCCTAAGTACATACGGCTCAATTTTTATCGTAACACGTTCGAAATTCAAAATTATCATTCTCATTAAATTTTTCATATTAAAATATTGAGGGATACAAAAATTTGGAGTATTTTGAGTTTTCTAAGTATTTATTTTGGATTTTTGAAAATCAGCAACAATAATTTAATATTTTATTATTATTTTAGTTCTGATTTTTAAAAATTCAAAACAAATACTTAGAAAACTCAAAATAACCCAAATTTTTGTATCCCCTAATATTTAGATATGAAGAATTTAATGAGAATGATAATTTTGAATTTCAGACGTGTTATAATAAAATTTGAACCGTATGCACTTGAGCTCGCAATGCAAACGTTTTCACAATAGTCTAACTCTCTCTCTCTCTCTCTCTCTCTCTCTATATATATATATAAAGATACCGTGAGCTTAAACTCACGGAGGCTTTCTATGAGGTTAACTCAAAAAGTATATCAAATCATCTCCAAATTTTAATTTATCATCCTTATTAAATTTTTTATATAAAAATTTTGTGGGAGGTAAAAAAATGAAGTGTTTTGAACTTTTTAAGTTACCATTTTTATTTTTTTAAAATGATGTTCAAGTATTGAATATATTATTATTATTTTTGAGTTGATTTTCAAAAATTAAAAATTATGACTTAAAAAGCTCAAAACACTCCAAATTTTTGTGTCCCATAAAATTTTCATATAAAGAATTTAATGAGTATGATAAATTAAAATTTGAAGATGATTTGATGTACTTTTTGAGTTAACCTCACGGTATTTTTACTCTTTCTATATATAATGCATTTTACAAAAGATGTTGTTAAAGGCCAGCAACATGATTCTCTATCCATTTTT
This sequence comes from Schoenoplectus tabernaemontani, assembly GCA_037127355.1. Taxonomy (NCBI): domain Eukaryota; kingdom Viridiplantae; phylum Streptophyta; class Magnoliopsida; order Poales; family Cyperaceae; genus Schoenoplectus; species Schoenoplectus tabernaemontani. Next base: position 557,808 of record CM073758.1, on the reverse strand, counting down.
TTCTAAAAGCTCACCGTGGCATTTGACTATTTAATAAGTTAAAAATATGGGTGTAAATTTAATTCAATTTAAGTTCAATTTTATAAGCAGAAAAAGGAATGAGAAATAGACCCTTCCTTCACTAAAAGGGGCAGTTCACCAAAAATAAAAATATGGGGGAAGTAATTTGCCGGTAAAAATGCTTTAGAGCATGAGTTCAATAGTTATAATATTTTGGGCAAAATATCATTTAGTTTTTGATAAATGAGTGTCATTAAAAAGTTTTGGATCAGTGAGTGTATTAAAGAGTTTTTTTTTTGTCAATGGGTACCATTTGTTTTCCATATGAGAGGTTACAGGTCAAAATCCGAATAAGATTCTTTCTGAACATAATAATTAAGATAATAATGTACCCCTTATTTTTAACTAAAAAAGCTATAAATTAATAAAGTTTACTTCCGAACTGTTAATTTTCTTATAGCGGCAGCCAATTTGGAATCAAATAATCTCTCTTCAGAACTGGCATGTCACCAAACATTGCATCTGTCAATGATAAGTGTCACCTTGATGTTATCAAATGAGCACCCCATTGGACTAGAATACTTTAGTTAATTATGTAACAAATGAGTTGGGAGCCCACGAGGCTAACTGGTTAGGCTGCTAACAAAAGCAGTGGGCTCCATTGCAAGTTGCAACTGTTTGCAGACTGACATCCTGAAATATCAACAGCTCATTGAGAAATAAACAATAATGCGATCCATATGGCAACAAACCACTACAAATTAAAGATCTGCTTATTTGTTCTATAATGATTTTTTTTCTACTTAAAATACGATGATACTTTGGCTATGATACTGTACATATTCGGTCAACCTGAGTCATTTTGAATTTTTGAGTCCGATGAGACCTTTTATGCGATTTTTGAGGTTTGTTGGAACGATTTTATCTAAACTTTGAGATAAAAATACCATATCAGATATTATCCTGACTTTCCGAAGGTTCAATTCCTACAACGCTTCCAACTTGCTCTTTGAAAATCGATGCATAAACAGGTTGAGTGCTAAAAAGCTATTTTAAGTTCTGATTAGAGGTGACAAACGGGCAGGTCGAATTGGATTTTTAATAGATTTCAATTGGATTGAAAATCATTTGATCTCGAGTCGGATCAGTTTGATTTTTTTAAAAAATCAGGTCGGATCGGGTTTAGGTCTGGTTCGGATTTTAGCAGGTCGGACAGATTTCTCGGATCGAATCGGATTCTGCCATATCTAGTTCTGACACATTCGAATAAATTTGTACTTTTGAATTATTAAGATTTTTTTTGCAAGTTAAAATATGAGAGCAATAAAATCTGTTTTCTCAAGACAATTTATTATTTTAAAATACATAAGAAATTTAAGCTTCCAGCTTCAAATATGAATTTTAATTTTTTTTAAATTCTTAATGTCAATTTTTCTCTAAATTTTGTATTTATTTTACATTAATTATGTATTCATGATTGAAATTATATTAATTATTAAATTATCTTCATTTTTATTTTTTTATTTTCACATAAAGATATAAATATATTTTTTTTAAAAATATCACTGTAGCAATGCACAGATAAGATACTAGTTATTACATTAACTAAAAAAGTTAAATTTAGATTTCATTGATCACAATTTTAGCGAAGACTGTAAGTCATCTACTAAACAGACAAAAACACTTATGCTTGCAGGACGGATGCAGAATTTTAATTAGGAGAATCGGGAATCGAATTATAATAATTTATTGGGTTCAAGTTCATTAACTAATCGAATAAAAAAAATCAATTATTATGTATGCTCTTACCTAACAAAAAAGCTATGAGAATAACATCCTTTTATCTATTAAAAATAATAAAAAATAAAATTTAAAATAATAGATAATCACGTCGATGAAGAAAAGTTTTCCTCTATGAGACTTCATTTTAAAATATTTATATAATTCTTTTTTTAGGGCCAAATTATCTCTACTCCTTATTAAGCACGTAATTGTCCTGATCCTGCAATGGTCCGAATTTTTTTTGTTGAATTTCTAGAACTGATATCAGACATCTGATTGTATTATTTGTTATATAATGTTACTATCTCTATGACAATTTGTGTTGAAATTATAATTTTCTCTCAAGTTTGATTGTTACACGAAATGTTGCATAATTTAGGAGTATAATTTTATTCTACTTTATTTTTCTAGATTGCCATTAATTATGAATTTCAAATTTTCTTAAATTCTAAATGATAAATTTTCTCTCAATTTTGTATTTATTTTACATTAATTATGTATTCATGATTGAAATTTATATTAATTACTAAATTATCTTTATTTTTATTTCTTTTCTTTTCACATGAAGATATGAATTTTTATATTTTTAAAATGACATCACTGCAGCAATGCACGACAAGATACTAATTATTAGATTAACTAAAAATAAATAAATTTAGATTTCATTGATCGCGATTTGATCGGCGGCTGTAAGTCATCCGCTAAACGGACAAAAACACATGCTTGCAGGACAGATTGAAAATTTTGATTAGGATGATTAGTAATCAGATTATAATAATTTATCAGATTCAAATTTATTAACTAATCGGATACTAAAAAAAATCAATAATTCTATATACGTTCTTACCTAACAAAAAAACTATCAAAATAATATCTTTTTATATATTTCAAATAAAAAAAATTCAAAATAATAAATAATAAAGTCAGTGAAGAAAGTTTTCCTCTATAAGACTTTACATTTTAATATATTTACATAATTCTTTTATTAGGGCCAAATTAGAAAAAAAACTAACGAACCCTGATCTTACTACATCCGCCATAGGACAATACATGTATGTCAAATATTTATTTTAGTTCTTGTTCTAAATTAATATAACCGTCTTTATTATCTAGTTAACTAAATTCTCTTTCTAAGATCCTTATGCAGTAACCTTTCATGTGAGAGATAAAATTAAGAAGATCTTGGTTCAAAATCCAATTCAATTAAGAATATAATGTAGGTATTTAATTTTGAAAGACTAAAGCAGAAAAAAAAGGAAAAAAAAAACTTATAGTAACTGACACCTGTAGTCGAAATTAATTAAATCAGTTGAGCAATCCAAAGAAAAATATAGAATACGCTGCCCCCCCAAGAAAGCATTAATTAGTTTTTCAGGAGGACTGCTAGTTTGCTAGATGTATTTTATTTGTACATAATTCTATATTTGGTATGTTTCTCTTTTGTTCTTGTACTAACAACCATAGACGTTGTGGTCCTGTCATCCCAATTCGATTTAGCTTAGGCCATTCTTTATTCTTGTTTTAATTCCGCTGAACGCGTTTTCTTTAGCGAGGATTAAAATTATTATCCTCCTCAAGACTTAATCCTGTCCGGAGTTTAATCTTGCCTTATTTCCTAAGAAATTCTATTTTTAGAGGGAGTCATTTTCGTAATACACAATACCGAACATATTAATTTAGAGGAAATCATATAATTCCTGGTCTGCTATCCTCCGATTCCGTCCCGGCTCCAAATCCAATCGCAAATTAAATGAACAAACTTGCGCTTCTAATTTATACTCATGCGTTAATTATTGTGTTCGATAAATTTTCTATTTTTAGAAAGTCGGTAATTCACTTAGGGCGTCCATGAAGTTTAGCAGTTTCGTGGCACGATAAATTTTCTATTTTTTGATCCACGTGTTATTTTGGTCTCTATTTCTTTTCATTTTTGGACACCCCAAACTAATTGAAGTAAAAATAATTTGAAGACATGTTTTACAAATGTAAATACACAAGGTGACAGAATCTGATCTAATCCGAGAAATTTGTCCGATCTGTTCGAATCTGATCTGATTTTTTAGAAAAATCAAACTGATCTGGTCCAATCCGAACCCAACCCAACCCGACCTGACCCGACCCAATCCGAGATCAAATTACTTGTAATCCAATAAAAATCAATCTTAAATTTGAAAAAGTCAACATATAAATTGACCCGTCCCGACCCGATTTCTTCTAAAAGGTCAAATTGATTTGGTCCAACCTGTCCGAATCTGTACCCGACCCGTCTGAACCCGACTCGACCCACTCGATTGCATTAAAGCAAGATATAAACACTTCAAAGCAAGATATAAACACTTAAAAGTAAAATATAAATATCTAAAACCAAAATATAAACACTTGGAATCAAAATATAAACACCTGAAAAGCAAGATATAAACACTTGAAAGCAAAATATAAGCACCTAAAAGCAAAATATAAACATCTGAAACTAGAAGTTTAGATTTTTAATTACAGATTTATAGTGTTCATAACTACTAATGAGGTTTTTATTATTTTGATTATAATAAGGAATAAATTGATAAATACATCTAAATGCTAATTATAAACACCGACTTCAGATATATAAACACACAAACATCAACGATGATTCCTTAGAAATATTAACGTCTTAATGCTAATTATGAACACCAACATTGAATATATAAACACATAGATATAATCTCAAGTATAAACACATAAAACTAAGATATAATCACTTTTCATTCAAATATAAATACATATCATACATATTAAATTCATAATTAAGTATATATATTAGTAAAAACACATGAAACCAAGATGTAATCGTCTTTAATTGAAAAATAAATATCTTTGGTTATAATTTAATTGCATATTAAATTCATCATGTATGTATATATTGGATAAAATATTGGATACGAAAATATATTTTGAGAAAAATCAGTACATGCAATATAATAACAAAATGGTTAACGCATCTGATCATATGAACTCAAATTATCCATGATATTCAGATATAATTTGAAGTCCTTTCGAACAGCAAGAGAAAATTATTTTTTTCAGAAGAGAGATGCGAACAACACTTTTTTTCCTGTTATTTGACTGGTCAAAGACGCTGGGACTGGTCAATTACACACATGTTAGGTGTAAGGGACGCTAGCCGGGGATTAAATTGGGTACTGTTAGCACTACCCATTAATTTAATCCACCAAGCACTGCCGAACGGTCTCACAATAGGAGCTCAATGAAAGGCGACAAATCATGTCCATTAACTGTACGATCTACCAATAATTGCTTCCTTAATTCCAAGTTGTTCTCATGTTACCTTCCTTGTTGGCCTAATCAAAGTGGAACCTTGTAATCATACTACTTTCATTGCAAAAAGTTCCAAGCTGTGACCAACCAAATTTAAACAAGGCTTTTTCCTTTCCTATGTATTTATTTATTTTTGTTTTTTTACAGAGCACGCTGCTGTATCCTGATTCCCTGTTAGCCAGCAAGCACCACTCAGTCCCCACTTGCCAATGTTCGAGCGTACAATACTAGAATTGAATTGATGATCTGAAATACTAATCTATTTGAAGACAAGCAAGCTATAGCCTATAGGTTCTGTAGTTGAAAAATAACTAGTTGATTAATGATTATTATGGGTTCTTAACATAAGAGATAACTGTAATAACACTATACGCTGTGCTCGTGTCAGTGTTGTGAGGTTAATTTGGAGCCACGCCTGTAATGCTAACTTCTGGCGAGTCAGTGAGTGGTGTGTGGTGAGGCACTGCACTGCACTGCACCTCAGCTTTGCAAGGGACCCACTGACTTGTCCCTCTTTAATCTTTATTATCTTGAAGCTTTTAAAGAAGGTGCATGAACAAGTCCGAATCCTCTACTGTTTTGCAGGATACAAAGGATATCGATATTTAATGGTCCAACATCTTCCAAATCAAAAAGGAAGTTTTTAATTTGTTATCTTGTTCGTCATTGACCAAGCGAAATTATTGATCTTTTTCTAAATTATGTTAATCCATTTAAAATTCAATAAGCAAATAAATTTTATTCAAATTTTATCAGTGATTTGTTAAATTTGAATTAATTAGTAGATTAAAGGTACCACATTACTTAATCAGTACCAGTAACTCAGCTTCGTGCAATGAGGGAGATATAAATGTAGGGTATCGTTGCAAATTTCAGGTTTCTAGAAATTAATGAGGTACTAACAGTGTGTTGTTCCCTAGGGTTAAGTATACTCTGGGACTTAAACACCATCAAACTCCAAATTTCTCGGTCTCCAATGGTGGTTGAATAGAAGATTTAATTATAATTAAGAAAGACAACAAGTAGAGTAGAGCGCTCGCGTTCTCCCAACTAAAAATAGAAATTTAATATTTAATACAGAGAGCTCTAAAGCCCAGATCATGGACAATGGCAATGTCATTCCAAAAGATTCTCCACCTATGAAACAAATCACATCTAAACTGTACTCGAGTCAGGTTGAGAGTAAACTAATGATATCTGTCTTGTCTTAGTCAAAAGCTAATAATGAAGGCAGAGAAAACGGTAAACCCCTAAAGCCACTTTGTGAGGGGAAAAGAGTAGTTCCGATGCTCATTGTACCGAAAATGGTTTAATACGTGGATTCTCACCGTTAAATTTTTGATCTGCACGATTTTCAAAGTTATGATGAAATTTAAGTATGAATCATAACATGAGTGAATGGTAGATTTTACAATCGAACTCAATTTCAATCCGATAGGCATCGAAACTCCCCCTTCCCCCTTTGTGAGACATTCAATTACTACTGTAATTACCTCAAATTTATGGAAAAGCACCCATATGCCTACTGTAAGAGGACGCATTTATGGTAAACATGTTACAGCATTTAATGCTAAAGCCAGGAGATTCAGATGTAAGTTTGTAACAATAAAGAAATATATATCAGGAAGTTGACAATTAATTTTGTCCGTGCTGACATGATTTCAGTGTCTAAGAAATGTAACTCTCAAAGTGATGTTTGTCATTACATCCATAATTTAAACAATATTAAACTGTTAAAGCACAGTGAAATTAAATCATCGGTGATGTTTAATAATAATGAAATAATTGGATGAAATAATTTGTATAAAAAATGATGAAATAAAAAAAATTGATAACTCAACTTTAAAGCACTTATAAAATTATTTTAACTTTACATCATTTTAAGTTATACTTTAAAATGGTTTCAAATAATTAAAATACTTTTACTATATCTAACAAAAGGATATATATATATATATATATATATATATATATATATATATATGCACCCTATTCTTCAAAAACTAAAGGCCAAAGCATCCTAAATAAAAAAAATCACGTGAATTTATACAATGAAATCTGAAAATTTTCTCCCTACCTTCTTCTGATTAATTTTGGCGACAATTACAATCGTTACACTGGAAACAACGTCATTTACTGGCTCCCGGACCAGCTGGTTTATTGACTACAAAACTTTCCAAATTAATAACATGCGATTTGAACTCTAGAATATTAAAGATTCTAAGTTTGGTAGTAGTTGATTCTTCAAATGAGTGTCGTGTAAAGATTCTTCTCACTTTTTTTTCTTTTACTTTCTTCATAATTTGTTTAGTGTGATTTTTTACTGTGTTCGAGTACGACACAAAAAAACATGGTCTAAGATTGATACATCACGATACGGTATGATATGAATTTTAAATCCGTACTTTAATCATACTATGTCTGATTTTTTAAAAAATCAGCACAATAAAAGTATAAAATATAAAGACGGCACGATATGATACCAAAGCACGATGCAATATGAAATAAAAATACAGCATGACACGACACAAGTTTAATATTTCATAATTTTGACATCAATTCAAGAGCATGTTCCTAACTTTAGCATCCATGCGATATTTTTATCGTTGTGGTTTCCGTAGTAGCTTATGATTAATATGATTCTACTGACAAAAAAACGAGATTGGATGAGAAACTATTTCAGGCTCTGATTTATTTGAAAAATTGAGACGATGCAGAAAATAGGTTTCAAGACAAGTCATGAATATACTCAATTGATTAAAAAGAAATTACCACTGCATTAAATTCTGATTCAAGTGAAAGAATGTCAGAGATGAACTAGTACTGTGAGAAAGAAGGTTCATTTGTGAAATACTCAAATTCATATATGTACACATATGAAGAATATAATTATACATTATTAAGACATATTTTATTATGATTAAGATGCATTTAGCATGATTAAGACACATCTATCATGATTAAGCTATGTTATATTGCATAAATACGATATAGTTATACACAACGTGATTGAACACGACATGGTAGACACGATGTACCTATCTTGCATTATTCGACACATTTATCATGACACGATGTGCCTTATTCATGTTGTGCCATAACTATGCCATGCCATATAGCGGCAGATGCAAAGCTTATCAGTGGGTCAATTGATCCCCTAAATTAAAAAAAAGTGTTTTTAAGCTATGATTTTGTTAATCTGACCCCCTGAATTGTCTGATTATTTTTCATTGAGGAACAATAATTAATATCGTGGATAATGAAAGAATTATGCAAAAGTTTTAGAATATGATGTCTCGTAGATGAATTTTCTTTATCGCTATGATTATTCATTATTTTGATTTTTATATAATAGATATTATTTTAATAACTTTATTTAATATCCGATTAGTTAATGAATTTGAACTCGATAAGCTATTAAATCTGATTACTGACCCCCTTGTCCAAAATTCTGCATCCGCTCTTGGTGTCATAACCGTGTCGTATAACCCCTCTATCAATTTTAGACACGATACAACATAATACGGAAAAAAAAATAAAAAAGATAAAAATCAAGCTTTTAAAAATATCTCACTGATTTTAACGATAAAATAATATTTTTGTGTTAAAAGAGTTTAAACGGAATTATTTAATGGTTTAAATATTTTTTTTATTTACCATTAAAGATTTTGATGAAGTTAAAACGTTTAAAATGAAATTTTTAAAAATTTGATAAAAATATACTATGCGACACGACATATTTTATTATGGAACGACACAAATTTAGAACTATTTATTGAAGTAGATATATGACAATCAATTTGGTTAAAGGACAGGACTGTTCTGCACGTGTACCACAATTACACTTATGAAGAATCACAGCAAACTATAATCGTTAGTATTAGCACGATGATAAAATCAGACGCATCATCATCTGTAAGGTTCAACTGGACCAGAATATATGAATTGTCGTTGAATAAGGTCACATTGCTTTCAGTAATTATTTGACAAATTAGGAGTCCGCATTTGCTGTTATTCTAATAAGAAAAACATGCCTGTTTTTTCTATAGACGGATCAGATCGATTCTTAGACTCGTGCGTTAATCTCAAAGTAACATATTTACTGTTGGATATGAAAATTTACCATCCTAGATTTAAATCCAACAATCTCAAAAAAATAACAGGATCCTATTTTTACTATTGGGATAACAGCGGAGGTGAATCCAAAAATTAGTGATGCATTTAGAATGTATTATAACAAGATAGTGAGTTGGAACTTGGAACACATCAGAACTTTAACGCAGCTTTTCCCCCGAAACAGTGAAAAAAAAGCATGAAAAACATTACAGACAATTAAATATAAATAATAATAATAATAATTAGACAAAACAAAACCTTGAGTTCCCCATGTTCACTAATCACCACCCCCGTCTGATTGGGAGCAGACTATAGAGTATAGACCAGTTCCAGTTGATACTTATCGTAGTATGAGCCCAGAAAAGCCCCCAACTTCCATCCGATTTGCCGACCTCTGGAATTATAGCGGTGCAATTTTCAGACATTTTGAACCATGGACAAAGATGACGAGGACGTGATTTAAATTCATAACATGCACCATAAATGATAAAATTTCCAAATCAAGCTCTTATAATATATCTAGCATTAATAGTAGAGATGTAAACGGATGATAAAAATTTAATTTTATTCGTAATTCAATTCAATTCAAAAAAATAAAAATTATCTGATATGTATATTCGTATCTAAATCTTTTTAAGAGAAATGGTATAGTTTAGTTATTATAAATATGTATCAGATCGTTCAGCTATTATATATTAATATCCAACATTATTCAAAGATATCTGATTTGATATTATCAATAGATATCTGAATTTTTTTATTAGTTTTTTTAGCGTACATTATAAATCTAAATAGTTATATAACTAATTTGTGCTAATATATCATATTTTAAAATTCATTAAAATATCTAAAATATTAATATAATAATAATTAGTATTTAATTTTTATGACTAATATTTAATTTTGATAATAATAGACAATTATTTTTTAATAATATATATAATGTATTTATTTAATATTTAAAATATATCTATATTCATATCTATATTCGTCCGATATTCAATTTGTATCCGACTATCCATGAAATATCCAATTCGTATTTGTTTTAATTTTTTGAATACAAATATTTTCAGATACAAATAAAGATATGGATAATTTCGAATATGAATACGGATAATATATATAATCGTCAAAGATAAATAAAATTTTTGCTTAAAATCTATAAAATTTATTGAAATGTACAATAAAATAAGTTTTTAAATACTATTTTTATTTAAACATATATTTTTTAATTTTGATAACATTTAAACTGATTGTATATATTCAATTATAGTGATGAATACTATTTATTTTTATATAATATATATTAAATAATATATTATATATTATATATTTAATATTCAGATATAGATAATTAGGATTGAAAATTGTTTCCGTACCATTTTTTATCCGGATATCCGAATTACCATATTAAATTTTCAAATAAGAACTAAATACGGTGGAATATTATCCGTATAAGTTTGCATCCCTACCATTATCCGTCCGTATTCGATCATTTTACACTAATTAATAATCTTGAAGTTTTTGTAGGATTCTACCGGGTTCATTCCAGAGGTTCAGGAAATATTTCTCTTTCTTCGTCCCAATCAAATGCCTTTTCATCCCTCCCCTTTTCAGAGACAACTCACAAGCCCTTTTAGCCCTTCTTCTTGACTCTCATGGATGAGCAGTAATCTGTAAAGAAGGGGAAGTCAAGACCAAAACCTCTCTCAAATGGAGACTGGCTCCAGCTCAAATCATGATTCCATGTCTGGTCTCAAATTTGGCAAGAAGATATACTTTGAAGATGGAAACACTGGGGAACATGATTCGTCGAAGCAGCCTGTACAGACTCAGGCTCTGGTACCAGAACAAGCTCCGGTACCCGGTAAGAAATCAAAGGGAATGGGGTCCAGTTCTCAGCAACAGACTCCTAGGTGCCAGGTGGAGGGATGCAATGAGGACTTGAGTGGTACCAAAGCTTACTATTGTAGGCACAAGGTATGTGCTTTGCATTCAAAGGCACCTAGGGTCGTCGTAGCTGGGATCGAACAGAGGTTCTGTCAACAGTGTAGCAGGTTTGGTATACTACTTAACATCTCAATTTGTTAATTCTTTTGTATTTGCTACACAATATTATTTGCTGGTCTTAGTAAAGCTATTGCTTCTATAGGAAGGTGTTATGGTCATAGACATTGTTGTTATCTTTGAAATTGATTAATTTGAATGTTTAACAATAGGTGTTAAGGTCATGGACATTGTTCCGAGACTATTTCGTCATTCGTTGTGTCTGCGCATTTTTTGTTCCCAGGGTTGGTTTTAGTGAGGTAATAGATAAGCTTTCTGTTTTGTTCTTTTCTTCCCTCTTCTCGTTAGCTGTGGCGGTGCTTGATTGAATTAGCAATTTTCTTATTTTTTATGGACGACTTTAATACTCTTACTGCTTGTACTACGCCTTTTGGTGCGTACTTCACCATTCATTACATTTTAATTTATAGTTGGTGACATATGCATTTTCAATATGTTATTGTTTTTATTGAAAAATGCAAGAGCCCAAAATTTATTTACTTTTGGGAATGAGAACACTACATCACTATGTAGTGACATTAAGGTAGTAAGTAGTGACAGTCTAGCTAGTATAAAACTTTCAGCTACTTTCTTCTTTTTGAAAATTTTATATTTGACACTTGCTAGATGCCTGTAATTTTTTCAATTTCTGTAACCCTTTCAAACATTTTTTTTTATGTGGAAGCAAATTGGACGGAACATGACCAAAACCCCAATCATTGTAAAGCTTATGTTTTTGTTTATTCGCATCAGCTTTCACTTTTTAGTATAAATGCGTCTAGTAAAAGAGACCCGTGAAGCTGTTTTATTATCTGCATTCTTTGATATTTAATTGTTAGCTACAATTTCTTTGCCAATCTAAATTAGTCAGTGCTTTAGATTCCTGCATTTTTTCTTTGTTTATAACTTTTGGGGAAATTCTTCATCCATAAATTATGTACGTAGATAAGTTGTCCTTTTAGGCTGCATTTTTCCGGCTTTAGTCATATAACCCAATAAGGTAGATTTGGCTCTGAACTTCTCCTGCTTAAATCATCATGCATGCATATAACTTAAATTGTTGCTTTTTTTTTATAATTTTTTTGCTATATACGGAACCAATTTAACCAAGTATGAAAGATTATACTACTAGATATAAATAAATTAATTTTAACTCATTTTACAATGTATGATGAAGTAGAAAGGTTAATGAAAGCATTCAGGGGCCTCTCTCAAGGGGTGATATTTTAAAAAAAGTAATAAAGAAAAGCGTTTAGTTAGAGATCCTTCTGTCCCTCAAAGCTCAAACTACTCTTGCAATTTGCATTTCAAGTGATACACCCTTTTTAGTATATTACTGCAGTAGTAATAGATGTTGTACCATTTCTAAGAACTATCTCATTTGCTGTCAATGCACGTACAGGTTTCATCAGTTGGCGGAGTTTGATCAAGGGAAACGCAGTTGTCGGCGCCGCCTTGCAGGACACAACGAGCGTCGTAGGAAGCCACCACCTGGTCCACTTTCATCTCGATATGGGCACCTCAATTCTTTCCATGGTATGTTAAATATCGGATCTTTGTTTATTTTATATTATTACCAAAACTTATTGGAAAAAAAGAAGATAATGAGGGGATGGGTTGCTATTTGTGTGTGTCAACCTGCCTCAAACACAAATAATTAGTAAACTGTTCTTTCATTTAGATTAACAAACTTCATGAATCTATCATGCACAAGGTTCTACACCCCGATAGGTTCCTGTAACAATAATATCTAGATAATTGGTGTATAATTGCTTGCATCTTGTGCTTCCTACGAGTTCATAACAGATTTACTCATGCAACAGTGTAATAGTATAGTAATGCACTGTGATTAGACCTAGTTAATTAAGTATTTGATTTTTTTTTGGTTAAATGCTGAATTTCTATGTATGACAAAAGAACCAGGAAGGTTCAGGAGTTTCCTCTTGGATTTCTCTTACCCAAGAGTCCCTCCCACAGCTTGGGACATGTGGCTGCCACCAGCTGTCCATCGTCCTGGCCTTGATCGAATAGCCAGCAACCAACACTGGCAAGGAGGGGGCACTGTAGAGTCACACTGTCATCTCACTTCAGTCGCAGCACATGATACCCAACCATCATACCTGCCACATGCCTCTACAGTCTACGCAGCTTCAGGAAACATGTCACAAAGCGGGTCCCTTTCGGCGGTCCCAGAATCGAGCTGTGCTCTCTCTCTTCTGTCAACTCAGCCATGGAATAGCAACAATCCTAACTCCACTTCCCGCAACACGACTCCCACTCAGCTTGAAGAAAATTATGTGATCCGTATGTGGGACAGTACAAGAAACAATTTGAATGAGATCGGAATAGGGGATGTTGGAAGTGCTGGAAGTGGGTCTGGAGCGGGTCAATTCTCTGGAGAGCTGGAGTTAGCTTTGCAGAGAAATGGACCACGCCCAATGAACCATGGCTCGAGTAGTGGTGGTTTTGGTCAATCTAGTCATGCTTCACACTGGTCTCTGTAGTAGTCCAGTAGGGCATTTGGAATTGTTTTGGGTCACAAGCTTTTCACAATTTTGGATTCTGGTGCGGCGTTAGAGTGAAATCTTTGTTGATCACCAAAGTAATTCCAAGGTCTAAAATACTTACAAGCATCGTAAGTCATGGACTTCTTTATTTTTGTTGATGTTGCATTCTACATCATGAATAATAATTGTTAACAATTTGAGACAGTTTTGTTGGAATTAATTATTATTAATTACAACATGTATGGACTTATATGTAATAAATATATATTATATAATGGACTGACAAATTATATCCGTAATGAAGTGATCAAATTCTATATCGGGTTTATTATATGTCATGAGAAGTGAACCTTTTAATGTGTAGAATGCGTATTTTATGATTTAGTGATAGTCTGTATTATACAAAGTCTGATAATAATACAATTATGCTATTGGTCTCTGGAGAACATAACTATAGACAGCTTTCTGATTAAGCAGCGAACCCGTTAAGAGAGAATCTGGATCCGATATGGACCCGTTAAGGTATAATTGCACGCAGTTATATGAGCGTCCATATATATGCAGGGATACTGTTGGTTTTGTGACTGTTCTCATTTTCTCCACTTTCTACCACCCTTTCGTTTCCCAACAAATTCAGATATCTCTCTCTTAACACTGTTCTAGAAGAGAAGAAATTATCGACGTCGGTCATCTCAATCACTCCATCGGATTAGAGAAAAATCGTTAGAAGGCTAAAGTAGTCTGATGATCAACGAGGTTGTGTCTCTTTGGAAGACCGACAGTATGGATCAAGGTAACATAACTTATGTTTGGGGTTCACTAGAGGATCACGACCATAACAGTAAATATCTGACAATTGGTATCAGAGTCTACTCTAGTTGAACTGTTAATATCTAATGACTGATTCGAAAATTTCTCAGAAATTCGTATTTTTATAATTGGATCTGTTCTTTTAATCAAATAATTTATGAATAGTTCAAAAATTTATAGATCTGTTTGTTAGATATGAAATTTTCATAAATTCAAATCAAGATTGACAATCGGTTTCGAAAAATAAGTTTATCAGAATTCAGAGATATTTCAAAAACTGATTGGTCAACACAGTTGTTTCCAAATTGTATATGATTGACTGTTCTATTACATAATTCTGTTAAGAAAATGTGAATTTCTGATCTGTATTTCGCTGCGATTATTTTTGAATCATGTCAAGATCAAATATTATCGATTATGTGAACGAGACCGCCGTCGCAGTTAGGAAGCCCGTTCGGTATTTTCATGCCTAACTTTTTTTTGATGAAGGATTATGAGATAGTATGACCATGGTGCATTGTGTGAAACTTGTAATGCATGAATGATTGATGTGTGTAAGCGACCTAAGGTGTCAATTAATTATTTTTATTTTGGTGGCTTGCATGTCACATAATATATGCATTATCCTTAGAATTTGTATAATTTTTATTTATTATTAGAATATTAATTTGGTAAGTATGAGAGATTTACATTAAGAACATAATGATGACTTTATGAAGAGGATTCTCACGAAGAGGATAATCATGCCTAATCATGCCTTGGTTCATACTATCTCGCTTATGAATTGATTATATTGGTTATTGTATATTCGGTATTGATTGCATGCCCCATGAATTGATATTTATGTTAAGCCAATATATTTGAGAAATTTATTCGGATAATGTTAAATCATTATGAAGGATTC
Source organism: Schoenoplectus tabernaemontani (assembly GCA_037127355.1). Taxonomy (NCBI): domain Eukaryota; kingdom Viridiplantae; phylum Streptophyta; class Magnoliopsida; order Poales; family Cyperaceae; genus Schoenoplectus; species Schoenoplectus tabernaemontani. The sequence goes on along the minus strand of CM073758.1, from coordinate 542,328 downwards.
AGATAAAATACATTTTTTGAAATAATTAATGAAAATATTATCTTACCAAAGTAAGCTCTCATATTGACGTTAATTATTTTTCAAGACTTGTATACGGAGGATATACATATAATATTTGATTTTTGGACTGTTCCAAAGAAAAGACAACAATCACTTATTATATGTAAACAGATTGTAGTAATATATATGTAATGATCAATAAGTTTTAGGTATGATTAGTTGATTGACCCAAAGGAGGTTGACTAATTGACATCAAATGGACCGTTATATATCATTACGCCTAATTATCTTAGAATAATAATTGATTCCAAAGAACACTTATTATTTGAGGATACTTAGTTGATGGAATATGCCTTATTTTAATTTAATACTATAATTCAGACATTTGATTCGTTATATTGCATGTATTTTTCAGCAAAGATTACTGATCTTACTGCCGGCATAAATAACATTCCGATGTTGACGAGTTCTAATTACAAGGAATTAAAAGATACCTTAGAGATTATTCTTGGGTGCCTTGACCTAGACATAGCGTTACAGCAGGCTAAACCACCTGTACTTGTTGAGATAGTCTTGACAATGTTCAGAATGCGTATGCACGGTGTATGAGGTCAAATCGCTTGTGTCTTAAGATCATGCAAAAGACCATTCCTGAAAGTTTTAGGGGACCTGTTTCTGATTCCACTCTAGCCTTGGATTATCTTAAGGAACTTGAATAGATATTTGTTAGGAATGAGAAGGCTGAAATAGACATTCTGTTAAACAAACTCTGTACAATGAAGTACAATGACAGAAGTAATGTCAGGGAGTACATTCTTGAAATGATGAATACCGCTTCAAAATTGAAGGCACATAAACTAGACATATCGGAAAATATTTTAGTCTATTTGTCTCTTAACTCTCTTCTTACTTCTTTTGAACAGTTCAAGGTGAGCTACAACTGTCAGAAGGAATCATGGACAGTCAATGAGCTCATCTCGCATTGTGTTCAGGAGGAAGAGCGTTTGAAGACAGATAAGAGCGAGAGTGCAAACCTTGCTTCCACATCTAAAGGAAAAAGGAAACAAAAATGTAAAATCAATTCAGATGCTGCAACTATAAGTTTGCAGAAGAAACCCACTAAGGACAAAGAAACCGGATATCAAGATAGAGCTGGATAAGGAAAAGAAATGGTGTTTCTTTTGTGGATCTGAAGGGCACATGAAGAAAAATTATATCAATTATCACGCATGGCGTGCAAAGAAAGGTAATTTTTCTCTTGTTTGTGAAAATATATTAGTCTATTTGTCTTTCAACTCTCTTCTCACTTCTTTTGAATAGTACAAAGTTAGGTACAACTGTTAGAAGGAATCATCGACAGTCAATGAGCTCATCTCGCACTGTGTTCAGGAGGAAGAGCGTTTGAAGAGGATAAGAGCGAGAGCGCTAATATTATTTCCACATCTAAGGGAAAAGAGAAACAGAAACGTAAAGTCAATTCAGACGCTGCAACTACAAGTTCGCAAAAGAAATCCACTAAGGACAAGAAACCGATTATCAAGACAAAGCCGAATAAGGAAAAAAAAAGTGTTTCTTTTGTGGATCAGAAGGGCATATGAAGAAAAATTATACCAATTATCACGAATGACGTGCAAAAAAAAGTAAATTTTCTCCTATTTGTGAAGAAATTAATTCAGTTTCAATTTCAATAGACACATGGTGGATAGATTCGGGGGCAACCACTCACATATCTGTGTCTATGCAGGGTTGCCGAAATTACCGTAAGCCAAGAGATGATGAAAGATACATCTATGTAGACGATGACAATAAGGCACAAGTTGAAGTCATAGGACATTTTAGATTACTTTTGAAAACTGGTTTATATTTTAATATGTATGATACTTTTGTTGTGCCGTCTTTTAGACGGAACTTAATTTCTATTTCCGCGTTGGACAAATTAGATTTTTTTTGTTCATTTGGAGATGAAAACTTTAGTTTGTATCGATACTCCAATATGGTTGCTTCTGCTTTTCTATCCGTTATGGATAATCTTTATGCTTTAGATACTATTGCTTCCTATAATGAGACATTGAATAATAAAACTCGAAATGTTAGACAAAAATTAACACATCAGGATTCAGTTGCACTTTGGCACAAGCGTTTAGGTCATATTTCTCAATAGAGAATTACACATCTTGTTCAAAGTGAAATCCTGCGGCCCTTAAACATTTCGGACCGTGATCCGTGCATTGAATGTGCTAAGGACAAACAAATAAGCATGCGTAAATATACAACCAATCGTATGACGGATGTTCTTGAGCTGATATATACGGACATATGCGGACCATTTCCTACGGCAACTAGAAATGGTCATGTATATCTTATCAGTTTCATTGACGATTATTCAAGATATGACTATATATATTTAATTAAAGAAAATGCTCAAATTTTGAACACATTTAAATCAATTCAAGTCGAAGTCGAGTTATAACTTAACAAAAAGATTAAAGGCGTCAGATCAGATCGTGGTGGTGAATATTACGGTCGCTCTGACGGCTCGGGAGAGAAACGTCCAGGACCTTTTGATAAATTCTTGGAGGATAATGGGATTGTGCAACATAATACAATGCTGGGTTCACCGGCAATGACGGTGTGGATGAAAGGCGCAATCGAACCTCCTGGGAGAAGCACTTAAGACAACAGTATACATTTTATATCAGGTACCGACTAAGGCGGCAAACAAAACTCCATATGAGTTATGAACTGGATGAAAATCTAGTCTACAATATTTTAGAATTTGGGGTTGTCCAGCTGAAACTCGACCTTATAGGCCACAAGAGAACAAGTTGGATGAAATGACTGTTAGCTGGTATTTTATCGGATATGCAGAAAGGTCCCGTGGGTACAAATTTTATGATCCCACTAATAGAACAATATTTGAGACAAATACAGTTAAGTTTTTTGAGAATGTTATGGTTCAAATGGGAAATACAACTCAAATTGTCTTTGAAGAATCACAGGATTCTCATATACGAGAGACACCCACATCGGTACCAATTGTAATAAGAATATATGGAGACTCATTGATTCCTGAACCCACATCTGTGGTGAATGAATCTATAGTAAATGAACCTCCATAGATAGAAGAGAATCCGGAACAAGACAATGTTGATGTCGATGAGGAACCTATACCACCTCAAGAATCTTAAGAAGCAGTGCCTTTAAGATGGTCCACCAGAGAGAGAAGAATCACAATATCTAATGATTATATTGTGTTCCTTCAAGAAAATGAATTCAACATTGGCTTGATGGAGGATGATTCTATCACTCTCCGTTAGGCTTTAGAAAGTATGAATTCTTACAAATGGATCAAAGTCATGGATGAAGAAATAAAGTCAATATATAATAACAAAGTCTGGGATATCGTCCCTTTACCTGAAGGTGTGAAACCTATTGGTTGCAAATGGATATTTCAGACCAAAAATGATTCAGAAGGTAATGTGGAAAGATATAAAGCACGACTAGTTGCTAAGGGATTTACACAGAAAGAAGATATTGACTTTACAGGAACTTTCTAGAATCATCATGGCTTTAGTGACACACTTTGACTTTGAGTTACATCAGATGGACATTAAGACTGCATTTCTCAATGGCGATATTGATGAATGTATTTATATGTCGCAACCACTGAATTATGAATCTGATGACTCGAAACAGATGGTTTGCAAATTAAAGAAGTCTATCTATGGATTCAAACAAGCATCTCGTCAGTGGTATTTCAAATTTCATCAAGTAATTATCTCATTTGGATTTGAGCCTAACTTGATGGATGAATGTATATATCACAAGTTTAGTGGGAGTAAGTTTGTATTTCTGGTTTTATATGTCGATGACATATTACTTACCAGTAATGATAAAAATATGATGCATGAAACTAATAAATTTCTTTTCAAACATTCTGACATGAAAGATCTTGGTGAAGCATCGTATATGTTAGGCCTTAAAATAGACAGATATTGAAATCATGATATTTTAGGACATTCACAACATGTATATATCGATAAAGTTCTTGAGCGATATGATATGGAAAATTATAAACCAAGAAATACCCCCGTTGCTAAAAGAGACAAGTTTAGTCTTGATCAGTGCCCAAAAACAGAACTCGAGAAGTCAGAAATGCATCAGATTCCATATGCTTCCTTGATAGGAAGTCTTATGTATGCTTAAGTGTGTACGCGTCCGGATATTGCGTATATCACAGGAATGCTTGGTCGCTATCTCAGTAATCCTAGTATGGATCACTGGAAAGTAGCCAAAAGGGTACTAAGGTACTTGCAAAGAATGAAGAATCACATGTTAACATATCGACGATCAGACAAGCTTGAGGTCATTGGGTATACTGATTCCGACTTTGTGGGTTGTGTGGATAGCTTAAAGTCAACATCCGGTTATATTTTTATGTTGGCTGGAGGAGCTATTTTTGGAGGAGTGCAAAGCAATCCATGATTGTCTCCTCCACCATGACAGCCGAATTTATTGCATGTTTCGAGATATCGAATAATGAAATATGGCAATAATCTTTGAAAATAATCTTTGAAAATCGATTTCTTTCCTAAAAGATATTCAGTTCATTTTTCTTCCTCAATAAGAAAATTAGTTAAAAAGAATCAACTGCGATGGATAAATTTCTTATGAATATGAATGTAGCAGGGCCAGTTTTAAAATTGATTTTTGAAGTACTTCTAATTAAGAAACTATTCCCGATCAAGAGAAATAAATTTTATTTTGAGGAAGGAAGAAAAATAAATAAATTAAATGCATCCATGCGGAACCTTTTTGTGAGCTATTGTGATTGTATTAAATAATAACTAACAAAATTATTGGTTGTTGATGGAATTTTTGGAATTGTCTGGTGAATTCGGTCTTTTGATTAAGACGGAAGCTGGACCAATTTTTTCGCTGTATTACATCTAATAAATAATCTACAATAAATTCAGCGAAGCACAGCTAAAACTTTGCTTGCTACTACTAAGTATTCGGCATCATAATTTGTAGTATGTTGTGACTTTATTATTATTCTGTTGGAGAGAGAGCAGCTGCCACAGCACGACAAGACATGAAATGAATTTAGCAGCACTGCCAATTACCGTCCAATGGCAATGAACTGTTTTATTTACAAATATGGCATTTATGAAAACATCAATGGTCTAACTGACAATTGATCAAAGGAATAAAAATATGTGCTAATGAGCATACACTATGAGAGCAAAGATGTTTGACAACGATTGTTAACTAAGTTTAACAACAGTGTCAGTAAAAGTATTAAAAATCATTGCTAAATTATATAATGTATGTCAGTCGAAATAATCATCAATAACGTAGAAAGTAGGCTTTCACAATGACTGCTAACCTTAAACTGTTGTTAAATACGGTTGTAACAACGGTTTTCACACAACAACCGTTATTAGATAAGGTTTTAACAATAATTTTAACTTGAGAACCGTTGTTAAATGTGTTTTTAACAACGGTTGATAAATGGAACCGTTATTAAAAAAAATATTCTGCAACGGTTTTCGATAAGAACCGTTAATAAATGTCTTTTTTTTTTAAATGACTGTTTCTCGGCTGCTAGCCCAGATTGCTAGCTATATATATATATATATATATATATATATATATATAAATAAAGATACCGTGAGTTTAATATCAAGGAGGTCTTCCGTAAACTTAACTAAAAAAATACATCAAATCATCTTAAAATTTTAATTTATCATCCTCATTAAATTTTTATATGAAAATCTTATGGAAAAAAATTTGGAGTGTTTTGAGTTTTTTAAGTCATCGTTTTTAATTTTTTAAAAAGCTCATTTTTATTTTCTTATTATTTTTAGAGTTGATTTTCAAAAATTAAAAATCATGGCTTAAAAACCTCAAAACACTCCAAATTTTTGCATCCCGTAAGATTTTCATATAAAGAATATAATCAGCATGATAAATTAAAATTTTGAGATAATTTTATATACTTTCTGAGTTATGCTCACATAAGGCCTCCGTGAGTTTAACTCAAAAAATACGTCAAATCATCTCAAAATTTTAATTTATCATTCTCATTAAATTCTTCATATAAAAATCTTGTGGGATTCAAAAATTTAGAGTGTTTTGAGATTTTTAAGTCACCGTTTTTAATTTTTTAAAATGATGTTCAAGTATTGAATAAATTATTATTATTTTTAGAGCTGATTTTTAAAAATTAAAAACCACGACTTAAAAAGCTCAAAACGCTCCAAATTTTTGCATAACATGAGATTTTAATATAAAAAATTTAATGAGCATAATAAATTAAAATTTCGAGACGATTTGATATATTTTTTGAGCTAAACTCATAAAAGACCTCCGTTAGCTTAAGCTCACAGTATCTTTCTCTCTCTCTCTCTCTCTCTCTCTATATATATATATATATATATTTAATATCATACAAATAATTAAAATTCATATATATGCAACACACATATATTTGACAAAATCAATTTATACAAATATCACCTGCATATATCATATATAAAACATTAATACATGACATCACATAGATTTAATCACAAATAATTAATATATATGCATCACACATGCATGCTGGCGGTTTTGGTAAAATGTTCTCATTCTGCCTCAAATACAAATGCATCACTCATGCATATAAATAACACATATATACATAACACATGCATATATCATAAATAAATATAAACATCACATGAATAACACATATCAAAGAACAAAATAATAATCAAAATAAGTAATTTATATATAAATTTAGCATCCAAATTATCAACAGTCAAATATTTCAATGAGATATGAAATTATCATCTTTTTGACCTCCTCAATATCACTTTGATCATAATTTGCACTAGGTCCTGGTTTGATAAATTACAAAATAAAAAAAGAAGATGTTAGTTTTTTCATGAGAATAAAGTATTGTAATATAATAAATGGATCCATGTTAATTTTTAATACCTCAAGCAAAGTATCCTCGGTGTAACTAGTGTATAAATTTAAAATTTTTTATCTAAAATACCAAAAGGATCTTATATGTGACTTAAACTGAATCAAATACAAGTTATAAACTAGATTAATATGCTTCTGATGCGTGCTTGAGTCACCGCAAGGGCAGGAAACAGTTAGGAGACGCGCACGACATTGAGAGACCAACCGAGATATCCTCCAACGGTATCCATCAAGAACAACCCACAAATGCTTCTCAACCTCTTGTTAGGGCAATTGAGAGTGCTATCCTTGATCCTCTGGTCCTTCTCCATAAATTCTAAATCTTAGAGGTGGTAGAAAGAATTTTCAACACACGAGATGGTCAAACGGATGCGATAGAAATTCAGCAGAACTTTCGCGCATAGAAAAAACAAACTTCTTAGGTTTCTATTAGGGGAGAGACCCTTATATAACCTTCCTAACAGGTGCAAAGATATTTTCTCATATTTTGAAAGAGCTCCCACAAATTTTGGACAGTCAAAACTTATCACTTTCAAAAATAAACTACTTAATTAACTAAGTGAAAGTGGAGATAATGAAAATAGTGGATCATGCTCCACTTTTCACATCCCACCTCTCAAAATAGCGAAATAAAATGTATTAGTGGAGAGTGAGTGTCTAATTTTAGTCACATCAATATATAACTAAATTTAAACTTTCTCGAAATAATATAATTCTCACCTAATTATGCCATGTCAATATACTATTAAAAAACAACATATGAACTTTCTTAAAACTCTTCCATTTTAACATTATTAAATACTTTAATAAGCTCAATAATTATTTATCTTATGTTATTTGATATATCAAACACATCAACAGATCAAAGAATATTTATAGATTATGTTCTTATATAGTGTGACTCTTTGGGACCCATATACATTTAGCAATGAGATTAAAACACTTTCAATCATCATAGATCATAAACGACACCTAGCAATGTGTATTATGATCCCTAAGCAATACAGATATAATATACGCTATAAATATCTTGGTCCTGGACGATGATAATTGTCCCGAACTAATGTCATGTCACATGATATCCAGAACAATGCAAAATATGAACGTATCATTCTTGCACTACATTTTTATCTAGGGCGCTAAATTTGGATACCATCGCTCACATCAACAAATAAGAGGGACATCAGTATTCTTGATTCGTACTTCTTCTTCATACAAAAGACGTACATCGAGATAAAATCTGTATGACTGCCAGTTACAGATAACGTTGGATAATATCAACAAATGTAAATTATTTGTATAAGAAGAACACTCTACTACGAATGACTCATCCTCGGTTGATCTAGAAGATAAACCTACTTCTGAACGGTTCAATCTTAACTAGTCAACAACCAATCACACAAAATACAACTCGAAACACTAAGCCGGTTGATCTTGAGGTTGGTGAATCAGGAAAAGGGTGGATTTGGCCCACGTGTTTCTTCTCACTAATCTTCTAGATCATGAATTCCAAGCACTAAGCTGATTCATAAACCTAGGAACAAAACTGCACACAAAGTCAAACCTGAAGCACTAAGCCAGCTTAACATTGAGGCGTGTGTTAGTGAAGGAACCTACTACAAAACGGTTCACATTCACTATTTTGTGGATGAATCTACTACAGAACGATTCAATCTCACAATCTCGGGAGATGAACCAGAAGACAAACTTATCGACGGATGAGTTCAGCCTTACTAGCTCAACTAATCATGAATTAGTTGTTCATGACACCGAGTCATTAAGATGTCACTCCTTTCAGACATCGTAATATTCTTCTTTCTTAGAGTCGACATATCTCTTCATGTTGATGTCGCAGCCTTGGTTATTCTTCAACGAGCGTCAAGATGTTCTTGTCCCGACTAATTGTTCTAAATGTTGCATTACTTGTGCAAGATCACTGTGTTGCTCTACACCCCTTGTGTGAGCGTATTTATTCACCTCTAAAATGTAAAAAGATTATTATATTTTTATTATTAAGATAATATCTTTCATTATTATCTCTATTACAAAGGTGGGTTTATCTTTTATTTTTAAACTCTATTTATTTCTGTAGAAGATTACTTACAAAAATAATAGGAAATGGGTTAGCTATTTAGATTTTTGAGATTTTATAATAGCTAAAGTAATAGAATTTTATTATTTCTAAATTCTATTTATTTTTGTAGAAAGTCACTTACAAAAATAATAGGAAATAAGTTGGCTATGATTTTATTTGAATTTTTAGGATTTTTATAATAGCCAAAGTGATAGGATTTTATTATTTATTTTTATTATTTTTAAATTCTATTTATTTTGTAGAAAATTATTTACAAAAATAATAGAAAAATAGCTGGCTATTATTCAGAATTTTATTTGAATTTTTAGGATTTTTATAATAGCCAAAATAGCAAGTCAAAGCTTGGTCAAATAGGAAAAAGCAAACAATGTCATTTTGCTTTTAAATTATTTCAGTACCATAAAATTCTTAAAATTGAAATATTTTTATATAGAAAAATACTATGAAAAACAAAGAATTTTTAGAAATAAATTTGGGTTAATTTGGAGTTTGGAAAGACCTCCAAATGATTTATTTACTCTTTATTTTTTTGATTTTTCTGTTATTAATTGACTATTGGGTCTAATGGATAGCCGAGTTTTAATTTTAATTTTTATTCTTACAGATTGGGCCCAAAGTATTGATTTTGTTCCTCCTCTTTTCTTGCTTGGGCCAGGTTTATTATTTTCCTTTCTTTTGCAAACTGAGTCCAAATCCACTCCTTATATTTTTTATCTTTCCGTTGTTGGGCCCTCTCTCTCTCAATCCGGGCTTAGAATAGGTTAGCTCACTTCAAGATCCGTGCTTAATTAGATGGAAGGTTCAGATTCTTCCTTGCGTCTTGTACTAGCCGATCTCTTCGGATCTCCTTTGAGATTCACACTCTTATTTCAAGAATCGTGCAACAAAATCGTCTTAGCTCTTCTATCCTCGGCTCCTCTGAGATTCGTGCAAATAGGCTTCCCGATGATCGGAACTGCCGATCGAAGATCAGCTAGCGGTGTTAGCATCTTCGGAGTGAGACGAGTATGGCTGGGCCTTCATTGAGTACATCGATGAAGTGGATGATTGGTCGGGCTGTCTTAGTTTCGTCGCTTGGTACCGGTTTAGAATCATCACATCCTAGCTCCAATTCTTGGCGCTTGAACACTCAATTGAGTCGATTATCTCTTGATTTTGGTGTTAATCATCGTGATAAAGAACTCAATTAGAAGTAAAATATTGAAATCTAGCATTTCCATTGGCCGACAGTGTTGAACACTGATCTGTTATTCACTGCAATTTGTAAAACGGATTCATCCAGCTCTCAAATGCTTTCTCAAAGATCAAATCGATCTTACCTTGTGACTTATTTATGTAGATTAGCATGTACTCGCTATTGAGCTTCCAATGGTGACCTTTTAGTTATGATCTCTTGTGATAGTTGGTACACAATTGGTTCAATCACAAACCAAGGCTGGGGAGGCTTTAGCCTTCGACCGATCAACATGAAGGTAGGAGTACAATGAACACTCGACTACCCTTATTAATCCAATTCTTCTTTATATAAGCGATATTCCAATCAAGAAACTGAATATTCAAAAGAAATATACAAAAAGGGAAATTGAAAGCAAAAAAAAAAAGAGTGCAGAAAATAAAGAAAAGCTGAATTTTATTTCATTGCTCAGAAAATTGAACTAATATCTTTATGACTTACATTTCTAAAAATTAGATATTACTTAGCTTGGGGTGTTGTGCAGTGAATAGAGCTTATGGTGTTGTGAATTAACCTAATTGAGAGACTCAAATGAATCTACTATCAATTGGTTAATCACTTCTTGTCTTCCTTGAGCCTTGACTATTCTTCTCTTCTTTGCTGTTGGATTAGAGCTAATCGATTAGGTTTTTTTCTGATCTTGCTCAGTTCTCAGATGCTTCATCGAGATCAATCAGCCTAAGGGGTGTCTTATACTAGGGTGTGGCATAGGTGCTTGGATCTTCTCTTTGCTGGTTTCAATGGAGGGTGTAACTGTGGGTTTGCTGCTGAAAATCTGAAGGAGCTCCCTACTCTCAACTTCCATTAGGGTATATATAGGAGATCAATTGAAGCTCAACTATCCAATTGTGTTTCCTTCTAACACAATTTGTGTTTTCTAAATGCCACAGATTGATGACATGGCGCAATCTCAGTCTCTCCTTCACTAATCCAATGGCCAGGATTGATCTCAGTAGTGTTTGTTGAGGGGAGTGCTTGAAGTTTGGATTGCCAGCTTGGCAATTGATGTTTTCTTCTGTTTTTCGCCAACTTCACATCCTTTTAGCCTATCTGCACTTGGTCTTTTGATTTTCAGTTTAATCACTCTCTTGATGTGATTCATGGTCCATTGAACCACCCTAAGATAGCTACTAACTGACAACAACTGAGAGTGTTAGCAGTTTTAAGTTTGTTAGTTTTTTTATTGTATTTACAATTCTGCCACTCAACTGCCTTTTAGTAATTCTTTTCTTCTAGACTCTTCTAGAACCTTCTGGACATTCATTCGTCACCTCAGTACTCCTCTTAATGGGTCTGGCCAATGAAAGGATCTAATTGAGCATCCAAACATGTTTTCTCTTTTAAATCAGATTTGGAACCCAAAGTATCACCTCACTGATTTCTTTACCAATTCCTCCAATTGCAAGCAAGTTTAACATCTCATCAGTCCCAATAGCTCGTCTACAGTCTCTTCTTGATGAATTGAGAGCCCTAACACGTGTTTTGAGCACTTCGGTTATGGGTCCGACTGATGAAATGGTGGTCCAAGTGATCAGAGGTCAGAGTCACTAGTTCTAAGTACTGATCACCATCGCCTAGGTCTCCAGATGCTCTCTGAGACGTTAATTGGAATAATTGAGCTTTAGATTGCCTCAATTAAATTTTGGCCGAGCTAGCTTTACCTCTAATGCGAGTGTAACACAATGCTCCTTTTAACAAACGGGTTACCAACCTACATTCCCCTTCTCATAGGCTTTCCATTGATATATCATGAGGGGATCTTCCTACACAAATCACTTGGGCCCCATTTTTGTCTCTAGGTCAGAGAGAAATCGGGCAGAAGAGAGGAAACCGAGAGGGAAGGAGATTGAATATACCCTTTATTCGCGTAGACTAGGTGTGCATAAGCCAAGATGAGAGGAGGAGAGAAATCCTGACAGGCGGGACCCGAGTGTAAGCGAGAGTGGCGAGTGGGGCCCCTCTGTCGGGTTTAATGAGAAACAAGGTTCTCTCTTTTCCTCTCTTGGATCTAAATGAACCTGGTGCATATAGACTGACCCCACATGTCGGGTTTAATGAGACTCAATCGCAGTGAACCAAATGCATGCAATGATTTCCTCTTCATAATTTTTCTCTCCAGCGCCTAATTCAAAGGTTGCTTCTTATCATCTCCAATTTGTACCCACTGAAGCATTGGTCCCCAAGTTGCACCCTTAAAGATTCATGATCAAATCACAGCCCTTTGATCTGTCTATTTAATCTGATTTATCTTCTCTGAATTTATTTTAATAGCTCCACTCATCCAAAAATCATGAAATTTTTATCAAAAATCTCTAAATTCATGATGATCACTCCTATAATTTTTAATTCCATTTTTACCCCTGTTTGCTTGTGCTAAAAATTCCTTGATCAAGGAACCCTATTTTATTCTTATAAAATCCCTATTTATTAGTTATCAGTTGTAGCCCAGTGTCTCTGCCAAATATTCTCTTTGCAGAAACTCTTCCCCAATTAACACCAATAATGCTTATTAGGGTTTGATTTGATCAAATGCTGACTACTTATCAGCAATTGATACAAATCTAGACTTGATCAGGTGGTTGCTCCCACTTTGGCACTGATCACCTGGGGTGAAATTGACTTTCAATCCCTTAACATGAGGGTGATTTGGTCAAAGAGCTGACTACTTATCAGCAATTGACACAAATCAAAGCATGGTTAGGTGGTTGCTCACAGCTTTGGCACCAGGTCAGCCATGAAAGCAAAATCATATTGAGATTTCTCATGATTGGTGGTATAAAAAATACTGGCTTGGCATTGACATAATTCTTCGTTGTATAGGGATTGTACTGCTTCAGCTCTTAGGGTTTGCTCTGAGGGTTGATTCTTAGGGTTTGATCTTGACTTTTTCTCTTGTATTTCTTCCTTCGACCTTTCAGGGGTAAACAAAGAGCCACCCACCAAAGCGGGTCCTGAAGATTTTAGCGAATTGAAGGGCCTGCTTTGGTGTACATATCCGACACACCTCTCTCCTCCTCGGGTTCAGGCTAGACTTCGATAGATTTTCCTTTAATCAGATTCTTCTTATGAGCGCAACATGGTGGAGCCTGAGCTCTCAGCCTCTCGCTCGTGGGATAGTAGTGCATGTACTCAGCTACCTGCCGAGCCACCTGCTTCAGCAACCATGGAGATAGATAAAGATAGCATCTCTCGGCTGTCTTCTTTCACTTTCTTCTCTTTTTCCCTTATTTCTCTTTTTCTTTCACTGTTGGGGATGCCGATCGCCTGCTTTGCTACTTCCTCCTCACTTCTTTCGCAGCATGGAAAAATATCTCATAAACTCTTTACATTTTACACTCTCAATCTTAATTGCAAAAGTGCCTAATACAACTGCTTTTATTTTCGTATAACATCTAAATACAAAAATAGAAAAAGGGAAAACTTTACAGCACCCTATTGCACTTATTCTATACATGGCTTCTCTTTATTTATTGCAATACAGAACTTAAGTAACCGTGGTATTTTACGGATACCGAACCTGTCTGTATTGACCTCTAGGCCGGGTACAGAATAAACCCGTTTATCCCTTTATTACTGATGGATAAACTTACCAGTATCAATTGGATTGTGGATGCAATTGATAACACTATTTTGTGGATGCTCCTTGTATATTTGATTGATGTTTATTCGTGGAAGCTCATCCACTCTCCCCTCGTTTGTGCACCGTTGCGTGCTGAAGTGGAAACTGACATTCACTCTTCTCCACTCAATTTGTTTTATGGGGATCCTACCCTCAAACATCCATCACGCATCCCTGCGAGACAGACTTTCATCGGGTAGGTCCGCTCTCCATGACCTGAGTCACTTCTTTAAGCGAATTACTTTATTTGACACTGAATGTCGAGCAAAAGCGTAAACCCTTAATCCGACCCCTCCATAACCTATTTTGGGATTTGAAATAGATCACTTCCTTGGGCGTGTGGTACTTTTGCGGATGAATGTACCCAACCTGGTTTTTTATGTTTTTGCTACCCTCAAACATCCGTCACGCATCCCTGCGAGATAGGCTTTCATCGGGTAGGTCCGCTCTCCATGACTAGAGTCACTTCTTTAAGCGAGCCGCTTTGTTTAACATAAAATGTCGGGTATAAGCGTAAACCCTTGATCCGACCCCTCCATGATGTGCCGTGGGATTATGACACGTCATTTCTTCGGGCGTGTGGTGCTTTTACGGATGAATGCACCCAACCTGGCTTTGTATAACACTCGTGGTGTCGGGGACAAAGGTGGCAACCCCTTATTGAAAAGGTTATATATATTTTTTGTTTTTAATTGATGAGTAAGAAAAATAGATTTTTGTTGTTTTATTTAGATATCCTTTTTATTTTATTGGAAGATAGTAGATTTTGTTATTAGTGATACATGTTACTAATAGTACGAGAGTTATTTATTTACATGCCCTCAGAAGCGACTATTTACTAGCCACCAATTTGCTCGACCTATCCTTTGGCTTGCGCCGCGGGCGACCAATATGAGCAACTTTCGTCATTGGGCGACAGGATAGTTTGAGGGACAACTGCAAACCCTGCCCATTTTTATGTTTATTCTGGTATCAAATGGACGAACCCGGTGGTATTTGTACTGTGAGCCCAAACACCAAAGCTCTCGCCTTACACTCTCGCGTGGTTTTGGCATTGAATTATCTTATTCTTATTCATTTATTATTTTCTATTTTGTTGTAGGGCTAAATGTGTTTGTGTGGTTTTGGATTTTTGGATGCATTCTATTTACAAATGCACAAGTAAGGTTTTTGGGATTTTTATGCAAAAGTGGAGGTTAGGCATGGGTTTGTGTTTCGTGCACGTGTGTGTAAGCGAACACTTATTCTCTCCTTATTTATTTACAATGAATACTACTCGATCGGCTCCGCTCTCCGGGCTATGTGTAGTACTTCTTCGATATCGTCCATTGATCGGTGGCATGGGCCTTTCACCTTCATGGTCTATGAGTTGGTATGCGCCGCCCCGTATACCTTCTCAATTACATATGGTCCTTCCCATTCGGAGAAAATTTTGGGCCGATGTGCCTACAATAATTGGTCTCTTAAGGACAAGGACAAGCTCTCCTTGTTGAAATGTCCCGACTCGCGCCATTTTGTCATAAGCCCTTGCCATTTTCGCTTGATATATCTCAAGATCTCATTTGGCTATCGGGCTTCTCTTTTCGTCCATGGCATCCAATTCGTCCAATCTGAATTGTTGGCATTCATCCATGGTCATATCATTTTGCATAGCCACCCGTAATGACGGTAATTCCACCTCAAGAGGGAGAACGCTTCAACCCCAAAAGCCGAGAATATGGGGTAGCTTGCGTAGGCGTTCGGTGACGTGGTTCGATAAGCTCATAATGCCTCCCGTAGACGATTATCCCGGTCTCGTTGGTTACCGTCCACGCGGTCTTCTTCATGATGTTGATTAGGGTTTTGTTAAAGGTTTTGACTGGCCAGCCGTTGGCTCTCGGGTTATAAATGGATGAGAATCTCCAATCAATATTGAATCGTTTCGCCAATGCATAGACTTTAGAGCTTTTGAAAGTCGTTCCGTTATCGGATATTATCCGTTGTGGTGTCTTGCCGAATCGGTAAAGAATGTGCGTTTTGAAGAACTTGACCACATCCGTTGCTTTAACTTCCTTGAGTGGAACGACCTCGCCCATTTAGTAAAGTAACTGTTCGCCAAAATGAACTAAGTGACCTCTTGATGTAGGGGGTCTATGGGCCCCACTATGTGTGTGCCCCACATATTAAATGGCCAGGATGCTATTGTGGGGTGCAACGGGTTTGGCGCTTGATGTATGAAAGGGCCGTGTATCTGGCACATGCGGCACTTCCTTGCGTGAGCTTCACAATCAGCCACCATTGTGGGCCAATAATACCCCATTCGCTTGATTTTTAATTTCATTTTTGGCCTAGACTGATGCGCTCCACATAACCCGGAATGAATTTCTTTCATAACCTGCTCGGCTTCGGGCCCTGATACACATCTCAGCCACAATTGATCATAAGACCTACGATATAGCGTATTGCCCACATACGCATACCGTAGTACCCGCTTTCTTAGTTGATCAGCTATCCTTTTATCCTTGGGGAGGGTACCATGCCGGAAATATTCAATGAACGGCTGTCTCCAATCATCGTCTTCTTCAATTATCATTGCTTCTTGGCATTCTACCTTTTCTAGTCCAATATCTTTATTGTTTGTATCATCTGTTGTTTGACACAATGATAATAGCCTCCTATTGCGGACGATGATGTGGATTTCTGGCTCTGTTGGTTCACCCAGCTCCTTGGCAAGTTTGGCCAACGCATCTGCTTCACCATTCACAGCCCTCGTGACCTTCTCAATGGACACATACGAGATTTTCTTCATTAGTTCCATGGCCTTCTGGTAATATTGTATTAATTCCGGCTTTAGGACCTTGTATTCGCCAATTATTTGATTTATGATCAGCTGTGAGTCCTCAAAGATGCGCACAACATTGATTTCTAGCTCCAGTGATAGCTCTAGTCCGGCGATAAGCGCTTCATACTCTGCTTCATTATTCGTGCATGGTTCGGTTAAAGCTAGAGAATGTCGTATTATCCCACCTTCCGGGGTTACGAAGACTAGTCCTGCGCCAGCTCGCACAGTTGGAACTCCCGGGCCCGCGATCGGCTTGATTGACGAAGCGCCATCGAAGTACAACTCCCATATAGGATTTCCTTCTTCAATATGTAGAGTTTCCTCGTCGGGAAAGTCACATCTTAATGGAGAGTCGTCTTGGATTGGGTGTGCAGCCAAGAAGTCCGCCAGCGCCTGCCCGTTGATCGCCTTTTGCGGTGTGTAAGTGATGTCAAACTCAGTAAGAATGATAGCCCACTTGGCCAGCCTACCCGTCAGCATTGGCCGGGTCATAAGGTATTTGAGAGGATCTACCTTGGATATTAAGATGATTTTATGGGCTAGCATGTAGTGCCTTAATTTCTTCACCGCGAAGATTAGGGCTAAACAATGCTTTTCAATCGGCGAATACCCGTGTTCTGCTCCCACCATCATGCGGCTTAAGTAATATAGCGCATTTTGGTTACCATCCTGGTTTTCTTGTGCCAATAGGGCTCCCAAGGATCCATCTAGGGCGGTTGTATACAAAATGAGTTCTTTCCCGGGTATGGGTGCCGCCAATACTGGAGGGTTGAGTAGATAAGCCTTGATCTCTTCAAAGGCTCGCTGGCACTCACCATCCCATTTAAACGGGATATTCTTTTTAGTCAACCGGGTGAAGGGTTGGATTTTACCCGATAGGTTGGCTATAAACCGCCCGATATACGCCAATTGTCCTTGTAAGGATCGCAATTGTTTTAAATTCTTTCGGGGATAGCTCGCTTATTGCTTTGATCTTGCCCGGTCTATTTCGATTCCCCGTGGCGTACCACAAACCCTAGAAATTTACCGGATGATACCATGAACGCGCATTTCAACGGGTTTAATTTGAGCGCATGTTCTCTTAGGCGGTTGAAAACAACCTCAAGATATGGAGGTGTTTTTCATACGACATGGCCTTGATGACTAGATCATCTACATAACACTCAACTATCTTGTGGATTAGATCATCAAATATCTTTGTCATCGCCCGTTGGTAAGTGGCACCCGCATTTTGAGCCCAAATGGCATGACTTTGTAACAATAGATGCCAATCGGCGTGCGGAATGTCTTGTGTGTGCCTTCATCTTCTCGGCGCCATTTTAATTTGATTATAACCCGCGTAACCGTCCATGAAGGAGAAGACTTCATAAGATGATGTGTGATCGATTATGATTTCGGTTACTAGGAGCGGGAAATCATCTTTAGGGCACGCCTTGTTTAAGTCCCGAAAATCTACGCAGATGCGAATCTGCCCATTTTTCTTTTTAACCGGGACGATACTAGCCATCCATTCTGGCGTCTCTTCTTCCCGTATAAAGCCTGCGTCGATGAGTTTCTTTGTTTCTTCCACGACCTTTTCTTCCAGTTCTATTCTCATTCGCCTTGGCGCTTGCTTGATCGGCTTGAAGGTTGGATCGATTTTCAAGTAATGAACCGCTACGTTGGGATCTAATCCAGGCATTTCCTTATAACTCCAAACGAAACAGTCCATGTAGCTTTTAAGGAACGTCTTCAACCTGTCAGCCACCTCTTCTGGCAATGATGCGCTTATGAAAGTTGGTCGTGGGTCTTCTTCTGTTCCCAAGTTGATTTCAGCTAACTCATCGACCGTATTAGGCTCCTTTTCTAGCTGTTTCAAGGTATTTTTCAGGACTGGGGTATTATCCTCTTCTGTTTCATTGTCTAAAATCTCAACAGAAGTCATGCAACAGTTTTCTTCTGTACGGCGCTCGTTGAGGGACCCTTCGAAGCATACTGCGTCATTGCAGTTATACCCTAACCCTCGGGTGTATTTTATTTTACCATCCAGGCCCAGAACCTTATTCTGGCCACCATTCCACAGTTCGTCGAAGCGCTTGGCCTCGGCCTTGGATATGTCTCTTAGACATTTTGCCTTCTTAGCCAATCTATATAGGCTTTTTTCAAAGGGATGAGACGCAACGTCACCGCTCGTTGCATTCTCTGACTCTTGTTCTATCACCCACTTCTTTCAGGTGTCGTGATCGTGGTTCTTCAGGGACTTAGTCGAATCACTCTGATAGAAAATTATAGCCTTGTGAATGATAATTCTCCCTTTGATGCGCTCTACCTTTGCCGGCACAATATAGGTTTTTAGAGTTTGGATGTGGTTCACTTCCCTTGGCATGAGGTCTTTAAAATGCCTTTCGGGAATCACAGTGATCTCTAGTGCTGCCATCTCCTCTTCTATTTCAATATTCATGACTGAGTTGGAGCGGTAGATTTCCTTGATTGGCTTTCGTCTCGCAACTTTGGGTTTGCTAGGTACGGGAGTGTGCGAGATCGTATAGGCAACCCCTTTGCCTTTGTTATTCGAGCTATGCAGAGCTGGGTCTTGTTGAAAACTTTTCGGGAGTTGAATTGTTCCATTTTTGTGTCCTTCTTCTATAAGGTTCTTGAATACCCAGCACTCTTCAATTGTGTGACCCAGTATACGATGATAAGGACATAATTCACCTTCACTGGCCCTCTCTATGTCCGCGGGCCTTTTACAGACGGGAAGTGTCAACCCGCTCTTTAGGGCCTGCTCAAATATCCGAGCTGTTTTATTTTTCAGGAAAGAATATGGTTTACTCTTCTTGGCTTTGAGGGTTTGCATGACGGCCGATTGTTTGACTTTCGTTTCTTCTCCCCTTGATTCATCTACTATAACAATTACCCGTTTGCCGCTATCGGGTGCTTGTCTTTCGGGGGTCCCGGAACGGGGTTCGCTCGTCACTTCTTTGAGTAGCTCGGAGTTATAGATCGCGGTTTTATGTGTTTTCAATCATTATCATAATTTCATTGTGTTGCACTTTGATATCCCGCATCACTTCCCATTGCTCTGATACTTCTCTCCTATTATTTTCAACCCGGTGTCTCATTTCATCGATCGCATTCCAGACGCGAGCTTCAAAATTCTCCCACCACGAGCGTTCTTCGCTTACGGGCCTTGGCCTAACCGGGTTATCCCTTCCGCTATCGGATCCCATATTGATCATAAATGACTCCTCACTTTCATTATCTGTTTCGGCCCTTTGTATGGCTTTCGAGGATGTGATAAATGATCTCTTCATCGATTCTTCTTCCTGTGGTTGACGACCATGGCCGATTCTTCTCCCGGGGTGATGTAGCCCAACTCGTTTCGACTCTTCGCAGTCTTCTCCGAAGTTGCCTCCGTGATCCGGATTTGAGGGATATTAGCGGGTTTAAAGTTGAAAATGACTTCCTCCTCGAATCGCTTGAATTTATTTCACTTGGCTTGGCTTGGGCTTTAGACATAGCCACCGTTTGAAATGGGAGACCGCCTTTACCCGACTTTCTTCCGGTCTTTGGGCTCGAACACCTCTGTTTAATATTGAATTTGACCTCTTCTTCCTCCCCGATGAGGTATCAAATTTAGGGCTTTTATTAAAAGGTCTTTGACCTACTTTTGTTATTGGCCGGCTTGGCGCCGTAGCGGATTTGGGCAGAAAATATTGGGCGTCATTGAATTTAATCTCATGCACCCCGAATGGTTTGACATCTTCGTCAATTCTCTTTTGTTTACCATTCTCAATGTATTTCAAGCATTGATGCAGAGTAGAGGGTATGACCTGATTGCTGTGGAGCCACGGGCGACCCAGCAACGTCCGATAAGAAGTTTGTATTGGCACAATGACGTAGAATTTGGTAGGCGCTTTTAGGCTTCCGCATTGCAGTTCGTAGTTATAGCTCCCTGTGGCCTTTTGGGAGTTTTGATTGAAGCCAAGGATGATCACCTTTTCATCGATAGGTTCTTCACATCTAAGGTGATGGTCTTTAGGGTTTTAAGCGCATGATATTGATCGAGGACCCGCGTCGATCGTGATGCGACCAATCTTTTGCCCTCCACAGCTTCTCGTGATGTACAACGGCGATTGTGGTCGACGTGCCTATCAGAGATCATCGTCCGTAAAGTTTATACGTGTGCGGCCCGCTTGGCGTGAATAGGGCTTCCCGCATATTTTGCTCGATGAAGTATGACTTGTACTTCTCAGATCTTGCAAGGCTTGGATTAGTACTTCCCTTAGGTCTTGCGACATCATCAATGCGTCAAATATGCTTAGTAACGCCGGGATCTTGCGCAGATGTGCCAACACATTATATTCTTCACCCGTCGACCGGTCTTTTTCGGGTTCTTGCTTAGGTTCTCACCTCTTTGCCTTTATTCGGGCTTTATCTTTTCCCTTATCTAATCCTTGGGAACTTGTCTCGGGCACGTAAGTCCCGGACGAGCACGCCTTGCATTCTTCATTTTTTGTCCCTGCAGGTGCTTGCCTCCCTTCGTCGTTTAGGAAGAACATCTCCTCTAATGTTGGCATATCTTCGTCGTGAGAAGAATATACCATGTTGCACAAAGCACCCCAGATTTCTTCGCTTTCTCCTTTATTCACTTCTTCATCTACAACTTCTTTCTTTTGACCTAGGGTTAGCCTTTTCCAGTCTTCTTTGGAGATGAAGTGTTGAAGGGTAATCGCCTCGGGACTGCCCTGCTCGCATTCTTCAATTTTGTTCTTTTTGGACTTGTTGCTTCTATGCTTCTTTCTTTTCTTAAGAACCTGGCCTTGACTCTGGTCCACCTTATAGTATACCCTGGGTTTTGGTGGGACCACTGGTGTGATATCGTCTTTCCATCTCATGTCGGGTTCTTTCTTAAGAACTTTAAGCATTTTAATCGACTTCTTCGATAAGTGCGTAGTCCATTGTTCTTCTTGGTCTTCACTTAACTGGCCCGGGATCTTCTCTTCTTCATGAGAGATCATATTGGCCTGTTCATGGGCCGATGGGCTTTGCAGAACCCTTTGGGTAAAGTAATTTCACCGTTTTTGTACGCCTTTTCGACCCAATCTTTGAAGACCCAAAGAATCTCTCAATCGAGTGCCCTAGTACTCTGTGGTATGGGCGAAGTTGGGTTCATCCGATTTATCCGCATCTTCTCGGGCGTTTATCGTCGGTAGGGCTAGACCGTTCTTTAGTGCCCCTCGAAGATTTGGGCAACTTTATCTTTCTCGAAGGAGTACGGTTTGGTCTTCTTTTGTCTAAGGGTTTCGAAACTCCGTGAACTCCCTGCTATATTGGGCCTAGGTCCCTTATTGTAATTGTTGCCATTCGTGCCACTGTTGCCGTTTTAGGTATCTGCGTTAGCAACCATTTTATCTTTTAATGAGGTAAATGCCACCTTGGTTTCGGCTCGGCTCCTCGTTGTGGCCTATTGTTCATAAAGTTTGGCACGGTGTGCGTGACATCCTTTCCATATTGGATACCGATCTCGAGCAAGTCTTTGAACGTGTTGACCTTTGTCACACCAAGTAACATGCCCATCCACCCGTCAATGTTTTTCATGATTAGGTTGACGGCCTCATCTTTCTAATGTGCGGTCGCATTTGATGCCGAGGTTCCGCCATCTATTGATAAAATCGTCATTCGACTCCCCTTTCGGGGCTTAGTGCTTCGCGGATCGACTATGTTTATTTTGTCATACACCATGACAAATCGTGCCCTGAACGAGTCTGCCATCTCGTCCCAGGTCCTGATGCTGTTGTTTTCCAGCGAATAATACCATTGGAAAGCGGTTCCCACCAAGCTTTGAGGGAATTGTCTCAACAACAGTGCATCATTGTCGCCCGTGTTACCGCACGAGGCCACAAAGTGGGCCAGGTGTTGTTCGGGGTTTAGATCTTTATTGCCCTCCCCGGAGAAGGTCCTGAAGCGGGGAATCACATACCCCTTAGGATATTCTTCTAAATCGTATATGGCAGGGTATGGATGTCCACAGTTTTTAACGGGAGGGATAGCGTATCCACCTCCAGCTATTTGCATTTGCTGGGCAATCATGGCTTGAATCTCTTTTCGGATATTCCCGTTGGTTCAGCCTCCACTTCTATTGTTCTATGTGGATGAGGTTTAGAAATTAACAGGTTGCTTTCCTTTGTGATTGCTTTTGGTACTGTGGACCCCTTCGACGGGAGCTACCAGCTTTGAAATTGGCGTCTTGTGATTTTTGCAAGGATTTGACCGCCTTAATCAATTCTTCATTTTGTTTTAACATGGTAGCGATTAGCTCCCGTTGCCTAATCGCCTCTTCGTCCCGTTCCTCGATGTGGCCTTTTAATATTTCAATTTCATCGACGGCACTTCAGACGTGTTTCAACGTCATCTTCATTATCGAAGAAATCAGGATTTTCGTTGTGATCTTCCCCTTCCCTCGTTGTTGCCTTCGGGTTAACCTCTTAGGAGGTCTTCCTTTTCTACCATTATTTTTGTTGGTATTGGTGACGTGAGCTTGATTAGGCGGGGACCGATCGTCTGGGCCATATTCACCTCGATTCGGTGTCCGGATCGGTGTCATAGCTTATATTGATGGTGTTGACCGAGAAGTGCTCTTCATAGCGAGCGAGCGTTCTTTCTTCTTCTTCGTTTGGTCGGGCGTTATTTTTAAGTTGTTGAGTGGTATTCTCGAGCCTAATCGGCCGAATACACTCTTCGACCCAAGCGGCTAAATACGCTCTCGACGAACGCTTGAGTCGCCTCGCCTTGTCGGGATGAGTTTGAGATCGGGTTTTCGTTGGTCGGGAACCTTTGGGACCCACACCGCCGAGTGCTAGGTGTTGCCTTTGATGTAAATCTTCTTGGGTGCGGAGTTGTGATAATGGCTTCGCGGCCGAGCCATATCTTCGAGAGTGATTCGGGGGGGAGACGTATTGTCTCGACCTAGCGTTTCGACGCTTCTCCTCTCGTTCGAGGGCCCCGCGAGCCTTGTAGATGGCTTCGCAGGGCTTGAGACTTGCGTTGGCGACGCGGGGATACTTGAGTTGGGCGAGGTGCGGGCTTAGGCACCTCCCATGCCTGGCGGAGCTGGCCGGTGGCTGAGTTTTTAGCCACTATACGGAGAGCTGTGAATTTGTTGGAGACTGGGATAGCTGGCCTAGCCACCACCGATTCTCGGTATGCATCCGTGGCCCTCTTCCCGGACGCTTGAGAGTTGCGGTAACTTAGGCCGCGGCCGTTGGGGCCGTTTTCTTGGACGGTCGCCTTCTCCTCTTTGGGGAGGTAGTAGGAGAGGCCATGACGTTGTTTGAAATACCCTCGGGAGTTAGTGGTAATTGAGTCCTCTTCCTCGTCCGGATGGAGATCCGGACGGTTGCGGGAGTGATTGTGGCCACCGGAGCCGGGCCATAGACAATAAGTTCTTGCGGGATGGTCCCGAAAACATGAAGAGCTTGCCCTCCGGGCCCCGTGCGGGGGTGACAAAGTAAGGAGCAAGGTTGAAGTTTCCAAAGTATGCCATTTCCCGCAAAAACAAAAATACTCGAAAATCATTAGTCATTTTTAGCGCATAGAAAACCACTTGTATCTTTTAACTATTCTATTTGCTTTCTCTTTCAAAGATAAGAGGAGAATCCGTGTCCCACCGGGCGTGCGATCCCGTGCGACCATTTTTCGCGCGCTCCGCACCGCCTCCCGGGCGATGGGATGCGGAAGAAGGACACGGAGATCCCTCCCAAGCGTGCATCCGTTTAATGTCGGTTGATTCTACCGTTTAGAACGATTTGGATGCACATTTAGTGGGGTTTTTAGTGATGTGAGTTCTTGTAGATTCCGGTGGGCGCAAGCCCCCACCGTTAATTACCCTGGGCTATTAACCTCGAGACACCTCTGGATCTTTAAAAGGGAGAAGCAAATAGTATAGTTAAATGATGGTCAAGTGGTCGTCTGGATTCACCGAAAGGTTGATCCCGTGAAAGACGAACCTACTACAGATCGGTTCAGTCTTTACCACATCGAGAGATAACCTTACTACAGATCAGATTAATCTCTTCGAAGGGGTTCGAGGTGAGTCTACTACGTAACGACTCAACCTCGCTGATCTAGAAAATAAACCTACTACGTAATGGTTCAAAGTTGATCGCATGAAAGACGAACCTACTACAGATCGGTTCGCTCTTTTACCGCCTCGAGAGATAACCTTACTACGATCGATTAATCTCTTCGTAGGGGTTTGAGGTGAGTCTACTACGTAACGACTCATCCTCGCTGATCTAGAAGATAAACCTACTTCGTAACGGTTCAATCTTAACTAGTCAACAACCAATCACACAAAATACAACTCGAAGCACTAAGCCGCTTGATCTTGAGGTTGGTGAATCAGAAAAGGGTGGATTTGGCCCACGTGTTTCTTCTCACCGATCTTCTAGATCATGAATTCCAAGCACTAAGCCGATTCATAAACCTAGAAACAAACCGCACACAAAGTCAAACTCAAGCACTAAGCCGCCTTAACATCGAGGCGTGTGTTAGTGAAGGAACCTACTACGTAACGGTTCACATTCACTATTTTATGGATGAATCTACTACGTAACGATTCAATCTCACAATCTCGGGAGATGAACCCGAAGACAAACTTATCGACTGATGAGTTCAAATTTTTACTAGCTCAACTAATCATGAATTACTTGTTCATGACACCGAGTCATTAAGATGTCACTCCTCTCAGACATCGTAATATTCTTCTTTCTTAGAGTTGACATATCTCTTCATGTTGATGTCGCAGCCTTGGTTATTCTTCAACGAACGTCAAGATGTTCTTGTCCCGACTAATTGTTCTAAATGTTGCATTACTTGTGCAAGATCACTATGTTGCTCTACACACCCTTGCGTGAGCGTATTTATTCACCTCTAAAATGTAAAAAGATTATTACATTTTTATTATTAAGATAATATCTTTCATTATTATCTCTATTACAAAGGTGGGTTTATCTTTTATTTTTAAACTCTATTTATTTCTGTAGAAGATTACTTACAAAAATAATAGGAAATAGGTTAGCTATTTAGATTTTTGAGATTTTATAATAGCTAAAGTAATAGAATTTTATTATTTCTAAATTCTATTTATTTTTGTAGAAAGTCACTTACAAAAATAATAGGAAATAAGTTGGCTATGATTTTATTTGAATTTTTAGGATTTTTATAATAGCCAAAGTGATAGGATTTTATTATTTATTTTTATTATTTTTAAATTCTATTTATTTTGTAGAAAATTATTTACAAAAATAATAGAAAAATAGCTGGCTATTATTCAGAATTTTATTTGAATTTTTAGGATTTTTATAATAGCCAAAATAGCAAGTCAAAGCTTGGTCAAATAGGAAAAAGCAAACAATGTCATTTTGCTTTTAAATTATTTCAGTACCATAAAATTCTTAAAATTGAAATATTTTTATATAGAAAAATACTATGAAAAACAAAGAATTTTTAGAAACAAATTTGGGTTAATTTGGAGTTTGGAAAGACCTCCAAATGATTTATTTACTCTTTATTTTTTTGATTTTTCTGTTATTAATTGACTATTGGGTCTAATGGACTGGGCCGAGTTTTAATTTTAATTTTTATTCTTACAGATTGGGCCCAGTATTGATTTTGTTCCTCCTCTTTTACTGCTGGGCCATGTTTATTATTTTCCTTTCTTTTGCAAACTGAGTCCAAATCCACTCCTTATATTTTTTATCTTTCCGCTGTTGGGCCCTCTCTCTCTCAATCTGGGCTTAGAATAGGTTAGCTCACTTCAAGATCCGTGCTTAATTAGATGGAAGGTTCAGATTCTTCCTTGCGTCTTGTACTAGCCGATCTCTTCGGATCTCCTTTGAGATTCACACTCTTATTTCAAGAATCGTGCAACAAAATCGTCTTAGCTCTTCTATCCTCGGCTCCTCTGAGATTCGTGCAAATAGGCTTCCCGATGATCGGAACTGCCGATCGAAGATCAGCTAGCGGTGTTAGCATCGTCGGAGTGAGACGAGTATGGCTGGGCCTTCGTTGAGTACATCGATGAAGTGGATGATTGGTCGCCCGTACCGCTTCGTCGTTGGTACCGCTTAGAATCATCACATCCTAGCTCCATTCTTGGCGCTTGAACACTCAATTGAGTCGATTATCTCTTGATTTTGGTGTTAATCATCGTGATAAAGAACTCAATTAGAAGTAAAATATTGAAATCTAGCATTTCCATTGGCCGACAGTGTTGAACACTGATCTATTATTCACTGCAATTTGTAAAACGGATTCATCCAGCTCTCAAATGCTTTCTCAAAGATCAAATCGATCTTACCTTGTGACTTATTTATGTAGATTAGCATGTACTGCTATTGAGCTTCCAATGGTGACCTTTTAGTTATGATCTCTTGTGATAGTTGGTACACAATTGGTTCAATCACAAACCAAGACTGGGAGGCTTTAGCCTTCGACCAGCCAACATGAAGGTAGGAGTACAATGAACACTCGACTACCCTTATTAATCCAATTCTTCTTTATATAAGCGATATTCCAATCAAGAAACTGAATATTCAAAAGAAATATACAAAAATGGAAATTGAAAGCAAAAAAAAAAAAAAGAGTGCAGTAAAATAAAGAAAAGCTGAATTTTATTTCATTGTTTCGTAAAATCGAACTAATATCTTTATGACTTACATTTCTAAAAATTAGATATTACTTAGCTTGGGGTGTTGTGCAGCTGAATAGAGCTTATGGTGTTGTGAATTAACCTAATTGAGAGACTCAAATGAATCTACTATCAATTGGTTAATCACTTCTTGTCTTCCTCGAGCCTTGACTATTCTTCTCTTCTTTGTCGTTGGATTAGAGCTAATCGATTAGGTTTTTTTCTCGATCTTGCTCGCTTCTCAGATGCTTCATCGAGATCAATCAGCCTAAGGGGTGTCTTATACTAGGGTGTGGCATAGGTGCTTGGATCTTCTCTTTGCTGGTTTCAATGGAGGGTGTAACTGTGGGTTTGCTGCTGAAAATCTGAAGGAGCTCCCTGCTCTCAACTTCCATTAGTGGTATATATAGGAGATCAATTGAAGCTCAACTATCCAATTGTGTTTCCTTCTAACACAATTTGTGTTTTCTAAATGCCACTGATTGATGACATGGCGCAATCTCGCCTCTCCTTCACTAATCCAATGGCCGGATTGATCTCGTAGTGTTTGTTGAGGGAGTGCTTGAAGTTTGATCGCCACTTGGCAATTGATGTTTTCTTCTCGTTTTTCGCCAACTTCACATCCTTTTAGCCTATCTCGCACTTGGTCTTTTGATTTTCGCTTAATCACTCTCTTGATGTGATTCATGGTCCATGAACCACCCTAAGATAGCTACTAACCGACAACAACCGAGAGTGTTAGCAGCTTTAAGTTTGTTAGTTTTTTTATTGTATTTACAATTCTCGCCACTCAACCGCCTTTTAGTAATTCTTTTCTTCTAGACTCTTCTAGAACCTTCTCGGACATTCATTCGTCACCTCGCATTCTCTTAATGGGTCCGGCCAATGAAAGGATCTAATTGAGCATCCAAACATGTTTTCTCTTTTAAATCGATTTGGAACCCAAAGTATCACCTCACCGATTTCTTTACCAATTCCTCCAATTGCAAGCAAGTTTAACATCTCATCGTCCCAATAGCTCGTCTACGCTCTCTTCTTGATGAATCGAGAGCCCTAACACGTGTTTTGAGCACTTGCATGGGTCCGACCGATGAAATGGTGGTCCAAGTGATCGAGGTCGAGTCACTAGTTCTAAGTACCGATCACCATCGCCTAGGTCTCCGCATGCTCTCTCGAGACGTTAATTGGAATAATTGAGCTTTAGATTGCCTCAATTAAATTTTGGCCGAGCTAGCTTTACCTCTAATGCGAGTGTAACACAATGCTCCTTTTAACAAACGGTTACCAACCTACATTCCCCTTCTCATAGGCTTTCCATTGATATATCATGAGGGGATCTTCCTACACAAATCACTGGGCCCCATTTTTGTCTCTAGGTCGAGAGAAATCGGCAGTAAGAGAGGAAACCGAGAGGGAAGGAGATTGAATATACCCTTTATTCGCGTAGACTAGGTGTGCATAAGCCAAGATGAGAGGAGGAGAGAAATCCCGACAAAGTGCGGGACCCGAGTGTAAGCGAGAGTGGCGAGAGGGGCCCCTCTCGTCGGTTTAATGAGAAACAAGGTTCTCTCTTTTCCTCTCTTGGATCTAAATGAACCCGGTGCATATAGACTGACCCCACATGTCGGGTTTAATGAGACTCAATCGCAGTGAACCAAATGCATGCAATGATTTCCTCTTCATAATTTTTCTCTCCAGCGCCTAATTCAAAGGTTGCTTCTTATCATCTCCAATTTGTACCCACTGAAGCATTGGTCCCCAAGTTGCACCCTTAAAGATTCATGATCAAATCACAACCCTTTGATCTGTCTATTTAATCTGATTTATCTTCTCTGAATTTATTTTAATAGCTCCACTCATCCAAAAATCATGAAATTTTTACCAAAAATCTCTAAATTCATGATGATCACTCCTATAATTTTTAATTCCATTTTTACCCCTGTTTGCTTGTGCTAAAAATTCCTTGATCAAGGAACCCTATTTTATTCTTATAAAATCCCTATTTATTAGTTATCAACAGTAGCTCAAAGTTGTCTCGCCAAATATTCTCTTTGCAGAAACTCTTACCCAATTAACACCAATAATGCTTATTAGGGTTTGATTTGATCAAATGTCGACTACTTATCAAAGAATTGATACAAATCTAGACTTGATCAAAGTGGTTGCTCCCCTAAATTTTGGCACCGATCGGGCCTGGGTGAAATTGACTTTCAATCCCTTAACATGAGGGTGATTTGGTCAAAGAGTCGACTACTTATCAAAGAATTGACACAAATCAAAGCATGGTTAGGTGGTTGCTCACAACTTTGGCACCTGTGTCACCATGAAAGCAAAATCATATTGAGATTTCTCATGATTGGTGGTAAAAAATACCGGCTTGGCATTGACATAATTCTTCGTTGTATAGGGATTGTATCGTCAAATTCACTCTTAGGGTTTGCTCGAGGGTTGATTCTTAGGGTTTGATCTTGACTTTTTCTCTTGTATTTCTTCCTTCGACCTTTCGGGTAAACAAAGAGCCACCCACCAAAGCGGGTCCCGAAGATTTTAGCGAATTGAAGGGCCCGCTTTGGTGTACATATCCGACACACCTCTCTCCTCCTCCGGGTTCGTGCTAGACTTCGATAGATTTTCCTTTAATCGATTCTTCTTATGAGCGCAACATGGTGGAGCCCGAGCTCTCACGCCTCTCGCTCGTGGGATAGTAGTGCATGTACTCGCCTACCGCCGAGCCACCGTTTCAAAGCAACCATGGAGATAGATAAAGATAGCATCTCTCGGCTGTCTTCTTTCACTTTCTTCTCTTTTTCCCTTATTTCTCTTTTTCTTTCACTGTTGGGGATGCTGATCGCCTGCTTTGCTACTTCCTCCTCACTTCTTTCGCAGATGGAAAAATATCTCATAAACTCTTTACATTTTACACTCTCAATCTTAATTGCAAAAGTGCCTAATACAACTGCTTTTATTTTCGTATAACATCTAAATACAAAAATAGAAAAAGGGAAAACTTTACAGCACCCTATTGCACTTATTCTATACATGGCTTCTCTTTATTTATTGCAATACAGAACTTAAGTAACCGTGGTATTTTACGGATACCGAACCTGTCTGTATTGACCTCTAGGCCGGGTACAGAATAAACCCGTTTATCCCTTTATTACTGATGGATAAACTTACCAGTATCAATTGGATTGTGGATGCAATTGATAACACTATTTTGTGGATGCTCCTTGTATATTTGATTGATGTTTATTCGTGGAAGCTCATCCACTCTCCCCTCGTTTGTGCACCGTTGCGTGCTGAAGTGGAAACTGACATTCACTCTTCTCCACTCAATTTGTTTTATGGGGATCCTACCCTCAAACATCCATCACGCATCCTCGCGAGACGTACTTTCATCGGTAGGTCCGCTCTCCATGACCCGAGTCACTTCTTTAAGCGAATTACTTTATTTGACACCGAATGTCGAGCAAAAGCGTAAACCCTTAATCCGACCCCTCCATAACCTATTTTGGGATTTGAAATAGATCACTTCCTTGGGCGTGTGGTACTTTTGCGGATGAATGTACCCAACCCGGTTTTTTATGTTTTTGCTACCCTCAAACATCCGTCACGCATCCCCGCGAGATAGGCCACCTCGGGTAGGTCCGCTCTCCATGACTAGAGTCACTTCTTTAAGCGAGCCGCTTTGTTTAACATAAAATGTCGGGTATAAGCGTAAACCCTTGATCCGACCCCTCCATGATGTGCCGTGGGATTATGACACGTCATTTCTTCGGGCGTGTGGTGCTTTTACTTGATGAATGCACCCAACCCGGCTTTGTATAACACTCGTGGTGTCTGGGACAAAGGTGGCAACCCCTTATTGAAAAGGTTATATATATTTTTTGTTTTTAATTGATGAGTAAGAAAAATAGATTTTTGTTGTTTTATTTAGATATCCTTTTTATTTTATTGGAAGATAGTAGATTTTGTTATTAGTGATACATGTTACTAATAGTACGAGAGTTATTTATTTACATGCCCTCGTAAGCGACTATTTACTAGCCACCAATTTGCTCGACCTATCCTTTGGCTTGCGCGCGGCGACCAATATGAGCAACTTTCGTCATGGGCTTACGATAGTTTGAGGGACAAACCGCAAACCCCGCCCATTTTTATGTTTATTCTCGTATCAAATGGACGAACCCAGTGGTATTTGTACTGTGAGCCCAAACACCAAAGCTCTCGCCTTACACTCTCGCGTGGTTTTGGCATTGAATTATCTTATTCTTATTCATTTATTATTTTCTATTTTGTTGTAGGGCTAAATGTGTTTGTGTGGTTTTGGATTTTTGGATGCATTCTATTTACAAATGCACAAGTAAGGTTTTTGGGATTTTTATGCAAAAGTGGAGGTTAGGCATGGGTTTGTGTTTCGTGCACGTGTGTGTAAGCGAACACTTATTCTCTCCTTATTTATTTACAATGAATACTACTCGATCGGCTCCGCTCTGGGCTATGTGTAGTACTTCTTCAGATATCGTCCATTGATCGGTGGCATGGGCCTTTCACCTTCATGGTCTATGAGTTGGTATGCGCCGCCCCCGTATACCTTCTCAATTACATATGGTCCTTCCCAATTCGGAGAAAATTTTGGGCCGATGTGCCGGCCAATAATTGGTCTCTTAAGGACAAGGACAAGCTCTCCTTGTTGAAATGTCCTGACTCGCGCCATTTTGTCATAAGCCCTTGCCATTTTCGCTTGATATATCTCAAGATTCTGCTGGGCTATCAGTCTCTTTTCGTCCATGGCATCCAATTCGTCCAATCTGAATTGTTGGCATTCATCCATGGTCATATCATTTTGCATAGCCACCCGTAATGACGGTAATTCCACCTCAAGAGGGAGAACGGCTTCAACCCCAAAAGCCAGAGAATATGGGGTAGCTTGCGTAGGCGTTCGGTACGTGGTTCGATAAGCTCATAATGCCTCCTGTAGACGATTATCCCAGTCTCGTTGGTTACCGTCCACGGTCTTCTTCATGATGTTGATTAGGGTTTTGTTAAAGGCTTCGGCCAGGCCGTTGGCTCTCGGGTTATAAATGGATGAGAATCTCCAATCAATATTGAACTGCTTCGCCAATGCATAGACTTTAGAGCTTTTGAAAGCCGTTCCGTTATCGGATATTATCCGTTGTGGTGTGCCGAATCGGTAAAGAATGTGCGTTTTGAAGAACTTGACCACATCCGTTGCTTTAACTTCCTTGAGTGGAACGACCTCGGCCCATTTAGTAAAGTAATCTGTTGCCGCCAAAATGAACCGGTGACCTCTTGATGTAGGGGGGTCTATGGGCCCCACTATGTCTGTGCCCCACATATTAAATGGCCAGGATGCTATTGTGGGGTGCAACGGGTTTGGCGCTTGATGTATGAAAGGGCCGTGTATCTGGCACATGCGGCACTTCCTTGCGTGAGCTTCACAATCGCCCACCATGTGGGCCAATAATACCCCATTCGCTTGATTTTTAATTTCATTTTTGGCCAGATCGATGCGCTCCACATAACCCGGAATGAATTTCTTTCATAACCTGCTCGGCTTCGGGCCCTGATACACATCTCAGCCACAATTGATCATAAGACCTACGATATAGCGTATTGCCCACATACGCATACCGTAGTACCCGCTTTCTTAGTTGATCGCCTATCCTTTTATCCTGGGGAGGGTACCATGCCGGAAATATTCAATGAACTACTGTCTCCAATCATCGTCTTCTTCAATTATCATTGCTTCTTGGCATTCTACCTTTTCTAGTCCAATATCTTTATTGTTTGTATCATCCGTTGTTTGACACAATGATAATAGCCTCCTATCATGACGATGATGTGGATTTTCGCTCTGTTGGTTCACCCAAACTCCTTGGCAAGTTTGGCCAACGCATCCGCTTCACCATTCACAAATTTCTCGTGACCTTCTCAATGGACACATACGAGATTTTCTTCATTAGTTCCATGGCCTTCGGTAATATTGTATTAATTCCGCTTTAGGACCTTGTATTCGCCAATTATTTGATTTATGATCACCGTGAGTCCTCAAAGATGCGCACAACATTGATTTCTAGCTCCAAAGGATAGCTCTAGTCCGGCGATAAGCGCTTCATACTCGCTTCATTATTCGTGCATGGTTCGGTTAAAGCTAGAGAATG
Organism: Schoenoplectus tabernaemontani; assembly: GCA_037127355.1. Classification (NCBI taxonomy): domain Eukaryota; kingdom Viridiplantae; phylum Streptophyta; class Magnoliopsida; order Poales; family Cyperaceae; genus Schoenoplectus; species Schoenoplectus tabernaemontani. The sequence goes on along the minus strand of CM073758.1, from coordinate 508,724 downwards.
TCGTATTATCCCACCTTCCGGGTTACGAAGACTAGTCCGCGCCGCCGCACATTGAACTCCCGGCCCGCGATCGGCTTGATTGACGAAGCGCCATCGAAGTACAACTCCCATATAGGATTTCCTTCTTCAATATGTAGAGTTTCCTCGTCTGGGAAAGTCACATCTTAATGGAGAGTCGTCTTGATTGGGTGTGCAGCCAAGAAGTCCGCCGCCGCCCGTTGATCGCCTTTTGCGGTGTGTAAGTGATGTCAAACTCGCAAGAATGATAGCCCACTTGGCCACCTACCCGTCAAGATTGGCCGGGTCATAAGGTATTTGAGAGGATCTACCTTGGATATTAAGATGATTTTATGGGCTAGCATGTAGTGCCTTAATTTCTTCACCGCGAAGATTAGGGCTAAACAATGCTTTTCAATCGGCGAATACCCGTGTTCTCGCTCCCACCATCATGCGCTTAAGTAATATAGCGCATTTTGGTTACCATCCTGGTTTTCTTGTGCCAATAGGGCTCCCAAGGATCCATCTAGGGCGGTTGTATACAAAATGAGTTCTTTCCCGGGTATGGGTGCCGCCAATACTGGAGGGTTGAGTAGATAAGCCTTGATCTCTTCAAAGGCTCGCTGGCACTCACCATCCCATTTAAACGGGATATTCTTTTTAGTCAACCGGGTGAAGGGTTGGATTTTACCCGATAGGTTGGCTATAAACCGCCTGATATACGCCAATTGTCCTTGTAAGGATCGCAATTGTTTTAAATTCTTTGGCGGGGATAGCTCAGTTATTGCTTTGATCTTGCCCGGGTCTATTTCGATTCCCCTGTGGCGTACCACAAACCCTAGAAATTTACCGGATGATACCATGAACGCGCATTTCAACGGGTTTAATTTGAGCGCATGTTCTCTTAGGCGGTTGAAAACAACCTCAAGATATTGGAGGTGTTTTTCATACGACATGGCCTTGATGACTAGATCATCTACATAACACTCAACTATCTTGTGGATTAGATCATCAAATATCTTTGTCATCGCCCGTTGGTAAGTGGCACCCGCATTTTTGAGCCCAAATGGCATGACTTTGTAACAATAGATGCCAATCGGCGTGCGGAATGCTGTGTGCCTTTCATCTTCTGGCGCCATTTTAATTTGATTATAACCCGCGTAACCGTCCATGAAGGAGAAGACTTCATAAGATGATGTGTGATCGATTATGATTTCGGTTACTAGGAGCGGGAAATCATCTTTAGGGCACGCCTTGTTTAAGTCCCGAAAATCTACGCAGATGCGAATCTGCCCATTTTTCTTTTTAACCGGGACGATACTAGCCATCCATTCTGGCGTCTCTTCTTCCCGTATAAAGCCTGCGTCGATGAGTTTCTTTGTTTCTTCCACGACCTTTTCTTCCAGTTCTATTCTCATTCGCCTTGGCGCTTGCTTGATCGGCTTGAAGGTTGGATCGATTTTCAAGTAATGAACCGCTACGTTGGGATCTAATCCAGTGCATTTCCTTATAACTCCAAACGAAACAGTCCATGTAGCTTTTAAGGAACGTCTTCAACCCGTCGCCCACCTCTTCGGCAATGATGCGCTTATGAAAGTTGGTCGTGGGTCTTCTTCTCGTTCCCAAGTTGATTTCACTAACTCATCGACCGTATTAGGCTCCTTTTCTAGTCGTTTCAAGGTATTTTTCAGATCGGGGTATTATCCTCTTCTCGTTTCATTGTCTAAAATCTCAACGAAGTCATGCAACGCTTTTCTTCTACGTACGCTCGTTGAGGGACCCTTCGAAGCATACCGCGTCATTGCGCTTATACCCTAACCCTCGGTGTATTTTATTTTACCATCCGTGCCCGTAACCTTATTCTCGCCACCATTCCGAGTTCGTCGAAGCGCTTGGCCTCGCCTTGGATATGTCTCTTAGACATTTTGCCTTCTTAGCCAATCTATATAGGCTTTTTTCAAAGGGATGAGACGCAACGTCACCGCTCGTTGCATTCTCTGACTCTTGTTCTATCACCCACTTCTTTCAGGTGTCGTGATCAGGGTTCTTCACGGACTTAGTCGAATCACTCTGATAGAAAATTATAGCCTTGTGAATGATAATTCTCCCTTTGATGCGCTCTACCTTTGCCGGCACAATATAGGTTTTTAGGGTTTGGATGTGGTTCACTTCCCTTGGCATGAGGTCTTTAAAATGCCTTTCGGGAATCACAGTGATCTCTAGTGCCGCCATCTCCTCTTCTATTTCAATATTCATGACTGAGTTGGAGCGGTAGATTTCCTTGATTGGCTTTCGTCTCGCAACTTTGGGTTTGCTAGGTACGGGAGTGTGCGAGATCGTATAGGCAACCCCTTTGCCTTTGTTATTCGAGCTATGCAGAGCTGGGTCTTGTTGAAAACTTTTCGGGAGTTGAATTGTTCCATTTTTTGTGTCCTTCTTCTATAAGGTCCTTGAATACCCAGCACTCTTCAATTGTGTGACCCAGTATACGATGATAAGGACATAATTCACCTTCACTGGCCCTCTCTATGTCCGCGGGCCTTTTACAGACGGGAAGTGTCAACCCGCTCTTTAGGGCCTGCTCAAATATCCGAGCTGTTTTATTTTTCAGGAAAGAATATGGTTTACTCTTCTTGGCTTTGAGGGTTTGCATGACGGCCGATTGTTTGACTTTCGTTTCTTCTCCCCTTGATTCATCTACTATAACAATTACCCATTTGCCGCTATCGGGTGCTTGTCTTTCGGGGGTCCCGGAACGGGGTTCGCTCGTCACTTCTTTGAGTAGCTCGGAGTTATAGATCGCGGTTTGCATGTTTTCAATCATTATCATAATTTCATTGTGTTGCACTTTGATATCCTGCATCACTTCCCATTGCTCGGATACTTCTCTCCTATTATTTTCAACCTGGTGTCTCATTTCATCGATCGCATTCCAGACGCGAGCTTCAAAATTCTCCCACCACGAGCGTTCTTCGCTTACGGGCCTTGGCCTAACCGGGTTATCCCTTCCGCTATCGGATCCCATATTGATCATAAATGACTCCTCACTTTCATTATCCTGTTTCGGCCCTTTGTATGGCTTCGAGGATGTGATAAATGATCTCTTCATCAGATTCTTCTTCCCAGGGTTGACGACCATGGCCAGATTCTTCTCCCGGGGTGATGTAGCCCAACTCGTCGGACTCTTCAGAGTCTTCTCCTGAAGTTGCCTCTGTGATCTGGATTTGAGGGATATTAGCGGGTTTAAAGTTGAAAATGACTTCCTCCTCAGAATCGCTTGAATTTATTTCACTTGGCTTGGCTTGGGCTTTAGACATAGCCACCTGTTTGAAATGGGAGACCGCCTCTTTACCCGACTTTCTTCCGGGTCTTTGGGCTCGAACACCTCGGGGTTTAATATTGAATTTGACCTCTTCTTCCTCCCCGGATGAGGTATCAAATTTAGGGCTTTTATTAAAAGGTCTTTGACCTACTTTTGTTATTGGCCGGCTTGGCGCCGTAGCTGATTTCCAAAGTAAAATATTGGGCGTCATTGAATTTAATCTCATGCACCCCGAATGGTTTGACATCTTCGTCAATTCTCTTTTGTTTACCATTCTCAATGTATTTCAAGCATTGATGCAGAGTAGAGGGTATGACCTGATTGCTGTGGAGCCACGGGCGACCCAGCAACGTCCGATAAGAAGTTTCAGCACACAATGACGTAGAATTTGGTAGGCGCTTTTAGGCTTCCGCATTGCGTGCAGTTCGAGTTATAGCTCCCAGGGCCTTTTGGGAGTTTTGATTGAAGCCATGGATGATCACCTTTTCATCAGATAGGTTCTTCACATCTAAGGTGATGGTCTTTAGGGTTTTAAGCGGCATGATATTGATCGAGGACCCCGCGTCGATCAGGATGCGACCAATCTTTTGCCCTCCACAGTTCCCGGTGATGTACAACGGGCGATTGTGGTCGACGGTGCCTATCAGGAGATCATCGTCCGTAAAGTTTATACAGGCGGCCCGCTTGGCGGTGAATAGGGCTTCCTGCATATTTTGCTCGATGAAGTATGACTTGTACTTCTCAGGATCTTGCAAGGCTTGGATTAGTACTTCCCTTAGGTCTTGCGACATCATCAATGCGTCAAATATGCTTAGTAACGCTGGGATCTTGCGCAGATGTGCCAACACATTATATTCTTCACCCGTCGACCGGGTCTTTTCTGGGTTCTTGCTTAGGTTCTCAGCCTCTTTGCCTTTATTCTGGGCTTTATCTTTTCCCTTATCGTAATCCTTGGGAACTTGTCTCTCGGGTACGTAAGTCCCGGACCGGAGCACGGCCTTGCATTCTTCATTTTTTGTCCCAGAGGTGCTTGCCTCCCCTTCGTCGTTTAGGAAGAACATCTCCTCTAATGTTGGCATATCTTCGTCGTGAGAAGAATATACCATGTTGCACAAAGCACCCCAGATTTCTTCGCTTTCTCCTTTATTCACTTCTTCATCTACAACTTCTTTCTTTTGACCTAGGGTTAGCCTTTTCCAGTCTTCTTTGGAGATGAAGTGTTGAAGGGTAATCGCCTCGGGACTGCCCTGCTCGCATTCTTCAATTTTGTTCTTTTTGGACTTGTTGCTTCTATGCTTCTTTCTTTTCTTAAGAACCTGGCCTTGACTCTGGTCCACCTTATAGTATACCCTGGGTTTTGGTGGGACCACTGGTGTGATATCGTCTTTCCATCTCATGTCGGGTTCTTTCTTAAGAACTTTAAGCATTTTAATCGACTTCTTCGATAAGTGCGTAGTCCATTGTTCTTCTTGGTCTTCACTTAACTGGCCCGGGATCTTCTCTTCTTCATGAGAGATCATATTGGCCTGTTCATGGGCCGATGGGCTTTGCAGGAACCCTTTGGGTAAAGTAATTTCACCGTTTTTGTACGCCTTTTCGACCCAATCTTTGAAGACCCAGCAATCTTCAATTGAGTGCCCTAGTACTCTGTGGTATGGGCAGAAGTTGGGTTCATCCGATTTATCGGCATCTTCTCGGGCGTTATCGGCCTGTAGGTAGGGCTAGACCGTTCTTTAGTGCCCCTCTGAAGATTTGGGCAACTTTATCTTTTCTGAAGGAGTACGGTTTGGTCTTCTTTTGTCTAAGGGTTTCGAAACTCCGTGAACTCCCTGCTATATTGGGCCTAGGTCCCTTATTGTAATTGTTGCCATTCGTGCCACTGTTGCCGTTTTAGGTATCTGCGTTAGCAACCATTTTATCTTTTAATGAGGTAAATGCCACCTTGGTTTCGGCTCGGGCTCCTCGTTGTGGCCTATTGTTCATAAAGTTTGGCACGGTGTGCGGTGACATCCTTTCCATATTGGATACCGATCTGAGCAAGTCTTTGAACGTGTTGACCTTTGTCACACCAAGTAACATGCCCATCCACCCGTCAATGTTTTTCATGATTAGGTTGACGGCCTCATCTTCGGTTAATGTGCGGTCGCATTTGATGCTGAGGTTCCGCCATCTATTGATAAAATCTGTCATTGACTCCCCTTTCTTGGGCTTAGTGCTTGCCAGATCGACTATGTTTATTTTGTCATACACCATGACAAATCGTGCCCTGAACGAGTCTGCCATCTCGTCCCAGGTCCTGATGCTGTTGTTTTCCAGCGAATAATACCATTGGAAAGCGGTTCCCACCAAGCTTTGAGGGAATTGTCTCAACAACAGTGCATCATTGTCGCCCGTGTTACCGCACGAGGCCACAAAGTGGGCCAGGTGTTGTTCGGGGTTTAGATCTTTATTGCCCTCCCCGGAGAAGGTCCTGAAGCGGGGAATCACATACCCCTTAGGATATTCTTCTAAATCGTATATGGCGGGTATGGATGTCCACGCGTTTTTAACGGGAGGGATAGCGTATCCACCTCCAGCTATTTGCATTTGCTGGGCAATCATGGCTTGAATCTCTTTTCGGGATATTCCCGTTGGTTCAGCCTCCACTTCTATTGTTCTATGTGGATGAGGTTTAGAATTAACAGGTTGCTTTCCTTTGTGATTGCTTTTGGTACTGTGGACCCCTTCTTGACGGGAGCTACCAGCTTTGAAATTGGCGTCTTGTGATTTTTGCAAGGATTTGACCGCCTTAATCAATTCTTCATTTTGTTTTAACATGGTAGCGATTAGCTCCCGTTGCCTAATCAGCTCTTCGTCCCGTTCCTCGATGTGGCCTTTTAATATTTCAATTTCATCGACGGGCACTTCAGGACGTGTTTCAACGTCATCTTCATTATCGAAGAAATCAGGATTTTCGTTGTGATCTTCCCCTTCCCTGTTGTTGCCTTCGGGGTTAACCCTCTTAGGAGGTCTTCCTTTTCTACCATTATTTTTGTTGGTATTGGTGACGTGAGCTTGATTAGGCGGGGACTGATCGTCCTGGGCCATATTCACCTCAGTATCGGTGTCTGGATCGGTGTCATAGCTTATATTGATGGTGTTGACCGAGAAGTGCTCTTCATAGCGAGCGGTTCTTCTCTTCTTCTTCGTTTGGTCAGGGGCAGTTATTTTTAAGTTGTTGAGTGGTATTCTCGAGCCTAATCGGCTGAATACACTCTTCTGACCCAAGCGGCTAAATACGCTCTCAGACGGAACGCTTGAGTTGCCTGCCTTGCTGGGATGAGTTTGAGACTGGGTTTTCGTTGGCTGGGAACCCTTTGGGACCCACACCTGCTGAGTGCTAGGTGTTGCCTTTGATGTAAATCTTCTTGGGTGCGGAGTTGTGATAATGGCTTGCGGCTGAGCCATATCTTGAGAGTGATTGGGGTGGGAGACGTATTGTCTCGACCTAGCGTTCTTGACGCTTCTCCTCTGTTTGAGGGCCCTGTGAGCCTTGTAGATGGCTTCTGCAGGGGCTTGAGACTTGCGTTGGCGACGCGGGGATACTTGAGTTGGGCGAGGTGCGGGCTTAGGCACCTCCCATGCCTGGCGGAGCTGGCCGGTGGCTGAGTTTTTAGCCACTATACGGAGAGCCGTGAATTTGTTGGAGACTGGGATAGCTGGCCTAGCCACCAGCTGATTCTGGTATGCATCCAGGGCCCTCTTCCTGGACGCTTGAGAGTTGCGGGTAACTTAGGCCGCGGCCGTTGGGGCCGTTTTCTTGGACGGTCGCCTTCTCCTCTTTGGGGAGGTAGTAGGAGAGGCCATGACGTTGTTTGAAATACCCTTGGGAGTTAGGGTAATTGAGTCCTCTTCCTCGTCCGGGATGGAGATCCGGACGGTTGCGGGAGTGATTGTGGCCACTGGAGCTGGGCCATAGACAATAAGTTCTTGCGGGATGGTCCCGAAAAACATGAAGAGCTTGCCCTCTGGGCCCTGTGCGGGGGTGACAGTGTAAGGAGCAAGGTTGAAGTTTCCAAAGTATGCCATTTCCTGCAAAAACAAAAATACTCGAAAATCATTAGTCATTTTTAGCGCATAGAAAACCACTTGTATCTTTTAACTATTCTATTTGCTTCTCTCTTTCAAAGATAAGAGGAGAATCCAGGTCCCACTGGGCGTGCCAGATCCTGTGCGACCATTTTTCGCGCGCTCCGCACCGCCTCTGGGCGATGGGATGCGGAAGAAGGACACGGAGATCCCTCCCAAGCGTGCATCTGTTTAATGCTGGTTGATTCTACCGTTTAGAACGATTTGGATGCACATTTAGGGGGTTTTTAGTGATTGTGAGTTCTTGTAGATTCCGGTGGGCGCAAGCCCCCACCGTTAATTACCCTGGGCTATTAACCTCGAGACACCTCTGGATCTTTAAAAGGGAGAAGCAAATAGTATAGTTAAATGATGGTCAAGTGGTCGTCTGGATTCACCGAAAGGTTGATCCCGTGAAAGACGAACCTACTACAGATCGGTTCAGTCTTTACCACATCGAGAGATAACCTTACTACGGATCAGATTAATCTCTTCGAAGGGGTTCGAGGTGAGTCTACTACAGAATGACTCAACCTCAGTTGATCTAGAAAATAAACCTACTACAGAATGGTTCAAAGTTGATCGCATGAAAGACGAACCTACTACAGATCGGTTCAGTCTTTTACCGCCTCGAGAGATAACCTTACTACAGATCAGATTAATCTCTTCAGAGGGGTTTGAGGTGAGTCTACTACAGAATGACTCATCCTCAGTTGATCTAGAAGATAAACCTACTTCAGAACGGTTCAATCTTAACTAGTCAACAACCAATCACACAAAATACAACTCGAAGCACTAAGCCAGTTGATCTTGAGGTTGGTGAATCAGGAAAAGGGTGGATTTGGCCCACGTGTTTCTTCTCACTGATCTTCTAGATCATGAATTCCAAGCACTAAGCTGATTCATAAACCTAGAAACAAAACTGCACACAAAGTCAAACCTGAAGCACTAAGCCAGCTTAACATTGAGGCGTGTGTTAGTGAAGGAACCTACTACAGAACGGTTCACATTCACTATTTTATGGATGAATCTACTACAGAACGATTCAATCTCACAATCTCGGGAGATGAACCAGAAGACAAACTTATCGACGGATGAGTTCAGCCTTACTAGCTCAACTAATCATGAATTACTTGTTCATGACACCGAGTCATTAAGATGTCACTCCTCTCAGACATCGTAATATTCTTCTTTCTTAGAGTCGACATATCTCTTCATGTTGATGTCGCAGCCTTGGTTATTCTTCAACGAACGTCAAGATGTTCTTGTCCCGACTAATTGTTCTAAATGTTGCATTACTTGTGCAAGATCACTATGTTGCTCTACACCCCTTGTGTGAGCGTATTTATTCACCTCTAAAATGTAAAAAGATTATTACATTTTTATTATTAAGATAATATCTTTCATTATTATCTCTATTACAAAGGTGGGTTTATCTTTTATTTTTAAACTCTATTTATTTCTGTAGAAGATTACTTACAAAAATAATAGGAAATAGGTTAGCTATTTAGATTTTTGAGATTTTATAATAGCTAAAGTAATAGAATTTTATTATTTCTAAATTCTATTTATTTTTGTAGAAAGTCACTTACAAAAATAATAGGAAATAAGTTGGCTATGATTTTATTTGAATTTTTAGGATTTTTATAATAGCCAAAGTGATAGGATTTTATTATTTATTTTTATTATTTTTAAATTCTATTTATTTTGTAGAAAATTATTTACAAAAATAATAGAAAAATAGCTGGCTATTATTCAGAATTTTATTTGAATTTTTAGGATTTTTATAATAGCCAAAATAGCAAGTCAAAGCTTGGTCAAATAGGAAAAAGCAAACAATGTCATTTTGCTTTTAAATTATTTCAGTACCATAAAATTCTTAAAATTGAAATATTTTTATATAGAAAAATACTATGAAAAACAAAGAATTTTTAGAAACAAATTTGGGTTAATTTGGAGTTTGGAAAGACCTCCAAATGATTTATTTACTCTTTATTTTTTTGATTTTTCTGTTATTAATTGACTATTGGGTCTAATGGACTGGGCCGAGTTTTAATTTTAATTTTTATTCTTACAGATTGGGCCCAGTATTGATTTTGTTCCTCCTCTTTTACTGCTGGGCCATGTTTATTATTTTCCTTTCTTTTGCAAACTGAGTCCAAATCCACTCCTTATATTTTTTATCTTTCCGCCATTGTTGGCCTCTCTCTCTCAATCAACGGGCTTAGAATAGGTTAGCTCACTTCAAGATCCGTGCTTAATTAGATGGAAGGTTCAGATTCTTCCTTGCGTCTTGTACTAGCCGATCTCTTCGGATCTCCTTTGAGATTCACACTCTTATTTCAAGAATCGTGCAACAAAATCGTCTTAGCTCTTCTATCCTCGGCTCCTCTGAGATTCGTGCAAATAGGCTTCCCGATGATCGGAACTGCCGATCGAAGATCAGCTAGCGGTGTTAGCATCGTCGGAGTGAGACGAGTATGGCTGGGCCTTCGTTGAGTACATCGGTGAAGTGGATGATTGGTCAGGCCTGTACCGTTTCGTCGCTTGGTACCGGTTTAGAATCATCACATCCTAGCTCCAATTCTTGGCGCTTGAACACTCAATTGAGTCGATTATCTCTTGATTTTGGTGTTAATCATCGTGATAAAGAACTCAATTAGAAGTAAAATATTGAAATCTAGCATTTCCATTGGCCGACAGTGTTGAACACTGATCTATTATTCACTGCAATTTGTAAAACGGATTCATCCAGCTCTCAAATGCTTTCTCAAAGATCAAATCGATCTTACCTTGTGACTTATTTATGTAGATTAGCATGTACTGCTATTGAGCTTCCAATGGTGACCTTTTAGTTATGATCTCTTGTGATAGTTGGTACACAATTGGTTCAATCACAAACCAAGACTGGGAGGCTTTAGCCTTCGACCAGTCAACATGAAGGTAGGAGTACAATGAACACTCTGACTACCCTTATTAATCCAATTCTTCTTTATATAAGCGATATTCCAATCAAGAAACTGAATATTCAAAAGAAATATACAAAAATGGAAATTGAAAGCAAAAAAAAAAGAGTGCAGAAAATAAAGAAAAGCTGAATTTTATTTCATTGCTCAGAAAATTGAACTAATATCTTTATGACTTACATTTCTAAAAATTAGATATTACTTAGCTTGGGGTGTTGTGCAGTGAATAGAGCTTATGGTGTTGTGAATTAACCTAATTGAGAGACTCAAATGAATCTACTATCAATTGGTTAATCACTTCTTGTCTTCCTTGAGCCTTGACTATTCTTCTCTTCTTTGCTGTTGGATTAGAGCTAATCGATTAGGTTTTTTTCTGATCTTGCTCAGTTCTCAGATGCTTCATCGAGATCAATCAGCCTAAGGGGTGTCTTATACTAGGGTGTGGCATAGGTGCTTGGATCTTCTCTTTGCTGGTTTCAATGGAGGGTGTAACTGTGGGTTTGCTGCTGAAAATCTGAAGGAGCTCCCTGCTCTCAACTTCCATTAGGGTATATATAGGAGATCAATTGAAGCTCAACTATCCAATTGTGTTTCCTTCTAACACAATTTGTGTTTTCTAAATGCCACGGATTGATGACATGGCGCAATCTCAGTCTCTCCTTCACTAATCCAATGGCCAGGATTGATCTCAGTAGTGTTTGTTGAGGGGAGTGCTTGAAGTTTGGATTGCCAGCTTGGCAATTGATGTTTTCTTCTGTTTTTCGCCAACTTCACATCCTTTTAGCCTATCTGCACTTGGTCTTTTGATTTTCGGTTTAATCACTCTCTTGATGTGATTCATGGTCCATTGAACCACCCTAAGATAGCTACTAGCGACAACAAGCGAGAGTGTTAGCGAGTTTTAAGTTTGTTAGTTTTTTTATTGTATTTACAATTACGCCACTCAAGCGCCTTTTAGTAATTCTTTTCTTCTAGACTCTTCTAGAACCTTACGGACATTCATTCGTCACCTCGGTACTCCTCTTAATGGGTGCGCCAATGAAAGGATCTAATTGAGCATCCAAACATGTTTTCTCTTTTAAATCGATTTGGAACCCAAAGTATCACCTCACTGATTTCTTTACCAATTCCTCCAATTGCAAGCAAGTTTAACATCTCATCGGTCCCAATAGCTCGTCTACGTCTCTTCTTGATGAATTGAGAGCCCCTAACACGTGTTTTGAGCACTTCGGTTATGGGTCCGGCGATGAAATGGTGGTCAAGTGATCGAGGTCGAGTCACTAGTTCTAAGTCGATCACCATCGCCTAGGTCTCCGGATGCTCTCTCGAGACGTTAATTGGAATAATTGAGCTTTAGATTGCCTCGATTAAATTTTGGCGAGCTAGCTTTACCTCTAATGCGAGTGTAACACAATGCTCCTTTTAACAAACGGGTTACCAACCTACATTCCCCTTCTCATAGGCTTTCCATTGATATATCATGAGGGGATCTTCCTACACAAATCACTTGGGCCCCATTTTTGTCTCTAGGTCGAGGAGAAATCGGGCGAGAAGAGAGGAAGCAGAGAGGAAGGAGATTGAATATACCCCTTTATTCGCGTAGACTAGGTGTGCATAAGCCAAGATGAGAGGAGGAGAGAAATCGACGGGCGGGACCGAGTGTAAGCGAGAGTGGCGAGTGGGGCCCCTCTGTCGGGTTTAATGAGAAACAAGGTTCTCTCTTTTCCTCTCTTGGATCTAAATGAACACTGGTGCATATAGTGACCCCGCATGTCGGGTTTAATGAGACTCAATCGTGATGAACCAAATGCATGCAATGATTTCCTCTTCATAATTTTTCTCTCAGCGCCTAATTCAAAGGTTGCTTCTTATCATCTCCAATTTGTACCCACTGAAGCATTGGTCCCCAAGTTGCACCCTTAAAGATTCATGATCAAATCACAACCCTTTGATCTGTCTATTTAGTCTGATTTATCTTCTCTGAATTTATTTTAATAGCTCCACTCATCCAAAAATCATGAAATTTTTACCAAAAATCTCTAAATTCATGATGATCACTCCTATAATTTTTAATTCCATTTTTACCCCTGTTTGCTTGTGCTAAAAATTCCTTGATCAAGGAACCCTATTTTATTCTTATAAAATCCCTATTTATTAGTTATCAGTTGTAGCCCAGTGTCTCTGCCAAATATTCTCTTTGCAGAAACTCTTACCCAATTAACACCAATAATGCTTATTAGGGTTTGATTTGATCAAATGCTGACTACTTATCAGCAATTGATACAAATCTAGACTTGATCAGGTGGTTGCTCCCAGCTTTGGCATCTGATCAGTCTGGTGAAATTGACTTTCAATCCCTTAACATGAGGGTGATTTGGTCAAAGAGCTGACTACTTATCAGCAATTGACACAAATCAAAGCATGGTTAGGTGGTTGCTCACAACTTTGGCACCAGGTCAGCCATGAAAGCAAAATCATATTGAGATTTCTCATGATTGGTGGTATAAAAAATACGGCTTGGCATTGACATAATTCTTCGTTGTATAGGGATTGTACTGCTTCAGCTCTTAGGGTTTGCTCTGAGGGTTGATTCTTAGGGTTTGATCTTGACTTTTTCTCTTGTATTTCTTCCTTCGACCTTTCAGGGGTAAACAAAGAGCCACCCACCAAAGCGGGTCCTGAAGATTTTAGCGAATTGAAGGGCTTTGCTTTGGTGTACATATCCGACACACCTCTCTCCTCCTCGGGTTCGAGGCTAGACTTCGATAGATTTTCCTTTAATCGGATTCTTCTTATGAGCGCAACATGGTGGAGCACTGAGCTCTCGACCTCTCGCTCGTGGGATAGTAGTGCATGTACTCAGCTACCTGCCGAGCCACCTGCTTCAGCAACCATGGAGATAGATAAAGATAGCATCTCTCGGCTGTCTTCTTTCACTTTCTTCTCTTTTTCCCTTATTTCTCTTTTTCTTTCACTGTTGGGGATCTTTGATCGCTTTGCTTTGCTACTTCCTCCTCACTTCTTTCGCAGCATGGAAAAATATCTCATAAACTCTTTACATTTTACACTCTCAATCTTAATTGCAAAAGTGCCTAATACAACTGCTTTTATTTTCGTATAACATCTAAATACAAAAATAGAAAAAGGGAAAACTTTGACACCTATTGCACTTATTCTATACATGGCTTCTCTTTATTTATTGCAATACGAGAACTTAAGTAACCGTGGTATTTTACGGATACGAACAATACTGTATTGACTCTAGGCGGGTACTGAGAATAAACCCGTTTATCCCTTTATTGCGATGGATAAACTTACCGTATCAATTGGATTGTGGATGCAATTGATAACACTATTTTGTGGATGCTCCTTGTATATTTGATTGATGTTTATTCGTGGAAGCTCATCCACTCTCCCCTCGTTTGTGCACCGTTGCGTGCTGAAGTGGAAACTAACATTCACTCTTCTCCACTCAATTTGTTTTATGGGGATCCTACCCTCAAACATCCATCACGCATCCCTGCGAGACAGACTTTCATCGGGTAGGTCCGCTCTCCATGACACGAGTCACTTCTTTAAGCGAATTACTTTATTTGACCCGAATGTCGAGCAAAGCGTAAACCCTTAATCCGACCCCTCCATAACCTATTTTGGGATTTGAAATAGATCACTTCCTTGGGCGTGTGGTACTTTTGCGGATGAATGTACCCTGACCTGGTTTTTTATGTTTTTGCTACCCTCAAACATCCGTCACGCATCCCCTGCGAGATAGGCTTTCATCGGGTAGGTCCGCTCTCCATGACTAGAGTCACTTCTTTAAGCGAGCGCTTTGTTTAACATAAAATGTCGGGTATAAGCGTAAACCCTTGATCGACCCCTCCATGATGTGCGTGGGATTATGACACGTCATTTCTTCGGGCGTGTGGTGCTTTTACGGATGAATGCACCCAACCTGGCTTTGTATAACACTCGTGGTGTCGGGGACAAAGGTGGCAACCCCTTATTGAAAAGGTTATATATATTTTTTGTTTTTAATTGATGAGTAAGAAAAATAGATTTTTGTTGTTTTATTTAGATATCCTTTTTATTTTATTGGAAGATAGTAGATTTTGTTATTAGTGATACATGTTACTAATAGTACGAGAGTTATTTATTTACATGCCCTCAGAAGCGACTATTTACTAGCCACCAATTTGCTCGACCTATCCTTTGGCTTGCGCCGCGGGCGACCAATATGAGCAACTTTCGTCATTGGGCGACGAGATAGTTTGAGGACAAGCGCAAACCCTGCCCATTTTTATGTTTATTATGTATCAAATGGACGAACCCAGTGGTATTTGTCTTGTGAGCCCAAACACCAAAGCTCTCGCCTTACACTCTCGCGTGGTTTTGGCATTGAATTATCTTATTCTTATTCATTTATTATTTTCTATTTTGTTGTAGGGCTAAATGTGTTTGTGTGGTTTTGGATTTTTGGATGCATTCTATTTACAAATGCACAAGTAAGGTTTTGGGATTTTTATGCAAAAGTGGAGGTTAGGCATGGGTTTGTGTTTCGTGCACGTGTGTGTAAGCGAACACTTATTCTCTCCTTATTTATTTACAATGAATACTACTCGATCGGCTCGCTGCGGGCTATGTGTAGTACTTCTTCGAGATATCGTCCATTGATCGGTGGCATGGGCCTTTCACCTTCATGGTCTATGAGTTGGTATGCGCGCCCCGTATACCTTCTCAATTACATATGGTCCTTCCCCGATTCGGAGAAAATTTTGGGCCGATGTCTTAGGCCAATAATTGGTCTCTTAAGGACAAGGACAAGCTCTCCTTGTTGAAATGTCCTGACTCGCGCCATTTTGTCATAAGCCCTTGCCATTTTCGCTTGATATATCTCAAGATTCTGTTGGGCTATCAGTCTCTTTTCGTCCATGGCATCCAATTCGTCCAATCTGAATTGTTGGCATTCATCCATGGTCATATCATTTTGCATAGCCACCCGTAATGACGGTAATTCCACCTCAAGAGGGAGAACGGCTTCAACCCCAAAAGCCAGAGAATATGGGGTAGCTTGCGTAGGCGTTCGGTACGTGGTTCGATAAGCTCATAATGCCTCCTGTAGACGATTATCCCAGTCTCGTTGGTTACCGTCCACGGTCTTCTTCATGATGTTGATTAGGGTTTTGTTAAAGGCTTCGGCCAGGCCGTTGGCTCTCGGGTTATAAATGGATGAGAATCTCCAATCAATATTGAAGCTGCTTCGCGATGCATAGACTTTAGAGCTTTTGAAAGCGGAGTTCGTTATCGGATATTATCCGTTGTGGTGTCTTAGAATCGGTAAAGAATGTGCGTTTTGAAGAACTTGACCACATCCGTTGCTTTAACTTCCTTGAGTGGAACGACCTCGGCCCATTTAGTAAAGTAATGTCTGTTTGGCCAAAATGAGCAGGTGACCTCTTGATGTAGGGGGTCTATGGGCCCCACTATGTCTGTGCCCCACATATTAAATGGCGGGATGCTATTGTGGGGTGCAACGGGTTTGGCGCTTGATGTATGAAAGGGCGTGTATCGGCACATGCGGCACTTCCTTGCGTGAGCTTCACTGATCGGCCACCATTGTGGGCCGATAATACCCAATTCGCTTGATTTTTAATTTCATTTTTGGCCTAGGCGATGCGCTCACATAACCGGAATGAATTTCTTTCATAACTTTGCTCGGCTTCGGGCCCTGATACACATCTCAGCCACAATTGATCATAAGACCTACGATATAGCGTATTGCCCACATACGCATACCGTAGTACCCGCTTTCTTAGTTGATCGGCTATCCTTTTATCCTTGGGGAGGGTACCATGCGGAAATATTGATGAACGGTTGTCTCCAATCATCGTCTTCTTGATTATCATTGCTTCTTGGCATTCTACCTTTTCTAGTCCAATATCTTTATTGTTTGTATCATCTGTTGTTTGACACAATGATAATAGCCTCCTATTGCGGACGATGATGTGGATTTCTGGCTCTGTTGGTTCACCCAGCTCCTTGGCAAGTTTGGCCAACGCATCTGCTTCACCATTCACAGCCCTCGTGACCTTCTCAATGGACACATACAAGATTTTCTTCATTAGTTCCATGGCCTTCTAGTAATATTGTATTAATTCAGGCTTTAGGACCTTGTATTCGCCAATTATTTGATTTATGATCAGCTGTGAGTCCTCAAAGATGCGCATGACATTGATTTCTAGCTCCGGTGATAGCTCTAGTCGGCGATAAGCGCTTCATACTACTGCTTCATTATTCGTGCATGGTTCGGTTAAAGCTAGAGAATGTCGTATTATCCCACCTTAGGGGTTACGAAGACTAGTCTGCGCCGGCTCGCACGATTGGAACTCCGGGCCGCGATCGGCTTGATTGACGAAGCGCCATCGAAGTACAACTCCCATATAGGATTTCCTTCTTGATATGTAGAGTTTCCTCGTCGGGAAAGTCACATCTTAATGGAGAGTCGTCTTGGATTGGGTGTGCGGCCAAGAAGTCGCCGGCGCCTTTGCCGTTGATCGCCTTTTGCGGTGTGTAAGTGATGTCAAACTCGGTAAGAATGATAGCCCACTTGGCGACCTACCGTCGGCATTGGCGGGTCATAAGGTATTTGAGAGGATCTACCTTGGATATTAAGATGATTTTATGGGCTAGCATGTAGTGCCTTAATTTCTTCGCGCGAAGATTAGGGCTAAACAATGCTTTTCAATCGGCGAATACCGTGTTACTTGCTCCCGCATCATGCGGCTTAAGTAATATAGCGCATTTTGGTTACCATCCTGGTTTTCTTGTGCCAATAGGGCTCCCAAGGATCCATCTAGGGCGGTTGTATACAAAATGAGTTCTTTCCGGGTATGGGTGCGCGATCTTTGGAGGGTTGAGTAGATAAGCCTTGATCTCTTCAAAGGCTGTTGGCACTCACCATCCCATTTAAACGGGATATTCTTTTTAGTCAAGCGGGTGAAGGGTTGGATTTTACCGATAGGTTGGCTATAAACCGCGATATACGCCAATTGTCCTTGTAAGGATCGCAATTGTTTTAAATTCTTTGGCGGGGATAGCTCAGTTATTGCTTTGATCTTGCCCGGGTCTATTTCGATTCCCCTGTGGCGTACCACAAACCCTAGAAATTTACCGGATGATACCATGAACGCGCATTTCAACGGGTTTAATTTGAGCGCATGTTCTCTTAGGCGGTTGAAAACAACCTCAAGATATTGGAGGTGTTTTTCATACGACATGGCCTTGATGACTAGATCATCTACATAACACTCAACTATCTTGTGGATTAGATCATCAAATATCTTTGTCATCGCCGTTGGTAAGTGGCACCGCATTTTTGAGCCCAAATGGCATGACTTTGTAACAATAGATGCCGATCGGCGTGCGGAATCTTTGTGTGTTTCATCTTCTGGCGCCATTTTAATTTGATTATAACCGCGTACCGTCCATGAAGGAGAAGACTTCATAAGATGATGTGTGATCGATTATGATTTCGGTTACTAGGAGCGGAAATCATCTTTAGGGCACGCCTTGTTTAAGTCCGAAAATCTACGCGGATGCGAATCGCCCATTTTCTTTTAGCAGGGACGATACTAGCCATCCATTCGGCGTCTCTTCTTCCGTATAAAGCTGCGTCGATGAGTTTCTTTGTTTCTTCCACGACCTTTTCTTCCGAGTTCTATTCTCATTCGCCTTGGCGCTTGCTTGATCGGCTTGAAGGTTGGATCGATTTTCAAGTAATGAACCGCTACGTTGGGATCTAATCCGAGGCATTTCCTTATAACTCCAAACGAAGCAGTCCATGTAGCTTTTAAGGAACGTCTTCAACCTGTCAGCCACCTCTTCTGGCAATGATGCGCTTATGAAAGTTGGTCGTGGGTCTTCTTCTGTTCCCAAGTTGATTTCAGCTAACTCATCGACCGTATTAGGCTCCTTTTCTAGCTGTTTCAAGGTATTTTTCGGGGTGGGGTATTATCCTCTTTGTTTCATTGTCTAAAATCTCAACGAAGTCATGCAACGATTTTCTTACGTACGGCGCTCGTTGAGGGACCCTTCGAAGCATCTTGCGTCATTGCGGTTATACCACAACCCTCGGGTGTATTTTATTTTACCATCCAGGCCCAGAACCTTATTCTGGCCACCATTCCAGAGTTCGTCGAAGCGCTTGGCCTCGGCCTTGGATATGTCTCTTAGACATTTTGCCTTCTTAGCCAATCTATATAGGCTTTTTTCAAAGGGATGAGACGCAACGTCACCGCTCGTTGCATTCTCTGACTCTTGTTCTATCACCCACTTCTTTCAGGTGTCGTGATCAGGGTTCTTCAGGGACTTAGTCGAATCACTCTGATAGAAAATTATAGCCTTGTGAATGATAATTCTCCCTTTGATGCGCTCTACCTTTGCCGGCACAATATAGGTTTTTAGGGTTTGGATGTGGTTCACTTCCCTTGGCATGAGGTCTTTAAAATGCCTTTCGGGAATCACAGTGATCTCTAGTGCTGCCATCTCCTCTTCTATTTCAATATTCATGGCGAGTTGGAGCGGTAGATTTCCTTGATTGGCTTTCGTCTCGCAACTTTGGGTTTGCTAGGTACGGGAGTGTGCGAGATCGTATAGGCAACCCCTTTGCCTTTGTTATTCGAGCTATGCGGAAATTTGGGTCTTGTTGAAAACTTTTCGGGAGTTGAATTGTTCCATTTTTGTGTCCTTCTTCTATAAGGTTCTTGAATACCCAGCACTCTTCAATTGTGTGACCCAGTATACGATGATAAGGACATAATTCACCTTCGGCGGCCCTCTCATGTCGCGGGCCTTTTACGGGCGGGAAGTGTCAACCGCTCTTTAGGGCACTGCTCGAATATCAGAAATTTGTTTTATTTTTCGGGAAAGAATATGGTTTACTCTTCTTGGCTTTGAGGGTTTGCATGACGGTAGATTGTTTGACTTTCGTTTCTTCTCCCCTTGATTCATCTACTATAACAATTACCCGTTTGCCGCTATCGGGTGCTTGTCTTTCGGGGGTTCCGGAACGGGGTTCGCTCGTCACTTCTTTGAGTAGCTCGGAGTTATAGATCGCGGTTTGCAGGTTTTCAATCATTATCATAATTTCATTGTGTTGCACTTTGATATCCTGCATCACTTCCCATTGCTCGGATACTTCTCTCCTATTATTTTCAACCTGGTGTCTCATTTCATCGATCGCATTCCAGACGCGAGCTTCAAAATTCTCCCACCACGAGCGTTCTTCGCTTACGGGCCTTGGCCTAACCGGGTTATCCCTTCCGCTATCGGATCCCATATTGATCATAAATGACTCCTCACTTTCATTATCTGTTTCGGGCCCTTTGTATGGCTTCTTGAGGATGTGATAAATGATCTCTTCATCAGATTCTTCTTCCCAGGGTTGACGACCATGGCCAGATTCTTCTCCCGGGGTGATGTAGCCCAACTCGTCGGACTCTTCAGAGTCTTCTCCTGAAGTTGCCTCTGTGATCTGGATTTGAGGGATATTAGCGGGTTTAAAGTTGAAAATGACTTCCTCCTCAGAATCGCTTGAATTTATTTCACTTGGCTTGGCTTGGGCTTTAGACATAGCCACCTGTTTGAAATGGGAGACCGCCTCTTTACCCGACTTTCTTCCGGGTCTTTGGGCTCGAACACCTCGGGGTTTAATATTGAATTTGACCTCTTCTTCCTCCCCGGATGAGGTATCAAATTTAGGGCTTTTATTAAAAGGTCTTTGACCTACTTTTGTTATTGGCCGGCTTGGCGCCGTAGCGGATTTGGGCAGAAAATATTGGGCGTCATTGAATTTAATCTCATGCACCCCGAATGGTTTGACATCTTCGTCAATTCTCTTTTGTTTACCATTCTCAATGTATTTCAAGCATTGATGCAGAGTAGAGGGTATGACCCGATTCGTTGTGGAGCCACGGGCGACCCAGACGTCCGATAAGAAGTTTCAGCGTCAATGACGTAGAATTTGGTAGGCGCTTTTAGGCTTCCGCATTGCAGGTTCAGAGTTATAGCTCCCAGGGCCTTTTGGGAGTTTTGATTGAAGCCATGGATGATCACCTTTTCATCAGATAGGTTCTTCACATCTAAGGTGATGGTCTTTAGGGTTTTAAGCGGCATGATATTGATCGAGGACCCCGCGTCGATCAGGATGCGACCAATCTTTTGCCCTCCACAGTTCCCGGTGATGTACAACGGGCGATTGTGGTCGACGGTGCCTATCGGGAGATCATCGTCGTAAAGTTTATACGGGCGGCCGCTTGGCGGTGAATAGGGCTTCTGCATATTTTGCTCGATGAAGTATGACTTGTACTTCTCGGGATCTTGCAAGGCTTGGATTAGTACTTCCCTTAGGTCTTGCGACATCATCAATGCGTCAAATATGCTTAGTAACGGCAGCACGGGATCTTGCGCGGATGTGCCAACACATTATATTCTTCACCCGTCGACCGGGTCTTTTCTGGGTTCTTGCTTAGGTTCTCAGCCTCTTTGCCTTTATTCTGGGCTTTATCTTTTCCCTTATCGGAATCCTTGGGAACTTGTCTCTCGGGTACGTAAGTCCCGGACCGGAGCACGGCCTTGCATTCTTCATTTTTTGTCCCAGAGGTGCTTGCCTCCCCTTCGTCGTTTAGGAAGAACATCTCCTCTAATGTTGGCATATCTTCGTCGTGAGAAGAATATACCATGTTGCACAAAGCACCCCAAATTTCTTCGCTTTCTCCTTTATTCACTTCTTCATCTACAACTTCTTTCTTTTGACCTAGGGTTAGCCTTTTCCAGTCTTCTTTGGAGATGAAGTGTTGAAGGGTAATCGCCTCGGGACTGCCCTGCTCGCATTCTTCAATTTTGTTCTTTTTGGACTTGTTGCTTCTATGCTTCTTTCTTTTCTTAAGAACCTGGCCTTGACTCTGGTCCACCTTATAGTATACCCCAGGTTTTGGTGGGACCTTTGGTGTGATATCGTCTTTCCATCTCATGTCGGGTTCTTTCTTAAGAACTTTAAGCATTTTAATCGACTTCTTCGATAAGTGCGTAGTCCATTGTTCTTCTTGGTCTTCACTTAAGCGGCCGGGATCTTCTCTTCTTCATGAGAGATCATATTGGCTTTGTTCATGGGCGATGGGCTTTGCGGGAACCCTTTGGGTAAAGTAATTTCACCGTTTTTGTACGCCTTTTCGACCCAATCTTTGAAGACCCAGCAATCTTCAATTGAGTGCCCTAGTACTCTGTGGTATGGGCAGAAGTTGGGTTCATCCGATTTATCGGCATCTTACGGCGTTCTTGGCGGTAGGGCTAGACCGTTCTTTAGTGCCCCTACGAAGATTTGGGCAACTTTATCTTTTACGAAGGAGTACGGTTTGGTCTTCTTTTGTCTAAGGGTTTGAAACTCCGTGAACTCCTGCTTTATATTGGGCCTAGGTCCCTTATTGTAATTGTTGCCATTCGTGCCACTGTTGCCGTTTTAGGTATCTGCGTTAGCAACCATTTTATCTTTTAATGAGGTAAATGCCACCTTGGTTTCGGCTCGGGCTCCTCGTTGTGGCCTATTGTTCATAAAGTTTGGCACGGTGTGCGGTGACATCCTTTCCATATTGGATACCGATCTGAGCAAGTCTTTGAACGTGTTGACCTTTGTCACACCAAGTAACATGCCCATCCACCCGTCAATGTTTTTCATGATTAGGTTGACGGCCTCATCTTCGGTTAATGTGCGGTCGCATTTGATGCTGAGGTTCCGCCATCTATTGATAAAATCTGTCATTGACTCCCCTTTCTTGGGCTTAGTGCTTGCCAGATCGACTATGTTTATTTTGTCATACACCATGACAAATCGTGCCCTGACAGTACGCCATCTCGTCCCGAGTCCGATCTTGTTGTTTTCCGGCGAATAATACCATTGGAAAGCGGTTCCCACCAAGCTTTGAGGGAATTGTCTCAACAACGGTGCATCATTATCGCCGTGTTGCGCGCGAGGCCACAAAGTGGGCGGTGTTGTTCGGGGTTTAGATTTTATTGCCCTCCCGGAGAAGGTCTGAAGCGGGGAATCACATACCCCTTAGGATATTCTTCTAAATCGTATATGGCAGGGTATGGATGTCCACGGTTTTTAACGGGAGGGATAGCGTATCCACCTCCGGCTATTTGCATTCTTTGGCAATCATGGCTTGAATCTCTTTTCGGGATATTCCCGTTGGTTCAGCCTCCACTTCTATTGTTCTATGTGGATGAGGTTTAGAATTAACAGGTTGCTTTCCTTTGTGATTGCTTTTGGTACTGTGGACCCCTTCTTGACGGGAGCTACCAGCTTTGAAATTGGCGTCTTGTGATTTTTGCAAGGATTTGACCGCCTTAATCAATTCTTCATTTTGTTTTAACATGGTAGCGATTAGCTCCCGTTGCCTAATCAGCTCTTCGTCCCGTTCCTCGATGTGGCCTTTTAATATTTCAATTTCATCGACGGGCACTTCAGGACGTGTTTCAACGTCATCTTCATTATCGAAGAAATCAGGATTTTCGTTGTGATCTTCCCCTTCCCTGTTGTTGCCTTCGGGGTTAACCCTCTTAGGAGGTCTTCCTTTTCTACCATTATTTTTGTTGGTATTGGTGACGTGAGCTTGATTAGGCGGGGACTGATCGTCCTGGGCCATATTCACCTCAGTATCGGTGTCTGGATCGGTGTCATAGCTTATATTGATGGTGTTGACCGAGAAGTGCTCTTCATAGCGAGCGGTTCTTCTCTTCTTCTTCGTTTGGTCAGGGGCAGTTATTTTTAAGTTGTTGAGTGGTATTCTCGAGCCTAATCGGCTGAATACACTCTTCTGACCCAAGCGGCTAAATACGCTCTCAGACGGAACGCTTGAGTTACTGCCTTCTTTGGGATGAGTTTGAGGCCCGGGTTTTCGTTGGTGGGAACCTTTGGGACCCACACTGCTTGAGTGCTAGGTGTTGCCTTTGATGTAAATCTTCTTGGGTGCGGAGTTGTGATAATGGCTTGCGGGTGAGCCATATCTTGAGAGTGATTGGGGTGGGAGACGTATTGTCTCGACTAGCGTTCTTGACGCTTCTCCTCGTTTGAGGGCCACTGTGAGCCTTGTAGATGGCTTACTGCGGGGGCTTGAGACTTGCGTTGGCGACGCGGGGATACTTGAGTTGGGCGAGGTGCGGGCTTAGGCACCTCCCATGCACAGCGGAGGTGGCGGTGGGCGAGTTTTTAGCCACTATACGGAGAAGCTTGTGAATTTGTTGGAGGCGGGATAGGCGGCCTAGCCACCGGTGGTTTGGTATGCATCCGGGGCCCTCTTCTGGACGCTTGAGAGTTGCGGGTAACTTAGGCGCGGCCGTTGGGGCCGTTTTCTTGGACGGTCGCCTTCTCCTCTTTGGGGAGGTAGTAGGAGAGGCCATGACGTTGTTTGAAATACCCTTGGGAGTTAGGGTAATTGAGTCCTCTTCCTCGTCGGGATGGAGATCCGGACGGTTGCGGGAAGTGATTGTGGCCCTTTGGAGGTGGGCCATAGACAATAAGTTCTTGCGGGATGGTCGAAAAACATGAAGAGCTTGCCCCTACGGGCCTGTGCGGGGGTGACGGTGTAAGGAGCAAGGTTGAAGTTTCCAAAGTATGCCATTTCTGCAAAAACAAAAATACTCGAAAATCATTAGTCATTTTTAGCGCATAGAAAACCACTTGTATCTTTTAACTATTCTATTTGCTTCTCTCTTTCAAAGATAAGAGGAGAATCCGAGTCCCATTTGGGCGTGCGGATCTGTGCGACCATTTTTCGCGCGCTCGCCGCCCTGCAGGCGATGGGATGCGGAAGAAGGACACGGAGATCCCTCCCAAGCGTGCATCGTACGTTTAATCTTTGGTTGATTCTACCGTTTAGAACGATTTGGATGCACATTTAGGGGGTTTTTAGTGATTGTGAGTTCTTGTAGATTCGGTGGGCGCAAGCCCCCCGCGTTAATTACCACTGGGCTATTAACCTCGAGACACCTCTGGATCTTTAAAGGGAGAAGCAAATAGTATAGTTAAATGATGGTCAAGTGGTCGTACGGATTCATAGAAAGGTTGATCCGTGAAAGACGAACCTACTACGGATCGGTTCGATCTTTACCACATCGAGAGATAACCTTACTACAGATCAGATTAATCTCTTCGAAGGGGTTCGAGGTGAGTCTACTACAGAATGACTCAACCTCAGTTGATCTAGAAAATAAACCTACTACAGAATGGTTCAAAGTTGATCGCATGAAAGACGAACCTACTACAGATCGGTTCAGTCTTTTACCGCCTCGAGAGATAACCTTACTACAGATCAGATTAATCTCTTCAGAGGGGTTTGAGGTGAGTCTACTACAGAATGACTCATCCTCGGTTGATCTAGAAGATAAATCTACTTGAACGGTTGATCTTAACTAGTCGACAACCGATCACACAAAATACAACTCGAAGCACTAAGCCGGTTGATCTTGAGGTTGGTGAATCGGGAAAAGGGTGGATTTGGCCCACGTGTTTCTTCTCGCGATCTTCTAGATCATGAATTCCAAGCACTAAGCGATTCATAAACCTAGAAACAAAGCTGCACACAAAGTCAAACACTGAAGCACTAAGCCGACTTAACATTGAGGCGTGTGTTAGTGAAGGAACCTACTACGAACGGTTCACATTCACTATTTTATGGATGAATCTACTACGAACGATTCAATCTCACAATCTCGGGAGATGAACCGGAAGACAAACTTATCGACGGATGAGTTCGGCCTTACTAGCTCGACTAATCATGAATTACTTGTTCATGACAGGAGTCATTAAGATGTCACTCCTCTCGGACATCGTAATATTCTTCTTTCTTAGAGTCGACATATCTCTTCATGTTGATGTCGCGGACCTTGGTTATTCTTCAACGAACGTCAAGATGTTCTTGTCCGACTAATTGTTCTAAATGTTGCATTACTTGTGCAAGATCACTATGTTGCTCTACACCCCTTGTGTGAGCGTATTTATTCACCTCTAAAATGTAAAAAGATTATTACATTTTTATTATTAAGATAATATCTTTCATTATTATCTCTATTACAAAGGTGGGTTTATCTTTTATTTTTAAACTCTATTTATTTACGTAGAAGATTACTTACAAAAATAATAGGAAATAGGTTAGCTATTTAGATTTTTGAGATTTTATAATAGCTAAAGTAATAGAATTTTATTATTTCTAAATTCTATTTATTTTTGTAGAAAGTCACTTACAAAAATAATAGGAAATAAGTTGGCTATGATTTTATTTGAATTTTTAGGATTTTTATAATAGCCAAAGTGATAGGATTTTATTATTTATTTTTATTATTTTTAAATTCTATTTATTTTGTAGAAAATTATTTACAAAAATAATAGAAAAATAGCTGGCTATTATTCAGAATTTTATTTGAATTTTTAGGATTTTTATAATAGCCAAAATAGCAAGTCAAAGCTTGGTCAAATAGGAAAAAGCAAACAATGTCATTTTGCTTTTAAATTATTTCAGTACCATAAAATTCTTAAAATTGAAATATTTTTATATAGAAAAATACTATGAAAAACAAAGAATTTTTAGAAACAAATTTGGGTTAATTTGGAGTTTGGAAAGACCTCCAAATGATTTATTTACTCTTTATTTTTTTGATTTTTCTGTTATTAATTGACTATTGGGTCTAATGGGTGGGCGAGTTTTAATTTTAATTTTTATTCTTACAGATTGGGCCCAGTATTGATTTTGTTCCTCCTCTTTTACTGCTGGGCCATGTTTATTATTTTCCTTTCTTTTGCAAACTGAGTCCAAATCCACTCCTTATATTTTTTATCTTTCATTGTTGGGCTCTCTCTCTCAATCTGGGCTTAGAATAGGTTAGCTCACTTCAAGATCCGTGCTTAATTAGATGGAAGGTTCAGATTCTTCCTTGCGTCTTGTACTAGCCGATCTCTTCGGATCTCCTTTGAGATTCACACTCTTATTTCAAGAATCGTGCAACAAAATCGTCTTAGCTCTTCTATCCTCGGCTCCTCTGAGATTCGTGCAAATAGGCTTCCCGATGATCGGAACTGCCGATCGAAGATCAGCTAGCGGTGTTAGCATCGTCGGAGTGAGACGAGTATGGCTGGGCCTTCGTTGAGTACATCGGTGAAGTGGATGATTGGTCGGGCACTGTCTTAGTTTCGTCGCTTGAGTACTTAGGTTTAGAATCATCACATCTAGCTCCGATTCTTGGCGCTTGAACACTCAATTGAGTCGATTATCTCTTGATTTTGGTGTTAATCATCGTGATAAAGAACTCAATTAGAAGTAAAATATTGAAATCTAGCATTTCCATTGGTAAAACGGTGTTGAACACGATCTATTATTCAACGCAATTTGTAAAACGGATTCATCCGGCTCTCAAATGCTTTCTCAAAGATCAAATCGATCTTACCTTGTGACTTATTTATGTAGATTAGCATGTCTTGCTATTGAGCTTCCAATGGTGACCTTTTAGTTATGATCTCTTGTGATAGTTGGTACACAATTGGTTCAATCACAAACCAAGCCCGGGAGGCTTTAGCCTTCGACCGATCAACATGAAGGTAGGAGTACAATGAACACTCTGACTACCCTTATTAATCCAATTCTTCTTTATATAAGCGATATTCCAATCAAGAAACTGAATATTCAAAAGAAATATACAAAAATGGAAATTGAAAGCAAAAAAAAAAGAGTGCAGAAAATAAAGAAAAGCTGAATTTTATTTCATTGCTCAGAAAATTGAACTAATATCTTTATGACTTACATTTCTAAAAATTAGATATTACTTAGCTTGGGGTGTTGTGCGGTGAATAGAGCTTATGGTGTTGTGAATTAACCTAATTGAGAGACTCAAATGAATCTACTATCAATTGGTTAATCACTTCTTGTCTTCCTTGAGCCTTGACTATTCTTCTCTTCTTTCTTTGTTGGATTAGAGCTAATCGATTAGGTTTTTTCGATCTTGCTCGGTTCTCGGATGCTTCATCGAGATCAATCGACCTAAGGGGTGTCTTATACTAGGGTGTGGCATAGGTGCTTGGATCTTCTCTTTCTTTGGTTTCAATGGAGGGTGTAAGCGTGGGTTTCTTCTGCTGAAAATGCGAAGGAGCTCCTGCTCTCGACTTCCATTAGGGTATATATAGGAGATCAATTGAAGCTCAACTATCCAATTGTGTTTCCTTCTAACACAATTTGTGTTTTCTAAATGCCACGGATTGATGACATGGCGCAATCTCAGTCTCTCCTTCACTAATCCAATGGCCAGGATTGATCTCAGTAGTGTTTGTTGAGGGAGTGCTTGAAGTTTGGATTGCCGGCTTAGCGATTGATGTTTTCTTGTTTTTCGCCAACTTCACATCCTTTTAGCCTATACGCACTTGGTCTTTTGATTTTCGGTTTAATCACTCTCTTGATGTGATTCATGGTCCATTGAACCACCCTAAGATAGCTACTAGCGACAACAACCGAGAGTGTTAGCGTTTTAAGTTTGTTAGTTTTTTTATTGTATTTACAATTCGCCACTCAAGCTTGCCTTTTAGTAATTCTTTTCTTCTAGACTCTTCTAGAACCTTACGGACATTCATTCGTCACCTCGGTACTCCTCTTAATGGGTGCGGCCAATGAAAGGATCTAATTGAGCATCCAAACATGTTTTCTCTTTTAAATCGATTTGGAACCCAAAGTATCACCTCATTTGATTTCTTTACCAATTCCTCCAATTGCAAGCAAGTTTAACATCTCATCGGTCCCAATAGCTCGTCTACTGAGTCTCTTCTTGATGAATTGAGAGCCCTAACACGTGTTTTGAGCACTTCGGTTATGGGTCCGTGATGAAATGGTGGTCCAAGTGATCGAGAGGTCGAGTCACTAGTTCTAAGTGCGATCACCATCGCCTAGGTCTCCAGATGCTCTCTGAGACGTTAATTGGAATAATTGAGCTTTAGATTGCCTCAATTAAATTTTGGCCGAGCTAGCTTTACCTCTAATGCGAGTGTAACACAATGCTCCTTTTAACAAACGGGTTACCAACCTACATTCCCCTTCTCATAGGCTTTCCATTGATATATCATGAGGGGATCTTCCTACACAAATCACTTGGGCCCCATTTTTGTCTCTAGGTCAGAGAGAAATCGGGCAGAAGAGAGAAAGAGAGGGAAGGAGATTGAATATACCCTTTATTCGCGTAGACTAGGTGTGCATAAGCCAAGATGAGAGGAGGAGAGAAATCGACGAGGCGGGACCGAGTGTAAGCGAGAGTGGCGAGTGGGGCCCTCTGTCGGGTTTAATGAGAAACAAGGTTCTCTCTTTTCCTCTCTTGGATCTAAATGAACTGGTGCATATAGGCCCGACCCAGCATGTCGGGTTTAATGAGACTCAATCGCGGTGAACCAAATGCATGCAATGATTTCCTCTTCATAATTTTTCTCTCCAGCGCCTAATTCAAAGGTTGCTTCTTATCATCTCCAATTTGTACCCATCTTGAAGCATTGGTCCCCAAGTTGCACCCTTAAAGATTCATGATCAAATCACAACCCTTTGATCCGTCATTTAATCGATTTATCTTCTCTGCGAATTTATTTTAATAGCTCCACTCATCCAAAAATCATGAAATTTTTACCAAAAATCTCTAAATTCATGATGATCACTCCTATAATTTTTAATTCCATTTTTACCCCTGTTTGCTTGTGCTAAAAATTCCTTGATCAAGGAACCCTATTTTATTCTTATAAAATCCCTATTTATTAGTTATCGATTTGTAGCCCGATGTCTCTCGCCAAATATTCTCTTTGCGAAACTCTTACCCAATTAACACCAATAATGCTTATTAGGGTTTGATTTGATCAAATGCGACTACTTATCAAAGCAATTGATACAAATCTAGACTTGATCGAGTGGTTCAAAATATATCCCGCACTCGAGGGTTGATTCTTAGGGTTTGTGTACCTGGATCCCACAACCATCGTGAAAACGAGAGCAATTTTAAAAATTACTCAGTACGGATTTAGATCCAGCCTTAAAATTTGATCTTCTTTCCTAGACTAGACCCAAATACCGATAATGACTTTTTAAATATAGTAATTATCTAATTATAATTAAATTAATAATTTAATGCACCTCTTTAACAAATCGCCATGATGCGATGACATGCGATGACAGATAAATCCAAAATATAAAAATTTATGGATAATAATATAATATATAATAAACATATATATAAGGTATGAGATTTAAAGCACCCGTATATATATAACCCAGTTGCAGATCATTAGTCCATCCACAAGCAGGCACGTGGTCGGGCCCTGGACTTGTGACTTACATAAGCGGGCACGTATTCGAGGTCAACTTACAAACTTAGAATTTTTGAGTAAGCGGGCGCCAATGCCCTGAATACCCTGGGAAAATTCGACCTCCGGGACGATAACGCCTTAGAAGAGTGACGGTTACCGTACATAACCACAACGGTCTGGTTATGCAAGGCAACATCAGACTGAGAATTACCCGGCCCACCTCTCAGCACTCCCATGCATTTAATGCATGATTAACTATCTAACTTAATTAATAACTAGTAATAGTAATAATATTTTCTAATAATTATAGTTTACAACTTTATTATTTAATTCTATATGAATCTTATCTCGAGACTACTTCTCGAGTCCCACTCCTATCCTATCTACATGCAATATGACATGTTATGACATGTGAATGCGGGTAGGCCCCAAAAATACTGGTCAATTTACTGGATGCATATGACAATTCAAATTTTTCTCTAATCTATTTTGGTCAAAAAATATTGCAGTTCAGATTTATTTTTAAAAACATCTTTATTTTCGGTTTAGGTTCCTAATTCTGAAGAAGGAAAAACAAATCTCAAAAAATCGTACCTAGGAGTGCTAGTGAGGATCACGGAGTCGCTTTACTCCAGAGGTAGTACGCCGGCCTCGGGGTCGGCGTCTGCATATGTCGGGTCAAGAACAACCTCGTACTCCGCGAGTGGATCTGAGTCGACTATATCATATATTTTAATTTAAATTAGATGTTTATTAGTTTTAACTTGATTTATTTCATAATTAACAATCAATCACACTGATACTTTAATTAAACATTTCATTCGGGTTTTATCGTCTTTTCTTGAAATTTTGGCAGCATCTCTACTCCATATTTGAGGTGTTAGAAATTTTACTCGTTCATATATTGATCTGTTAAATTATATTTATCGTTCTTGATCACTTTTATACGTTCATTCTTTATTTTAGTTCGGAGTTTGTGGATTTAATTACTTAATCAATTAATTTAAAATAGAGAAATTGATTAATATATAATATTGTATAATTGATTTTGTTCTTAATAAAAATAAAGAAATTGATTAATATATATATTAATATTATTTAATTATTTAAATAGAAAAATTGATTAATATATATTTATATATTTATTAATATTGTCTAACTATTTAAATAGGAAAATTGATCAATATATATTTTGAAGTTATTATTATTATATTTCTTATTATTTAAAAATAGAGAAATTGATTAATATATATTTTATAATTTAATTAACCACTATATCCTACTTATTTATATTATATTCTTTAATTATATTTTATTTATATACTACTATTATTTTCATTAATTAGAAAATATATTATATAAAACTAGAATTAAAATAAAAATAAAATAATAATTAAATGAAGGAAATTAAATTCAATTGAACACAAATTTAAATTAAACATTTTTATTTATTTAAATGTGTTGGCGTTTTAATGAAAGGAATCATACGCTGACTACCGGGCTAATTATGCATGTGCACTGACAACGCATAACGGGGGCAGTTAGAGAATATAATCATTTCCCATATATTAAATTTTACGTTATTATTCATGGATACCGCCTGACCTTTCGGGGCGGCTTCCAATTATTTAGTCACATTTTTAATTTAATCACTTTTATTATCTTGATACTTTTAATCATTGAGCCTTAATTATCCTAATTAAATTTAAAATAATTTATTAATCGGATTACCGGCCCAATGATTTTTTTACATTCTGAAATCCTGATTATTAGAAGTTGGGCCGACTCTTAATTATTTTTTTCACTTCCTAGCCATCTATTCGGCCCCTAATTGAGTTCCATTATTCCTTAGACCCAACCTCAGTTAATTATATAGCCCAACCTCAGTCCATTCCCTAATTATCTAGCCCAACCTCAGTCCATTCCCTAATTATTTAGCCCAATTAAATTATTATTAAGCCACAATCAGCACAACCCAATTTCGACAAAGGCAAATAAGCAGGCAACAACCCACAGAGGCAACAGGAGTTGGGCCACAACAAGAGGGTCAGGAGAGTAACTATACCACACAAGCCAGCAAAGGCACAAACAACCCTAAATCAAGCCAAACAACAACACAATAATCAAGCAAACTAGTAACAACACATGCTACCTAATTTAAGCCGGCAATAACACTGGTAATCAGACAAACCAGTAGTAGCACAAACATAGGGAGGGAGGCTGGTACCAGCTCAGATGATACTAGTAAGGGTACAAGGGATACAAAGGAATCAGTTCAAATCATGTTAAGTACAAGGGCAGACAAAATATTCCCAGTAAGGCCAGATAGCAACAGTAGAGAATCATATCAGATGTCAAGCTAGGGCAACAAGGGTCATAAGTGGTACCAGTATCAGTAAGCACTAGATAACCAAGGAAAAATAAACTGGTACCACACACACATGCTGCAAAATTGAGATAAGTTCTTGAAGGAAGAAGAGTGTAAATTCGATCAATTGCTGCAAACTTGATATAAGGGAGGATGTGAGCAGCTTATAAAGGAGTGAATTGAAGTCCATAAAAGTCTAGAAGGGACTGGAAAGGCCTGCAAGAGTATGAAAGCCAAGTAGTGGCAAATCAGTGAATAAAATGAAGTTATAACTGCCTCTGGCAGTTACACATGAGCTAAGAAAGTGAGAGCTTGGTTCAGTGAACCATATGGCGCAAAGATGACAGCTTGGGTGGGTGATATAATAGACCAAGTGCAAATGAACTATGGAGTCAAATTCGGTCAAACCGACCCAATCTTTATATAAACCCCAACTCGACAGTAACAAAGGGAGATACAACAAGCAAGTAGTAGTCACACAACACCTACAACTCCTCAAGACCATTCAAGAACCTTAGAGAGCAAGTGAGAGGCTTATTCAACTGATTGATCTCAACAAGTGTTGAGAACTCGGTATACATACCCATTTCATCCCAATTATAGTGAATTAAGGAGCTCCAGATCAAGAAAAGGATAGAGGTAAGTGTTGTAATCGAAACTGAGAACTTGAGTTGTAATTGTGCTTGATTTTGATCAATTCAGTGAATTTTCAATACTGTCATTAGCAATTCTCGCATTTTTCTTCTTTCATTTCAATTGAATTCTTTAATTTTTTTTGAATGAATTCCTTCTCTGAAGCTGTCGCCTTACTATTTAGATTCCTTTTGTTTCATTTTCATGCTTCTGTCTTGATTAATTGAGTGATCAAATGGTTGAACTGAGTTGTCAGAAAAGTTAGTCAAAGATCGAATGATCTCCTAGCTCTAAATCTCAATAATTGGCTAATCGAAGGTCACTGACCTCTTAGTCTTTGTGTTTCTAAGCAATTGCTCCAAGAATTCGACTTTGAATCAAGTAATTGATCGAAATTCTAAAGTTAATCGCTAGAACTCAAAACCGGCAATGTAATTGTGCTTGTAAACACTCTAATTGATCAAGTTACATGCTTTGATTGGAGCACATTGCATAGACGATGAATTCTGTATCCACGAGATCAAATAAATCTTGACAATTGATTGGAAATACTGAGTGTAGTATCGAACCAATAATCGGTACCAATTTTAGTCATTGTCTCGTTGTAATTCAAGAAGAACAGGGACAATTATAATGATTGAATCGCTAATTTCGTCAACTGAGACCTAGAGTTGTGTAAGTGAATCAATAATCACAAGAAATCACAATTGAATCAATTCAATTCGACTGAGAAAGGCGATCGGTACCGAAGTGGTACGGTTCAGTTGATTAGGCACGGTGGTGCCGGCGATCCACCGTGTCGATGTTCAATCGGAGGGTACAGATAAACTCCTCACGTCAAGGCGACATCAGTCATAGTGGCCGATCTCCGATCAGGCCACCGGAGTACCGTAATCACCTTCCCAGTGCGCATCTCAAAGCACGAGAGAGATAGAGAGACAGAAAAGAACTATCCTAACACTGATCTCAAAGGATCACACAAATCTTAGAACGAATTCAAGAAATCTGGGCCATTGAGTGTTTAGAAAATTAAAGCAAGATCCAATCTAGGCCTTTGATCCATTTAACACCAATCTCAATTCAATCTGGCGGCCCAAATAAGAACAAAAGTTAAATAAAAGACTTGTGCTAATCTCAACATAAATCCAACGGCCCGGATTAATCAATGAATTAAGTTCAGCCCAGTTAAGAAGCAGGCCCAACTACCGAAAATAAAAGGAAATTATATCTCGGCCTAGTTCATTAAACACAAAATTTAATTAATAAGAGAAAATTAAAAATAAAGAGTAAATAAATCATTTGAAAATGTTCTTAAACTCCAAATTAATTCAAATTTATTTCTAAAAATTCTTTCTTTTCCATAGTATTTTTCTATATAAAAATATTTCAATTTTGAAAATACCATTACATTGAAACAATTTTAAAGCGAAAGACATTATATTGCATTTTTCCATTTGACTTAGCTTTAACTTGTCATTTTAGCTATTATAAAAATTCCAAAAATTTAAATAAAATCATAAATCATAACTAGATATGTTTCACTGTCTTTTCAAGTCATTTTTCATAAAATGAAATTCAATAAAACAAATTCTATCCTTTAGCTATCATAAAAAGAGAATAAATAACAATAAAATTCATTAATAATAGTTAGATATTATTTTGAATAATCTTTTTATAAAAACAAAATAATTAATAATAATAAATAATAAATACACCTTATCCTATTGATCATCATATGAAAATCCAAAATAAAACTACATGATAAAATAAATTATATTCTTTTGCTCATTATAAAAAAACATCCAAAATTCAAATAAAAATATAATAATAAAATAAATCTTATTCTTTTAGCTATCATATAAAGCCCAAAATCCAAATAAAAAGATATAATAAGAATTAAATCATCTTTTAATATCTTTGTAAATAATTTTTCATAAATTAAATTCAAAAAAACAGAACAAAAAGAATAATAATAATAATAATAATAATAAAGAATTATTATAACGATTCTCTGAATCGTTATATGATTTACCAAAGCGTTGAACGTTTCATGAGACGTTGGCAACGCTTTGACTCTTCTTTGACAAGGCAATATGTTCTGAGGAATCGTTGTAACGATTATCTAAATCTTCATACGGTTCATCAAATCGTTATAACGTTTCATAGAACGTTAGCAACGCTTTGACCATTCTCTGACAAGTCAACATATATTAGAGAATTGTTCTAACGATTCCTTGAATCGTTGGAATGACTTTCTAAAACGTTGAACGATATACAAAGCGTTGGTAACGTTTTGACCCCTATTGACCAATTTTCTGACAAGTCTGATATCTTATGAAAGCGTTATAACGGTTTGTGGAAACGTTATAACGATTTGTT
This sequence comes from Schoenoplectus tabernaemontani, assembly GCA_037127355.1. Classification (NCBI taxonomy): domain Eukaryota; kingdom Viridiplantae; phylum Streptophyta; class Magnoliopsida; order Poales; family Cyperaceae; genus Schoenoplectus; species Schoenoplectus tabernaemontani. Next base: position 473,583 of record CM073758.1, on the reverse strand, counting down.
GAAGTGTTGTAACGGTTTGTTGAATCGTTACACGATTTCTAGAATGTGAATGATCAACAAGGTGATGATATACCTTGATTGAGTGATTGATGAGACATAACATATATGATAGTTTTTAGGCTCATCCTTTAATAAACCTGTCTCAATGTTAGACCAACCATGAGCCCCGAGTCTAATTTTGTACACAAGATAACTGTGAATCTGTGAATCGATTAAATATTCAGAACTCATGATTTAGAGGTGATTAAACATGCTCACATAAGATGATGTGAAGTAATACAATGATTCTTGCACAAGTAATGTAACATCCAGTATAGTCAGTTGAGACAAGAACATCTTGACGCACGTCGGAGAATGACTAAGACTATGACATTAACCCAAGTGGAAGAACATCACGGTGTCCAAGGAGGTGATATCATGATGGCCCTGTGTCATGAACAATTAATTCATGACCAAACAAGCTAGTAAGACTAAACTAATCTGTCGATGAGTTTGTCTTCTAGTTTGGAGGATCGAATCGTTCTGTAGTAGATTCATCCTCAAACAGTGGAATGAACCGTTCTGTAGTAGGTTCTTTCAATGACACACGCCTCAACGTCAAGCTGGCTTAGTACTTCAGGTTTGACTTTGTGTGCAGTTGTGTTCCTAGATTTATGGGTCCGCTTAGTGTCTGAAATCCATGATCTAGAAGATCAGAGAGAAGTACCATGTGGGCCATATCCGCCCTTCTCCTGATTCACCAACCTCAAGATCAACTGACTTATTGCTTCGAGTTGTATTTTGTGTGATTGGTTGTTGACTAGTTAAGATTGAACCATTCTGTAGTAGGTTTATCTTCTAGATCAACTGAGGTTGAGTCGTTCTGTAGTAGACTCACCTCCCATCCCTACCGCAGAGATTAATCTCATATGAACCGATATGTAGTAGGTTCATCTTTTCACCACCATATCCCACTGTATTAACCTATTGGTAAATTCAGGATGCTCCAATGATCCTCGATCATTGGAGCACGCGACCACTTAACTATTATTTAGCTATGATATTTGTTTCCCCTTTTCAAGATCTAGAGGTTCCTCGAGGTTAACAGCCCAGGGTAATTAATGGTGGGGGTTTGCGCCCATCGGAATCTACAAATACTCACAATCACTAAAAAACCCCCTAAATGTGCATCCCCACAAGCCTAAGACGACGGCACCGGCGACGTCAACACCAAAAATGCACGTTTAGGAAGGATCTCCATGTCCTTCTTCCGCATCCCATCGCCACCAGCGGCGGTACGGAGCGCGCGAAAAAGGGTCACACACTATTATTTATGATTTTATGTGAATTTTTGGGATTTTTATAATAGCTAAAATGATAAGTCAAAACTTGATCAAATAGAAAAAACAAATAAAGTATTTTTTTGCTTTTAAATTGTTTCAGTATAGTCATATTCTTAAAACTCAGATATTTTTATATAGAAAAATATTATGAAAAACAAATAATTTTTAGAAATAAATTTGACTTAATTTGGAGTTTAGGAACATTTTAAAATGATTTACTTATTCTTTATTTTTAATTTTCTGTTATTAATTGACTATTGGGCTTAATAGATTTGGCTTTGATCTAGGCCGTTGGATCTGCATCAAAATTAACACAGATCTTTTATTTAAATCTTTATTCTATTTGGGTTGTTAGATTTGCTTTGAGATTGAGTCATATAAGATGAGAGGTCCAGATTCACTTATTATTTTCTTTTAACCTATAACTTATTACAAACGTTCGATCCCCTCCGAGATTCACGCATATGTTTCAATGTTCGTGTTTGTGCGTCAATACTCATGCTGTTGTGTTTCTTTGACTCTCCGATCAATAGCGTCTTCAAGATTCGTGCTGGTGCCATCGCCGACGATTGGGACCACCTCTTTCCGATCAAATAGATGCCCTAGCATCGTCTTGCAGTGGGGAATCTTTTCATGGCACCCGATCGATGATCCATACGGTGAATCGTATTGTGCACTAGTGTCAGATATAATAAATTAGTACCTTCGGTATCGAATCCCAAATCTCACAAATTTAATGCAATTGATCGCTATTTCTAGCAATTGAACACTCAATTCATGTCGCACATGTATATTAATGCATTTTAACACGATTAGAATTATCCAAATTGACTTATAACTCCACTGTTTAGAGTATTAATTGAGATACGATAATATCATTCGGTACCGATTATTCATCTATTTGTAATGCCACTAATGCATTTAACAAGCTTCATAACATCTATCTCAGTCAAGATATGCTCAATTATGCATGCAATTTCTTCTAATTTTCGATCTGAAGCTCAATTTTAACAACGAAACATGATAACAGTATCAGAATTTCAAATCAATCGATTTCTCAAGCTTATAACTGAGATCAATCGACTTCAAATGATGCTATAGACCTTAATGCATATAGTATGAATAATAATTAAGATAATCTCAACTTTAAAATGAGAAATCAGATGAGAAATCCAACTGGTATCGAGTTCTCAAGTAAAATACTGAGATCAATCGATGTAACAGTGTTATTTATCGATCTTCAAGCAAAATTCATCAAAGAAAATAGAAGATTCACACTCTCTGAGCTTGTAGCTTATGAAAGAAAGAGGAAAATAAAAAAAAATTGATAGAAATCGAGAAAATTTAAAACGACACAGTATTATACTGTTATTCACAAATTCAATTATGATTACATTTTTAAACCTCAATTTTCAAGAATTAAACTTACTAACTCTCAATTAACAATGCACAGAGTTTAGAACTTACCTCTAATTGAACAATTGAGATGAATGAATCGAGTTCACAAGTTTTAAAAGCTGAGATCAATCGATTATACCGATTCTTCTTCTTCTTTTCCTTGCACTCTCTGAATTCAATCTCTAATCTCTCTGTCTCTCTCTACTCTTTTTTTGTGTGTGTATCTATATGTTTTCTTCTTATTTCTTTTTTCGCTGTTGTTAATCGGGTTTATATAGGCAATTAACTAGTGTACAAGGGAGCTAAGGTCATACACCACACAAACACCAACAATTGGGCTGCCTTGGCCTATGAACATGGTCCTCATTTTCTGTTAATCCTTCTGTTATGATGTGGGCCCCATCTAAATGAATTCAAGGTAAGTTCTTTGACTGTTGACCGAATTTGACCCCCTCTCACTTCTCTTCATCCACAAAACTTTTTAGGTCCTCTTTCATGCTATATATACACTCATTTCAACACGCAAAGGCTGCCTATTTCCTCTCTGCCATTATTGCTCTTCTTCAAAGCTTAGAATTTAATCACCCGATTTCAATCCTTGACTCAAACCATATCTCTCGTGTTCAATTGCCAACCTCAATCACCTAAGCAGTATCGTGTGAGCATATAGAAGCTACAAGCATTGCCAATTCGAGTTTAGAGTGTAAGGTTTCAACTTTTCTCAATTTGTCCGATTTCATCTCCTTATCCCAATTGCTTCAATTCAATGTTTAATTGTTGGTTTCTTCTTCATTTACAGCATCGCCTAAGTGATTAGAGACTGTCTGCATCATTAATTTTGAGTTTGAACACAAAGATCAAAGTCCCTCATTAACTACCCAAAGTAATCGCCTTCTTATACTGCTTCATTCATTTGTCCTCTTTTGATTCCAAGCATTCACCCTTTTTCTCCTATGTATAGGCTAGCTCCAACCATAGGGACTTGAAGTTTCAAGCTCTAGAGAGCTTAATAAACGTTAATGGTGCCTTCTGCCTTGTCGAGAAGAAGAAGGAAGAGAGAGAGAGGGGGGAGAAGGAGAGAATTTCAAGGAGGCTGAGCTCGCGTACATGATCCACAATAAGGTGGGGCCCACCGTCAGAGGCGCAACGCACATGGGTCAGGTACACATTGTCTTTCCTCTTGATTGAAATTTCTGTTTAGATCTACGCATAGGCCTGGTACCATTACTTGTATGGAATATACACTCATAAACCTGACAAATGAGCCCCTTTTGTAAGCAGCTGAGTTTAGGCCCACAGATTCAATTATGGATTGATTAATTGTCTGCTTAGGCTTAATTGATCTGACTTGGCACAATCTGATATGGCTACCTAGTTAATCACTCTATTAATTACCTGTATTAGTGTTAATGTGTGCTGAGGTGACATTAACCAATAAGTGCCATGTGTCATGATGGGGCCCACACTGCCTAATTGCACTAATGGTGAACTGCCATGTGTTAAGAGGTGAAGTTTAATATGCTGAGGTGTGTTGCTGCTATGCTGCCATGTGGCATGTGAGTGCTGAGGTGGACCTGTCATGGCCTGCCACGTGGCATGTTGGTGGGACCCACATATCAGATTAGTGTAGTGGTGGACCCACATGGCTGAAGTGGACCAATAGGAGAGTGCCATGTGGCATATAGATTTGAGGTGACTAGTCTTTGCTTGGCGCAATTCGCAAAAAAAGAGGAGAAAAAAAATGAACTTGGTCTAATTCATTTGAATCCCAACTAAGTTAATAATAAATATCTATAATTGTAAATAATAAATCACCTTGATCATACAAGAAACAATTTCATCAACTAAAAGCACACAAAAATTGTAAATAATAAATATCCATAAGTGAAATTTCATAATTTAATCATAGTACATTTACCGACATACCAGAAATCGCATGCATCTACTGGCATGTGCTATACTCTAAAGATTATGCATGCTATAATTACAATGTTTCACATTATTCAAACGCATAATCTTACAAATACAGGTAAAATAGGCAATTTCTTACTTACCGATCATAACTCGAATGTTGAGGCGGAGGAGAGAGCTTGAACCTGGGTCGAATAGGTGACAATAACGATTGAGATAGAGGCAGAGTTGCGATCTCAACACTGGGTCGATCTATGATTGAGAGAGAGAGAGAGAGAGCTGTCGACAAGGATTGAGATACAGATGAAGTCAGTCAGTCAGACGGAGAGGAGAGACCTAGGTCGACTAAGGCTTTCTTCACCTAGGAGGAGGGAGGAGAGAAGTGTGCGATGGAGAGGGAAGATTATGCAGAGATAGCCTCTGGTGACAGTACAAAGTTAGTTTTGAAAATTGATTTCGAATTTCACCTAGAAAAGAGTAACGGGAGGAAGAGAGATAGAGCGCTGATTTTTTTAATTGACGGAGCCCGCTTCGTTAATATTTATTAAATCAGCAACTTGGTTAGAGTGATTACATGATTATACTTAGATTATATATTAGAATGACTATTTATGATATATTATTTATTTTTTGAGTTGTTTATTATTTATATATTAAGTTGGACTCAATTGTGAAATATATATATAAATTAATAATAACTCTAAAATATCATTAATCTGTTAATTATCTAGAAACAATAATTAACTAATATTAATGTAAGTTGAGTGATGATTGTGTTTCACAAATCATACGATAAGTGTTATAAGCTCAATTACATAAATCATATGTTGGACATGTTATTGGACTTGACCTGTAATAAAATATTATAAGGATTGTGTTTGTGTCATTAGTATTTTATTTGATTGCTAATTCTTAGGTATGAGATGAGTGTTCTTCTTATACAAATGATTTACATTTGTGGATATTATCCAATGTTGTCAGTGACTGGCAGCCATACAGATTCTATCTCGATGTATATTTTTTGTATGAAGAAGAAGTATGAATCAAGAATATCGATGTCCCTCTCGTTTGTTGACGTGAGTGATGGTATCCAAATTGGGCGCCACTAGATAAAGAATATAGTGCAAGAATGACACATTCCTATTTTGCACTGTTTTGGATATCATGTGACATAGAATGAGCTCGGGACGATTGCCGTCATTCAGGACCAAGATATTTGTAGCGTACATTATATCTGTATTGCTTAGGAGTCACAATGCACATTGCTAGATGTCGTTTGTGATTTATGATGATTAAAAATATTTTAATCTCATTGTTAAGTGTATACAGGTCCCAAAGGGTCATACTGTATAAGAACAAATGTTATAAATATTTCGTGATCATTTTTGTATTAGTTCTCTAGAATTAACATGAGTTAATTAATCATTAGACATGATTAATTAAGTATATATATCAAAGAGTTTGGTAAATAGGTCAAAACGGGTCAAAAGCATGTCCCGCGGATTATTTTCGGGATACATACGGACCCCGTACAACCCTAGGCACAGTGAATTCTGAACAGTTTTCTGCACGGTGCGGTTCTGCGCACGGTTCGAGTTTTGAGTCAGTTCGGGGGTTATCTTGCTCCAAAAATAGCCAACTTTTAACGGAACGTGGCCAACTATTAGTGGAAGATTTTCATCAAAAAAAAGGTCATAGCCATAGTCAAAACTCTCGAGATTTTTCGTCCCTAACTGACCCGAAATTCTGCTGCACCAGTTTTGATTTTCTCATGTGTTGAGAACCCTTTCCACCACCTCTAAGAGTTAGAATTCATGGAGAAGGGCCAGAGGATCAAGGAGAGCACTCTCAGTTGCCCTAGCAAGAGGTTGAGAAGGCGTTTGTGGGCTGTTCTTGGTGGATACCGTTGGAGAAGATCTCGGTTGGTCTCTTAGTGTCGTGCGGGTCTCCCGATCGTTTTCTGCCCTTCAGGTGACACAAGCACACATCAAAGGTATATTAATCTTATTTATAACTTATGTTTAGTTTAGTTTAAATCACATACAAGATCGTTTTGGTATTTTAGATGAAATTTTTTGAATTTATACAATAGTTATTTCGATAAAATCCTAACAGTGGTATCGGAGCAATTGATTATTGTATGTGATTTGATCGTGACCAAATCATCAAGTTTATATGATTATTTTTGTTCTTAAATATGTTATCTTGATGATCATGCATGAATTATGTTGAGTCTCATGAGTAGACATAAGATCTGATTGATTTGTGTTGTCAAAATTCGTTTTCTAGTGTAGTTGATAGGTTTGACATGATTTACTTGTGAAAACTCATTATAACTAATCTTAGTTCCAGTTTCTTGACTTTCTTGGTGTTAATTATTGTTGTGACTGGCCATGAGTTACCATCTAAGATTAGTCTTTTTTATTTTTGGGGCCTCGGCCTTAACAGGTTCTTGATTCGGCGCCAAAATAGGAGTTGGTTATTTTTGGACAGCGGCTTAACCAATTGTGCATGATTATTAGATTATAAAATTAAGAATGATTACAATCAGTTTGTGCAAGTGTTGCATGGCGCTAATTTTGTTTTGCAAGAGCGGGTTTGTATAGCCATATGTTCAAGCCTTATGTGTTGTATTGAATGCATGTGATTATTTATAATGCGGCCTAAAGTGCCCCGTGGTATTAATAATTAAATGAGAGCCTTGTTTACTCTCTTCTAAATTTAATTTAAGGTTTGCATGTCGAATTTTATTTACGATAAGGACGAGGGCTTACTAGGTTAGTTTACTTTTCTCATTAGAATAGTTCTAGTTGGGAAGGGTAGTTAGATTATTGCTTTTAATCATGATGATGATCAGAAGGCGGTGATCGGATGCATTTGGAAGCACAAGGGCTATACAAACTCGCGACATATGTGATATGTTGTGAATTGCTTGTTTGTGATTGCATGTTTACTTTGATGTGATTTGTGAATGAATTGTGAGTCATAGGATAGGTTTGGGTGTATACTATCACGACCACCATTATAGAGTCACATAAAGTAAAAGTCCCTAAAAATTAAGTAAATCTCCCTTCCTCCTCTATCCATAGATGTCTTGTATAGCTTGTTGGTGGGATCTACTCAGTAGACCATTCTATCCTTGGTGAAGTGGGCATGTCGGACACGTCGTCTCAAATAGAGAGGTTTTACTTGACGGAGTGCGATTCGGGGTTTCATGCCGTCGTTGGCCCAGTTTTGTATTTTGGGGAGAATTTTTGTTTCTTGAGACTGGTTGCTCGAAACAAAACTAAAAGTCACATACGATGTGATTAGCAAATTGTTGCTTACCTAAAATAACTAAGTTTAAGTTTAATGTCGTCGCTGGCTTGTGTCTTAGTGAAAATAGGGATTTTGGACTCACTACAAATTACGGAACTTAATATTGATTGTAGTGAAAATTTTATTTTTAAAAATAAATTATACATAAGCTAAACACAAACCTTTTAATTTATAGATCATGGCAAAATAACTTTCTTTCTCCTTGCATTCTCTCTTAGACAAAGAAAAATTGAAATGTGATGGAATGATTTCATGGATTGGCATCGTAACCTCAGAATTGTTCTGAGGTATGAGAAAAATGAATACATTTTAACTGAAATCCCGGCTAACAAACCAAGCAACAAGGCAGAGAAATATGTCAGAGAGAAGTACAACAAGTTCATAGATGATGAGCTTGATGTCTCATGTCTGATGGTCACCACTATGAGTTCTGAGCTTCAGAAGAGGTTCGAGACTCATGCGCGTTTGACATAATGGACCAACTCAAGAAAATGTTTCAAGAGAAGTCTCAAACTGAGATGTGCAATCTCACAAAAGCACTTATGAAGTGCTCAATGCGTGATAATGAGTCCGTAAGCGTTCATATGTTCAAATTATGGGATATATTGAGCAGCTTGAGAAGCTAGGCTGCAAGTGAGATCCGCAGCTAGTTACGAACATCATTTTCACGTCATTGTCTCCTCGTTATTCGAATTTCATTATGAATTACAACATGATGGGAATGTCGAAGAGCTTGAATGAGTTGCTAGGTTTGCTTAAGACTGTCGAGGAGGACATGAACAAAGGATTTGGGAATGTTCTCGCGGTCAGTTCGGCCGGGAAGAAGATTAAGAAGCGTTCCAAGCACAGGTCTAAGGGAAAGGGTAAAGGGAAGGCTCAAGTGGTGACTACGAGCGCTTCTAAACCCAAGAATGTTTCCGACGTTGAGTGTTTCTACTACAAGAAACGCAGATATTGGAAGCGTAATTGCCTTCAATTCCTGAAGGACAAAAAGAACGGGAATGTCCCTTCTTTTTCAGGTATACTTGTTATTGAAATTAACCTTGCTACTTCTATTTTTGACTGGGTGTTGGACATCGGTTCATGTGCTCATATTTGTTCAAATATACATGCACTAAAGAATAAGATGTTGCTTGTGATGGGTGAGATACAACTCCGGGTTGGTAATGAAGCAAGTGTTTCTGCTGTTGTTGTAGGAGATTTAGATTTGCACTTACCTAGTGGACTTGTTTTAGAGCTTAGTAGTGTTTACTTTGTTCCTTCTATTTCTAGAAATATTATCTCCGTTTCATGTATGGACATGGATGGTTTTACCTTTTCTATTAAAGATCAATGTTTTTCTTTTTATAGAGATGGTATTTTCTATGGTAGTTCCCAAGTTGTGAACGACCTATATATTTTAGAAATGGATAATCAAGTCCTTAACATTAATAACAAGAGATTTAAATCTTCTCGTGAGAGTGAGACGTTCATATGACACCATCGCCTAGGTTATATAAATGAGATGTGCATTAAGAAATTACAAGAGGTTGGACTTCTTGGTTGCTTTGACTTAGAGTCTATAGCAACATATAAGTCGTGTTTATCGGGTAAGATGACTAAGTCACCTTTTATGAAGAAAAGTAAGAGGTCAAAGGACTTATTGGGACTTGTGCATAGTGATGTATGCGGTCCTATGAATATTAGTACTAGAGATGGATTAAGATACTTTGTCACAGTTACTGATTATTTCAGTAGATATGACTATGTCTACTTGATGAGACATAAGTCTAAATCTTTTGAAAAATTCAAGGAATTCAAAGCTGAAGTTGAGAACCAACTCGGGAAGAAGATTAAAGTATTTAGAATGGATTGAGGTGGAGAATACTTAAGCAGTGAATTTAGGGGATAACCTAAAGGCACATGAAATAGTTCTACAGCTCACTCCTCCTAGGACGCCTCAATGAAATGGTGTCTCTGAGAGGAGGAATAGGACCTCCAAAGATAGTTTAATATGAATATCATGTTCAACGGTTTGGATCGTCCGGTTGAACTTTCAAATTCGAGATACGTACACGAAGCACAGAAGGTTTTGTGCTCCGTGAAGCACCATAGCCTCACTATATATATATATATGCATAGAGATAAACTATTGTGAAAATATTTACATTTCAACCAATATGTAAACAGATCAAAAACTATATTTTAAAATCTCAAAAATTTTAATTTATGGTTTCCATTAAATTCTTCATATAAACATCTTATGGGATATAAAAATTTGGAATATTTTGAGTTTTTTAAGTCAATATTTTGAATTTTTTGTAAAAAATAGCTCTAAAAATAATAATAAATATTCAATATTTGTATTTTTTTTCAAAAATTCAAAAGAATGAGTTAAAAAACTCAAAACACTTCAATTTTTATATCTCACAAGGTTTTATATGAAAAATTTAATGAAAATAAAAAATTAAAAATTTTAAAAATTTAAAATATAATTTTTGATCCGTTTACATATCGGCTGAAATATAAACGTTTTTACAATAGTCTATTCTGTATATATATATTACTTAAAAAATATGTAAATGTCTTCCTCTCTCGTTTACGTTCCCAAAGTGTGGAGTAGATTTTGAAAAGCTTTGCCCCCTAATAAGTTAGATGATTTTTTTTCTGAAACAGATGGAGTTTATCCGGTAATTCGTATAAAACGCGAATAATTTGCAAATCAATGAATAATTAATATTCTTACGAACTAAAATCCGAATAATTAATATATTAATATGTCGTGCAGCCCATCTTTCTTTTACTTGCACGCTATACTCTGTACCAGAGTCTATGGTATAGACAATCCACAAAATCATAGATGGAAAATAGGCGAGATAGAAAATTATTTTTGGGGTCGGTGCCAACTAATTAAGATAATTAGATTACGAACGATAATTATACCAAAAATAAAAATAGAAAAAAAATGTCGCCAGCAACGAGTACCGAAGTACAATGTCAATTTTTAGCTTCAGATTGAGAATACGCCTGACAACTACATCTAGTCACCTTAAAAAAAGAACAATTAGATCTAGGGTTATATTCTCACTCCCTAGGAGCTCTGTTATGAACTTCCTCTCATCGGCGCGGGAAAAGTAAAAAAAAAAAAGAGAAAAGTTAACAAACAGGAGGAACTCCTAACCAAGAGCCTCGTAACTGCCCTACAATCCGGTATCTGACAAGGTGAGACACACAAAACAGCTACCATTATGTCATTTGACAAAAAGAACGGTTGCAGAAAGAGAAACAAGAAACAAAATAGGTTGCTGTCACACTGTCAATTGTCAATTGGAATTAGAATGTGATTTAGATAAATTATATGAATTATTTGGTAAAAATGAGAATTTTGAATGTTTTGTGGGTAAATGAGTTAATTGAATGCAATAACAAGATAATCACTGGTTTAAATCAGAAATTAACACTAACAAATAATTTTTATTTCATTTTTTTCACATATCATGATTACAATGAGGAATGAGTTTATAAAAACAATTATTCCATCTAACATCTCAATATTGCTAATTATCTCTATTAATTGTCTTTAATAATATCTCCTATACAAATATTTTAGAGTATAACATTTGCTTATCTTTTTACACTGTCTTGTGCTCAATTAATGCTCGAATCTATAAATAAATCAACAGGAGGAAGCAGATTATCGACTTTCACGGTTGATTCATGATGACCCTGTGAATTGCTTGGACGCTAAACAAAAATTCGAGCCTTTTGTTTTTGAGAATGGTAACTGAGATAATGGTCGGTTATATCAGTGAAATTTCAGCACAATTGATTGATTTATCTTATGTTGATATTGGGAAACATAACAACCGATGAATTCCTTGTTCCAGCAAACAGAGAATTTATCTTCTGTTAAATATCAAATTCTTGGTTTCCACTTTCCAGTCTTTAGTATCCTACTTTGCCCTTGATCCATGGTACTCATGTCAATGGTCTAAGATGGAACTAAGCATGAAAAATGATTGAATATGCAAAAGAACAGAGGATTAACTTAATAGGCATGCTTCCAGAACTTTTGGTTTTAGTTATCTTATCAATAAATAATATGTGAATTGTTTGGGAATGAGAATAATTTTCTATGCCCAGAAGTGTTGGCTGATAGGTGCTCTATGAAAACATTTCGCATGTGTGCTCATAATTGTAAATTAAGAATCATATAGTTGAGAAATCTTAGAAGAATTTATGTACATGTTCATAACATTGCATAGAGGATGATGCACATGACTGACAAGTCGAGAATATGGTACATTAGACGAATTATCTCTGCATTACGAGTCAATGGTTGGTCCATACCAAGTGCTACTGAGGAGAGAGTGTACCAAGAATTGCTCTCTCATTTGGTTCATATCCTTTCAGAAAAAACGTATATTCCATACAAAGGTACATGCTTTTTTTTCTGAGTTTTATGCTGCATGACCAGCATCAATTGTGTTGCAACGTAATGTGACCGAGTACTCGTCTCAAAAGAATCTGTAGGACCTAATTGTTTTAAATGGGACTTATTCAGTCTATATTATCATCAGCACACTTAAACTAACTGACATAATTGTGTTAATCTGACATAGAAATTGGCTCAGACCTTGTTTTTAAAACTCCCATGTATTAAATGTACCGGGCAGTTACTTTTCTAGCAATCAGAAGCTGAGACTGTATTCTCATATATAGTAAGGCTTAGTCCAGATGCAGTTACAGTACCAGCATGTTACATCACATGCAATCCTAAAAGAACCTGTTCTTTTCCAAATCAGGTCTGTATTGCCATGTTTCTGGGTCTTCTGTTAAATGACTTATTAAAGGTAATATAGGAATCATGGAAACTTCAATACTTGGCTTCCATGAGTTACATGACTAAAATAGGAAAAAGGCTCAAGAATGAGTAGAATTTTATTGACTGTCCCAGTACGAAAATCCTTGCCAACCAAAAAATTCTAATGATCTGGACAGTATTGAACGAGAAACAAACGAGAGGATGGACCAAAAAAATAAACAAAAATTACAGTAAACTTGAGGATGCATCAGGGCTTAGCTGTATGGTCTGGTACAATAGATGTAACTAGATTTTCTTTTTGGGTAAAGCTGATAAGATAATTTTATTAACCATATATTCATTTCATCATCTGGGTTTAATTTAAATTCTTTGAACTACCCACAGACTTATTAACAAGAGAAATCATTTTAGTTAGATGCATGTGCTTTTATTTGAAGATGCTAACTAATTTCTTCAGGTGTAATGGTAAATGCAGATTTACTTCCTATGCACAATGCTTACTGTAATACTTGTCACCGTAAGAAGATCCTTGCAAAAATATTGAGTGCTCTGTGTCTTATGGAGCGTGAACGGTTATATGATCCTCCAGCTGATGACGAGATCAGATACTATCTGGTTATCAAGAAATTAATAAGATCTACCATCATCTTTTTTAATGCTTACTGCTATGGTATGTTGTAATACTTTTTTGCTTGTGTTTGAATCGTTGTTAGAAGCAGCGGCAGCAGTGCTTATGTTTTTTTTTGTTGTTCTTGCTGCTATTGTTTTTCTTGTTCTTATTACTAGTATTGTTATTATTTTATAGTTGCTATCATTAGGATCGCCATCATCATTATTTTAGGCGTTATGGTTTGTAGGAGTAATCATAAATATTTTTTTGAAGAAAAATAATTATAAATACTATTCCTGTTATTTTTTAATTTTTGTTGTTGTTGCTCTTGCTGCGAATCATTTTACATTTATACATTAACTTCTTTGTCAGAATCCACTGATGATAGAGCATTGAATTTTCCTTCACCATTTACTTTATTGCGGCGTATGGAGGATGCTGCAGACCTCAACAGTCATCTGACTCATCTTGTTTCATTTGTTTCAGATTTGGATATAAGAAATGGCAAGTGATGTGTTTTTTTTAGCAACTCAGTTACTCTCATTCCACTCTTCATAAATTTGCTTGTGACTTAATCAGTCAAGCTGTTTCGACCGTTCTTAATTAATAGCTTATGCAGGAGTTGAAATGAAACCTTTGATGGGCATAAAGGTTGAGGATCAAGCTGTTACTTATAAGATTAACATGGGCAAAGAGAAAGAAAATGGCATGCGCAGCAGGTTTTTTTACTTGCACAAGTTCTTTCAGGCCCTTGCTGATCTTTGATCTTCAGAATTTGGAGCTTGTGCTCCTCTTGCAGAAGAGATGATGTCTTATACCCATGCATGGGAATTAGCCTACACGCAGCTGTCCGTGAAGGAAATTGAAGGTATTTTGCAAGTAATTTGTTTGTCCAAGCTGTTCATGTCTATGCCCATGCATAAAAAACTAGCCTTTTGTATTTAGTTTCCACTTCTTTTTCACTGATTTGAGATGGTTCACTCATATGGGTTTCATTAAAATATTTTCCATTCTTTTTACTCATTGATTGCACATGCCATCTTCATTGTAAGTGGTTGCTTTATATTCATTAAAACCTTTTCACTCATTAGAACTTTAGCAATATATACATATATATATATATATATATATATATACGTAGAGATACCATGAGCTAAAGCTCACGGAGGCCTCCGTGAGCTTAGCTCAAAAAATATATTAAATGATATTCAAATTTTGATTTTTCACTCTCATTAAATTCTTCATATTGAAATCTTATGGGGTACAAAAATTTGAGATGTTTTGAGTTTTCTAAATCACTCTTTTTAATTTTTGAAAATCAGCTCCAAAAATAATAATAAAATATTCAATATTTATACATTATTTTCAAAAATTGAAAAGAGTGACTTAAAAATTCGAAATATCCCAAATTTTTGTACCCCATAAGATTTTCAATATAAAGAATTTAATGAGATTGAAAATCAAAATTTGAGAGATCATTTGATATTTTTTGAGTTAAGCTCACGGAGAGGCCTCCGTGAGCTTAAGCTCACCGTAGATTTACTCTCTCTCTATATATATATATAGTAAAGACACTGTGAGTTTAAGTTCACGGACGCCTTCATTGAATTTAACTTAAAAAGCATATCAAATTATCTCTAAATTTTAATTTATCATCCTCATTAAATTCTTTATATAAAAATTATGGGATGCAAAACATTAGAGTGTTTTGAGTTTTTAAAGTCATGATTTTTAATTTTTAAAAATCAGCTTTAAAAATAATAATAAAATATTTAATACTTGAACATATTTTAAAAAATTAAAAACGGTGACTTAAAAATCTCAAAACACTTCAAATTTTTGCATCCCACAAAGATTTTCATATAAATAATTTAATGAGCATGATAAATTAAAATTTGGAGATGATTTGATATGTTTTTTGAGTTAAACTCACGAAGCCTCCGTGAGTTTAAGCTCACGATATCTTTACTCTTTCTCTCTATATATATATATTTGCCTTTTTTAGCCTCGCTGGCCAAAAATTTCAAAAAATTTAGTCCCACTCTGATTATTCAATGAACTTCCTTTTTCGGGATCAGGAGTAGTTGCTTTAGATTCTATCTATATATAACATAGCATCTTCTGCTAGATGTATAAAATAATTTGTAGATTATCAAACAATATGGTTAAGAAAATATGGCCTAATTTGGTACCATTCAAGATGTGATTCTGGTAGGGAACCTTGGTATATGAATTGTCTGATACTAGTGGATAAAGATAACAGAAATATAACCGAGCTAAACTAATTCCTTTAGTTATACTGAAATAAGAATATAAAGTAATTCCGAACAGCCTTAGTTAACAATGATCCTCATTCTTCATAATCTTAAATTTCTAAACTATAATCTCATTAACCACTCAGGAAATATTAGAGCACATTTGGCTAGTTTTTTGCACACTAGCAACAAACATGAACACCTCAAAGAGAAACTAAAGCTTAATTAAACTAACGAGAATATATGGGTGCAGATCACGTTTAATAGGTGCTAAACTTAACTAACTTTAAGAATTTGCTTATAGAATTACTTTCATGTGAACCAACAGATGAAGCAATTAGTCAATTATGTGACAAAAATCCTCCCAACCAATAGATGAAGCAATTAGTCAATTATGTGACAAAAATCCTCGCAAAGCCCTGTTGAAAAGTCGGGAATCCTGAGCACAATTCAAAGTTTAAAGAACTCCATAAATCTAAAAAATCTCACAATATTGGATGAAAATTTTCATCAGAAAAAGCACAATTGAGGTACATGTTGAATTACTTCTACTGTTTACAAGTTGAGCAAATAGTATGGGACATAAGAACTAGGGTTTGTCTCGGCAAGAATGAGAAATACACAAGAAAATGATATCCCTGATGGAGAAAAGTGACAAGGAAGAGAGAAGGTCATATGTTTGCTTTAAGTAGTGAGATAGAGTAGGTGTCATTTGTTTCCATCTTGAACTTCCACTGGACAGATGAAGGAGGGAGAGAGCAGCAATGGCGATTGTTGTCATGAGAAAAGAAGAGAGGAAAGAGCTAGAGGGAGAGAGGTGGGGGAAGGGTTCAGAGAAAATAGTAAAGGCATCATGTTTTCCTGTGTAAGTTCAAGAACAGAAAATAGTAGAAGACAAATGGGAAATAATCCACTGATGTTAATTTAGCATCCTGTAAAGTTTTGACATTAAATGCACAAGTATGTTTGGGGAAATGTTGGTCCTTTCCTGCATTTTCTCATGAATCAAGCATGCTCTTAGTTCCGCTTTATTGTTTCTTCACCAAGATAATTTCTATAAATTGATCTTTGTTCAGGTAAAGTAAACATATGCTTGGACCAGCTGATTAGCCTTTTCCTTGAGAGGATGCAACTTGAGAAGAACAATATCCAGAGGTACTGTGCAAGTATAGCAAGTCTTATTCTTGAGAAACTATCCATTGGTATGCATTGCGATGCTCTGGAAAGACAAGCATGTATTATAAGATACGGTATTTTTGGTTGGGAGCAGAATATGGTAAAGTTTCGACGGGAGCTAGTGAAGAGATATTGTAAAGCATTGACTACAATTGAGGAGCTACGAGAGTATATTTCTTCTGTAGACCAGTGTGTGTACATAGTAAACAATGTGCATTTGTTTTTAATAAACCTTGATAAAGTACCCCAGAAGTCTTACTGCATTCGTGGATCAAAAGATACTGAATTCTACTGGGACGCTCTCCATGCTTTGAGCCTACTGGAATATGGTATGTGCATTCTAGCGTTTTAACTACTTGGAACATATGTATCATCTTAATACATATGAAAGAAAATATGCAAACTGGAAGATGAACTGATAGTATGTTGCTATTTTTGAGTGTCCAAAGAGGTTATCATTGATTAGCTGTAAACATTTTAGTTAGAATATCACCCCAAGAATTGGCAATTATTTGCAGTTTTGCTCCTTAGAACCTTTTTAATCACAAATGTTAATATTTTTGCAGAAATTGGAATCTTCATAATTATTGATGTATACTTGTTTTCTTTCTTTCATCACCAAAAACCAGAAGTACATACCTATTTTTGATCATTTCCTTTCTTCCGGCTAATTACTACAACAGATTATTTGTACTGCACTGTTGCATAACTTGCAAATGAAAACCTTGTAGCTGTCATACCATAATATGCATCGTTGAATTTAAATATTTCTATAATAGGTTTTTCAATATCATAGAATAACTAGATATTTTGGAAATAGAATTAATTGACAATAATATCACATAGAAATGATATACCTGGTATTACTTATTGAATCTATCTTTCTCAAATGTAAACAATTATTTGAAACCCAATATAGAATGGGCATAAAATGCAAGTGAAAGTTGCGATAAGTTGCTACGTTTTTTTCTAGATCTGCAATTAAGTGGGCAAAAATATGAATTTTGACCAAAATGTCAGAATAAATAAATGAAAAATTAGTCAACAACACATGCATCTGCATGTTATTTGGAAATGCTACAGTTTATTATCCAAATAATATGACATGAACTAGTTTAGTAGCATTGACTGGCTGCAGTTACATTCCCTTGTTGGTGGTTCCATAATATATATATATATATATTTTTTTTATTTCAGGTACTTGCAATTCTAATGTGTTTCCAGAGCTGAGCATGTTTACAGATCCTAGGAAACAAGGTATATGCTTAAGATCAGTGTTAGTACCAAACATCAACAGCAGTTGTCCTAGGTTATTGCAGTAGTGGAGTCATCGAGTTTATATATATATATATATATATATATAGAGAGAGAGAGAGAGAGAGTTAATCTATTGTGAAAATATTTGCATTTCGAGTCTAAGTGCATACGGCTCAAATTTTATCGTAACACGTCCGAAATTCAAAATTATCATTCTCATTAAATTATTCATATAAAATATTAGGGAATACAAAAATTTGGGGTATTTCGAGTTTTCTAAGTATTTATTTTGG
Organism: Schoenoplectus tabernaemontani; assembly: GCA_037127355.1. NCBI lineage: Eukaryota > Viridiplantae > Streptophyta > Magnoliopsida > Poales > Cyperaceae > Schoenoplectus > Schoenoplectus tabernaemontani. The sequence continues at coordinate 455,239 of CM073758.1, read as the reverse complement.
ATTTTTGAAAATCAGCACTAAAATAATAATAAAATATTAAATTGTTGTTGCTGATTTTCAAAAATCTAAAACAAATATTTAGAAAACTCAAAATAGCCCAAATTTTTGTATCCCCTAATATTTTAATATGAAGAATTTAATGAGAATGATAATTTTAAATTTCGAACATATTATGATAAAATTTGAGCCGTATGCAATTGAGCTCGAAAATGCAAACGTTTTCACAATAGTCTAACTCTCTCTCTCTCTCTCTCTATATATATATATATAGTTAATTAGTTAGGCTATGGCGTTATGCATAACACAGATCGAGCTCGTGTTATGAATCGGTTTTTTATTTTAAAAAACTAAATAGTTGATCTAAACCGTTCAAAATATTTTCCGCATAAATATCTAGTTGGAGATCAAATTTTATAATTTTATAAAAATTTTACTTTTTTTTAGATTGTTAAAAAATCACTAATTTTGAATGACTTATAATAATTAAATCAAGTGTTTTTTTAACTATCTAAAAAAATTCTAAAAAAACATGAAATTTAAGCTACAACTAAATATTCATACCAAAATATTTTGAGCAGTTCAGATCAACCATTTAGACTTTAAAAACGAATAATCGATTCTTAGCACGGAAGTGATCATGCACTTCCCTATTATGTATAGCACCGTGACCCAACTCTCTCTATATATACGCTTTTCTTCCCAAAAGAGTAAAAAGTTTTAGAAACTTCTAGCTAAAAATAACTACTAGAAACCTACTACTGACTAACTATATCTAAGATTATTGGTACCAATCCTGTATCAAGATTAGCCATACTCTGCAGTACCAATACCATATTCAGGGGAGGGTCTACCCTTCCTGTGTCCATACAAGAAAAACCCAAAATTGACCATTCAAATCATGTCATGCATGCACACATAAGCAAAGTAGTAAAAAAAAATACATAAAAACACTAAAATAATCCCTTGATGCCATTGAATTTCAGGTTACATCATTCTTCTCTGTAAATATTTTAATTCATTGTCTTTACTTCTCCATAATGAGAATAATGTATTTTAATTCACTGTCTTTACTTCTCCATAATGAGAATAATGTATTTTAATTCACTGTCTTTACTTCTCCATAATGAGAATAATGAATTGAAAGTTATGACAGTTTGGAAAGATGATACTTGTGCCCTTTAAAAAAATGATTTATTTGAATCTAAATTGTCAAATAAAACACCACAGAGCATATTCAAGCAACATTTCCTATCTACCCTATCTGAAGACAATAAATATTCTCAAAACTCCTCCAAAACATCCCCCAATATATAAGGTCCTTCAGAATTGCAAGTTTAGAACTTTCGCCAGAATTGAGCAGCAAAATAATGGAGTACATCATGAATCACAAAAATTGAGCCCAATTATAACTTCCAAGTTAGCCTTTTTTTTTTTTATGAAAGCCCTCTTTATATTAGATGTCGGATCCGATGCCTAATTTTTTCAAGATGTCAATGTTCTCTCCTCAACATGTGTTGAGATTTGAACTCATGACTTTAGCAGTAGTGACGGCTTCATTGACCATCCATACTGGACACCAAGCTAGCATTAGTTAGGATCCTATTTTTAAAAGCCAACCAAAGTGACTCTTATAACCTCATATATATGATTCTAAAGAGAAGTGTACATTATATTAATTTTGGTGATGGCTCTAATATCCCGAATTTATAATCCCGAAATACTATTTTGAGTTCCTCATATATGTCCTCTCCAACTCTTAAGAACAAGTGAAAACTATTTTGCAGAATTAAAAACACAACTAATTTGATCCGAAGAGGGAATAAAATTTCTCAAAAAATAGTTCTCTATTGAACATAACAGAAATTCCAAGTGTTCCCTCTCTTATCTTTCAATACACTATCGCTACTTCAATTTATACTAGTAGGTCCATTTAATGCACCTACAAGCCTACTCTCTGACACATGTGACTTATTAACAGATTTTATCTTTGATACTTTTTCTCGAGCTCTATTCTTCCAAGTTCATTTTCTCAATTTCTCCATCTCGAGTTCTTTCTTCTCGAGCTATCATTCTCTAGCTTGGGTTATGCTTATTGCTGTTTTTCTTCGAGTTCTTGTTCTTGGGGATTCTCGAGCTTGGGTTTGAGATTTGGTGGCTATAACTTTCAACATCCTCCTTTAATCTCGAGTCTCGAATATCTTTCATCTCAATCATCTGCTTGTAGTTTTTGAACAAAGGCTTCACTAATGTCTTAGTGAAAATATTTGAAGTTTGGTCCTCTCCCTTATCCTCGACCATGACCTCCTCGGCCGCATGCTTGTCCCTTTTGTTGGACATACATCACCTTGGCCTGCAAAGTTTTCTCGAGCTATCTTCTGAGTTCCTCATCTCAATTTCCCTATCCTGAATTTCTTCTTTCTCGAGCTCGAGTTTGAGTTGCACTTGTTGCCGCTGCTCTTCGGGTTCTTATTCTCGGAGATTTTCGAGCTCAGTTTTAAGACTTTGTGGTTATAAATTCCAACACATTAAGCACCGAAAAAGACCATTTGAATTCAAACTCCTAATGCGCACTGCAAGGACTGATAGTGTAACTTTTAAACTTTGCCAAAACATATAAATTTTTCAACTTTTTTCTAGTCTTTTTAGTTCGTGTCCCCCTCCCTCTACATAGTGAAATATGATAATTTTTATAATTCTACACTTGAGACAGTTTATATACACTCGCATATACAGTTGTTTTGGAGGTTCAGCATGAAACTAAGACAATGAATTATTTTTGTTAAAGGACAAGGAGAAAGCGAAAGTGAAAATGTAAAAACATTGAGGGGCATTATAGCAGATCTTAGATCTATCGGAGATTCAAATATAAAACCAGACGCCGAAGAGATACAACTTATGCACATGATTTGGCAAAAAGCATCATCTACTGCTCACTACTTCTTATGTGCAATGGCATTTAGGCAAAGACTTTCCACCACTGAGCACCAGATTTTGCCCGGTGTTACATCTGGTATAGTTTTACAAATTCTATCTTTATTACATTTTGTGAAGCATTGTGATTCACTGTGGTTGAAATCAATTTTTTGAACCATAAAAATAATACATGAATGAAAAATTCCTCATTTGAATATTTTTCTAAAGATGGGAGCAACTGCCACTATTATTGGTTATCAATTATTAAGAAGGACAGTTATTGAAATGAATATAGGATTTACAATTTAATTTACAAGCATTTAGAGAATTCATGCACAAGCATTCCAATTATGATGAATCAGAAATTGTCTATTCTCTGTCACCATAAGCCGCAACTCTAGAAGAAAAAACTTCTCTTTTTGCTTTTACAAATAGAAACACATTGTTCATATGAGGTTGACAATAAGACTTCTCCTTGTATAAAATATTTTCATTATATGAATATCTATGACCTTATAATATATGAGGAGGTTCTAATACCACAAGTTTTGTCTACTATAAGGGTGTGTTTGGATCGTACAAAGAATGACGTAAGAATAGAGGAATTGAGAATAGCAAATGAGAATAGTGAAAAAAAAAATGATTTTTCGGTTAACGCGAGGATAGTAAAAAGGTGATGCTATTTCGAATGGTAGAAATATTGTTTGGATTGTTTGTTTAGAATAGTAATGGAGAGTTGGGAAGAGAAGCAACTATTCCATCCCCACCACGGAATAGCAGAATAGCAACTATTCTCACTGTTCTGAAACAGCAGATTTGCTTTTGGATACACAATTGCTATTCCTATCTGGGAACAACAACTATTCTGCTATTCCTGATCCATCAAAACATACCCTAAGATGTCACAAACTCACTTTTGAATTCATATTTTAAAATTTAATACTCAAATTTTAAATCCAAATTATTGATCTTGTTAATTTTTATGATATATGTATGTTTCTAAAATTTTATGATTTTTGAAGTTCATTTTGTACTAGATCAAATGAGAATAAAATGAATGAATCTAATTAATTATGATTAATTAATATGCATTTATTTTGTTCTCATTTGATCTAGTATCAAATGAATACAAAAAATCATAAAATTTTAGAAGCACGCATCTACCATAAAATTAATAAAGTCAGCATTTGAATTTGAAATTTGAGTCTTAGATTTTAAAATGTAAATTAAAAAATGAGTTGGTGATATCTTATAACACACAAAATTTATGACATTGGAACATTTTTCATAATATATTTTATATTGTTTCCTTTATATGTTGAATAATAAAATACTTAGGTATCATGACTAATTGGTGTTTCTTTTAATTTTTCCAAATTCACAAAAAAAAATGGAAATAATGAAAATTTTGATTCTGAAGAGGTGACCCTTGGATAATCTATTTTCTATACAAAGCTTCTTGACTATGCTTGTTTCAATCAAGAAATGAAGAGACATTACCATTCTATTTCATGTGATTGTAGGGGAATCTACCAACACGAGAATGAACGACAAGAGATATTTTAATATTGAACAAAGAACTAATCTGTTTCCAAGTTCAAGGCGTTACATGTTTAATTTCATGTGTGCCTTGCGTGCCTATAAAGATGGTTTACTTGAAAAGCTCGAAGATCAACAGAAGCTAGCTCATAACTCTAGTTAGAATATGTTAGATTTTTATCCTATTTTTATATTCTTTTATATTTTTGTTTAAATAAAATGTTATGCCAATTACTTTTTAGTAAAAAATATGTGATAGTACGTACTAAATGACTTTTAAGATTTAATAACATACAAAATTCAGTGGAATAAAATTCCTTGGACTAACATTAATGTTGTAATGTACCAAAGGATACTTATATTAACTATCACTCTGAAAGGATTCTAATATTAATGATGAATGCTGCATAACGGAACGGAACAAGTTGCTCTCTTCAAACGTGAGGCGACAAGAGCGAGGAAACACAAGGAAAATCTAGTTGAGGAGGTCATGCTGCCGGCCTCCCCCGCTCCTCCGTCTATCCCGTCCCTCTTCTCCTCCTCCTCCATCTATCCTCCTTGAAATACAAGCAGTCATGGATCCTTCCTCTCACCATCGTAAATCTAGGGTTTCTTCCACCTCCGTCTCTGTACCCCGACTTTCACCGCTACCTCCGGCCTTCGCTGTTAGCTCCGACTTCCGTCAATCCCAACCTTTGTTATTATTTATGTGATCTACAGTCAATCATGTGATGATTATACTTAGCTTATACATTAGGATGATTATATATGATTGTTTACCCTTAAAAAGTTTCAAGAGTAGAACAACTGATCAATTAAGAATAAGTATCAATTATCAGTGATAGATCATAAGAAGAGGGGAAAAAGAAAGCAAGAAAGAAGGGCCACCAGTCAGAAGAAGTCGCTGCTGAATTTCGGATCAATTCTATTTGTCCCACAAGAAAATCCTAGGCACAGAACCATGATATAAATACTCCACTATCCCCTGTCCACTTGATGTGGGTGACATCCAAGAGACTCAAGAGAGAAGGGAGATCACTTGGATATCACCCATGTGATTGTATTTCTCTGACAAGCGGGACCCACCTGACAGTCCCACACAAGCAGCTTCAACTGCCTAAACCTAGCCTATCCACTAAATCTGATCAAGTCGGAACAAGGATTAAGCATTAATCCACAAGAAAATTCTAGACAAGGGGCTGAGGTATAAAAGCCCCGTCACTTCCTGTTCATTCAAGGTGGATAATCCTTAAGAGATTCAATCAGACACAATAGAAATATTCTACACACCGAGACGACGCTAGGACATCAACTTGATCGAAGAAATGGAGCTCCGACCGCCGAGATCGCCATCTTGCACGAATCCTGAGGCGTCGATGAGTTGAAGACGCAGAGGAGATCATCTGCATGACTTTTGAAGCGTTTATCGAATCCCAAGTGCATTTAAACATTTAAATAAAAACTATGCACTAATCTCAGCACAATCCAACGGCCCAAATTAAAAGCAGCATTTAAATTGCGATCCAACTGAGAGCTGGCCCAACTATGAGAAATAAAAGGAAAATCGAAATGGGCCCATCAGAAAAAATTAAAGGGAAATTAAATCTCGGTCCAATTCACAAAGCCCAGTTCGTAATTAATAACATAAAATTAAAAAATAAAAGTAGATAAATCATTTGGAGGTCTTCCCAAACTCTAAATTGATTCAAATTTGTCTCTAATTTTTTTTTCATAGTATTTTTCTATGTAAAAACATTTCAATTTTAAAAATCTTATTGTACAGAAATAATTTAAAAGCAAAAGGACTTTATTTGTTTTTTTTTTTGTTTGATCAAGATTTGACTTGTTATTTTGGATATTATAAAAATCCTAAAAATCTAAATAAAATTATGAATAATAGCCAACTATTTTTTTATTATTTTTGTAAGTGGTTTTGTACAAAAATAAAGGGAGTTAAGAATGAAAAATAAATTCACCTTTGTAATTGAGATAATAATAAAGGGTATTATCTTAATAATAAAAGTCAATAATAATATAATAATTCTTTGGCATTTTAGAAGTGATTAAATAAGCCCACATAAGGGGTATAGAGCATTAGAGTAATTTTGCACAAGTAATGCAACACTCAGAACAGTCAATTAATAACAGTTAGAACAAGAACATCCTGATACCTGCCAAGAAGACAACTGGGACTGCAACATCAACACAACGAGTGTGATGACTTCAAAGAAGAACATTATGATATTTGAAGAAGTGACATCATGATTCTGAGATTGATGATCCATCGATCATCAATGCACTGGCTACCTCCCAAGGCTTATGGTGCACAGATGTTGGACTGATCTGCTTGTAAGCTCATAATCTGACTAGATTAAATGAGTTGAGCTGAACTGTCTAGAAACTCACTCTCTAATAAACCTGTCTCAATATTAGACCAACCAAGAGCTCCGAGTCTAATTTTGTGTACAAGGTAGCCCTGAATCTATGAATTAACCAAGTGCTCATAATTTATGATCTAGGAGGTCAAGTAAGACAACTGTAGGGACTCTGTCCACTGTTCATGACTTGACATACTAGCAAGACTAAACTGATATGTTTGTAAGTTTATCTTCTAGTCTATGAGATTGAACTGACATGTCTATAAGTTCATCTCCTAAGTAACAAGATTGAACTGATCTGTTAGTAAGTCCAGAGTGCTTTAGTGATCCCGTTATCGAAGCACTTGACCACTCGACCACTTGATTAACATTTAGCTATAGTATTTACTTCTTCCTTTCGAGATCCAGATGTGCCTCGAGATTAGTAGCCTAGGATAATTAACGGTGGGGGCTTGCGCCCACCGAAATCTAAAAGGATCCCTAATTAACAAACCCCCTGAATGTGCATCCTAATGGGTCTGAGCGGTGAATTCAATCGACACTAAATAAATACACGATCGGGAGAGATATCCGTGTCCTTCATCCGCATCTCATCGCCCATAACGGTGCGGAACACGCTTAAAAGGGTCGCACAGTTATCAATTACATCCATAATCCAATTGATACATGTAAGTTTATCCATCAATAATAAAGGGATAAATGAGTTTATTCTGTACCCGATCTAGAGGTCAATACAGACAGGCTCGGTATCTGTATAATATCACGGTTACTTAAGTTATGTTCTGTATTAAGTAAGAAAAAACAATGTATAGAATAAGTACAAAAGGGTGATGTAAAGGTTTTTCTTTTCTATTATTATACTTGGATGTTGTGTGAAAGAAAAACGATTATAATTAGGCACTTTATAATAGAGATTGAAAAAGTATAAAAATATAAAGAGTTAGTGGATTATTTCCCCGCGCTACAGAGGAAGTGACGAGAAAATAACAAGACAAACAATCATCATCCACAAAGCATAACAAATGTCAATCAATGTGCAATATCCACGAAAACATCCTGTACACAATTACAAGTGTGGCAAATTAAAGAAAGAAGAAAAAAAGAAAGAGCAAAAGATACAACAGTGCAATCTAAAAGTCCAAGAAGTGAGACTCTAGCTCAAATAATACGGCACTGGTCGCATCCAAGAAGGCACAAAGAGCGCGCCTGTTCTCCTCTGAAGCTGCCTCAAAGTCCAGGAACTGATAAAAGACCCTATCCCGAGCACTTAGGTAAATCTACAAGTTCGGGAGACATCCCGCTAGATACTTGGAGAAACCCTCGATCGACAATCGGTGATCCTCAATTTCCTGCACAAGTAGTCGAGCGGGCTCACCACTAACTCTTATGGAGCATAGAGTGGCACATGAAGAAATCTGCCGAAGGTAGCGGAGTCGATCAGCCTCCAAGCGCATGCGCAGATCATGGACCTCCAACTCATGCTGGTACACCAGGTAACTTACATCCTGGTAAGCCCTGAGCAACTCGTCACACCTCCTAGAGACAAAGCCACTCGAAAGATGAGTCGCGGTGAGTAGAGCCGGTGCGATAGCGTCCCGCATCAGGCCGTGCCAATCAAAGGAGACATCCTCTAGCAGAAAGTCTAGGATCTCGATATCCAGCGGTAATCACGAAAGAAGGTGTCTCGAAGTGAGTCCACCAAATCAGCCAGGGTAAGTCTCACGTCCCCCAATGTAACATCTGCAATATAAAGAAGTACATCAGACAACCTGCCACAATAAAAGAGAAATGAAAGTAGAGAAGGTCTGACCTAGTGTCTCGTCGTCTGAGACTGGCAAGACTGATGTAGAAGCAGGCACATCGGTCGTCTCAGGAGGACCCGCAGGCGCGCTGGGCCCAACTGTAAAATAAAACAAAGGCGTAAATGCAGTGAAGAGAAAGCCATAATAAAATAACAAAGGAAGCAAGAAGTATCAGGAGAAATGTGAGTCTCAGCAAGACTCTCTTTGGCCGAAATATCCGCACCTTGGCTATCGAGTAGTTGCTTCTCCAGCCTAACCCTCCTCCAGCTCATAGTCATACTCAATTGCGGTCCTGCTCAGTCAAATCCTCCACCCAACCATCTCTAGACTCGGGTGTGACTGCACCATCCACAATCAGAAGAGGCCGCTCGTCAAGAGATGTAGAGATGTGACATAGCTCTCCCTTAATCAATACTGGCTCGTCGCATGTGAGCTCGACGGTCAATGGACTCTCCGGCTCGAAAGAGACCTCTTCTGACCTCATAAGAGTGAGAACAGGCCCCAGGACTACCTCAAAAGAGTCGTTGTCTCTAGTAGACACCAATAAGATGGATAAAGAAGCAGGGTCGTCCTGAAAGGATTCTAATCAATGTGGCGACGCCATATCATTATAGTCAGCCTCAGACCCTATAAAATCTATGCGTCAAGATGAAGATACAAGCATAGGCTAATAAACAAATATTAAAGGGTGCACGTGAAGTTGCGATAGCAAGGTCGATGCAGAACCCGAAAAGAACAACATCCGCTGATGCTGGGAAGTCCGCTAGGATGTCGTCTCGGGCTATCTCGTGCGCTAAAAAATGAAAAACAAACCCTAATTAGAGCTATGAATAAACCATAATCGCCAATGCGAAGTGGTAAGAATTCATGACGAAGGCTGATAAAATAGTCTAAGTCATCCGGCTAACCCCTAAGAGGAGGAGAGTCTTTGGAAGAAGGCGCTACATCAATCAAAGATCTGTAAGCGATCCAGCCAAGTGATGAGAGACCAATCTGGTGCGAGCTAGTCTCAGATGGTCATGAATGCGGTAAAACCTAAAGCGAGCGTCTTTAGGAGTCAGAGAAGCAAGCTCTATGCCGCCAAATCACTCAAAATAGGCAAGCTAGTCCTTAAGTCTGATGACAAGGATGGGTGATACATACCAGACCAGTGTATGTGTAACCACCCGCTAATGTAGTGCCAAGGTACCAACTCTCTACAGAGCGAGAAGGATCGCATGAAGATGTCAAGCCTCGTAAACTCCTGTAAATATTAGCCAAGACAGGCACGGCCAATGAAATCCTCTCACTGCGAGCAATCTGACTCACCATCACAAACACCAAAGGGTGGATGGTGTGAGCCCCGGAACTGGGAAGTAGAAAGAAGTAAATCCACCAAGCAAGGAAGGCTGTCAGGAAAACCTCCCGGCATATGGCATGCGAACACAAGGTATCCTGCGGAAGAGTGGGCACATCGCAGTAAAGATCAGGGCATCCAGTGCCAAAAGGGTCGTGTGTGGAAGCACAACACTCGGGATGAGAACACAACTGATCAGTGAAGTAAGATATCCAAAACCAGAAAGGGACTAAAAGGTGTTGTTCCCTCAACTGATCGTAAATCCTATAAACCTCCCAAAGAGAAGCTGGAAACAGGGAAATGTCTCTCAAATCACCCTCTAATAACAAGAACTCATCGTAGTAATGGCCAAACAAAGGCAGGCCAGTCAACTGACGAATCTCCCACAACGTAGGAGTCAACTCCCGATCGTCAATGAAGAAGGTGTTGGTGGAATAGCTCCACCGCTCGCAGAAGGCACTGAGCCAAGGTGTGTCGATGTGGTACCAAAACATCGACAAGGAAATACAGCTGTACACACCCGAGCTGCAAAGGATATCCCTCTCCCATGTAAGCATGTAGCGGGTCTAATCCAACTAATGGTCATGATATCTAAGCGGAAAGCTGAAATCAGTATCGGCTCAACGAGAAGCCTCTCAATCAATCAACTCCTTACTAAGAAGATGGGTGAGAGGCGCTGCAGTTGTAAGATCTCGAGGCAGCAAAGGCGTGATGTCGTGAGGCCGCTCATCACGAAAAATCAGACCACCAGCTCAAAGGTACAAATGAGTGTCGCATGTAACCCTAACAGTAGGCGTAGCGCTCATGTCCTCCTCCAAAGCCGCCTCAAAATCTAAGAACTGGGAAAATGCTCTGTCCCGGCGCTCAAGTAAATCTGCAAGTTTGGGAGACGTCCCGCCAGATACCTAAAAAAGCCCTCAATGGACAATCTACGGTCCTCCAGCTCCTGCACAAGCAGTCGAGGGGGCCCACCACTGATTCCCATGGAGCGGAGAGTGGCACAAAAAAAAAACTGGCGAAGGTAGCGGAGTCGAGCAGCCTCCAAATGCCTGTGCAGCTCGTGGATCTCTAACTCATGCTGGCACACCAGGGAGCTCGCATCCTGGTAAGCCCTGAGCAGCTCCTCACACTTCCTCGAGATGAAGCCGCTCAAAAGATGAGGCATAGTGAGTAGGGTTGACGCAATGACATCCAACATCAACCCATGCCAGTCGAAGGAGATGTCCCCAGGCAAGAAATCTAAGATCTCAAGATTAGCGGGTAATCCCGGAAGAAAGTGTCTCGCGTAAGAAGGCTCGAGAGAGGCCTCCTCTGATCTCACAAGCGTGAGAACTGGACCCAGAACCACCTTAAAGGAGTCACCATCCCCAGTAGGCACCAGCAATATGGAAGGAGAAGCAGGACCATCCTGAAAGAAAGACTCTGATCGATGTGGCGATGCCATGTCATCATAGTTAACCTCAGAGCCTGTAAAATCTGTGTATCAAGGCGGAGATACAAGCACAAGCTAGTAAGAAAAACATTAAAGATGCACATGAACCTGAGACGATAAAGTCAGTGCAAAACCCTGAAAGAACAACATCCGCTGACGTTGATCAATTATGGATTAAAAGTTAATTCACAAGACTGGTCAGGTGTCAATGTTGCAAACATCTGATCAAGTCATGATTTGTAATAATTATTGACAAGTAATCAATTATTGATCAAATTAATCCCTAACAAATATCAATATAAATCTAATTGGTGTTTAATTAGGTGAGTTTTTGCAAGAGAATTTTATTTGACAGAGACGCTGAGCTACAGTTGAAATTGAGATTAATTCAAAGAAGAAAATAGAGTTTTCTTGATAAAAAAATAATTAGCACAAGGAAGCAGGGGGAAAATAAAAATAAAAAATTATAGAAGTGATCATCATGAATTTAGAGATTTTTATGATAATTTTAGAATTTTTGGACAAGTGGAGTTATTAAAATAAATTTAGGGAAATATAACTGATTAAATAGGCTGATCAAGAGATGAGATTTGATCAAGGCAACTCTAGGTACAATTTGGGGACAAAGACAGCTCTGGGTACAACTTGAAGACCAAAAATAGCAACATTCAAATTCAAACAGGAGAGTGGGTGTGCCACATGACGCACACCGAGTAAGCCACAACAACACCTAGTGCCACGTGTCACCTCTTTATTGGTCCATGTTAGTAAGTGGGCCCCAACACAGCTGAAACAGTCACAAAATGGGCCCCACTAAAGTGCCACGTGGCATCCTACCATTTGGCCACATCACCAGCCCATGCCACGTGGCATCACCACATCAATACACATCGGGGTCATATCTAGTCTAACCACCACATGTCAAGCTCACACCTCAGCATAATATAACACATGGCACCTTCTCATTGGTGCCATGTCAGCTAATGGTCAGGTCAATTAATGCTAATCTAAGAGATTAATAGATTAATACCTGACAGTGGGATCCAATATGCAGAAATATGAGTGTAGCGCGTTGAGGTGGAATGCCAAACTATTCTACTTACTCATTCTATTCAAAGCAGTTAGATTTAAAAGGGAAATGAGAAGAGAATGAACCTGGTTCTTGTGAGTTGTCTCGCTGCTCCTCTCTTCTTCTCCGCTTTGGCTCACGTGCGCCGGACGTATCCACATGCGAAAGGATCTCTCTCCCTCCTTCTTCTTCACGCCATTGCTCGATCCAAGCACAGTTCGTGTTTTCCTTTTCTCTTGGCGCCTCACCATAACTAAAAGTGATATGAAGGAGTAGCAATGATTAGGCGATGGGACAAGAGATGCTACCAGATCAATTGAGAAAATGAGATGAATATAAGGTGAAATCGAGAAAGTACCCGAAATTAAGCGAAAGGGAGAAGTTCAATTGGTGATCTAAAGATCAAATTGCGTTGCAAAGTAAATTCTTTGAGGTAAGACGACACCAATGGAGATAAATTAGTGAAGCGATTGGATGTATAAGATGCGAATTTGATTAGAGATTGAGAATGGGACAAAAGCAATCTCAGTGAAATTGAAATTGACAAATGAATTAAATGATGTTCAAACTAGTTGTGAAGTGTTTAAATAGGGGCTAACAGCACTGGGCCCACTCGCTAGTTGAAATACATGAGTAGTCGAGAATGTGAGTCAATTGAATTAGCTACATAATCAAAGGTAGTAACAGAAAACGGTTAAGCGATTCAGTAACAAACACAACTGCATCCTCATTGTTGATTGAAGTGGAATGAAGGGCCAAGATCAATCCAAGCTGACAATCCGACTCAGAGGCAACCAACCAATCAAATCCATTGAAGCAATCATGTGAAGCCTATATAAACCGGACTGAAAATTAAGCACAGGAGGCCAATTGAAGAAGAGAAACTAGTACATAGCAAGCACACACTTACACATCTCATTAGTGATCAATTACTGTAAAGAAGAGAGAGATTGAAATAATTAACAAGAAAGATAATTAATTTGTATTTTCTGTGGAGATTGAAGGTGAGTGAACATGTGAGACTGTCAAAACGAGTCGAAAAATGGGCACACTGCCTCCAAGACTGTCGAAAATGAGTCGGAGCACAAAATGGAAAAATTGACACATCAGCTACAAGATCGCTGAAAATGAGTTTTGGAGTGCAAAACTTGAAAAGTGAAAAGTGAAAAGTGAAAAGTGAACGCTCCAGTCCTGAAATTGTCGAAAATTAGTGCAGAAGCGCAAAACGTAAAAACTAAACATAAATATTCCAAAATCGTTGAAAACGAGTATGAAATCACAAAACTAGAAAAATGAGACTACTAATCGGTTGAGCGAGTTTAGAAGTTTTTTATGGCTTCTTTTATGGCAGCTCAAGGAGTGATTAAGTATGAATGAAACTGTTCAAACAAATTAATTCGTACGAGTTTCTACTTTCAGCGATTTGTGCAACATTTAAAGAGAGAATATCCACAGGTGGACCTGCCAAGCAAGCAAGTAGAGAGAATCAATTCAGGCGGGAATTTTGATGCAACACCTATATGCAATGCTTTGGGGCTTGGTTGTACCATTAATTATGACACGGGTTCCTCCCCTTTATGTCATCGCCATATTATTTAAATTTGTGAAATCAATTTAGTTTTAATAATCCAATTTAGAAAAGATTCTTTACATAATCAACCAGACCAGCGATCACAGTCATAAATCCATTCTTTACGCGATGGGTTAATCTTTTGACCTACTGAATTTTAATGTTCATTCAAATTTAGTCACTAAATTTTCATTTATCTATTTTTAATCATTGAACTTTAATGTTCATTTATATTTAGTCATTCTCATTAGTTTTTTCATTCAAAAATAATTAAAAAACTAATGGGAGTGGTGAAAGATAATTAAATATTAAAATTTAGTTACTAAAAATGAATAAATAAAAATTCAATAACTAATATGAACAAACATTAAAATCTACTGATCTGTTAGCAAATTAACACTTACACAATGCTTGACTATCCATTGCAGCATGACTTTTCGACATTTGCAAGTGATTAAACTAAAGAGACTAATGATGAGTGGATGTAAAACCAGTCAATATTTTAATGAATTACCTGCGGGTTATCACTGTGTATCAAAAAAAAAAAAAAAAAAAAAACTCAAAGGTCACTCTCGTCCGCTAAAACTTGGACAAATTCGGATAGTTACAGTTTTCACCAAGTGGAGTTGACAAATACAAACCAGAAGCTGAAGGCCTGAAGCTACATTTCAGGGTACACAACTGAGGACACTTGGAAATGCGCGTGGGGGCTGCTGCCCGCTGAACTTGTCAAAGTTTTTCTGTATGCCAATCACTAACTGGAAATACTATAGCGGCTCATATCGGACCCAATATCAAGAGGACGGTGTCACTACAGAAACATCCAGTTAAGTGAAACACATTAATGTACTCGAAGAGAAGCGCGTATGATCCTGATTCGAGGATGCTCCCGTAGGGCATTACGATTCACAAAGCATTTATTAAATGAAAACGTTCTCAACGCATTTTCCAGTTTTTTTAATCTCAAAAAAGCATTTTCCATCGTCTCTTCCCTCTTTCTCAACTCGACTCTCCATGATTAAAGGTCAGAGCATCTCGGAATTTCTACATAGCTCATTTTATTGTCGGGCTTGATTGCGCAAAATCACACGCCCGGCTTTTGTTCCCCCTTGGCGCGAATTTCACCGTTCTCAGGCCTTTCGACGTTTGATTTGTCCCAACATCTCCCGTGCTAAGTGCTTGTACCAGGTCTTTACAATCACTGAGAACAAGCACGGTGGCACATAACCGGTCTGGATTAGACGAAAAGCTTCCTTCATTGCCGCGGCTTTCATCAGGTACTGTTTCAACTTTCAACGGCTGTCTCAGTGATTGTACAAACAGAACATCTCATTCGGAGTTTGTTACCACATAAGCGATATCACTAAATTGTACGAAACAGAACCTCTCATCTGGCAGATTACAGTGGGCCACCAGTCCCAGCTGCAGAGGCCGAACCAGAATCTAAATTTGAGGGGTGCTGAGAATTTAATTGAATAGTTTATATATTTAAAATAAAATTATAGGTGGTGCCCAATTCCTAAATATCATACTAATATAAGCAAAAATTAATAAGTTTTACTAATTTGTATAAATTATGGTGGGTGTCGGGCCCCCTCCAGCACCCCCCCTGTCTCTGCTCCTGCCCAGCTGCATAGCCTGATAGATAATTCACAAACTTTTGAGCTGGTTGACCCCTAGTAATCGACTGTGTAAAATTTGAATTCAGTCTGTTAAAGCTCTGATTTTGATAAATTTTGGGGTTCTGCATGGAGAAAAAAATGTATATTTCACAGTTGCAAATTCCGATGCTATGCCAGATTTGGGAAAGTAGCAGTTTGTTATGTGTGAAAATGCATTGGCCAAATAGTATCTGGAGTTCTGCACAACTTCAAAAGTGCTTGAGCAATTATATTAGCTATTTTCCTGCAGCTTTATTTATATCGTAAAATTACACTTTATTTGTACTGGTTTGTAAATAGACTTTAGGTCTGTATAGTGTACTTGAATGGTGCTATGCAAACTCCTCATCCTTGATTGGATACATGAAAGGTTTTGAATTTTGTTTCCTTCATTGTTCACAGTGCAGCACACATTTCTATTGAAATTTGCGCTGTAAATGCTTTTGATAATGTCGTATTTTGTTTATATAAACTTATTTAACTGTCATAGATATTTACTTTAAAGTTTAACTAATTCCTACACATTGTTCTGTTTGGGTCCGCATCAGAAAAGGAAAACTTCAAAACAAAAAACCAACCTTTTCAATGGACCCTCTTGCAATTATGGCTACTGATATAGGAGAAGCATCCGATTGTGAAGTGGATGAAATCCGTTGTGAGAATCTGACAGAAAATGATGTTAGTGATGAGGAAATCGAGGCAGATGAGCTGGCACGCCGCATGTGGAAAGACAGAGTCAGGTTTCGCCGAATTAAGGAACGACAGAAGGTCATCTCCCAGCAGGCTTCAGTGGATAAGTCTAGTTCCAAGAAACCCATCTCTGACCAGGCTCTGCGTAAAAAGATGTCAAGGGCTCAAGATGGCATTCTGAAGTACATGCTGAAGCTAATGGAGGTTTGTAATGTACGTGGTTTTGTTTATGGCATCATACCTGAGAAGGGAAAACCCGTCAGCGGTGCATCAGATAACATTCGTGAATGGTGGAAGGAAAAGGTGAAATTTGACAAAAACGGGCCTGCAGCTATTGCAAAGTATGTGGCAGAGAATTTGGCCCTGGAGAATGGTCAGGTTGTTTCCAATGGAGGCAAGGGTCAACAGAGCTTAATGGATTTGCAAGATGCGACTCTTGGTTCGCTCTTGTCATCTCTGATGCAGCACTGCAGCCCGCCTCAGAGGAAATATCCATTAGAGAAGGGGGTTCCGCCTCCATGGTGGCCAAATGGCAGCGAGGATTGGTGGATTGGATTAGGTTTACAAAAGGGGCATATGCCACCCTACAAAAAGCCACATGATTTGAAGAAGATCTGGAAAGTAGGGGTCTTAACAGGTGTTATAAAACACATGTCGCCAAATTTTGAAAAAATAAGGACACATGTCAGAAAGTCAAAATGCTTGCAGGACAAGATGACGGCAAAAGAAAGCTTAATTTGGTTGGCAGTCTTGAGTAGGGAGGAGAGGTCCATGTTGCAGAATTTTTCGGCTGATAAAGATACAGGAAGAGAGAGGAAAAGGGACAAAGATAATGGATTTTCAGATGTGACTCAACATAGTGGCCAGGAGGAGAGGGGAGATGATGCATACACTTACAGTAGCAGTAATGAATATGATGTTGACAGGTCTGACACTTTGCCTGTTGCTGGTTCCACATTAGGAAAGGATAGTGAGAGCAGTCCTATACCAGCATCTGGTACTGATATAGGTGCTAATGCTGATGAGAGAGAGCAACAGGTTGTAATGTTAAAGGAGCAACCCGAGCCGAAGAGGAAGAAACCTCGGTTAGGTTGTTTATCTTCACTTGCGAGAAAACAAGTCATAAATCAGAAGGAGAGCCCACATGAGGACTTGGGAAGTGGTGCAATTCCTGATATGAACCAAACTAACTTCTCCGAGATGGCAAATAACCCATTATTTCTGCATGCTTCAGGGGGCAATAATCGCAGCAATACCAGTAATACTGACTACCACAATAACAACAATGATAACAACAATTTTATTAGTGCAAATGTTGGTACACCTCAGAGTATGTATACAGGCGCACATACATTACTGCAACAACAGCCCGAAAATAGCCGGTTCCAATTAGGTAACAATACCGGGTTTGAATTCTATACTCCACATTTTCAAGGGCAGAAACATCCCCATCCTTTACCGATTTTGCCTAACCATCAGTTGGAATTTCCAATAATTGGAGTTGAAGCGATTAATAATAATGGTAACAACAATGATGTCGTATATGGACATGGAAGTATGCTTCCATTTACAGTTGGACCATTGTACCCAGTAGAACAAGATAAGTTCGGTGGGAGTTCATTTGATAATTTGCCATTAGATTTTATTAGTATTGGAAGCCCCATCCCTGACATAGATGATCTTCTTCACGATGAAGATCTGATGGAATATTTGGGTACATAACAAAGGTAAACTGTTACTTGATTTTTTGTTTTTTCCTTGTTTCTTATTGGCTAACTGCAGATAACTGCCCTCAAATTTTGATTGTTTCATTTTGGCACCATCTCCCTTTTCATCATCCATTTCACTGTCTATTAGTATTTGTTGTTAAACACTATATTGGAGTTAAGTTAAGCATTCATTTTTATTTAATATGATACATTTAACAATCCATCAGGGGAATTTTCTACCTACAAATTGACTGGCTTGCTCTGTACTTGCAGTTTGTCCTTGGAAGGAAATGCCAGCTCGAACCTTCATTATTTCCTGATTCAATCATATGGTGCAAAATCTTATATGAGGAGGAATACCTTTGAAAGGAGTTCGGATTTTGCAGTAGGGGGTGTTAGTTTTTGTTCGTCTCCCAACACAGTACATGGGAGGAATAAAACATGGCACGGAATCATAGAAAAAGAAATATGGCAGCAGACATGAATTTCTTTGAAAGGGTTCCATGCTCATCATACACCAAGTCAGGCGCCAAGTTGGTAATTGGTCTCGATGGTCAGCTCTTAAAGAAAGCTGCTCAGTTATTTAAATTCTGTTGTTGGTTGCATCGCAATGGGCGGAATTTGACCCAAGTTTTCTTCGATCTCTCTATTTTTTTTGGCGTGCTGTTTGTTTAAAGAAAATTGATCTGTTTGATAGCGATAGCGTACCTTCCTAACGGTAATAATATAGTTGCAATGAACTTGACATAATAGATTTAGCTGTATTTATTTAGCTAGGGAGGATAGCTTATTAAATACTTAATTCGGTATAATGTTTCGCATTACTTAGGCCCCCTATGTAGTTTAATTTTGGAAAAAGAATATAGCGAAACGTCTACTAGATTTTAATGTTAATGCAGTCGAGTTAGTGTAGCTTTTTTGTTATTCTTCTTCTTTTTTACTGTAAGTGTAGCATGTATATTGATCAAAACAAAAAACGAAGAACATAAAAATATATTGAACATATATTAATCGAAATAAGATTTCAGAACGAGAGAACTCTCTGAATAATTTGACAAAGAAGTTTGTAAAAGAGAATTCTAAATTTAATAAACTTCTAGTAAACAGGAACTTTTGCAGAATTTGAAATATTATTGTGCTTGTGGAAATATTATAATTACACATGAGGTGTAAATTGATTAAAAACATGAACAAAATCAATAATATCCTTTAAAAAATTATTATAGTAAAAAAATATCTATAACATTTTCTTGTTTAATATAGTTCGGATAAATTTCTAGTTGAAATATCTAAAACACCATTTAAAGACAATGTTCATTTTTTTAAATCAATTTATGCTTCATTTTTGTTAAATATTATAAAAAACATTAAAATATTTAGAAATATAGCTAAATGAAACATATAAGATATGCTATATGCATAAAATATGTTAGAATGCATTTTAAATTCTTTACAAGAAGTTTATTGTGTATTAGTCGATCAATATGTTTTTCGCACAAAATCTTTTTGAAGTGTAATGAATAAATTTTAGATATACCCCTTCATTTTGTAAAATAAGAACAATAAATGTGATCCAAATCGAGTAAACCATCAATTTGACTTTCTTTGAGCATAAATTGGCTTGCAAGGTACCATTTACGAAAGTAGCACATCACCTGATAATTAGCCTAACTCTATTTTTGTTGTTTTATAGTAAGCAGATGGATCATTTATTACTAATTTATTACTGGTATATTGTCCGTGCGTTGCTATGAGTGATTTTAAGTTGAAAATTGACCAATTTTTTTTTTAATTTATGGAAGTATCACATCATACAATAATTATTTTTTTGTTTTCATGCTTATGTAGTATATCTAATATAGTTGCCATCTATCATTTAGTTTGCAAGGGATACAAATTAGCACCATTGAAAACAAATATAGAGAATATGTTTCATATATATATATATATATATATATATATATATATATATATATATTGTGCATGTGCGTTGCTACGAATTTAAAGTTAAAGATATAAAATACAACAAAATAGATTTATAGGAAAAAAAAATACAAACCCCGTCATTTATGAATCTCACTAATCTTTGAATGACCATGTCCACCACAAATATATTTGAACAAATATTTGTTCATCTTGATACTTGAATTATTTTTTCTTGCATCAAAGTTTTCATAAAATTATAAAATAATAAAAAAATGAATTAATTTAATTTTAGTCTATACCAATTTGTAATCAATTTTGTAAAGAAGATAAATAAATTCAAAATATTATTCAATGCAAAATATTATAACATGAAAAGAAAGTAAAATTGCTATCAACTAATTGCTTTTCTGGCAACATTGACAACTTTATTATAAACCATGCAACTCAATGCAAAAAAGAAAAAATAAATAAAACTTAACTATGTCAATTAATGTAAATCCGAATCAACATTGATATCTTTCCCTTATTGCCAAGCCATACAACTCACATGCAAAAAAAAAAAAAAAAAAAAAAAAAAAAAAACTACGCAATTATTATAAATCCTAATCAGCATTGATATCTTTCCATGCATGTAAAAATTGATATATTTCCATCTATGCCAAGATTTGATATCTTTCCATCTATGCCAAGATTTGATATCTTTCCATCTATGTCGTAAAATTAAGTTTTCTTTAGAAGTATAAAGCTAAGAAATAAAAATGTACTAAATAAGGTAGGCATTTCAAAATGGAGACCACAATGGAAACGATATAAGCAATTGTGAACATAACAAATATAAAATAATCTGTAATTCTTTGATAGACAGACAATGTTAAAAAAGATTAATAATTTGAACCCAAAAAAATGAATAAAAATGACAAAGGGAAAAATAGAATAATTCAGTTGTATTAAATAAAATACAACAACAAAAATCTTTATTTTATAAAATATATTAAGAGACTAATGTCAGAAAATATATGTGCATAATTTAATCATATATTTACCAGCCATTTTTCACAATAAGTCATTATATGCGGAAAAAGCTGCTAGAGGTTGAAAAAATAATAATAATAAAAATTGCATGTCAAATTGAAGTTCAGCAAAACTGATGCCGAAATAAGTAAATGAATACCTTATGGGCATCTCAAGATAATATTTTAATGATATGAAGTGCACGACACCAACCAAGATAATTCATCAAGGACGTGACTGTTTTTACATCTTGAAGATGGCCATCAATATTTTCCTTTATGGTAACACCCCATCTGTCTCATCAACTGATTGTGTATAAGCAACATCACTCAGTATAAGCATTTGTCAGAGGGGAGGAAAAAAACAGGTACCATTTTGCTACCAGTTTGTTACCAGTTTACTATCGATTTCAATTTGTTCAAAAACAAAACAAAAATATGAAGAATCAGTTATTCACCTTTTAATAAATTAATTGATTAATTAAAATCAGAAAGAATAAGTACTGTTTTGGTACCAGTTCAGTACCTTTTCACTGAATTTGATCATTCTCATAGTTTGATTGTTTTTGCATTTGTAGAATATCCTTTCTGGATTTGCTTTAGTCACGTTCATCACGTCAGCTTCTAGTTATTGCTCTGTTCCTCACCTCTATCCTTCATGCCATCATTGCGCTGCTGGTGGTCTGTTCGGTTTGTCATTGGCCTGAGACAAACACTGCATTAGATTACTGTTCGCCTTTCATCACCTAAATTATTCTTTCTGTTAGCAAAACCAGATTTTATTAAAAATAATAATTAATAAAATAATATTATTAATAATAAGACTGATAACGGTTAAATTCTAAATATACGAATCGTAACACGCCACTGGCAGTGGCGCGTTTCACCCATATAAATATCAAACGCGCAGCATACCTGCGCTGTGTTGAGAGGAGAGAGAAAGAGAGAAAGGAAGAGAGAGAGAAAGAGAGAAAGAGAGAAAGAAAGAGAGAAAGAGAGAAAGAGAGAGGAAGAGAGAGGGGAAGAGAAGAGAAGAGAAGAGAAGAGAAGAGAAGGAAAGAAAAAGGAAGAGAAGAGGAGGAAAAAACGTACGCGAAAGATTTTTGTGTTTGGATTTTGTAATTAAAGGTAATTTTATATAAATATAATTTAATTGTCTAGATTAATTATAATTTAATTTAATTGTGTAGATTAATTATAATTTAATTTAATTGTGTAGATTAATTATAATTTAATTTAATTGTGTAGATTAATTATGTAGATTAATTATAATTTAATTTAATTGTGTAGATTAATTATGTAGATTAATTATAATTTAATTTAATTATGTAGATTAATTATAATTTAATTGTGTATATTATAATTTAATTTAATTGTGTAGATTAATTTTAATTTAATTTAATTGTATAGATTAATTATAATTTAATTTAATTGTGTAGATTAATTATAATTTAATTTAATTGTGTAGATTAATTATGTAGATTAATTATAATTTAATTTAATTATGTACATTAATTATAATTTAATTTAATTGTGTAGATTAATTATGTAGATTAATTATAATTTAATTTAATTGTGTAGATTAATTATGTAGATTAATTATAATTTAATTTAATTATGTAGATTAATTATAATTTAATTGTGTATATTATAATTTAATTTAATTGTGTAGATTAATTTTAATTTAATTTAATTGTGTAGATTAATTTTAATTTAATTTAATTGTGTAGATTAATTATAATTTAATTTAATTGTGTAGATTAATTATAATTTAATTTAATTGTGTACATTAATTATGTAGATTAATTATAATTTAAATGTGAAATTATGTAGATTAATTATAATTTAATTATGTATATTATAATTTAATTTAATTGTGTAGATTAATTATAATTTAATTTAATTGTGTAGATTAATTATAATTTAATTTAATTGTGTACATTAATTATGTAGATTAATTATAATTTAAATGTGAAATTATGTAGATTAATTATAATTTAATTATGTAGATTAATTGTACGTTTAATTGAAGATTAATTGTACGTTTAAATGTGAAGATTAATTGAAGATTAATTCTAGATTTATTTATTATTTAATTATAGATTAATTAGGCTTTTAATTGTAGAATTTATTGATTATTTAATTATATGATAGATAGATTAAAAATGAAGTACAATAATTATAAATTAATTATGAAATGAATTTTTTTACTAGATAATGGCAAAGTAGCAACGAAATGACAATATCATAATTTATCTCCCCGAAGACAAACATCGGACACATTATAGTCAAAGGCAGGTACATTATATTCTTAAAAATAATAATAAAATACATATATATGAGAAGCTAATTATGAAATGAAAATTACAGAGAGAGAACAATATCATTCGTTTCCGCACTCACCGTCCGACGATACCATACATCTCGCACATTCAGAGTAGGTTGCGAGTTATGGGATTTCTTCATCTCGCCAGATTGCGTGAGATTTATGTCCAAGAAGCGGAAGCCCGTAACTTAAAGATTGATACGGGTTTATTGAGCGCGTTGATAGAGTTTTGGAGGCCAGAAACTCATACATATCACTTCACTTTTGGCGAGATGACCGTGACTCTAGAGGTAAATAATAAAATATTATTAATTTAATTACAAAATTAAAAAGATGGTATAGTAATATAATTTTTTTTAGGACGTCGCATGTCTGTGGGGTTTATCCACCATTGGTGAGCCGGTGATTGGATATACTGATGGAGATTTTTCAGGATACATCCGTCAGTTATTTGGGCAGGATGATATATCAGCATTCTGCAAAGATGGGAGGTAATTTATTAAACTGTACAAAAATTTAAATTTTTTTCGTTCACAAACTGTGATTAAGCTAAATGTAAAATTTTGCAGACGTTCTATTTCCCTACGAGAGTTACGGTCCCACTTTGATCACGCTCCAGAGGCAGACGATCATCAGGGTCTTAATCAATATGCGATCGGTTTTGCTTTGGAGTTGGCGGGGTGTATCATGTTCCCCGACAACAGTGGAGACTCTGTACCGGCGTTTCTTCTGCCGATTTTGACGGTAAGTATTTTAAGGATTTTAAAATAATTTATGTTTCATAATTAAATAATTTTATTACTAATATTTAATTTACAGGAAGATTTACAATTCGGTAGAAGAAGAAATTGGGGCGCTGCGGTACTTGGTTATTTATATCGGCGTCTTGATGTGGCATGCCAAGGACTGACGAGGAGTATTGGTGGTCCGTGACTTTTGTTGTTGTTATGGAGCTGGACGCGTTTGCCCCGCCTCGTCCATTACCTGCCTCAGATGCATTCATTTTCAGTGACTGGGGTACACCGGACCGTGATAGTTGTGCGCCTTTTGGCAGGTAATAATTTAATTTAAAAATAATCAATCAATCGATGAAAATATATGTGTAATCACTAATTATAATTTGAACTGATAATAGGAAATGGACTCGTATACTTGTCGGCTTCCACTTATTTACTTTCCGATAGTAGAGTGGTACTATCCGGATCGGGTGAGGCGACAGTTCGGCTTACTTCAGTCAGGACCGCCTCCACTTCCCGAGGTATTCTACCATTTATAATTTTTATATGTATTATTTCTTATACTAACTATTTGCACAATTATACTAACTAATTTTACAGCATTTCGGAGGAGCATCGAAATTATCTCGCGCTTGAATTCAAGAAAAAAATATGAACTGGAGACAACATCATCAGGCGTATGTAGACATATGGAATGAGCTTCCTCCACGAGACCCGGATGAAGAAGAGTGGAATGCGGAGGACTATAGGAGGTATCGACGGTGGTATGATTTCTATGGAGCCGCTAGCGCTCCACTTGATCCGAGTGATGTCGTACCTCCTATACCTTCAGAAGCGGAGATCCCTAACATCGGCTACATTCCTCACGTACCTCACAGACAGCGCACGGTATATTAAAATTTATAAAATTTATATATCTATATGCACTATTCGGTAATAAGTAATATATGTATGTAATCATTGTATAACAGATCGCTAGAGTTACAAAGAGTGCACTGAAGGCGGTCCGATGGGCGGTCACTGGGGATGAAGACGGTTTGGCAAGATTTCGCTCGCCGATTGCAAGGGGCATTTTGAGGATGCAGGCATGCCTCATAAGATGGACGAGCTTCTTACGGCGGCGGGATTACCCACGGATATTGATGCTATTCCGGATTCGACGGGTGATACTGAGACTGCACCGACTCCATCCACTACTCATCCACCGCATTTCCCCTATGAGATCGTCGACTTCACGTCTCTCTTCGACAACGTAAATCTTGTATACCTTGATTTTAATGATTTGAACTGTATTAATAGCATAATTTAAATGATTTAAACCGTATTAATGATGCCCGAGAACTACGATTGGAACGAAGTTATTGCTAGGTTGTCTGTTGAGATTCCCGATCCATCGGGTGCACGTTCTCGATCCATTCTAAGACTCAAAGATTTCTCACAGACCCAAAGAATACCGATGGATCATGTACCGAAGACGACCAAAGCAATGGGATCCGCAGTACGGCCAACATTATGATCCAGCCCAGTATGGTTATCCTTTCGGGCCTGGAGAGTCATCGCATATCCAGGATGATGCTGCAGAGCCTGCACAGACACGAGATTTCACTCCACTTGCTCATGGTCGAGAGCAGCGTGACGTTCATCCACCTCCTCGATATACACCTAGCGTGGTTAGTTGTTTGTTCTACAACTTAGTCAATATTAATTGTTTAAAAAAAAAAGCAGCTCACTAATATACCGTCTTTATTTTTACAGACACGTCCGAGAGCACGTCGATATGTTAGGCGTCGTCGGGGAGTAGTTTATATGTTGTTTTTTTATATGTTGTTTTTTTATTATGGATATTGTTTTTTTTGTATTATTTTATTATGGACTTTCTATGTTATTTTTTTATTATTGTATTATTTATTTTATTGTGGTTATATTTTATTATGAAGTTTCTGCTTAAATACAACATATTTTTCGCTTAAATAGAACATAACCTTGCTTAAATACAACACACATATAGTACGCAAAAATAAAACATACATCATTTTTTTTTCCTCCGTGCGAAAAAATTTAAGATTCTACCTCCAAAATTATTTCCTCTAGCACCCCTAGTTGAAGCATTACAAGCCTTCTCTTTCTTGATCATGACCAGTTGAGAATCTCGTTGATTGCAAGACATCTCGAGAAGTTTGAGTTATTCTCGTTGTTATCTCTTGGATCATAACTAGTTGAGTGTCTCGGCCGATTGCAAGGCATCTCGAGAAGTTTGAGTTATTCTCGTTGTTATCTCTTGGATCATAACTAGTTGAGTGTCTCGATGATTGCAAAGTATTTCGAGAAGTTTGGGTTCTTCGTTTGTTGTGGGACTTGAAGCCCTACTCCTATGCCGTCCCGATTGTAATGTATCCATTGGAAGTGGGTCACGACTCATTTCATCTCTTCGATATGACCCACCTTCGAAGATCGTATATTTCTCGTTCTACCTCGACCCCGTATCCCGCCCTCCATCTCATCCATTACCATTCGACGTCTAACCTTCGCACGCCGACCAATTTTTATCAGCTTCTTTATCCGGTATTATAGTTTCTCCAAGATATGGCGCCAAACTTGTTGATCACCGTAACAATGAAATTGTCGGACCAAGTATTCGATGGGTGAGCCGTATTGTATCGCTCATCTATGAAACCGTACACATCAAAGTTTCTATGTTGGCATACAAGAATTACGTGAGAGCAGTGGTATCCCGCGATCGGTTGAGGTTTTTGACAATCACACGTGCAATGCGGTTCCGGCAATTGTGGGTCATCTCGAGTGCGTCGTTCACTCAAAATTGTAACGAAGTTGTACTTGAACGGTCCATACCCTCCACTCTCGATCCTCTCACCAAGCACATGAACCTCATATTCTCCTCGAGCAGATTCCGAGTGGAATTACGTTCATACAAGTCGTAATTATTGAAACAAATACAAAAGGTATCACGATATGTTCAAAATTTTGTAAAATATAGTAAAATAATATCAACACGAACCGCTTTGTCGTCATGTTTTGCCAAGATGTCATCAATTTTTTTTGGCCATTGCTTGCATGCTCTATGTGTTCATTGCTTCTATTTCCCTCTTATCGAACCATTTAGCACATTTATACCATGTTCCCTCCACAATTGCCGCAACCGGTAAAGTTCGTTCAACTCGAAGACGCTATTCGTAGCTTCGTAACCATTGCTGGTCATTATACCCCATCGATGTCCTCCATCATACGTTTGTGCCCACGAAGCAAAATTAGGAGGTTCTTTATCATCATTTTCTAATCTTCTCGCCGACTTTTTTTAAAAAATCATAAGCTTTTCTATTTGATTTCCTCAAAATTCGCCATCTTTCTACGAAACGACGCGGTTTCTTTTTGTTCGCTAGTCTTCTTCGGAAATCATCTCGAGATTATCTTCTTTCTTTCCAGCTTTTTCCGCTTCCTTATATAAATTCTCTGCGACGTGTTGCATGCACACGGTGTACCGCCTCTCCATGTTGTATGCACCATCCCAAATGCGGTCGCTCAAAAACTCCCTTTATTCCCCTATGACGGTCTTGATATAACACATATTTTCATATTACATTGGATCACTTCATTACGGACCCATCGCATGAACCAACCCCAATTGTCCACATTTTTCGCATCCACGATTCCAAATGCTAGAGGAATGATTTTATTCTCTCGCATCGTATCCACACGCCATCAATAATCTACCCTTATAACGGTCCGATAAGAATCCAAATCAATAGTTATAACGGGCCTTAAATGTTTAAACGCTCGCAATGCACGGTCCATAAGCCCAAACTATGGATTTAAACATTTTTACATTATTATCCGAAGTATCACACGTCAATAATTTAAATTTTGTACCTGAGTAGTCCGAGCAATCGCCTCCAATATCTCGTGGAAGCAATGTATATGATCCTTCCCAAGTGCCAAATAATTGTTCAATTGCTCTTTCTCGCCACGCTAAAGTTTACCGTACGTCGGTGCCACACCGGGATATTTTGTTTCTATAATCATACCGATTTGTTGAATCGTTAGAGAGAGATCCTTCTTTAAATGTTGTCGAACACATCCCGCAATCAAATTAGATGTGAGTTGTAAGTGTTTGCGGTCTCCTGGTGGTCTTCTACGTTGTGGGGGTTTTTATTTGTGATGATCCTCCATGTGGTCGAGCCCTCTTCGTGTCTAGCGTATAATCTCCAAGGACAACTACCTTCTTTGCATTTCATAATAAGTCGTGTTTTACAACTTTCTTGTACCCAACATTGAACGTTTTTCCTAACACTCCAATCACAAATTACTCAATTTAAAGCCGATTTAGAAGCAAATATTCTATTTTCACTAACTCATCATCGAGTCCTAAAAGATATTCATTCGCGCCTAAACGGTCAAACATCTCAAAATTATTTAACGCTTCTACGGGATGGTGTCTCTCGTCATTCGTCCAGAACTAACAATGTGGTATCGCATCTCTCGAATTTCCTCATCTTCGATTCATCGATCGATCGGTCGCTGTAATCCTCTCCTCGTTTCTTCTTCATTTGAATAATACTGACCGCCATCATCTTGCTCATCCTGATCATCACTTAATTCCATTATCGTTGGATCAACACTACTTCTGTCATCAATATTATCAGCTAAATTACAGCCATACGTAGTACTACTACTACCGCCAAAAAAATTATATAGTGGCACCGCTGTGTTTGGTTGTTGATAAATTATATTGTTACTGTCAATAGTTGGATACGGATATAAATTGGTTTGATCGTAGGTAGGATAGGAATTGGTTTGATCGTAGGTTTGATAGGAATTGGTTTGATCGTAGGTTTGATATGAATTGTTTTGATCGTGGGTTTGATAGGAATTGGTTTGATCGAGGTTGGATATGAATTGGTTTGATCGTAGGTTTGATAGAATTGATTTGATCGTGGGTTGGATAGGAATTGGTTTGATCGTAGGTTTGATAGGAATTGATTTGATCGTGGGTTGGATAGGAATTGGTTTCATTCTCGTTTGGAAATATTCCCGTCAAAAATTTATCGCCGCTTCGGTTGTTTCGCGTTAAAGATAATTTTCTTCATCGGGATTATAATTTAAATCCGTAGCATTTTGAAGAAAAATGGATGTTTGTTGTAATTGGATGTTTGTTGTTTTTGTGGTTGTGAGAAATGAACCGCAATGGTATTTATAGCAAAGATAGCGCCATCGGGTAATGGCGTAAGTTCGAGGAAACGCGCGATCGCCAAAGCAGCGCACAGTGAAAGACGCCATCGCCTATGGCGCGTTTAGAAAGACGCCACCGGGCATATGCTGTTTAAACGCGCATCGGCAAAGGGCGCGTTTGGTTCGTAGATTTGGAATTTACCCGTTCTCACTCTTATTATTAATAATATTATTTTATTAATAATTATTTATAATAAAATCTGTAGCAAAACAATAAACTCAAAACCAAGTAAAAGGTAATTGAGAAGGTTAAAATAAAGGGAAGGCAATCAAAGATAAATTATCAGATCAAGCAAAATTTATAAAAATATCATAGCCAGGTCACTCCTTGCAAGAATCTGATTGTGAGGATGATTGTATCCTAATGTACAGTGATCGAGTGCTGATCCTATCAGACCCGACCATCCGACACAGGCACTGCTACCGCCACCTCCCCCTTGCATCGTCCTCCTCCTCGTTCCTCTTCCTTTTTCTTGACGTTGTCCTTGTCCCATCTTATGTTGCCTATCTTATCATCGAGGGTGGGTCTCAATGGAACCTCCTTGTATGTGACTCCGGGCTGAGGGAGGGGAGAGAGGAAGTTTAGATATATGCTTGCAACTCTATTGTAGAGGGGAATGGCGAAGGTTTAAAGGTATGTCTCTGAGGCGAGGAGAACAACGGAAGGGGGGAGACCAAGAGGGGATTCGTTTCACAGAGCGAGAGAGACGAGATTTAGGTTTTTATGATGGAGAACAGAGCTGTAGCCAGAACTCTCTTGTGATTCATGTAACAATCGGAATAGAGAGGGAATAAACATTTCTGCACGATAACTGCAGATATAGGACCGAATTTTACAGAATTACTCCATCGCTGATATCAAATTTAAGATAAAATTTTGGACCCACCAATGTACATTTGCATTGTAAAATACATTTCCTAAAATCTTGTTTGCAAAAGACCAAATAAACAATGATCTGTATACATAATACATCACACAAATTGTTTCGGAAGTATCAACCGCTTACTATTTTGGTCTTTAGTTTGGAAAGCATCAAATTTGGAAATCCAATTTGGCCTGCCCTCTCAAGGACACTTTATCCATGAATTGTTTCAGAAGTATCAACTGCTTACTATTTTGCTTTTTAGTTTGGAAAGCATCAAATTTGGAAAACCAAATTGGCCTGCCTTCTTTAAGCGGTCATCAGCTTAATCCTTCATTCCAACACCACTTTCTTAGAATGTATTAAATTTTAGTCCTTCCAAAAAAGTAAGCACTATAATATCAATTTGAACCCAATTTGGTTTCGTAAGTATCATTTTAGATTTTGTAACTCTGATTCATAACAAATTGGTCCTACATTTATAATTCATTGAAAAATAATCTATTTTTATCCATCATGTCATTACTTTTTGGTAAAGTTTGAAGATGCGGATTTCAATATGTACGCAATTGGACACTGCATAACGTATATACAACATATGTGTCGATATGTATTCTAAAAAAAATTAAATATTTGAATTGATCATTTAATTTTAAAGAATGTTAATATAAAATAAGAAAATAGAATAAGATATTAATATGAAAAAATTAGTTTCATACCACTTTAAAGCTAAAAATTAGCAAAATACCACATCAAATTTTCTCTTGTATTTAATGACATTCTAAATTTTATTTATTTAGTTAATTGTCACACCTATACAATTATTACATACTTTTAACATAAAAAACTGAAATGTACTATATTTTTCAAATGTATTTTTATATTATCCAATATACCTTTCAACCGTTTTGATGTAGGTGCAGCAGCTCTTTTCTCGTCTCTCCCTAATTTCTCTTTGATCCCAGCACCTATCAAGTATCAACCTATCGCCATTTTTCTAGATCCAGAGCAAGCAATTGTTAGCGTGAGGGGTTTGAGTTTGCCTGTATAAATTGAAACTTTGTCATCACTAATTCAATTAGTTGACTTGTCTAAATTAAAGTTAAACAAGAACGTAGCAAATACAAATGAAAATTAATTGTCAAATTAGTAGTCAATCAGCATCAACACAGTGATTACTTCATTGGTTCAGACGGGTTGAGGTCTGACCACGGGCTATCATTGCGCTCCAGTTCAAGTACAGTGGAAAGGAGAGGAGAGGGATTTGGTGTTAATGGAGAGGGATGGTGAAGATGAAAATTGAAAAGAGAGGAGAGAAGCCTTGGGGAAATGACAAGTGGGATCGGAGGATGAGATGTTTGATTCGGAGCGTGCTGTGCAGAGCATGAATTAGAGAGAGGAGATTGGGATGGACTTGGAGAGGATAGAGTATTGAAAAAACCCGTCCGGTCCAACCCGTTCCGGACCGGACCGTGACCGTGGACCGGACGGACCGGCCTCCCCGGACCGTGGACCGGACCGTGTCTTGCCTTGGTCCGGTCCAACGGTGGACCGGTTCACGTTAAACCCGAAAATGGACCGTGTGCCGACCCGTCCCGTGCGGACCCATGGACATGGGGCCGGACCGGCCGTGGACCGTGCGGGGACCGTGGACGACCGGCCGGACCGGGACCGGACCCGTCCCGGACCGTGGACCGGACCGGACCCCCCCCCACATTATCAATCTATATGCTCAAAAATATATCTTCAATGATTTTTTTTTTCTGATTTTAATATATTTCTAAAATTCATTTCAAATTAAATTGTGAAGGTTGAATAACCAGTTTCATGTGATCCCTACCATACATATACAGGAAGGTGATAGTTAGTTTTAGTACTCTCGGTGTATCTCCTCCTAAAATTATAATACATCCTACTTCAGAAAATTTTAATAACTCATAATCTAAAAGTAAATGTAAACAACTTTAACATATGAAATCTTCTTGCAAATAATTAAACACACAATTACAGATTACAGAATGCCGTACCTCTTAAATACACAATTAAATATAATTTTTTTGTTGACCAAGAAATGCCAAACCATATGAATTCTTATTGCTGACTGAAAGAATATAAGATTTAAACACGAATAATTGAATATGCATGCAACAGTTGCATCATGCATGTCTAAATGAAGATCGTAAGTAGTCCGCCAAAAAAGAAGGAATTCATGAAAAAAAAATATTAGATAGGTGAACTTTAATTGAATTGTTTGTTTGTTAAATTACTAAATAGATAATCATATAATCTAAAAACTATGCAAAACTTAACATATACAACCTTCTGCCTTCATAGAATAGAGAATAACATATTTTGTTTTGATTCAAAGGATTAATATACCAATTATCATACAAGTTCATCTGTTCCATAAATATTTATTCACCAAAAGGAGGAGGGTAACTTAAAATATTATCCAAATTTTATTTTATAATTTTTGATATTTTATAATTTTTTTGTATTATTTGATTTTTAAATTATTCAAAAATACATAATTAATTTGATGAAAATGATTATTTAAAAATTAATAAATTTATTTTTCAACTTTTATTATTTTTTTTATAATTTTATAATTTTCTGAAATTTTATTTTTTTACAATTTTTTTAATTTTTTAGTACTATTAAATTGTTAAACAATTAAAAATAATAATTCGAATTAGTTAAAAATTATTATTAAAAAATATGATAAATTATTATTTTTTTCAATTTATAAAAAAAAAAATTTGGACCGGACCGGACCGTGGACCGGACCGGACCGTCCCGTGGGCCGAGGCCGGACCGACCGTCCGTGGGGGTCCCCCCTGGGCCAACAACGGTGGGACGGGTTCGGTTTTTTCCAATTTGGACCGTCTTGGACCGGACCGTTTGGACCGTGCGGGACCGTGGACCGTGGACCGTGCGGGACCGTGGACCGTCCGGGTCCGGACCGGACCGGCCCGGACCGGACCGTCTTCAATCCACTAGGAGAGGAGCAATAAGAGAACAGTGGTATTGTTACAGTTCTTCGCCTATGCAGTGCCGGAGTCTGAAAATTTTTAAATGAGATATAATAATAATTTAATATGAATTTATATTATTGTATTAAATTAAAAAATATTACACCATAAACATTCATTTATTTACATAATATTATATTTTTATGGTTCAAAATAGTTCAAAAATTAAAATGTGTACAAAATAATTGTACTAAATTATTTAGAAAGCCAAAGAATTATATTATTAAACTATCTAAATAAATGAAACTCAATGTATATTAATTATTTGGTCTATGTCAAAAATATTGCACCATAATATTATTATTATTTTTCTAGGTCAAAATTTCAGAAACAAAGTCAACTTTGAATATGAATCTATAATAATAATAGAGTTGTGTTCTTGAGAAGAAATTTGGCAGAGAAATGCTTTTGTAAGGGATTTCTTCTGAAAAGAAGATAGAAGAAATGAATTGTTATTTATTTCTTTTGTAATACTTAAAAAATAAATTTTATTTCCATTCAAACTCTAAGAAATTTAATAAATTATTAAATTTACAAAATAAAATATTTTACAAAATAATAAATTTCATTAGTGAAAATATTATATGAAATTTATGGGGTTCAAGTGCATATAGATATTGAAAATTGAATAATTTTAGTATAAATTTTATTAATATAGTATCTATAATTAAAAAATAAATGGAGCATATTAGAACCCATTTATTGTTCTTAAATCCGCCACTGTGTCTGTGGCATTTGTTTGATTCTCTGCCTCCATCTATCTCTGCTAATGTTGTAGCCAAATTAATTGTCAAATTAGCAGTGATGAGGAAATAAAGAAAGAAATAAGGGGATTTGCAATAGCAGCCTTGCACGAGATTTGCAATACCTGATGATTGTTTTAAAATAATTTCAATTTAAGTTACTCAAAATCACAATGAAAGATTGTAGTAGTTGGGATTTTGATCATGCGGAGGCATGCCAACTATGTAGTTAGGGTCATTGATCGCCTCCGATAGAAATTGAAGTGAGAACGAAGGGGAAATAAAATTAACATTTATAAAGGACAAAAAGAGGAATAAGAAAAATTTAATGGAAATGCGGTGTTTTTAAATTAAAATGTATAACAATTATATAATGGTGGTATTTTCTAAATAAAGTGAATTTTTAGAGTGATATTAAACTAAGTTCTATGTTTGGGGTGATATTTTATTAATTTTGAACTTTGGGGTGGTATGAAATCAATTTTCCTTATTAATATGATTTTATTTTATTTTCATATGATATTATTAATTGTATAGGTTTAACATGATAAATTTTTAAAAATATCATACACTATTGAATATATGGATGCACACTCTTATGCATGCAGTAAAGCACATAAACATAAGAGAACCGTATATACGGCTATGTGGACCGTATTTTAAAATAATATTCTTGGTATTGAAATTAACATTAAAAATAATATGTAACTATATATTGTTATATGTATTAAAAATTATGTCAATAATTCAATAGGTTTGGCCGTTTGGGTGTGAATGTTGATCTTTATTGTTTCGGCTGAAACTATTATAGGACAAATTTGTTAAAAAAATGAAAACTTTTAATGTCCGAAAATAGTAAACTCGTAATACTTTAAAAGTTGGAATGATATTATAAAACATTAAGGAACACAACGATACTACATTGATAATTTTAAATTTTAATAATCAATGCTTTAAGGATAATTCATGTAGTTTTCTTAAAAAAATCTCATGATTCGAATATTCAATCTGATTAGAAAAACTTTTTATTCTTGACGTATAATTTTAGCCCAAAACTATGACTAAATGTCGTAAAGCGTTTTTAAAATTAAATTATAAATTGATGTAATTTAATTTGCAGGAGTTGTGTGTGTTATTCTAATTTGGATTAATATCATATTAAGCCTTCAACATTTTATTTTATATTTGTCCATCAATTCTTCAATATTTTTATCTCTTATAATTCTTCAAGTTCTTTCATATTAACTCACAATCAAAAGTTAATTTATCACAATCAAAAGTTAATCAGATTCTATTTTTTATGTGAAAAAATGAATATTAACTAAAATATCTTTTCTTCAGTTAATAGACCAGCATGAGAAATTGAGAATCAGATCATTTCAGAGGTATTTGAAATCTAATTTCTCTCAAAAATTTCCACGAGTCTGGGCAACAGTTTTTATTATAAATAATAATTATTAAATTAATATTATTAATAATAAGACTGATAACGGTAAAAGTGCAAAAATACGAATCGTAACGCGACACTGCCAGTGGCGCGGGTGAAACGCGCATCGGCGATGGCGTGTTTCACCCGTATATATATTATACCGCGCGGGTGTGTTGCGCGTTGTTGACAGGAGAGAGAAAGAGAGAAACGAAGAGAGAGAGAAAGAGAGAAAGAGAGGAAGAGAGAGGAAGAGAGAAAGAGAGAAAGAGAGAAAGAGAGGAAGAGAGGAAGAGAGAGGAAGAGAGAGGAAGAGAGAGGGGAAGAGAAGAGAAGGAAAGAGAAAGGAAGAGAACCGGAGGAAAAAAACGCACGCTAGCATTTACGTGGATTTTGCAATTAAAGGTAATTTTTTATAAATATTATTTAATTGTGTAGATTATTTAAAATTTAATTTAATTGTGTAGATTAATTATAATTTAATTTAATTGTGTAGATTAATTGTAATTTAATTTAATTGTGTAGATTAATTATAACTTAATTTAATTATGTAGATTAATTATAATTTAATTTAATTGTGTAGATTAATTGTAATTTAATTTAATTGTGTAGATTAATTATAATTTAATTTAATTGTGTAGATTAATTATAATTTAATTTAATTGTGTAGATTAATTATAACTTAATTTAATTATGTAGATTAATTATAATTTAATTTAATTGTGTAGATTAATTGTAATTTAATTTAATTATGTAGATTAATTATAATTTAATTTAATTGTGTAGATTAATTATAATTTAATTTAATTGTGTAGATTAATTATAACTTAATTTAATTATGTAGATTAATTATGTAGATTAATTATAATTTAAATGTGAAATTATGAAGATTAATTATAATTTAATTTAATTTAATTGTGTAGATTAATTATAATTTAATTTAATTATGTAGATTAATTATAATTTAATTTAATTGTGTAGATTAATTATAATTTAATTTAATTGTGTAGATTAATTATAATTTAATTTAATTATGTAGATTAATTATAATTTAAATGTGAAATTATGTAGATTAATTATAATTTAATTTAATTATGTAGATTAATTATAATTTAATTTAATTGTGTAGATTAATTATAATTTAATTTAATTGTGTAGATTAATTGTAGAATTTATTGTAGAATTTATTGTTTATTTAATTATATGATAGATAGATTAAAAATGAAGTACAATAATTATAAATTAATTATGAAATGAATTTTTTTTCTAGATAATGGCGGGCGAGCAACGAGATGAGAATATCATAATTTATCTCCCGAAGACAAACATCGGACACATTATAGTCAGGCACATGTACATTATATTCTTAAAAATAATAATAAAATACATATATACGAGAAGCTAATTATGAAATGAAAATTACGAGAGAGATAACAATATCATTCGTTTCCGCACTCACCGTCCCACGATACCATACATCTCGCACATTCGAGTAGGTTGCGAGTTATGGGATTTCTTCATCTCGCAGATTGCGTGAGATTTATGTCCAAGAAGCGGAAGCCCGTAACTTAAAGATTGATACGGGTTTATTGAGCGCGTTGATAGAGTTTTGGAGGCCAGAAACTCATACATTTCACTTCACTTTTGGCGAGATGACCGTGACTCTAGAGGTAAATAATAAAATATTATTAATTTAATTACAAAATTAAAAGGATGGAATAGTAATATAAATTTTTTTAGGACGTCGCATGTCTGTGGGGTTTATCCACCATTGGTGAGCCGGTGATTGGATATACTGATGGAGATTTTTCAGCATACATCCGTCAGTTATTTGGGCAGGATGATATATCAGCATTCTGCAAAGATGGGAGGTAATTTATTAAACTGTACAAAAATTTTAATTTTTTTCGTTCACAAACTGTGATTAAGCTAAATGTAAAATTTTGCAGACGTTCTATTTCCCTACGAGAGTTACGGTCCCACTTTGATCACGCTCCAGAGGCAGACGATCATCAGGGTCTTAATCGATATGCGATCGGTTTTGCTTTGGAGTTGGCGGGGTGTATCATGTTCCCCGACAACAGTGGAGACTCTGTACCGGCGTTTCTTCTGCCGATTTTGACGCTAGTCTTCTTCGGAAATCATCTCTGAGATTATCTTCTTTCTTTCCGCTTTTTTCCGGCTTCCTTATATAAATTCTCTGCGACGTGTTGCATGCAATACCGGTGTACCGCCTCTCCATGTTGTACAGACCATCCCAAATGCGGTCGCTCAAAAACTCCCTTTATTCCCCTATGACGGTCGGATATAACACATATTTTCATATTACATTGGATCACTTCATTACGGACCCATCGCATGAACCAACCCCAATTGTCCACATTTTCTGCATCCACGATTCCAAATGCTAGAGGAATGATTTTATTCTCTGCATCGTATCCACACGCCATCAATAATCTACCCTTATAACGGCCCGATAAGAATCCAGCGTCAATAGTTATAACGGGTCTTAAATGTTTAAACGCTGCAATGCACGGTCCATAAGCCCAAACTATGGATTTAAACATTTTTACATTATTATCCGAAGTATCACACGTCAATAATTTAAATTTTGTACCTGGAGTAGTCCGAGCAATCGCCTCCAATATCTGTGGAAGCAATGTATATGATCCTTCCCAAGTGCCAAATAATTGTTCAATTGCTCTTTCTCGGCCACGCCAAAGTTTACCGTATGTCGGTGCCACACCGGGATATTTTGTTTCTATAATCATACCGATTTGTTGAATTGTTAGAGAGAGATCCTTCTTTAAATGTTGTCGAACACATCCTGCAATCAAATTAGATGTGAGTTGTAAGTGTTTGCGGTCTCCTGGTGGTCTTCTACAGTTGTGGGGGTTTTTATTTGTGATGATCCTCCATGTGGTCGAGCCCTCTTCAGGTCTAGCGTATAATCTCCAAGGACAACTACCTTCTTTGCATTTCATAATAAGTCGTGTTTTACAACTTTCTTGTACCCAACATTGAACGTTTTTCCTAACACTCCAATCACAAATTACCCACTTTAAAGCCGATTTAGAAGCAAATATTCTATTTTCAGCTAACTCATCATCGAGTCCTAAAAGATATTCATTCGCGCCTAAACGGTCAAACATCTCAAAATTATTTAACGCTTCTACGGGATGGTGTCTCTCAGTTCGTCGGTAACTAACAATGTGGTATCGCATCTCCGAATTTCCTCATCTTGATTCATCGATCGAAAAATCCGAGTGGTCGTGTAATCCTCTCCTGTTTCTTCTTCATTTGAATAATACGGACCGCCATCATCTTGCTCATCCCGATCATCACTTAATTCCATTATCGTTGGATCAACACTACTTCGTCATCAATATTATCGGCTAAATTACCAGACGTAGTACTACTACTACCGCCAAAAAAATTATATAGTGGCACCATTGGGTTTGGTTGTTGATAAATTATATTGTTACTGTAAATAGCTGGATACGGATATAAATTGTTTGATCGTAGGTAGGATAGGAATTGGTTTGATCGTAGGTTTGATAGGAATTGGTTTGATCGAGGGTTGGATAGGAA
Source organism: Schoenoplectus tabernaemontani (assembly GCA_037127355.1). Classification (NCBI taxonomy): domain Eukaryota; kingdom Viridiplantae; phylum Streptophyta; class Magnoliopsida; order Poales; family Cyperaceae; genus Schoenoplectus; species Schoenoplectus tabernaemontani. The sequence continues at coordinate 416,242 of CM073758.1, read as the reverse complement.
TTGGTTTGATCGTAGGTTTGATAGGAATTGATTTGATCGTGGGTTGGATAGGAATTGGTTTGATCGTAGGTTTGATAGGAATTGATTTGATCGTGGGTTGGATAGTAATTGGTTTCATTCTGGTTTGGAAATATTCCCGTCAAAAATTTACTGCCGCTCGGTTGTTCTGCAGTATAATTTTCTTCATCGGGATTATAATTTAAATCCGGTAGCATTTTGAAGAAAAATGGATGTTTGTTGTAATTGGATGTTTGTTGTTTTTGTGGTTGTGAGAAATGAACCGCGGGGGCTGGTATTTATAGCAAAGATAGGCGCCACTGCACTGGCGTGGTCTGAGGAAACGCGCCACTGCCAGTGGCGCGTTTGGTGAAAGACGCCACTGCCAGTGGCGCGTTTGTGAAAGACGCCACCGGCAAAGTGGCGCGTTTCAAACGCGCACCGGCGTAGCGCGTTTTGGTTCGTATTTTTGGAAATAATCAGTTCTCACTCTTATTATTAATATTATTATTTTATTAATTATTATTTATAATAAAAACTGTCTGGGCAATGGCCTCCGATATCAATTGGCAATATCTTTGAATGATCACCCGGTAAGCTATTTGAAAAGATAGAAAAAAATATATATATTTTCCATACTAAGGTGTAAATATATCTTTACCGTAGAAAACTTTTCAATTTCGGAAGCTGAATCAATTGGACAAGCTACCGAAACGCATGTAGAACAAAGTTTTATAAGGGTACAATTTCTAAATCACAAATAAACTACATGTTAATTATTTTTTATTTACAACTAATTGTTTTTTCAACTTCCGAATAGATATGGAAGAATTTGAAATTTTATAGAAGAGATTAGAAATATTAAAAGATTGATGGATAAATACGAAATAAAGAAAGAGTCCAAACTCCAAAGTTAAATACAGGATTAATTCTAAATTTTAATTGAGTCTTATATATTTTTAGATGGTTGAGTCCATTTATATTACATTTATTACATTATATTATATTTATTACATTTTTTATAATAATTCTTCTCTACGGAGTACGGACATTTGTTCGACGAATCCCAATGTGGCCGATCTCAGTATCTCACCGATTTTTGATGGAATGCTGATATGTTCTTCTGCAGCATTGAAAGGTAATGGAAAAGCCGCACAAGCTTCCAAAGAATAAAATGGCACACTGTCATATCAGCCAATCAGAAGAATATTTCGTTCGTTCTCTCTGTCATCTAAGTGACATCATCACGGCCCACCGTTTCCGTACGGCCTTAATGCAACCAGACGTCGCCATGTGTCCTGGCGCCGCAGCCCTTCGAAGAGGAACCAAAGTAGCTTCACAGTGAGCTGATGGATAGTGAATAAGTGGACCCCATTTATCAGTGAAAAGGTTCACCGTGGAGATGCTGGAAGAGGGGTGTGCAAATGTTAATACATCTGCCACCAGCTTGCTTGGCCTCAGACTCAGAGCATCAACCAGATATTGAAAAACTCGATCTCTTGTCCATATCATATTTGTAAGCCTTATATCATATTTGTAAGCTTTTCTTCTGGTTTGAGTATCATGTTAAAATCACCACAGAGCAGCCATAGAACATTAGACGATGGTTGAACACTTTTTATTTGCTGTAAAAAATTATCTCTGTTTCTTTCATTTGAAGGTCCATAAGATCCTGTTATTTGTACATTTGTACCATCCATTTTGAACTGTAAATCAACTGTTGCTATATTCCTTTGTTTTCCTATAGCTCGAGCAACAAAACTTGCTTGTTTCCAGGTGATTAGTAAGCCTCCAGCTGATTCAACAGCTTCAACATGCATTCTCTCTTTGTACCTTCCACCAAGTACTTGTTTAAAGATTCTGTCATCTAATTTGGATAATTTCGTCTCATGAAAACATATAATGTCAGGCTTTACTGAACTAATGAAGTTTCTGACAGTATGTCTCTTCTCCATCTCATTCAAACCTCTCACATTCCATCACATAATTGTGAATTTTCTGTTCATTTGAGTCATTTGTTGCTGTTTACTTTTCTCAAAGATTTTTCAACATTTTTGACATGTAACGCCTCATATCCATTTCATAAAGATTTTTCTTTAAAGATCTCTTACACATACAACAACTTGCACTCCTACTATTGATATAATAATAACTCCAGAAAACAAAACTATTAACTGTAAGCATCTGATTCTTCATTTTAAATCTTATAACTATCATCCCTACTTTCATATTCTGACTCTTGTAGTTATGCCACTACCTGCTACATCTTCAAAGAGTGCTTCCATTGATGTCTCGGGCCAGTACTAATATGTGTACCGGTGTGGCTGGTTTCTCACTTACTTCTTTTTCTCTAAGCGCCTCTTCTATCATTTGTTGAATTTCATTATTTATCTCAATTCCTATAGCTTGAAATATTGAAAGAGCTTCTTCTTCAGTCATGGGATCAGTCTTCTTTTTTGGATCAAATGGTAGTTTTGCCCTATTTTTCTTTTTCTCTGATTTCTGATATTTGATTTTACTGCAATTACTCTTCTGTTGAGCCTTTCCCTGAGTGTTTTCTCTTGCTTTAATGCTTGAGCTTCTTCTCAGCACTCCACCACTTTTTTTGAGGCTTGTATTCAATCTTTTCTTTGTGATCGTATAATCTGTACCCTCCCTGTGCTTGTAGGTGTTATCTGCATCCATTTCCATCACTTGAGCTTCTTACATGTCATTAGAAGGTGTATCTGACATATTATAGCATTCTTCAAAGATTTGTTGCTGTTGATGATCAATGCAATGTTGCTGGGTTGGCTTTGCATTTGCTCTACTAATTGCTACAATTGTGCAATAAGCATTCTTCATTATTGCATTGTAAGTTATTGCAAAATATGTTTTATAATTTGCTGAAGTGTTGCTCAGTTGTGCCACTATGGAGGTACTGGTAGGGGAGAGTAAACTAAGTGAATACATCGGTATTGACTCAGATATGATTGTGCCAGTGGTGTTGTTGTCAATACATATTTGGATGTTGAAGCCTTCAATTATTATCACTTGATTGCTTTTCTCTTGACGGTTGTTTGTTTGATTTGTTTGTGGCAGTAAAATGATGGCTCCATTTTTTGTTTCATCAGTATCAGTGACATCGGCCCCTGCTTTGCTTATCTGTGGCACATTATCCTTCTTTGGATTGAGCATAATTTGAACAACATCTTCAGTGTTATTGTTGGCTTGTTGTGACCTCCATTTGTTGTCTCATTAGCTTTGAATATTCTTATTTGTTCCTTTTTCTTCTCACTGGAGGAATGTTTCAGTACCCATGTCATCTGCTTGTCCTGATATCTGATTGTATTCGCATTAACTCCTGAGGTAGGTGGAGTATCATTGCTTGCCTCTGAGGACCCACCAGCATTTAATTGCATATTGTGCTCATTACGATTCCTCTTTTGTCCTCTCTAATCACCCCTTCTGTCATGCCTATCAAGTGGAGGAGAAGATGGCCCATTGATGACTTCCATCCATCTGTGAATATGGACTTCAATTAGTGTTGCATAGTCTCCTTCTCGGAACAATATATGTTTATGAATGTCCCTAGGATGCCCTGAAGGTAGAGCTTCTTCAATAACTAATCATAATTCTCTGAATTGCCCTGAAGGTAGAGCATATGGGTAGATGTTTATAGGGTATCCAAAGTGTTGCACCAGTCAACTAATTTCTGTTCCGCACCATGTTTGTAAAGAAGCTCCCCTGAGTGCAATTCATGTGTGGAACCTTGGAGGATAAAAAATCATGATAAATCTCGGTTCCCATTCATGGATATCGAATTCCATGTTAGTACCAGCAATCTGATATGGTCTTCGAGCTGCTATAAAGTTTCTGTTGTTTTGTCCTGGACATAATACTGTGTAAAGAAGTGGTTTGTTTGATTAACTTGATAAAAATTCATTCATCGGCAAATTGAGTACATATACAATTTACTTTTACACTTTAGTCCCTACAACTATTCTATTCACACTTTTATCTAAATACTCTAACAATAAATATATAATATTCAACACTCCCCCTCAAAATGATGCATAGATATTTATCATGCTCATCTTGTCTATTACATTGGAGAAGTCGGTGATACTCAACCCCTTTGTAAAGACATCCGTAATTTGTTCCTTGATCCCAACAAACGGCATGCACATAATGCCCTCATCAAGTTTATCCTTAATGAAATATCGATTAATCTCCACATGTTTAGTTTTATCATGTTGTATTGAGTTATTTGCTATGTTTATAGTCGCCTTGTTGTCACAGTATAACATAATGGGTTTATCTTCAAACAACCCTAATTCCAGTAGCAATCTCCGTAGCCACAATCATTCACTCACATCATGGGCCGTGGCTCTATACTCGGCCTCAGCCGTAGACCTTGCCACCATATTTTATTTTTTGCTTCACACAAATGCACAATAACCAGAAAGTAGACTTTCTATCATCGATACACCCAGCCTAGTCAGCATTGGTATAGACTTCGACCCTCATGTGTCTTTTTTTACCAAAGAACACGCCTTTTCAGGATAACCCTTGAGATACCTCAGTATTCGATACACAGTCTCTTGGTGTGATACTCCAGGATCATGCATATACCTGCTGACCACACTCGGCATAGGAGATGTCAGGTCGAGTATGAGTCAAGTAAATTAGCTTCCCTATCAAGCGTTGATATTGCCCTTTCTCCACTTGATCGCCAATTTCTCCACTCAACTTGTGGTTGGGATCTATGGGTGTATTGACGAGTCTACACCTTAACATCCCTGTATCACTTAGTAGATCTAGAACATACTTTTATTCGATAGAACTACTTTTTTTCGACCGAGCAACCTCAATGCCAAGGAAGTAGCGCAATTCATCTAGATCTTTCATTTCAAACTCTTTGACTAGACTAGCCTTGAGCCTCTTCATCTCCACAGGATCATTATCTATCAACACTATATCATCTACATACACAACTAGAATGCAAATCTTCTCATCTTTCCTCTGGATGAACATAGTGTGATCGACATTGGTTTGTTGATAGCCAAGTTTTTTTTATTGTCATGGAGAATCTATCAAAGCATGCACGTGGTGACTGTTTCAATCCATACAAAGAACGTTTCAGACGACACACTTTGCTCTTCAGTCGTTCATTTGCAAAACCAGGTGGGATCTCCATATACACCTCTTCCTTTATATCCCCATGAAGAAAAGCATTCTTCACATCTAGCTGGCATAAGTCCCACCCGAAATTTACTGCACACGAAATCAATGTTCGGACGGTATTCACTTTTACAACGGGAGCAAATGTCTCTTCATAATCCACCCCATATATTTGTGTGTAGCACTTAGCCACTAATCTCGCCTTGAATCTGTTGACCCTCCTTTCGGGGGGTATGTTTTATTGAGTATACTCACTTGCATCCCATAGTGTTTTCCCGGACGGTCTCGGGACCATATCCCACGTGTCATTCTTGATTAATGCACTCATTTCCTCGAACATAGCATACTTCCATTTTGAGTCTTGCATTGCTTTTCTTCACTCACATGGAGGAGAATTAGAATGAAATGAGGTAACAAATGTTTTGTATGCAGGTGACAGTGTCTCAAATGAAACATAATGAGAAATAGAATGAGATGTTGAGGCATCTTCCTTTTGTTCCAACACAACCGACCGAACTCCTTTGCGTACCGCAATAGGAAGATCAAGATCAGAGAGAAGATTAGTACCTGGGAGTAACTCTAAGTTACCTGGAGGTTGTGATGTGGGAGAGCCGTCAACAAGTACGAGTAATTGATATTGATCTTGGACAGGCGGTTGTTCAACATTCTCATGATGAGCTTTTCGAGTGTACACTTTATGGATTTGCTTGGTTGGAGGCGGTAGGTTCAGATCCGCTCTCAAATCCACACTTGTACTTGAACTTGTATTTGGGCTCACATTCATAGTATCACTCAAGTCCATAGTATCTTTCATACCATTGTCTGATACCCTATGCTCCCCCTCTCGGCCAACTCGGTCCGAGGGAAGTGTGACAACCACCTCCAGAATATCCTGGAATGTCACGGGAGATACATTTGACTGTTCTTTCAAGAGTACAAAGTATGATTATGTCTCTCTAAATGTCACATCCAAACTCTCAAGCATTCTTTTTTTCATGGGGTCATAACACTTATACCCATTATTTCCACTCAAATACCCAACAAACACATATTTATGAGACTTTGCATTAAGTTTACTGGTATTCGGACTCATGTTATGCACAAAGCACACACACCAAAATTTCTTTGGAGGTACCTTAAATGAGATAGTACCTATGAGTATCTCAATCGGTGTACTGAAGTCCACCGTCCTCAACGACATTATGTTGATTAGGTATGTAGCAATATGTGTTGCCTCTCACCACAGATATTTCGGAACTTTTATGGCAAAGAGAAGACACCTTGTCACCTCAAGAATGTGTCTGTTCTTTCTTTCTGCAACACCATTTTGTTCAGGTGTACTCACGCATGTAGTTTGATGTATAATGCCATTATCTCATAAGAAGTCCTGCATTGCCCTGTTGGTGTATTATGTGTCATTATCTGAGCGTAACACCTTCATTTTTTTTAAATTATGTTTCCACCATTTTGTGAAAACCCTTGAAACACTCAATAAATTCATCTTTCCTCTTCAACAAGTACAGCCAAGTCATCTGACTATGGCAATCAATAAAAATAACAAATCACCTCGAACCAGAAAGAGAAGTAACCCTCGAGGGTCCCCAAACATCCGAATGAACAATATCAAAACAAGAATTACTTCTATTACTAAAAGAGGGATACATTGTTCTTGTGTGCTTAGCAAATTCACATGCATCACATACTAATTTAGTTTTGCTACACCTAGAATGTAACTTGGGGTACAACCTTCCAAGCACAGTAAATGATATATGGCCTAAACGGCAATGCAACAAAAATAATTTTAATTCGGGAGTTTCTGCCAAGCAAACTCTTTGCTTCATTTTTTTATTCTTGTTGGAGTCGGTACAAGCCTTCACTCCTCTTCCCAATACCAATTATCCTTCCTGTCTTCAGCTCCTACAACACAACATGAGTAGGAGATAAAAAAAAACCACGGTTAAGATCATCTACTAATTGGCTGTCTGATAAAAGGTTGTTGGTGAAATTAGGAATATGTAAAACTGATGATAGTTGAATTTTAAAATTACATGTTACATCCCCAACTCCTGCTATTAGGCATAATGAGTCATGGGCTGTTTGCACTTTATCTTTTTCAGACATAGATTTATAGGTTTTGAACATTATGGGATAAAGAGTCATGTGTTTAGATGCCCCCGAATCTACAATCCAGGACTTATCAAGGCTAACCTCAGCTACTAAGGCTTTCATAATAGTGTCAACCGACTTAATTACTTCCTCATCTGATGCAGTGGCACTAGCTTGGGTGGTGGATGAAATTCTACGTGCAAGCTGAGTCATCAACTCGATCAACATGTCATCGGAGCTTGAACCCGATTGACCAGCTGTGTTGGCCACATGTGCTTACTTGTATCCTGATCCACTACGCCTCAGTCCACGACCTCTTATTTGGCTCCTGCCACGACCACCATCACGACCTCGAGCTCTGGTTGGTCTTCCGTGTAGGTCCCAACAAGTCTCTCTAGTGTGATTTTTTCTATGACAATAATCACAAACTTTGTCACCTTGAGATGAGGTTGTAAGTGGTTGGCTCAACATGGCTGATCCCTCTTGTACTAACGCAGATGTCATTGTCTTTCTCCCACTTTCCTCCTGAACCACTACGAAGAGCAGGTAGTGGATCCCTCTGCTAGAGACTCTGACGAATCTGCTCAAACTCGGAGTTAAGGTCAACTAGGAAGCGAAAGGTCCTTTTTTCTCCAACCAGTTTTTGAAAGCAAGTGCATCTACCGTGCATGTCATAGCTAAAGGGTCAAAGAAATTCATCTATTCCCATATACTATTTAATTCTGAGAAAAAATAAGTTACACTCATTTCTCCTTGTATCAGACAATCTGCCCTGGTCTGGAGATGATAGACTTGTCCATGATTCCCCTTTTCAGAATACATCTCTGCCGCTCGATCCCATACTTGTAGGGTAGTATCTAACATCATAAATTGATTTTATAGTCTCACTTCCATCGAGTTAATAAGCCATGACATAACTTGCCCATCATCTACCTCTCATTTCTGTAGCACAACTATTTTCTCTATTGTTGCTTCTGGCTTTTTCACTATACCGGTAACATAACTGGTTAATCTCTGACCTCGTAAATGCATAAGTATTTGTCTTGACCACAGTAAATAATTGTCAGTCCCATTTAATCTGACTGAAATAACCTGAGATGATTTAAAGGAACTTTGTCTTCTGCCATTTGTTACTCTCTTGAATAAATAAGCCTCAGTTGCTTCGGTCCAAAGATGATAAACACTCGTCAACCAGTGCCTTATTCTTCGGTCTGATAAGGAAAGATGAGGGGAGAGACTTCATGAATCGCAGCCTAACTCTTGTCTCCCGATTAAACTTGTGACTCACGCATGCACACAGCTCGTGATCGAAAAGGGATCGCACACAGCGACAGCGACAGGGAAGGGAATCTCTCACAGCGACGCTCGTGATGGGGCAACTTGCGACACTCGACATGGCCTGGGGTGTCTCGTGACACTCGTGATGAGTTACTCGCGCATGCAGTGTAAACCCACGACAGTCGCACACGTGACGGAAAAACGAAGGTGAAAGTTAATCGTCCCACTTTGATACCATAAAAAAGTGGTTTGTTTGATTAACTTGATAAAAATTCATTCATCGGTAAAATGAGTACATATATAATTTACTTTTACACTTTAGTCCCTACAACTATTCTATTTACACTTTTATCTAAATACTCAACAACAATAAAGATATAATATTCTATGTAATGTGCTAAGCCGCAGGAGTAGACTTCATAATCATCAGCTCGCCAGCCCTTTTCAGATTCGGATGATGTCCTCCTTGCCTTAGAACTACCAGCCCTGCTCTGTGAAGATACTGCGTATGTTGGTTCAGATGTTCTCGAGGTTCAAAATACATCGTTGTCATATCAGGCCTCTCATCATAGAAGTTATCCATCATAAGTTGATCTGGAGCTTGTTTTTTCTTTTGTATTTCCTTTTCAATATGTACATATGGCACTGTTTCTCTAGGAGCAGATTCCTTCTATTCCTTATATTTATAGTAAACATGACCTGGTTTCTTACATGAAAAGCATCTAATATCATTCTTGCACTGAGATTTGAAGTGTCCCGGTAAAACACATTTGAAGCGTCTTTTGTCTCTTGGTATTCCCACTGGTACGTCTCTTAGTCTTTCTCATTACCGTTTGCCATTGATGTTTTGCAACTGACGGCTTGATGAACCTTTGTGTCTTGGAGAGATTATCATCTACTAAATCTTTGATCTTCACTCTACTATCTCTCTGATCTAGGATGTCTTCATTCAGAGTTGGTATATTATTGCGATCTTCCTTCGAGGATTCATGAATCTGCTCCAGAGACTTCCTCTCTTCCAGATAATCTTTCGTCTTCCCATCTTTAATCCTAGCACTTGAACCGTCTTTTGCATTTGTGTCATTCTCCAGGAAATTCTTCACCTTCCAGATCTGTTCTTTTGGATTTGAATTTTCGGAAGTTTTTGCCTTCACGATCACCTCCAGAGTCGCCTGTCGCTTCATATTCCTCTCCTTTCATCCAGTCATTTTTATTTTTTATTTATTCGTTTTTTCAGATAAAGATGGAATTAAGGATTTCAGATTTTAAATATGCAACATCATACACGAGGACAGTTGTAAATTTGTTACATCCTCCAAATACAGCAGGAAACTGGATGAACAAAAAAAGTTTATTTAGAGACCATGACAAGTTGACCATGGTTCTGATATTTGCAATTTTATGATAACATTAGGTGTAGCACATGTACTCAAATGGAGGTGCTATTAGGAATGCCCATTCCTGTGGCACCAGCATCGGAGAAGGGCTTCACAATTTCGTGCATCAGTTGCACACTCAATCACATTTAGCCTTGCATAAAACTAACCATATTCCTTGGTCATCAGGCCATGTCAGCCCAGCTGCTCGACCTCCCAAATACTCATCTGTCGAATGGGTCGATAACAGGTCCAAAACCGCACCATTACTATAATTGCTTGAATTTGTGCAGGAAAACTCTCAAGGAGTGTATCCTCTGATTTTTTAGAAACTTGTCAAATTGGTCAGTTGATCTATTGGCATGTTAATCTGTACGATTATTGGCCTGTTCGGAAATAACCGACAAAATCACGCTGTCCGAAATTGATGCTGCATGATGGGCTGAAGCAACCCAAATTCTTATGGCTAGAGGTGTGTTAGGTTCGTGTGTGTGTCCAAGACAGGCCACCATGGCTCATCCTTTTTGTCTGCATGATCTTTCATGCGCACCTCGTATCACCGTGTATTCCGGGAACCATTCTTCGACTGCTAACCAAATTAAGAGGGCATCATTTGCAAAGAGATAATCATCAATTACGAGCTTTAGTCCGTGCTCAGAAGCAGATCCTCTTCTGCTATTCCTATGTTAAAATATGATAAAAAAATATGAATTACTGCATATTGTGGACTTAATAGGCAGCTTTTATTCTTAACTATGTTTCTTGAAATTGAATTTCCCAAGTTGCACATAAGAAAAATCTTATAAGATAACTGATTTTTGTCTCTTTTTTTTTTTGGTTTCTTCTTTATCCAAATTGGGTTGGGAAACCAAAAGTAACACATTAGTTAATGAGAAATTTTTTCTTAAAAATGTGCACGATCTTCATCAAAAATTTGCTTTAACTGATCAGCAAATTTGACTAACTAATCTCTTCCATAAAATGCTTGCAATTAACTTGGTAAATGACATTACCTTTGACCCAGATCCGCTGGTAGAGCTTCAAAATCAGAACGCCGGAACTGGTCATATGCAACAGAGCTGAGCTCCTAATCCAACTTATGGGTCCAGAGATAGCAACACAAATCTGCCAATCCGTTCAGCCTCCTCGACGCAATGCACTCCTGCTGGACAGATTAATCTGGAACAGACACAAGAGCGGAGTCTACACAGTCAAGGAGGGTTACAAACTAGTCGCCAACCTGTTGGCAGATAGGGGTGAGCCAATCTGGGAACTGATCTGGAAAACTCTCAATGTTATACCTAAAGTGTGAATCTTTTCTGGAGAGCATGTCATAGCCACAACAGAAGCCATGCACAGACGCATAGAAGGGATCAGCCCGGTGTGCCAACGCTTCGTTGAAGAAAATGAATTTGTTGGACATATGATATTCTTCTGCCTAGGCTCGAGAGCGACTTGGTTTGCACTAGGGTTGAATATCCGGATTGAGGAGATGCCGATGCAATTTAAGGAAGCTCTTTTATATATAGCAACCAAATTGAGTCCAACACAGATGTCAATTGCAGAAAACGCTATGTGGTGCCTGTGGAAGGCTAGAAATGCAATGGTGATAGAAGGTACGAGGTTTAGGCCATTAAGCATAATCCAGCAAGCCAAAGTGATGCCGGTACCAAACCAGAAAGAAGCAAGAAGTATCATTCAGCCTCAGAAATTGCAATATCTGGTATATAAGACCTGTGTGGTCCTGCTAGTAGATGCATCATAGGATCAATCTCCAAATGTGGGGGTGGCTTCCATAAGTTACTCGTCTATTGGGGAGCTGATATGGAGTGCTAGGTATGATAAAAACGCACCAGATGCATTCATGGCAGAGACAATGGCAGTGGAGACGGCAGTTAAAGAATGGATGGCAAGGGCAAACGCTGATAGCCAGGTAACAGCATTCACACATTGTCATGTGCTGGTTAAGCTGTCGGAACAAGGTGAAGTGTACCAATATCCATCCTGGAGAGCTTCTGAATTGGTGGAGGAACTAAGAAGGACCCTAGAGGCAGAAGGCGGGCGAATTAGCATAAGCCATGCAGGAAGGGAGACACTTAGGAGTCCACATACACTGGCAAATCTGGCCACGAGATCCAGACAAGATGAACAAGGGAGATTAGAAGAGATCTTTTGCCGGAACCATAACATACAAATGGAGTTGGATAGGAGTTGCTACAATACGGTCTAGCTCATGATCACACAAACCACAAAAAGTGGAATTGCTCTGTTATGTCTTTTCCTTTATTTTCTTTTTTTTTTTTTTTGCAGGAGACAGCAAGTAGAATGTTTTTAGATAATTAGCTTCACTTAGTAGTAAAACTCTAGACAGTAGTTTTCGACTGTAACAATTTAAATTATCACTCAATGGAACTTCACCTACGGGTTATTGCTCAAAAAAAAAAAAGAGCTGAGCTCCATGGAATACTTATGAGGTGAAAAAGACAACTCAATGATGCCTCCAGCGCTAAAGAGCTTGTCAGGAACCCCAAAATGGAGGAGTTGGTCTGACACATCTTGGGTCCCACCAAATATGCAGGGTATTAGGGTATGGGGTAAACCACTTTTTTCAACCTTTGTCATCTTGACGCCCTCGTTGTACAAAGCACTAATCGCATTAAAACTAGAGAAACCAAGGTTAGGATCTATGGCTGCATTTTGAGCTGAAGGCACAGCAGCATGGAGCAGATTTGTCACAATTGTTGCGTTGAATTAAAGTTGTTCAACCTCGGAAAATCTTCATCTCTTGGCACGTAATTTATTTGAAAAATATTATTCATTTCAAAAGAATTCAAAATGCCAATGTATTATTTATCTCTAAAGTCGGTGTATATTAAATTTGGTTGTTTCTCAAGACGTACATTTAGCTTTGTATCGAGCAGTTTGAAAATTTTAATGAAGTTTTATTTTAATAATTACAGGATGAACGAGCAATCAATATTTGACAGTGAGCACACAAAAAAATTAGTTTTTAAAATTGAATAATATTAGTGAATGTTTATTACTTTTTATCAGCATTTTGGATGCAGAGTATATCAAAATTGGATGAGTTTTATAATTTCAATTAGTCACCCATTGTTCCCTGTTTTCTGGGCTTTTTTACGAGATTTTTTTCGCATGATCAGGCCAATGATCCATGAATGAAAAACGAGCAACTGATGTGGTCCGACGTCCAATCCATTATGCAACTAATATCTATGGGAAGAGAGACAAGTTTCAGAATGTCAACATTAGGCCTAAATTTGCAAAATCACGAGAACAGGGATCCAAATCTTAGGCCCAATTATTTGGAAAGTTTCTCAATTGTCAATTCCAAACTTCTAAGAAATGTTTAACGGCTCTTAACGGTGAGATGATAAGTTAATGATTAATGATTTTAATGGTATTATATGACTGTTAAATTAAAAAATAGTCAATCACTTTTTAACCTATTAATTGATATTTTAAAAAACTACGAAATGCATTCGTATATCATTAGTACTTAATAATTAACTAAATTAAGTAAAAGTAATAATTATAGTATTAATTAAATACTTAAAAGTTAAAATTTTTAAATTATATTAAACTATTACATGATGTATTTGCTTCTTTTTTTATTAGGATATTAATTTACATTCAAAAAAAAAAATTAGAATCACAAACTATTAAGATTTGAAATAAAAAATTTAAGTCGTTAAATGTGTTTTTTTTTAAAAGTTAACGGTTTTAATGGGTTTAACGTGAGATAAAACGGTTAAATCACATAAAATCTGTTAAATTCATTTTTTCTCAAAAACTTAATACCAGATTCTATCAAAATCGTTAAAACGGTCAAAATGTTCAAAACAGCTAAAACTTTCTGTTTTTTTAAAAAGCTTGGACAATTATCATGCAAGCGTAGCATAACAGTCGTAATGATAAGAGCAAAATCTTCGTAAAAGTAAAAAATAAATTTCACTCCAACGACTATAACATAGTATAGAAGCTATTCAAATTGGTTTTTTGACATGAAAAAAAAAAGAAATGATCTAAATAGAAATTCTAAAGGAAACGTGTTCTTGATCACGGCAAACAGCAAAAACTTTACAGTGGAGTGTAGTACATATATATTATTAAATTAATTGTTTCTTCAATTTTCTAAAGTTAATGAACAAATAATGCATATTAATATAAAAACAAATGTTATACATCTATCCTTTCCTTTGAGAATTTTCTCTTTTACTTTCATTCCTATTTTTGTCACCATTTACTCATTTCATTTTATTTTAAATTTGTAGTGGCCTATCGTATGTATTAAATTATGAGTGTCAAAATTTGGCCCTATCCGATGAATCAATCCAATCCGATATGAAATAACCCAAGAACAAATAGGTTAGATATGGATTAAATTTTTTGACCCATTACGGATATGGATATGGATCAGGATGTGTTATTTTGAATTTATTTTGTGATTTAATAAATATTATATTATACCAATTAAGATTAGTTATATAATAATTAATACTAATATACTTAATTATTTTATTTAGATCGGTTCGAGTCGATCTGTAACCCATTCGGGTCAGATTGGGTAAAAAAAAAATATAACCTAATTTTAAACGGATCGGATAAAAATAATAAAATAATGATAACTCTATTCGACCCCAACCCGATACATTGACACCCCTAAATTATATCGACTTATATTCAATTTCAAGCCAAATATTACAAGTAGTTAACCTTGTATAAAAAGAAATGATTTTAATCTCTCTTATTTCTTTTTGTTATGAGAATTTAATTACTAAGCAGTAATACTGTGGATGAGAGTATTGTCTCAATAACTTCAACAAATTAATTAAATCACCCCCACAATGGAAATCAATTGGTAATCTTAAGAAATGTTGGAACAGTATTTCTGGTCGAACACTATATATAATAACGTGTCACTTTAAAAAAGTGAACTGTTTTGAAATTTTCAAATTTTAGTAATTTTCTCCTTTACTAGTTACACTTTTTTATTTTTTAGGTGGATTTTGATGAACCTAATCCATATTTCCTTTCAAGATTTGAAACACAAAATGAGAAATTTTGAATAAAAGAGACAAACACGAAGGGTACAAGTCACAACTATTCCTAGCTTTGATATGTACTTAATCCATTTTTAAGGAAAACGGTACAACTTCTCTGATGGAGACAATTAGCTTAAAATAACAATGTTAGAAATTGTGATGGTGCTGTCTTGGTTTTTCTTTTGAATTCCGGCACCCATTATATTTATATCACAATTTCTCCCTTCCTTTTTCCATTTGATAAATGGTCGTGCTTTTTATTGATTGTTTACTTAGCTCTATCACTCAGATATTTTTCGTATAAATCCTCAATCTTCTAGCTCGTGAATTATTTAAAATGAGTAATATTAAACCTTCACGCTTCCATAAGTTATGTTAGTTACGCTTCTAGTTTTGCTCAAATTTAATGAAAGGATGCACAAGGTATATATGGAAAAAACTCATTTCGTATCCGTTTTCTTATAGGTAAATTATTAAAAAATAATTTATATTATTTTTAATATAATTATCTTTTATAATAATTTCTTTATATATTTGTTACTCTGAATTCCGTGAGTTAATTGTAATAAATAATATATTATAAAGAGCGTATGAATTATATTTATCCATTAATATTATCAAATAATGTGAAATGATAGAAATACCTGTATTTCAATTTACGATCGAAATTGATTAATTTTATAAAAGCATCGGTTCAAATTTAAATGAAATCTATTTTTTCTCCATTCTATTTTTTTCATTAAGTAAGTGGATAATTAATGGTATAGACAAAGCTTATTTCGTACCTATTTGCCCTTATAGGTAAATTATTATAAAATAATTTGTATTATTTTTAGTGTAATTATCTTCTGTAGTAATTTATTTCTATGTTAGTTACCCCAATTTATGTGAATTAATTATTATAAATAATATATTATAAAGAGCTTAGAAACTTTATTTATCCATTAATGTTATCAAATAATATGAAATGACAAATATACCTATATTTCAATTTATGATTGAGATTAATTGATTTTATAAAAGCAACGATTCAAATTTCAATCAAATCTATTTTTTCTCTCCATTCTATTTGCTATTTTTTACCATGCCTTTATAAGAGGTCTAAAAAAGTTATATATCAATTAAATTAAACATTAATTATTATTATGTTATATTATAAAAAATGAACTAACAAACATACTCAGAAATATATTATATTTTATACATTATTTTTATTAAATAAATAATTAATTTTATTTAAAATTTTCAGAATTTTATAATTTAATTTAGGCATAAATTATATTTAAGTAAAATATATAATTTATTTCTATAAAATATATAAAATATATAAAATTTATAATTTAGAGTTTTAGACACAACGGGCGGGTTTCATGCTAGTTACTATAAATTTTGAATTATAATTATTATCTTCTGTATATTCTACCATCTAATAAATTATAATGATTAAATATGATGAAGTAATGTAAGATTTTATTTTAGACAAGATGTTATTTTATTTTTAATATATTTTGTTTCTAGTCAAAAAGTTTGATAGGAGATACTCGTATTTTTTTCTAGTTTGTTTGTTTCAAAATGACTCATAAGCTGGAGTTGATTGCATAGTTAGATTTTATTTCCATACTAATGAAATAGAGATGTATTTGTATAAAATGAAGAAATTTTTTATAAATGATTATAAAATAATTAATATTTTAGTATTATTCATTAGCATCTATTACTATTTGGTTACTCATTAATTTTAACGGACAAGAGTAATATATAGATAATGATAGAATATGAATAAAAATAATTTTAAATGAATATAATTAATAAAAATATCTCTATTGATCCGTACCGTACCGATTAACACCTCTAAATATGATACTCAATTAAAAAAACTGCGGTCAGATTTTAGTTAAAATCCGACGAGATTAGCACCCCTAAATATGATACTCAATTAAAAAAACTGCGGTCAGATTTTAGTTAAAATCCGACTCTGAAGATACAATCAGTGTGGGCTTCGGTTAAGAATTGACACTCAACATGTGTCAATATACAATTATGCACATAATCCACACCATATGATGTCAAATTATTATGTAGAAAAATTAGTTTTCCTTTTTCTTTTCTTTTTTTTTTAACTATGTGCAAAATTTTAAATTTGCATATAATTTACAGTACATAAAAGAAATAACGTAAATGTTAACTACCCAATAAGTCATTATCTATTGTTAGTAAACCATTTTAAAAATATAAATTTATACATAATTCGTATGTTTAGCAATTTCGTAGCAATAAAGTTTGCTCACAGAACAAAATCTACAGCAAAAAGCAAGCTAGAGTTAGATGACAAAATTCTTGGAGTAAAAATATTTTGCTCTCATTCTTCAATATATGTGGCACAAGTAGAAAATAACATCATATCTTATTTAGAATATTAGAGTACTGGGTGTAATTGAAAATGATGGAGATTACAAAATGTACTAAATCATTTTTCTTTTCAACTTGCAATATATGTACTTTGGGTTAAAAATATATATATATGGTGAAGTCATGTACTTTTCTACAGTTTTTATATATATAATTATTATTAAATTAATATTATTAAAAATAAGAGTGAGAATTATAAAATTCTAAATATACGAATAGCATAGCGCACCGCTAGTACTGGCGCTGAGCAAACGCGCAACTATCAGTGACATTTTCATCAAACGCGTCACTGCCAGTGGCGCTCTGTATTCGCATATTTAAAAATAGCCATTACTCACTCTTATTTTTAATAATATTAATTTAATAATAATTATATTTAAAAAAAAAAACTGAAAATAACTTAGTCCAGACTTTCCAAAAAGCGATATGGACGCAGGACCAAGTGAGACGTTGTATCTGGTAAATGGTCGTCTTATATTATATAGTGCG
Organism: Schoenoplectus tabernaemontani; assembly: GCA_037127355.1. Taxonomy (NCBI): domain Eukaryota; kingdom Viridiplantae; phylum Streptophyta; class Magnoliopsida; order Poales; family Cyperaceae; genus Schoenoplectus; species Schoenoplectus tabernaemontani. The sequence continues at coordinate 398,358 of CM073758.1, read as the reverse complement.
ATCGTCATTAATTTGTTGGTGCTAGGAAATTATGGATCCAAATTATAGGGAACAAAATTAGATATATCCGTTTATGTTAATTGATCTAACGATTTCTACACCATCCAGTACTAGTGGTTTTCCACCCATTTAAGAAATAATAAAAATTTAAAAAAAATAAAATTTTATCTTCAAAAATATTTTAATATGAAGATCATGTTCAACGGTTATGATCGGTCATTTGGACTTTCAAATTTGAGATATGGACGTGAAGCATGAGATATTTTATACTTCGTGAAGCATCATGATCTCTCTCTCACACACACACACACACTATATGTATAATTGGTCAAATAAATATATAAAGAGTTCAGATACGGTGCTTCATAAATATTTTGAGCTGAATCACTTACGACTCAGCTTTTAAAATTTCATGCTCAAAATTTTAATTTAAATAAATTATTATTTTTTATCATGTTTAGAGTTATATTGTTATGATTAATGATTTTTGAAAGATAACAACATTTAACATACAAAAATTGATATTTTTTAATTATTTTCACAGTCATCTTTTAAAAATTATTAATTACAATAAAATAACTCCATACATGATAAAAAATGATAATTTATAAGATTGTGATATGAGAATTATTTTGAGTTGTTTAAATTAAAATTTCAGACACAAGAATTTAAATTTGAGCCATAAGCATTTCGGCCCAAAATTCTTATGGAAACTCAATAGCGGATATATATATATATATATATATATATATATATATATATATATATATGAAGTCTAGAATGCAACACATTGTACAGATATGTCCATATATCATGTCAATCTCTCAAATTTAAAGTTAAAATGATCGATCTAAATCCTTCAATTTATTCTGCATATAAAACTCTCATAGAAAAATCAAATTATATATTTTTTTTTTGTTATTTTTTTGGGCCAAGAAAAAGTTACTTGATTTATGGATTTTGGATCGTCCAATATCGATAATTTTCTTCCTACTCAAAAAATAAAATATATATATATATATATATATATATATATATATATATATATATAATTTGATTTTCTACAAGAGTTTGATATGGAGAATAAATTGAATAGATCATATCAGTCTTTTCTAACTTAAAATTTGAGATATTAGCGTGATGTATGAACACCGATGTATCAGATGATCAATTTAAAATCAGCATGGTATTTTAACAGATGATTTTTGAGCTTTCTAGTTATTTTTAAAATCAACTTAGTTTAATATAAAAAAATATTCTATTTTAGGTGTGTTTTTAAAAATAATTTAAAAAATAGCTAGAAAGCTCAAAAAATCATGAAGTTTAATATCTCATAATATTTTAATATGAAGAAATTATTGAGCAATTTAGATTGACCATTTGAGACCTTAGAGTATGAAATCTCACCCCAAAATAATAATGAGTTTTTGCTTTTTAAAACACCATAAACCATCTCTCTCTCTATATATATATGAACCTCTAATTATTTTTTATGTGATATTAATGAATTTTTATTTTACTTTTCATAATTTTTGTTCCTTATTTGGTCAATGTGCTTGGAAGGATTTTTGACAAAAAAAAATGGGATATCAAACAGTCCCATACTAATTAACTGCATTTTTTCCATGATTTTAATTATTTAAATTAAGAATCTAGCTAATTTTTTTAGTTAATATCTGGATGTAAAATTTGATCCAATCTAATGGATAATAATTCAATAAAACAGCATAAATCAAACGAAATTATTTTAATGAACTAACTAGGGCATTAAGCCATTAATTAATCGAATAAAAAATAAAAAAAGACACTAATTAATTACAACCCAGGAAAATACAGAATAACTAATTACAAATTTACAAGCTCAGAAGAAGACATGAAAATATGAATGAAAATTTAGTCAAAGACGGTCGTTTCGTATCAATAAGATACCTTTACTTATTGCCTCCAGTGTGCCCCGAAGAACATATTGGAAACGGAAGCGAGCAGGTACAAAGGCATTTGAATTAAAAAGTTTGTTTAAAGTTTTCTGGAGCCGTTAATTTTACATTGAGATTCATATTTTTAATAAATTTTAAGGTTGAAATTCATACTTTCAGTAATTATTATTAATCTCGATAAAAATTTTTAACCAATTTTGAATTCCTTTGTACCTCCCACTTCCATTGGAAGCAAGCATGAGCAGCCCCTTAAAGTAAACGGATATGCGTGTGCCTTGCTCTAACTGGAGAAGACTGGGAATGTCGTCGGAGAACCGCCTATATCATGCTGTTTGCTTTCAATTGGTCGTATTCGGTATATACTTCTCTCTCCTCCATCTTAGTCAAACAGTCATTTAAAATTTACACTCTCTTCTCAATTTTATTCGTTACAGATAAATTCAGTTTTCATGCATATAGTCTTCCTCCCTTTGGTCAAAATGGACAGGAAGACAATAGTTTCTTTTTGACCTTCTCCCTGAACTTCTGTTGGTATATCAAACCAGGCTTGGCATAAAAAAATATATATATATATATATATATATCACACCAGGCCTCCTCGGTGTCTCTTTTCACTTTGGTAGTATTTCCTTCTTCACGGTGACAACTAGAAGGAAAAGACAATAGGAACGAAAAAAAGAGGAGAAATTAATTAATAAAAAGAGAAGAAAGAAAAAAAGTCGGCTGTTTTATATCGTTTGGCTCGGTGAAGAAACTAAAGTTGGTTTTGTTGATTTAATGCTCCCTCTTTAGAGAGAGAAAGGAAGAGAGAGAGGAGGAGATGGAGGAGAAATAAAACAGGTTTCTCTTTTGTGCGCGCCTGAGAAAGAGAAACAGCGACAGAGAGAGGCACAGAGGAAGAGAGAATTGGAGACAGAGAGAGACGCACACACATAGAGAAGATCGATGGCAAATTCAAGCCATGGACCAAAGCAACCACTGCAAGAGCAACAAATTTCATTTGGGATGATGTTTCACAATCCATCATCTTCCTCTTCTTCTCTGCATGCTAGCTTCATGTACTAATCCTATCATATCTCTTTACAACTTTTATCAGAGAGAACAACTTTCTTCAATTTGGATGCTTTAATTTTATCATTTCATGTTGAACTTTACCTTGTTTACTTTCTTTTATTTTTGTGTAATTGACCTGATGGAAAGTTGTTCTCTTTTTCTTTCTTTTATTATGTATTTTTTATTCAGTACAAATTATCAGTATTCGGTAATTACATATATATAGGTGATGTTGAAATCGAGCCAAGATTATAATTAACCATCCATGCACTGATGATTAAGAGGATTATTCATGCAGCAGAGCTTCCTGATCAATTAATCATGAAATGTTTATAATAAATAAATTAATTCAGATTCTTGACTTCTGATACCAAATGAATTTGCGTTAACCAATATTTGAAATAGGCGTGGTACCTGCCATGAAGACCTAGCATTTCTTTTATACAACAGTGCTTACAGACTTGCTTCTACTTCTCATGTAATAACAGGTGTAAAGAGAGCGGAGGCAATTACGACTTGGGATCAGAGCTAGACCAGGCTTTGTGCATGTACTTAGATGGCCAGACTAGCACCTCACAGGAGCAGAGGCGTGAGTTCAATTAAATCTCTCTTGACTAACCTTTGTTATAGATAAATTAATTATAAAAGAACGAACGTTTAGGTTTGTTTTTCCTTTTCTGATACAAAACTAAACTGACAGTGCAAAAAGTTTACATTGTCCATGAGTCTATTTTTGCTCTGAAGAGAGAGAATCTTCATCAGAGACTAAAGCCTGTTTTGTGCTGCCAGCAGATCGCTCTGTACTATATTTGACCAGATTTTTCGCCGATCCGTTTGAAAAAGGATTTTCAAGCTTTGTTTTGTTTCTTTTATTTCTTTTTGGCTTTTCTGTAATATCTTTTCTGAGACAGATTGTGACCCCTAACAAACTGCTCATGATTCCCTTGCAAAATATTCGGACTGCATGGTGTCCTTATGGATTTCTGACACCTCTTTCCTTTCCCTTTTTCTCTTCTTCCTTTTCTCCTAAACCTACCTCATATCTTATCCCATGTCTCGCTGTTGTACAAAACAAAATCAAGATATAACAGAAAAAGATAAAAAAGTTCTTTGGCTTCTTTCTCCTCTTCACTCTTTCTGACTGAAGATACCACACAAGGATTCTCAATGAGACTGTCGGTAAATTAAATGATAGATAAGAGGGAAGTTGATAGACAACTTAATATATTTTGTGAAATTTGCAGAGACATTGAACATCTTCCCTTCTCAACCTATGCATCTTCGCCCAGCTCATAACAAGGTAGATAATTCTAAACTCTAAACACATATAGATAAATAGTTAGGTTATAAAATGAAGTTACAATATCAACAAGGCATACATGTCATATAATTTATTTCTAAGTTTCTTTTGTCAAAGTTCCGAAATTCTGATATTTGATCTCTGCAGGTGGAGACTGGGATGCTAAATTCAATAACTAGTGGATCCAACAAAAGATCACAAGAGGGATCTTCGATAGAGCTTACTAACCCTAGGACTGATGCCTTAACAGAACCTGGGAAGGATGCCAAAGCAGTTGTTAAGGTAAATCTCTCTAGTCTCCCTCCCTCTGGAGGTTGTGCTCTTAAGCTAAACTCTTTTGTTGTGGATGTAGAAAGAAGCAAACACTAAGAAGGGATCGTCAACCTCTGATGGCACAAGGGCAACAGACCCAAAGGTAAGTATCGTGCAGAGATGATCCTTATTATTTTTTGCCTCAAATTCCTGAAACCATTTTAGTTTCCAGACATTAAGAAGACTAGCACAAAATAGAGAGGCAGCAAGGAAGAGTAGACTGAGGAAGAAGGTACTCTATGCTTGTTCTGATCATCAACTAGAGAATTCTAAGAGCAAATCTAGATATATATGCATATATGCACAAGCACAATTTATTTGATTGATATTTTTTTTGTATACAAAATTAGGCTTACATCCAACAACTGGAGTCGAGTAGGATAAAACTGGCACAGCTAGAACAAGAGGTGCAGAGAACTAGAACTCAGGTACCAAGTTGCACCAACATATAACATAATATCTTAACAAGTATATCTTATGTTTTCAGATTTACTTGAGATTTGTAGACTAGATAATTCAATTACTTTCTTACTTCAACAACACGTACAGGGCATGTTCTTTGGTGGTGGTGCCCTTGTCAATGAACAAGGTTTTCCTCTAGGCCTTGATGGTGTTAGCGCAGGTAAACTCACTACTAAATCTACAGTTTCCTTAAAATACATATACTCATCTATGTCGATAATATCAATTTTATTTTAGAAGCAGCAGTGTTTGACATGGAGTATGCACGTTGGCTAGAGGAGCATCACCGGCTGATGTGTGAGTTACGCAGTGCAGTAAGTCACAAAAAAAAAAAAAAAAAAAAAGCAGCAGCAAGAATGATCATCATTTTCAATTAATCAGCTCTAATAAAAGACTCTGTATAATTTAATAATGTTGCTTAGGTGCAGCAACACATGCCAGAGAATGAGTTGCAAATGTTTGTAGCCAACTGTGTGGCGCATTATGATGAGATGACAGGTATCAGAAGTGAAGTTGCTAAAGCTGATGTTTTTCATTTAGTCTCTGGCGTTTGGATGACGCCTGCTGAGCGTTGCTTCATGTGGCTAGGCGGTTTTCGTCCTTCTGACATTATAAAGGTTTCTTCAATAGTCTCTATTCAAACCCCTAAAATTTAGAACTGCCTAATCAAGTATTGTGTTGCAGTAAGTGGAATACTTCATCAGCATTTGATTTATTGAGTTCATGCTTTACCAAATCAGGATAAATGCATGTAAGATTTGGATAGAAAAAACACTAATTCAAAATTCCATAATAATACTGACGGAAATGTAGCCTTAATTTTGTGTAACTTTTGGCGGGATTAAAATATACATAGACAATTACATTATTGTATATATTTTTAAAAGCATATGGGGTCAAAATATATAATTTATAAAAAAATATGAACAAATTGAATTATTCGTTGCATTTTAAAAAGAACTTTTGAAACATATATAGTACCATTAAAATAATCTGAAACACTGTAACATTTCCAAAAAAAAAAAAAAACTTTTGAGAAAGAAAAGGATCAATTGATACCATTAACATGCGCCCTTGAGTACTAATTACCTTATTGGTTTTCTAACAACAGAATAACAGCTTACAACAGCGACATGCTAACCAAGACAAAAACATGCATATATACTTACCCTGCTAGCTAGTACTAGTACTAATTAGAAACGAGGCCCTAGGGTAAAACCAAAAACTAAATGTAATCATCTAGAAGAGTTATTATGTGCTGTACCTTTTGAGTTCAGAGAAATCCACAGTATGGACATAAAAGATGCATGACATAGGCAAGTTATGATTCTCTTCCTTATAATAGGTTGGAATTTGTCACGCCATGAAATATTCTATAAAGTTGCGTTGGTTTCCACTTAAATAAGAGACCGAAACAAATCGATTTGAATTCTGGTTTCCTCCTGAGCCGTGTAATCATGAAGTTCATAAATACTAGACTTTCCTGCAATTATTTGCTTGATGTACTTTTAAATATAAAACAGATATATCTCTCTGTTCAATTTACCCGTTGACAATGGATCCTTTAATTAGTAAAAAATATCTTTCTTTAAAAAAAGAAATATTGTTAATGTTGCAGATGTTGTTACACCACATGGAGCCCTCGGCAGAGCAACAGTTGCTAGGAGTATGCGGGTTGCAACAGTCGACCCAAGAGACGGAAGAAGCTCTCAGCCAAGGCCTTGAAGCCCTCAACCAATCACTTTCAGATACAATTGCCTCTGATGCATTAAGCTGTCCTTCCAACATGGCGAACTACATGGGCCAGATGGCTATTGCCATGAACAAGCTTGCTAACCTAGAAGGCTTCGTTAGACAAGTAAGAAATTATTTGTTTAATTTCTATCGTCCTCATGATTTTATGTTTTTAAATTAATACTTAAGTTATATATCTAAATTAACTATTCTCTCTAAGGGTATAATATAATACCGTTTATTGATTAAAAGAAAGTAGGTTTCATCATGACAATAATCATGCTAACACAAAGAGTTATGTTAACGGTTTAAATTTACGCCTAAAATTTTGCACTCTACAACGTCTTTGGTAAATAACTCCTTTCAAGTGTGTGTGTGTGTGTGATAGACTCTCGAATAGACTTATGGTAATTAATAAGCATATTCGTAATACTGGTTGATCTTTTTGTATCTTCAAATAATTTCAACATGTGCGCTAATGGTTTGTGTTTGATAAGGTCTATAGCTAATATTAAAAAAATGTATCAAAAAGATATATATAGAGTATATATACAAGAACAAATTAGACAAAATATATGTAAAATATATGTGCAAGGGTGCCCCAATAAAATTGAATGTATTCCTCGAGTTGTGCATGGTTGGACCTATGCATTGACATTGACGTATTTTACATACTACGAATTAAACCTAAAAAAACTCGATCAATGGGTTAGTTATCTTATGATTAAGAATTATTCTTCTGGTAGTTGAGGAACTAGTATATCTCTGTGCACCTAATTTGAAAACAACAGGACCCCAAAATTTATAATTTAAAAAATACAATGGGACAACTAGGATATGGATTAGTTGACAAAAGAATCAACCAATTGGGGTTTACTTTCTATTATTATTAAATGTTCCGTCACAATCAAAGGAAAGAATCACAGACAATATAGCGTTTTGGTGCACATTTGATATACAATATGCTTAGCTGAAAGAAAGATTAAAATATTTGTGAGAGTATAAGAGATTAGGCTCCTACTATATGAGGTAGGTCTACCTATATGCACGGTTTCATGTTGTGATCAACTAATTAATTATATATCTTGTTCTCGAAAAACTTAATTTATATTTGATTAGCTAGTTTGATCTATCTATAATTCTATATACAAAAGAATCATATCCTTATGTATTTCTTCATTTCGAATAAAATGATTTTGATTAGATTAGATTTTCTTTTTAAATTTCGTGTGCGAACATTTCTTGCAAGGAAATCAGTTGCGAACAACACTTACAGAGCAATTTTAATATCCTTCGAAAGGCTCTTAAAAGGGCTCTACTAGTTAGACCTATCAAGTAAAAGCCCAAAATAGGAGAAAAGCTCATTTCTCCATTAAATCTTACATTAACTTGTGTACGTTCAATTTGAATGGAAGTTTGTCACTTGTTCCTCGACCCAAAATCTAGCTAGCTCGTATATTTTCCTCTCACATTTATTTCAACAAAAAAAAATTGAAAGAGAAGAAATATTTAACCCAAGTTCTAATAATATAAATTAATTGTGCTTACTTCAGGCAGATAACCTGAGGCATCAAACTCTGCATAGGCTGCATCAGCTTTTGTCGACACGACAAATGGCACGCTGCCTCTTAGCCATTGCCGAGTATTTTCACAGGCTTCGTGCTTTGAGCTCATTTTGGCTTACAAGACCAAGACAAGAGTAATGTACACAATATTAGACCACTATATATACCATGCAAAAAGAAGGGGAGGAGAATTTGAAGAATTTTGGAGAAAATTAAAAAAATATATAGGATATTGTATAACCACTTCCGAGCTCATGCATGCATTAAAGCAGTTTCTGGAAGTGCATGTATGTGTACATAAGCAGAGAAATGCTCAATTATCTGAAATTCAGAATGGTTGTGTACGGTATAATTTTCTGTTGCTCAATTAGCTTGTTTCTGATAGAAGACAGTAATGAAGGAAAGGAGGGTAGTGTATGGTGGTGATGATTGCGGTAAGGATCGATAATCGAAGGCTACGGAAAGATGGAAATTTGCTGCTCTGTTTTTTTTTTTTTTTTTACTTTACTTAGTTTTTCTTAGTTTATTTTAACATAAATTTTTTTAGATCTCCGCGAGGCAAAGACCTTGCTTGGAGTTTTTAAATGGTGGCAAGGAGTGAGGTAGGATTTTCAATGAACAATGCATTATATATGTCTCTCGGTATAGATGCTATATTAAATGCTATGCTTAATATATACCGTCGTTACCTTGAGTGCATGTTTTAATTGTATCTGTTATATCTAATTAATTAGTACTGTGTAAAACTATCATACTGCTCAAGAGTCATTCTGTGTTTTAACTTGTTTATCTTGAAAAATTTTCAAAGGTAAGCAGCTGAATAATTAAAAATAATAATCAATTATCAATAATAAATCATAAGGAAAAGGAGAGAAGGCAAGAAAGGGTGGGCCACCAGTCAGAAAGGTCGCTGCTGAACTCTGGAACAACTTTATTTGTCCCACAAGAAAATTTTAGATAAAAATCAAAGGTATAAATACTTCACCATCCGCTATCCATTCGAGGTGGATGACACTCAAGAGATTCAGGAGAAAGAAAAAGATCTCTTGAGGTATCATCCATATGATCATTTTCCTCTGACAAGTGGGACTCACCTGACAGTCCCACACAACCAACCCTAACAGTTTGAATCTAGCCTACCCACTAAATCTAATCAAGCCGGAACAAAAATTAAGCATTGATCCCACGAGGAAAATCCTAGACTAGAGTCAGAGGTATAAAAGTCTTGCTACCCCCAAGAGATCCAAGGGAGAGAGATCTCCTGAGACGTCATCCATCTGATTATTCTTCACTGACAGGTGGGTCCCACACCTCAGTGACAGAAATCAAAGAAAGTCAAGATTAAACCCTAAGAACCAACCCTCAAATCAAAACCTCAGAGCAAACCCTAAGAACTGAAGCAGTACAATCCCTGTACAACAAGAACTATGTCAATGCCAAGTCAGTATTTTGATACAGCCAACTACAAGAAATTTCAATGTGATTTTGCTTTCATGAACATGGATTGAAGGTCAATTTCACAAGACTGGTCAGCTTAATTGACCCTAATCCGTGCACTAATCAATTGCTAATGACATCTGTGAGCCTAAGCACAGGAGACTTACAAGTATGGCCCATTAGTCAGGTTTATGAGTCTGTGATGCATGAATAACTAGCAAGCCAAGTCTATACAGAAACAAGCTGAAGTTTAAATAAGAAATAAAATGATGTGTGCACCTGGCGCCTGCGAATTATCTCTCTACACCCTTCTCCTCCTCTGTTTTGGTTCACATGCACCAGGCCCAGACATGCTTGTAAAAGCTCCCTCATTTTTCTCTCTTTCTATTTTCTTTCTTCTGCTCGACTTAACAGCCGATGGTGCCATCAATAGAGATCGAGTGAAGCACACAATTTCAAGCCAATTGCTTCTAGCCTTAGCTATCTCATGCAAAGGAGAGAGGCTGTGAGAAGTTAGAATTCAAAATAGCATAGTGAAGAGAGAGATACAGTAAGGAGAAGTACCTCGAGTTAAAGCTTGGAACTTGTCAATTGAAACTTGAAACTTATAATTGATGGCTGGGAGAACTTTCTAGACCTCAGGCGACGATGTTAGAATGGTAATTGAGAAGAGCTGAGTGTTGGATGTGAGAGCTATACTAACTCACTACTCGTCCTAGGGATGAGTTGATCAAACACTGTGCTAGAGCTATCAAATCGACAAAGGAAATGCACAGAAAGTTGCCTAACACTGAGGTGATGATGCTGAGGCTTTAAGATGCAAGAAATGAGTAAGGGATCAACGTGAAAGTTTGAAATTTGTTTATAGGCTTGTAAAGGAAGAAGAATGTCAATTTGATCGACTGTTGCAAAATTAAGCTAAGGGAGTGTACAAGCAGTTTATAAATGGATAGACTAAAGTCTGAAAGAGTCTAGAAGGGGCTGGAAGTGCTTGCAAGGATGTGAAGGTTGAGTAGTGGCAAATCGGTGAATTAATTGAAGTTGTAACTGCCTCTAGGCAGTTACACACAAGTCGGGCAATTGAAGACTTGGTTCAGTGAACCATAAAGCACAAGAGAGCAGCTTGAGTTAGTGATGCAATGCACCAAGTGCAGCTGAGTTGAGAGAGTCAAATCTGGTCAAACTGATCAACCTCTATATAAACCCTCAATCAACAGCAATCCAGGGAGATATGCAAGAAGAATTAGCATATGCTTAGTGCTTATTCCCCCATCTGTACTAGTCAAGAGCCCTAGAGAGCAAGTGAAAAGTCAATTGGCCGATTGATCTCAACAAGTATTGAGAAATCGGTATACATTCAACCATCTCCACCATTAACAGTCAATTCAAGAGCACAAATCTACAGAGAAGAAGAAATGTGAGTGTATTCAATGAAAGTCAAAAGCTTGGGATGTAATTATACTCAGTTTTGATCAATTCAGTGAATTTCATTATTGTTCTTTGCATTTTTTTTCTTTCAATTTAGTCGAATTTCTTAATTTTCTTGATTGAATCTTTTCTCTGAGTTATCGTCTTGCTATCTAGATTATTTCTGTTCTATTTTCTTGCTTCTTTCTTGATCAATTGAGTGATTAAAGCGTCGAAGATGATCTGTCAGTAAAAGCTAGTTGAAGATCGAGTGATCTCCTAGCTCTAATCACAGTAATTGACTAATTGAAGGTCACTAACCTCTTAGTCTTTGTGTTTCCAAGCAATTGCTTTAAGAATTCAACTTCGAATCGAGTAATTGATTGAAATTCTGAAGTTAATCGCTAGAACTCAAAACCAGTAGTGTAATTATGTTTGCAAACATCACAATTGATCAAGCTCTATGCTTTAATCAAAGCACATCACATAGGCGACGAGTTCTGCATCAACAAGAATGAATAAATCTTGGCAATTGATTGGAAACACTGAGTATAATACCGAATTGGCAATCGGTACCAATTACAGTCACTAACTTGTTGTAATTCAAGCAAGAACAGAGACAATTATAATGATTGTATCACTGATTATGTCAATTGAGACCTAGAATCGTGTAAGCGAATCAAGAATTGTAAGAAATTATAATCGAATCAACTCAATTTTATCAAGGAAAGCATTCGGTACCGAAATGGTACAAGTCAGTTAATTAAACATGGTGGCGCTGATGATCCACCGTGTCGATGTGAAATCGGAGTGCATAGACAAACTCCTCATGCCAAGGCGATACCAATGGTGGTGGCTGATCTCCGATCAGGCCACCAGAGCAGCAAGATCAATCTTCCAGCGCGTATCTCAAAGCACGAGGAGAAGGGACAGAGAAAAAAGTTGTTGTACCAATCTCAAAGGATCACACGAATCCTAAGGCAGATCCAAGTGATCTGGGCTGTTACAAGTTTAGAAAATTAAAGCGCAGGTTAATCTGGGCCTTTAATCCATTCAGTGTAAATCTCAATTGAATCTGGCGGCCCAAGTAAAATAAAAAGTTAAAAGATTTGTGCTAATCTTGACGCAGATCCAACAGTCCAGATTAATCAATGCATTGAACTCGGCCTAGTTCAAAGCAAGCCCAGTAAGACAAATAAAAAGAAAATTAAAAGTCGGCACAATCAATTAAGCCCAAAACTCAATAAATAATAGAAAATTAAAAATAAAGAGTAAATAAATCATTTGGATGTCTTTCCAAACTCTAAATTGACTCAAATTTATTTCTAATTTTTTTATTTTTCATAGTTTTTCCTATGTAAAAATATTTTATTTTTAAGAATTTTACTATACAGAAATAATTTAAAAGCAAAAGGACATTATTTTCTTTTTCTGTTTGACCAAGCTTTGACTTGATATTTTGGCTATTATAAAAACCTAAAAATCTAAATAAAATTATGAATAATAGTGAACCTATTTTATATTATTTTTGTAAGTATTTTTTTACATAAATAAAGAGAGTTAAAAATAAAAAATAGAATCACCTTTGTAATTGAGATAATAATAAAAGGTATTATCTTATTAATAAAAGTCAATAATAATGCAATAATTCTTTTACATTTTTAGAGGTAATTAAATATGCTCACACAAGAGGTGTAGAGAAGCAGGGTATATTTGCACAAGTAATGCAACACTCAGAATAGTCAGTCAATAATAATTAGGCCAAGAACATCCTAGCACCTGTCAAGAGAATAACTGAGACTACAACATTAGCGTTGTGAGTGTGCTGACTTCAGAGAAGAACATTATGATGTCTGAGGAAGTGACATCATGATGATGTTGATTGATGATTCATTGATCATCAATACACTAGCTGCCTCCCAAGATTGATGGTGTACAGATATGGGACTGAACTGTCTATGAGCCCATAATCTGACCAAATTAGAAGAGTTGAGCTGAATTGTCTAGAAACTCAATCTCTAACAAGATCTGTCTCAATATTAGACCAGCCAAGTGTTCTGAGTCTAATTTTGTGTATAAGGTAATCCTGAATCCATGAATCTACCAAAGTGCTTAGAATTCATGATTTAGGAGATCAAGTAAGATAGTAGGGACTCTATCCACTGTCTACTGTTTCTGTGTTTTGAACTATTGTTCATGACTTGACACGCTAGTAAGACTAAACTGATATGTTTATAAGTTTGTCTTCTAGTCCATGAGATCGAACTGACTTGTTTGTAAGTTCATCTCCTAAATCACAAGATTGAACTGATATGTTTGTGTGTTCATCTTCTAAATAGTGAAATTAAACTGATCTGTTTGTAAATTCATTCGCTAACACACATGTCTCAATGTTGAACTGGCTTAGTGCTTCAAGTTTGACCTTGTATGTAGAAATGTTCCTAGGCTTATGAATCCGCTCAGTGCTTGAAATTCATGATCTAGAAAATCAGTAAGATGTGCATGTGAGTCATATCCACTAATCTTCTAATTCACCAACCTCAAGATCAACTGGCTTAGCGCTTCAGGTTATATTTTGTGTGATTGGTCATTGATTAGTCAAGATTGAACTGATCTGTTTATAAGTTCATCTTCTAGATCAATTAAGATTGAGTCGATCAGTTTGTAGGTTCATCTTCCATCTCTTTGTAGAGGCTGATCTGATTTGTTTGTAACATCGTCTCTCGAAGCTATAAAGATTGAACTGATCTGTTTATAAGTTCATCTTTCTCTACCCTAACTGTTTGTAAGTTCATTTCCTACCAACCTACTTCTACTACTTTGTACCAAATAAACTGGCTTGTTTGTAAGTTCATTTGTTATCAAACTGTAATATGTGAACTGATCTCTATTAGTAAGTTCATCTGTATCTATGTTATCTAAACTAAAGTGAATTGATCTGTTAGTAAGTTCATCTGTATCCCTGTTATCTGTAATCAATGAACTGATCTATCAATAAGTTCATATGTATCCTTGTAATCTGTAACCTATGAAATGATTTGTGTGTAAGTTCATTTGTATCTCTTTTATCTGGACTTAAATAAACTGATATGTGTGTAAATTCATTTTTTTATTGCATCTACATCTGTTTTGAATTGAACTACTCTGCTTGTAAGTTCATTTCTTCTATCTTTGAATCTGAACTGATCTGTTTGTAAGTTTATTTTCATCTATTTCTAAACCCCTAACTGATCTGTTGATAAGTTCGCCTATCAACACTCTATGTAAATTGAATCGATCTATTTCTAGATTCAATTTACACTGTACCCTAAAGATATAACTGATCTGTTGATAAGTTCATCTTCTACCATTCCTGCCTCACTGGACTGATCTGGTTGTAAGTCTAAGGTGTTTCGTAGTGATTCAGATCACTTGACTATTTGACTATCATTTAGCTATAGTATTTGCTTCTCCTTTCGAGATCCAGAGGTGACTCGAGGTTAATAGCCTAAGGTAATTAACGATGGGGGCTTACGCCTATCGGAATCTACAAGGACTCATAATCACTGAAAAACTCCTAAATGTGCATCCCAATGGGTCTGAACGGTAGAATTAACCTGTGCTAAATAAATGCATGCTTAGGAGGGATATCTGTGTCTTTCCTCCGCATCCTATCGCCCCACAGCAGTGAGGAACGCGCGAAAAAGGGTCGCACATAACTCAAAAAATATATCAAATTATTCTAATTTTTAATTTATCATGCTCATTAAATTCTTTATATAAAAATCTTATGAGGTACAAAAATTTGAGTTGTTTTGAGTTCTTCTAAGTCACTATGTTTAATTTCTTAAAAATAAGTTATAAAAAATAATAAAATATTTAATATTTATAAATTATTTTAAAATTAAAAATTATGACATAAAAAATTTAAAACATCCCAACTTTTATATTCTATAAGATTTCAGTGAGCAGGATAAATTAAAATTTGAAGATAATTTGATGTATTTTTTTAGTACGCTAGTTTTACTCTTAGGGTGTGTTCAAGTTTGACATTTTGTGATCCTATTGAGTTTTATCAATAGCTAATAATTATCTTAATTTATATGTAATTTCGATCACAAACGTATGACCTTGTTATTTATTAATTGGAGTGTCAAATGCACAAGAACAAGGGGGTGAAGTACTGGTTCTTACTAATTCACTAATCTAGATAAATAAATATTAGTTTTGACTACAATAAAATTAAACTAAATGACAATATAATAGTATTTTAAACTAAACGATGGAATACTAGATGTTTTGATTTTTTTTTCACTCCTGAATTAACCTATTCGATGTCTTCAATTCACTTTTTAGACAATTCAATAGTATGAGATTAGCAATTTAAGTTTAGCATTGACGGACACTTTCACGTGTCAATGTTATGTTCAAACTATTCAGACTTCATAGTTATATACCTCACCCTAGGAGTTCAAACGCTTTGTGGTTGTTAAAGCCTTACCAAATCCAACGCTGCACTTACGAGTTGAGAATTGATATTTGGTTCAAGTTCTAAGTATAATCACCTAAGTTGCAAATTTACCATTATGTCGTGAGTGCAAATATGAGTTTTAATCTTTGAGATTGGGAATTCTAATAATATATTTTAATAATCCACTCTAATTTTTAAGATAAATCATACAACAAAGACTTATTATAGTTCAAGCATGTAAATAATCAATTCAAATAATAAATTACATAAGAGGTTGCTAAAAAATCAAATACCTAGTAGATAAACTAAAAAGATTCAAGTACTACAAACTATCACCCCTAAAAGGGTGATTAGCCAGGCAAGTTCAAAAGTAAGTAATATGAATTTAAATTAATAAAAGAGCACATAAATTCAAAAGTAAGTAATATGAATTTAAATTAATAAAAGAGCACATAACATCAGAGAAAGGAAGAAAAAAATATTAAATTCAAACTCTCACTCGATCTCTCGCTCGAGGGCTTCGATTCAGCGTGTAGATCTTCAAATTCAGCTCTCCGAGTTCTAATATCTCTCAAACTTTAAAACTTATTCTCACAATTCAAAATGATAGGTAGGGCATTCAGATAACCTAGGAAGGCATTTGGAGGGATCTTATATAGGAGGAGAATCAATCAAGCAGCTGCTGCCAACTCTGTTCGAATTTTCAGATCAAGAGCATTCGAGTCGTACAGATTTCTATATAACCTGTATGGAGTTGAATCTGTTGTGCAGCGGTTTATATTTTGATAATAACTTCTTCATTCAAACTCTAACTTGGATGATCTAAGATGCTTAAAAAGATAAGAACAATCTCTGTAAAATTAACATATTTTAGTCATTCAATGATAGTTTATAATTAGAATTTAACATGATTTTCTGCTGATGATTTGTCTTGAGGTCGTTCGTGTTTAAGTACTTCCTAAACATATTCAATTGCTTCATTTTACTTCAATTATTATCCCAATTGTAAGATTTCTATAATTCTAAATAAAAAATAATAGTATCTCAATCTCGGGATAAAAATATAAGTAAAATAACTAAATTATCCTAAAAGTTAACAGATTCGTGATATTAATTCTAGTGAAAAATGTATAAAATTGAAACCTATCATATCACACTATCAGAAAAAAGATTTTAGAAATGTTGATGAAGTAGTTGCATTATCAAAAGAGAGTAGTTGCATTATCAAAATTTTGATGAAGTATTCGATATTAATAAATAGCTATTTCTAAAACAAACAAAAGTTGTTAGAATCGTTGGTAACTCCTTAGAAAGCTTTGCTGTCAAAATAAATAGCACTGTTTTGAAATGCCAGTAAAAGTCCCTTTTAAAGCTTTGCTGTCATATTTCCCGATTTCCTCCAGAAATTCTCCGGTAAGGCAACGGGTTTTGGTTCGAATCCTTCCGTCCCAGGTATCCTATTGGGATGCGAGTTTTCCAGAGAAGTGAGAAAAGATCCATCCATAAGTATAAGTACCGGCCGGGTTGTTTTTCTTGACGTTAGATTTCAACGCGGAGAGCAACCTGCCAAAGCACCAGAAAAAAGCTAGAAACTTTACTACCGGATTACAGCAAAATTGTATCTAAAGTGTTATCTTTTATGATTTTCTAGAAAAATTATTTCTCAAGGATAACCTTTAAAAATAGTTTTTAACTAATAATCGCTCTAAGTATTTTTATAAAAAAATGATCCAAATTCCTTAATAAAATAACCAAAAGTTATCATAACCTTTAAAAATTATTTCTAGAGGGTCTTTTAGAATCAGTTTTTAACTAAAACTTGTTTTCAAATGTTCCTTTAGAAATAATTTTTTTTAGTTAAAAATCATTTCTAAAGGTTCTAACCAATAAAAATACAGAATAATCATACCCATGAATTATAAACACTTATTATATTCATCGATCATTTTCTACTTGATTTAATGTTCATGATTGAACATCAACGGATTATGAAGTCTTCTATTTGTAACCTCTCCCCTCTCTTCTCATTTATTTCATTTTGTACTGAATCCAACAGCATATATATTGGGCTGGAATATATGGGCTGACGTAGAAGATTATAATGGGACGAATTCACTGAATATGGACCAGTACCAGTACCATTAGATTTGTGGTTGCCAACTTCCATTGGCCCATTGATAAGAGCGTCCACGTTGAGACCAACAGATCCACGTCAAGCTTTTGTTTTCCCATTTGATCCCTTCCCTTCACTAGCTATGAAAGTGTTGGGAAAACGGAATAATCGGTTTCGTTTTCGGCTGAATAGTCAGAATTAGAGAGTAAATCATCACAAACAATAGAACGGTTGGGTATTTTAAGGTCTCGAACGACTAATCGGCCAATTTTTCCGATTAATCGGCCGTTTTTCCATTTAATCGACCATTTTTCATTTTTTTCTTTTTAATCGTTATGCTACAGTATTTTTTAATTCAATATTTTATTATCAAATTTAATGAGTGTTCTTTTAAAGTAACTATACAACTTATTAAACTCATCTCTCTCGAATAAATTACAGAATTATTATTCTAATTTTTCTTTTCCGAATCAATCTCTATGATCTCTATTTTTTTAAAGACTTATGATATCCTCCTCCATTATTTTACTTCTCAGAATTAAACTAAAAAAATAGATAGATGATTAGATCATCAAAAACTCAAAAAAGGTGAAAGATCTAAATTATTTAATTTTATTTATCTAATCATAACATCATAACTTTATAAACCAAAATATCTGAAAAATATTGTTGAATTCTATATAAAAATTTTAATTATTTTTTATTTTAAATATTTTTGTATAAATAATTATTATAGTAAAATATAAATAAGATGAAGTTTGTACCATATATATAGTACTCTGATTCGGTTGTAAGTAATATATGCATTGAGTGTATTAGACTATTAGGTGTAATAAAGTAATGAATCATGAAATATCATATTAATATTATGACTTTATTTACTATAATGTTCAATGACTATAGTTATTAATATAATGTTATAAATGAATAATATATGTTAGATCTATAGTTATTAATATAATGTTATGAATGAATAATATATGTTAGATGTAAATAAATATGCATAATAATAAAACATTAAATCTTCCATAAAAAATATTTAATTAGTCGCATAACGATTAATCAGTTGATGGTACTATGTCAGTCCGCCAAGTGCATACCGTCTTTTACAACATTGTGATGAAATAAGGAAGTCTAGTTAGAGGCCTAAATTAATTTAAGACTTGTACTAAATAATCAACCTCCAGTTGGAAAGAGATTTGTATTGGAGAATTTTGTCCTTTATGAAACAGTATAATAGAAGATGAATGAATTCATATATAGTTCGAACAAAGTCTATGAAATTAATTTAAATATCTTTTAAAATGTCTATAAAATTAATTTAAATCTCTTTTAAACTTTCATTTTTTTTTAAATCACAGCCATTGAATATACCTGCTAAACTTCAATGCGATATGTAGATAAAAGACGCACAAATTGACATTGTTTAAATAACGATTAATGCTTAATATAAGCTGGTATATTAAGCATTAGTCGCAAATAGTAGTTACTCCTCCCAATCCAACCCCCTCCTTCTCTCCTTCCTCTTCTCCAAAATTACAAGGGGCTGTTGGCTTGGCCCCGATCTCAACTGATATGGAGTCTCTAGTTCTTAAGGATCCTCTGACAATAATGGTTGCTCATGTAGACACAAGGGATGATCCTGATGTGGAATTTCTCCAAATCTACTCCCTACTAGTCTTAGGTAATAACACCGAGACAGTATCCACATTTCTTGCCAGAATATGCCTCGCACAGAGGAGCGTCGTCTCCTGACGGCGTTTACATTTAACTCAACTTCATCAGGTACTTTGTTTGACTTTCCTACTTCATTTACTTGCCATTTTGCTCTAGTGTCACAGGATGAGATTGGCACTGTGATTAAAAAATGGGGTGTTAAATTTAAATACAATCAAAAGGAGTCTCAATCCTCTGATGAGTCTTTAAATTTGTTTATTGTTAATCATAATTATAGGATATTAGTCATTTTGAGCATTTCCTCTCTGAGGTTATGGGGTGTTTGAACAAGGTTTCTATTTAAGTAGGGAAATGATTGTTTTGAATGAAAATACTTAATTTTAATATCCGAGAGTTAGATCTCCCTGAAAAAAGACGCATCATACATGATTTTATAGTTTAAGAACATGTTGACATATTGTGTCTTCAAGAAACTAAAAAAGATTCTTTTTCATCTCAATTTCTTAAATCTATAGCTAAATGTTATGATACTTGACAATTTATACCATCTGAGAGATCTGCAAGGGGATTTTGATGGGTTTTTAATAGTACATTGTTTAATTCTATTTTATGTCATATTGGCCAATATTCAATTATAGCTTTTTTAGAAAATAAATTTGATAAGTTTCAATGGGTTTGTACCACTATTTATAGGCAAGTGGACCCTGCCCTTAAGTTATCTTTTTGGGATGAATTAACTAATTTAGGGCTTTCTTAGTCTGGTCCATAGGTAATAGGGGTGACTTTAATGCAATTCAAAATCGATCTAAAAAATATGGAGTCTCTTTTCATCATCACAATTCGCAATAATTTAATTTTTGTATAGATGTTTTTACTCTTTAGGATTTTAAATGTCCTGATAGAAATTTTATATGGGCTAGAGAGGGGAGAAGTACACAGATTACTTGTTTAGATAGATATTTAGTCGCTGGTATTTCCATTATCTTACTGTACTTTCTTGTAGTTTTCCTAGAGTTTATTCTGATCATTCTCCTATTTTAAATTTATAGTACCCTTACGCTACTTGGTTCATCCGCAAGAGCATGACCTATGTTGATATAGTAAGGGGTCGTTCCGCAGAGAAGGAGGTGACTATTGAGTTTACCTTACTCAGTTCTCTAGATATG
This sequence comes from Schoenoplectus tabernaemontani, assembly GCA_037127355.1. Classification (NCBI taxonomy): domain Eukaryota; kingdom Viridiplantae; phylum Streptophyta; class Magnoliopsida; order Poales; family Cyperaceae; genus Schoenoplectus; species Schoenoplectus tabernaemontani. The sequence continues at coordinate 377,745 of CM073758.1, read as the reverse complement.
AAAATAAGTAAAAGATGGGGGTTTGTTTTGAGTTTTTGGTGATAAATATAAAACAGATAAAACAAAAAATAGTAACTAAATATTTTTGTGTTTTAGTTTTATAAAATAATAGTTCTTAGGGATACATGTCAGTTCCACTCAGATCTCGACCATACGACCCGTATGCATATGCATACGATCCGTATGGACTCAGACAAGTCACGGTTATTCTTAGAGATTGGTTTCTTCTTTTGGTTGCGTGAATTCTAATCGGTCAATACCTGGTCAACAAACCTCAACTGTCGCATGTTGATCTGTTAATGTAGCGTGTGGTCGGACAGTGTTCCAAAGTTTACATAAATCTCAACAGTCGCATGTTGGCTTAGATCACTTAGATTGAGTGCATGGTTTTCTATAGGCACGCTCAGATCTCTCGATCTGAGCAGAGGTTCAACATTTCGGGCACAACCTAATCTATCATTTTAGGTCTCAGATCTACCTACTGTACTTAGAAAGCTCTTGACAAACTACTGAACCTTAGACGGTGCAAGAGCCTGGCCTCGGCTCGAGACCTAATCCTAGCAGTTGGACAAACAGATCAGACAAGCAATTGATAATAATACACAACATAACAATCACAACCATAGATTAAAATAATCTTCAATAAACAACCATAATCTAAGTTTTACATTTCAGATCCCTAAAAATTGAAGTACTTAGCTGCTCATTGCGGTATATAAAAATGCAGTAAAAATATAGAGAGTTAAAACCAAAGACATCCTATAGAAGTTATCTAAATAACAGAGAATACAATAAAAAGAGATAATTAAACTTTGGATGTTGTCTTGTGCCGGTCTTTTACTTCGATCTTTGCCTACTCTCGGGACTTTGGGCCTCCGATGTCTCGAACTGCCCTTGAGATTAGCCGACGGCTAGGGTTTGTGAAGGTGGAGTGGAAGAAATTGAGGTGGTGTGCAAAATGGTGGCCAAAATGGAGCTCCCAAAATCTTAAGATGCTGGCAGATTTATAGGCGAGGGATCAGCCAAGTTAGAAGGGAATAACGGCATTAAATCATTATCTTCTTTGGAGATCTTTTTCGGATAGAGACCATACATCCCGTATGTAGGTGTATACGGATCGCATGCTCTATGTAGGTGCGGCAAATGACTTTTGTCAGTCATGTGGTCCGTCGGTTGGCGTGGAAGCTCAGTTGGGACCCAATTCCGTGACTTTTTGGCTTGATATACCTGAAATAAATAATAGGCCAGAGGAGAATCAAATCTAAAAGATAAATATACTTATGCAATGAAATATAATATGAGATTGAGAGTTTTGATCTTTTTAGGCACAAATAGAGATTAAAATATATATATAAATGCATGACATAAGAATCTAATAAAAGAGAACATTTTTTCTATGTTTTAGGACTTCCATAAGAATACCTTTGATATATCTAGACTAAATAAAGCTCTAATATGTTTAATTTAGGATGCTAAGTTGATTACAAATTATAAGCCTAAGTCTTATCAATTGTAGCTTTAAAATTTTCTCAGATGTACTTACTAATAGATTATATACAGTTGTCGATAGATTTATAGGCCCTAATCAACTAGCCATTGTCAAAGGTAGAAACATTCTAGATGCAGTGCACATGAAATTCTACATCATGTTAAAGTAACTAAAGAACAAGGTTTACTTCTCAAATTGGATTTTGAAAAGGGCTTTGATAATGTAAATTGTTCATATTTACTTTTTATTTTTCAACATAGGGGATTTAGCCCAATTTTGGTCTCTAGGATGTCGAGATTATTATAGGGAGGGTATAGTGCGGTTATTTTAAATGGTTCAGCGAGTCCTTATTTTGAGTGTCAAAAAAGAGTCCAACAGGGTGACCCCCTCTCTCCGTATCTTTTTTTTGTTGGTTGTTGAAGAGCTTAATAAAATATTAAAAATATAGGAATATTCAATGGACATTTTGAGTGGTTGAGTCCTACCTTATCGCATAATAATAAAATATTGCATCTTCAATATGCTGACGATACTCTTTTATTTATTAAAGCTCAACCTAATATGGTTGAAAGAGTTAAATGGGCTTTACATGTTTTTGAGGAAATCTCTGATCTTAAAACAAATCTTACCAAATTTGAACTGATTTCACTTAATCTTGATTCTTTTACTAGTTCTTTTTATGTCAATTTACTTAACCGTCCTTTGGGTAAGCTACCAATTGAGTATTTATGTGTCAAACTTCGTTGGAAAAAAATCTTCCAGACATGATTGGTAGGTAGTTATTGATAAGATTCATTTTAAACTATCAACTTGGAAGGGCGAACACTTGTCCCTAGGAGGATGTTTAATTTTACTTAATTCAGTTTTATCTTCTATACCCCTTTATTATATTTCTATTTTTAAAATACCTAAATGGGTTCTTCATAAAATTGTTCAAATTCGAAAGATATTTTTGTGAGCTGGTTCCACACCCATTAGAAAATACTATTTAGTTTAATGAGAATTTGTTTGTCATGCCAAAGAGTTTAGGGATGGGTATTTTAAATTTGAAGCAAATGAATTGTGCTCTTCTTTGTAAGTGGGGTTGAAAATATTGGTATAAAGATGCTAAAGTTTATTGGAAGGAATTGATTGCATTACATTATGGGTCATTTTCATTGTTACATAGTTCTCCTTTTTGGAAAGATATAGCTTATGTATTATATTTTGTGGTACTTAGTTCTTCTAGACTAATTAGTAATGATGCTATAATTTCTGGCATGACATATGGAACAATATTAGCTGCATAATTCCCTTTGATATATGCTAAAACTAAAACTGATCGAGTTACTTTATCCCAATAATATTAGCTGCATAATTCCCTTAGAATGAAGGGAATATTAAATTGAATTTAAAAAGAGGTGTTACATCTTCTATGAGAGTTGAAAAAAATCAATTACTCATTGTACTTCATTCTATTCAATTTCAAAAACAATCTGACTCTAAGTCTTTGGCACTTAGATAAGTCAAGCATTTATTCTATACATTCTTTATATAAATTTCTCAATTATGGTGGGATTCATTATCATCTCAACAAATCATTTTGGACATTAAAATACCTCTTAAAATCAAGTTGTTCTTATGATTAGCTCTGCATAACATAATTCTTACTTGAGATAATTTGAGTAAGAAAGGTTGGCTAGGACTTCTTACTTGCCCTTTTTGTTCTACTCTAGAAAATATTGACCATTTATTTTTTCATTGTTTAATTATTGTACAATTTTGGGTTTTAATAATTCAAATTTACCCCCAGGGGTCTTTTCTGCCTACTATCTCCCTTGAGAATTTTTGACAAATATGTCTTAAATTACCTTTTAAGGACTTACAATTTTGGGGATCATTATTAGTTGTTGTGCTATGGTCTATATGGATTTTACAGAATCATAGCATTTTTAGGTCATCAAGGACCATTTCAGTTAATTCTTTGTTCTTTTCTATATTCTATCTCTTTTCATATTGGACATGTGCCTCTTTCTCAGTTCATACTAGATTAACAGGGGTAGGTTCAGCGGTAAACACTAGTGCTTTGGGTCCTACAGTTAAGCTGGGTCTTATGGGTCAGGGAGGCGGATCCACTTCCAGTGCAGGTCCAGCTAGGAACTCGATTAGTGATGAAGATCTGCTGGATTAAGAATTGAGTTTCTTTCATATGTTTGCTCTATTTGTAACTAATTGTTGTTGCCAGTATTTTGTTATGGCTTGTTTACTATTTTTTGAATTGATGTAGTATGCATCTTGTGTACTTATGTAAATTTTGTATATGGCTAATGTTTTCGTAAAGTTATAAAAGCTGGTGTCCATGTTGGATACTTTTCTTTTCAAAGAAAAATGTTTAATATTAATCTATGAGAATGTTCGTACAAAGACATGTTTAGTTATTTAAAAAATTATCTTCAAAATTAAAGATTCTAGTCGCTCTTATTGGGCAAATTCAATGGTAGGTCTCCCCTGCCATGTAAGTTTCATGTAAGCATGCTTACATGGTAAGGCCTACCAATAAAAAGTCTATACTTGAATAAGTAATTTTTTAATATATAACAACAACTAATTGTTGATGACAAGTCGATCATCGTTATTTCTTATTATTACTCATTAAATGCTTTCTTCTTGGCATCTAATTTATTGATAATAAAAATCTTCATTTCTGGTAGACAAACAATTTTCATATTATATGTGCATGTAATAAGTATTGTCCAAAATTTATTACATGTGTGTAAATGCATTATAAATTTAAACTGTGTATATTTTTAAGATAAAGTGAGAAATAAAAAATAATTTATATTATTAGGAATGAAATTAAGATATGTTCTTATATAATATTTTTAAATTTTATTTAGTGTTTGTTAATGCTAATTTAAAATAATATGAAAAATTATTAATGAATTAACTATATATTATTATATATTCAATTCATAAGATCTTTTAGAAGTAGCTATTTTTTCATATTTAAACTTAAGAAAAGTTTGATATTTCAAATGACATAAATTAATTTCATGAACAAAGTTTACGCTCATAGTAATCATCGTGCAATGTGAAAGGTGTTAAAAATATTTTGTAAAATTAGAGAGTCTAAGGGTCGTATGAATCAATAACCTAAAGGATGGTCAAGTCAAGCATGAACCGTTCGTAGAAGTTAAGCACTAACTATAAAAATATAATAAATAACTAAGATATAGATACTCAAAGAATGAATTATAATTTAGTCAAAATTTTAATAAGACGATCAACAGAGCAAGTAGAATTGACCAAATACTAATTGCTATGAAAAGATAATTAGTGTAAAATAATATATCAATAACTCTAAAAAGTATTGCAAATTATAACTAATTGAGAGATGTAAAGAACTAGAAAGAATGCAAATACTAAAATTAAAGGAGACGAGAATTTTAACGGAGTTCAGTATGTAATACTTATGCCTCTAAGGTCTCACTCCAACTAAGAGAGTGTCGATATATTGATAAAAAATATTTTATAATGAACCCTTTGCTTGTTTGCAAGATAAGTATAAGAAGACTAAAACCTATAAATAATAAATAATAATTGAGCACTCAAGACTCAGAAATATATGAGCAAAAATCTCTAATGAAAATGAGTCCAAATTCAAAGATAGAAGCAACACAAAATCTTAGAGATTACAACAAAATTTTCTCTAAGAATTTAGCTAGATTTAATAACTTAAAAGTTTCTTGTTTATATTTGAAAAGAATGAGTTTTATTGCTCTCGAGGGCTCTTTAGGATTGCTTAGAAAAAAATTAAGATTATAAGAGTTTGATTAGTTGGACTGTTCTGAATTAATCCTCTTTTATAGAGCAACAGACAATTAGTTAGGCATCTTGCGCATGGAAATATTACCAGTGATTCTAAACCACTATAACGTTTAAATTATGATATTAATTATGTATTGTCAAGAATATTCTTTGTTAGAACTCAAGAAACTCTATGAATCGTAATAACAGCTTGCAAGAAGGGACAAATTGTTATAATAATAGAATGAAGTATTCAATGTTTTAAATGAAATGTTATAACACTTTTGTCTGCGTTGACTGACCTTTCTTGAGCTCTGACAAACCTGCCTATCTATAGAGATGTTATAACGGTATAGTGAGCCATTATAATGACTCAAGCCATACAACGATTACCAACTATCATATAACGATAGTTTCTAATAATTTTATGAAGTTTTCTGCCTTAGAAAATTTTGAGTAGACAAATCTTAAGAAAAATTACAAAATTCAAGTATATTTCATAAAATAATAAATTAAAAGAAAATATTTAGTCAAAAAAAATTCTAGTGCCATTGAACCATACAAAAATTCAATTTGTGAAAAACAAATGAATATTTTTTTGACAAAAGTGAAGTTGACTCCACCGATTTCACTAAAACTATGAGTATTCTTACAATCTAAATTTCCGAGATGGTACCAAACAACTGTTAACATACTGCATAGTATATGTAAATAGAGTGGGGATCCATTGACAATGGGTTACTTTGACGACCTTGACGATGAAAATCTAAAAAAATATAAAAATAAAATCTTAAAAATATTTTTTTTTATAGATGTGTTATTCTATCTTTAAATTGATGGTCATTTAAATTTCATGCAGTTTCATTATCATTTGATAGTCCATCAAAGACCGTTAAATTAAAACCGTTGTAAATTATATGAAAATTTGATAGTCTTTGATGGATTATCAAACAATAATGAAATTGCATGAAATTTGAATCATCATCAATCAAAAAGTAGAAGAACACATCTATAATTTTTTTTCTATTTTTTTTATTTTATTTGTATTTATTTAGAGAATCATTATCATGGTTGTCACAATAACCCATTGTCAACTGATCCCTTCTCATGTAAATAAGCCTACAACTTACACATCACAATAACCACACAAAAATAAGCATGATACAAACGAACATGACATCATTGCATAGCAAATAACACTCAAAACATCAATCTAAACAACACTAAAGTTTGAAACACAAAATAGCCCTACAACTACTGGCAATTGACCAAAGCAAAACAATAGGAAATTCATTCACTCGGGCTCTTTTCTAGAAATTGAAAGAGGAACTGGCACCATACTCTGATCCTCTATCAGAGGAGCTTCTGCCAGATCCTCCATCCTAGGGATAATCTTTAAAGCTAGAGGAGGATCCATATTTGATACCTAAGAAAACAAATAATTTATTTAATGATAAAATTAGAGATAATTCCAACATATTACCAGTACATGTGCGAGTACATCAAAAAGAAGTTAAGACTAATAATTTGTAAAGATGACTTTTGGTTAGTGCATGACATTGTCAATCATCATTAGAGGGTTAAATAAGGTAATAACTGTTGCTGATAAACCTAGCAACTCACTGCCAATTAGAAATAGAGAAAAGCTTCTGAAGCTGGGACTGTGTGAAGATCAGATCAAAATTTATGGAATCTTGTATCAAAACAAATGAACAAATAAATGAGGTAAACTATAATTTGCTAATTATACAAATGAAAATACTGTCCTAATCAATAGTAAAAAATTTCTTTCTATTATAAGAATGCATTTAATGAGAATAACGAGAAATAATGATAACTTGACATTAGTAATTAATTGCTGATCTATTTAGAAGAGTTAAATAGAAACATTTTTTTTGTTGATCTTACTGTGTGATAGCCGATAGGGGAGGTCTTATCATAGAATTTTCCCTCCTATTAATAGTCTGTCTAGTGAAAATATCTTCATCAAGATATAAATCCTGCAATACCTTTCACACTTCACTAATATCTCCAAAATATCTTTCTAATGTTCACTTTTTAAGAAAAAAAGGAAATATCTTCTTCCTCTCGCTCTCTCCCAGTGTACTTTTCCAGCGGCGCCATATTTCCATTCTCAACGGTCCAAGCTTGCTCTTTCTTTCTTACTCCTAAAGAGTCCAGATGGGAGACGAAACGACGTGTGCCGGCCATCGGGAGGAGGCGGAGGTTACGAAGCGGGCGGTGCTAATGAGGCAGATAACGGAGGAAGGGGGTTTCGCCTTCGTCAGCTCGGTGGAGAAGGCGGCCGCCGGCGACATCCGGGCAGCGGAGGCCGCCCGCGAGATGGCCTGGGAGCAGCTCCACTCCGGTCCCTGGAGTGAGGTCAGTAATTCACTGCCTGTTAACTAAACCCGACATAAATGAAATTCTCAGTTCCTTTCTCTTGATTGTAGTTGGAAAGCTTCGTGATGAAGTGTTGAACACTTGCTTTGTAGCTACATATTTGCTATTGACTTTTGAGTTCAATGAGATCTGAATAGAAACTCCAAAACGTGGTAATAGAATTTTTTTTTATGCATTTTAAGCAAGGCTTCTTTTGCCATCTTGCCGTTCATGGAAGGTTTCTTGCCTTCTTTAGTCCGTTATTTCCAATATGGTTCATCTGACAACAATCACGATTTATATTGCAAAGTTGTAACTAGTTCCTAAATATCTAAGTTCACATTTCTCAACAGGAATTAGAGGTGGCAAAACCTGACAAGCCCGAGAAACCCATCCAATCCGAGCCAAATCTGATCCAAGATGAAATGACTTGCAATCCATTCGAAATCAATCTAAGATCTAAAAAAGTCAACATATAAATTGATCCAACTTGGCCAAACCTTAACCTGACTCCATTTCTTCCAGAAGGTCAAACTGACCTGACCCATCCGAACTCGAACCTGACCCGACCCGCCCAATTGCCACATCTACGGGGAATGTTATCATATATAAAATGCCTATTCAATAAGTTTTTTAATTAAAATACCAGTGACCAAAGAGATTCTGTGTTTTAAGAAAATATTAATATAGATTCTAGCTAAGGGGGTTAATTAATGAATGCTGCTGAAAAAATGTTAAAATAATCAACAAATGAAATAGTGTGTCACAATGACATCACTTCAATATATGGTGAATGCTCACTTGACAAATGTTTATCTCAACGGCCTTGACAAATTGACAAACTTGGAAATAAAGAGTAATTTTGTAGGTATATTATTGAATGTATAGATGGTCTAACAATCAATTTTTGCAATTTGAGTGTCATTTGAAGACACATTAAGAATCATTGAGTACGGGCCGTTCAAAATATTACCTGTCTTCATGTTATGCTCATGACCGATCTGTTTTTATGTCTCTAATGTTTATGTAAAGTTAAGATAAATCTGCTTAATGATAATACTCTTTGATTTTAAGGTGGTGCCTGCATGGAGAGATGCATATGCAATGGCATGCCTCCACGTCGCAGATATCAAATCATCAGGAGGTGAAAGGCATGAGGCACTGCGAACCCTTGACATGGGGCTTATCATGGGTGGTCCACTCCTCCGAGCTGAATTAGATGCTGCCATCAACAGGATCATTGCCACTCCGTCTGATCGCCAGGAGCCAGCTATTAGTGGAACTGAATCGGGGTCTAATGCCGTTGCTGATTCCACCAAGTGGGAGGAGGACTTGTGCAGAAACAAAGATCCACAAGAGGTTTCTAAAACTTCTGTTGTGCGCTCTTCTGATGTTATTCTTATTGCCATTTGTCTTTAAGTTGTGCTGAAATTTTTTTATCAGGCATTGCAAATTTTACCGAGCAAGTCTCTTTCATGCAGAAGAATTGAAAGAAGGCCGTTGATCTCGTTTGAAACATTTGTAAGTGATTACTTCTTGTGTCAAATGCCTGTGATAATAACTGGGTGCATGGAGCAGTGGCCAGCTTGCACAAAATGGAAGGATCTTAATTACCTTAAACGGATAGCTGGAGATCGGACTGTACCTGTCGAGGTGACCCACTTTCTTGTTCCTTTATTTTTTATTCTTTTGTCCCCCAGATTGTACGTGATATATAGTTCTTTTATGTTTATTTGGTTATTATTATAGCTCAGGTGGGGAAGAACTATGTGTGCACTGAATGGAAACAGGAGCTAATCACCTTCTCAGATTTTCTCGAGAGGATTGGATCCCGGAATTGCCCCGAGAATACAACGTATCTTGCGCAGCATCCCTTGTTTGATCAGGTAAGTTAATTGTTTTAATTGTATCCACTCTTCTTATCATTGTGATATGAGTTGTATTTTATTGTACAATTAGAGCCTTAGGGTCTGTTCCCGAGATTGAGGGCGAAGGGATGGGAAGGGAAGAGAATTAAGGGGAGGTGAGATTTGTTACTGTGCAAAATGGGAAGTTACATTTTTTTTGTGAAAATGAATGTATGAATTCACTCCCCATGCCCCTCCTGGTCCCCCCCCCCCTATTCACCTCCAATGGAGCATGGATAAGATGGATTAATTTGCCCCGACATTCCTGTAACTAGACCGTACAAAAGTTGAGCCCTATTTAGCTATTTGGTTTTAACTCTGGGCTTAAGGTACATAAGCACAAAACACTCATTCATAAGTGAAATGTAAATTTGAAATCCAATATCAGAGTGTAATTTATATAACTAGATAATGAAATGATGCATGTGGCATTCAATCAAATCATTTTCCCTTTCAAATGCCTGCATTTTGCGATTGTTATGTGCTATTAAATGGTAGCCTTAGGCAAATATTTTTCATTTTGTAACTTTTCACTTGATTCGGAAGTATTGCTCCATTAAATATTGTCAACTTGCTCGTTGTAAATCCTATTTCCTAGTGAAAAGTTCCAAAATGATAAATACATTGGATTTTGCCGAATAAAGGGTAACAAAAATGTAAGGGTTTATTTGTAGCAGTCTTTTGCCAAAGAAAGGGTAAAAATTGAAAACACAAGAACTTAAACAAAAGATTACCTAATCTTTTCGCATACTGTAACCGTGCATTTAACAACAGATAAGGCAGCTGAAGGAAGACATTTTGGTACCAGATTACTGTTATGCAGGAGGTGGAGAGCTCAAGCCCCTCAATGCTTGGTTTGGCCCAATTGGCACTGTTACTCCATTGCATCATGACCCACACCACAATATCTTTGCGCAGGTAGTGTATTTGGTTATTTGCTGATCATCAATTTCATTAATGTGACTTGTTAGTATGCTAATAATTTATTCTATGCATAACCAGGTTGTTGGGAGGAAGTACATAAGACTGTACCCTGCTTCCTTTTCTGATGAATTGTACCCACATGACGAGTCTATGCTTTTCAACACCAGCCGAGTAAATAATACACCTCTTAATATTTTTTTAGTTGCTCAAATGCATGTATCCTTGCTGAGGGTGCTTTAGGCGGGTTAATTTGGCATGATGCACACAAAAACAAACAACAGCAACTTAATTCTAACGAGTCAACACCTGAAGCTAACAGAATTCAAATCTGATTCCACCGGAGGCAACCTGACTTGCTTGGATTGACCAGGAGACCTACCTAACTTGCTTGACCCTGAATCAATCAGTAGCAGAATGACCCAATTTGACATGTACTTACAATTTGAAATGATATGATCTGAAATCAGTAAAAGTTCAACATGAAACAATTACCAGATCACATTTTTCTTCAAACAATATTACCCTAACTATGCATTTGCAGCCTCAAGTTGATGTGCCTTGTCTGCATTCTGTGTAGGTAGACCTTGATCACATAGACACAAAGGCATTTCCAAAGATAGAGAACTTGGAGTTCCTGGATTGTGTGTTAGATGAAGGAGAGATGCTTTACATACCTCGAAAATGGTGGCATTATATCAGATCTCTTTCCACTAGTTTCTCCGTCAGCTTTTGGTGGAGCACTGCTACACGGAGGATAAATAGAAAGACGTCTTCTTTAGTTTTTCTTAAATAGTTTGCTTATTGATTTGGTATTGGCTGATTGACAGGAATCTGGGGAAAGAGAACTTAATTTTGCCTTTCAGACAAGTCTTATCATATCAATCCGATCAAGTTAATGTTTGTACTTTGTATATCATTTTTAGATGCTGATTGAAGTGATCATGTTTGGTTGTGTAAACGGATCGGTTTAATTGGTTTTGAACCGAATCGTTAAGTTTTTGAATTATTTGGTTCGGTTTTTCGGTTTAAAAATTTTGGTTCGGTTGAAAATTTTAGTGAATTTGATTTTTATTTTTCTAAATCAGATAAACTCAATAGTTTAAAATTTATCAAATAAATTTATTTTATTTGGTATAAATAAGGATTGTATCAAAATAATTTGAATATATTTATTTTTTATAGATTTTATTTAGTTATTTATTTAATTTTTAAATTATTGTTTTTTTTATTAATTTTTAAAACTTTTGATATTTGTATTCTTTTTTAAATAATATAATTTTAGTTTAACCGAATAAATCGAATTCAATTGCAATTTATTCAGTTGATATTTTTAAAAGTTCGGTTCGATTTATAATTTAATAAACAAAAAAAGTTCGGATATATATATATATATTTATTTTGATTTGAACTAAATTGATTGTTTGCACATCCTAATCATGTTGTTATATGTTGCTAATATCGTAAGTGTTGATTGCTGGGCTTTTCCCTGCAATTCAGTTATTTTTCTGATATATTTGATGGAAATTTTCATATTCCAAACATTTTTTATGTGTTAGTGTCTCGTTATTAATGAAACGGGCTGATATGGTCCCTGACCTATACCAAAATCTCGGCCCTTAATCACGGTTCTTGTTTCATTGTCTTTCCTTGTCATACATTTTTGGGCACGGTGAAAGCCTGAAAGGATTACCAAGTAGGCAAGTACTAATAATGTAAGCCATCATTTAAAGACCTCATAATTGCTTTCGGGCGTGCCCATTTTTTCACGTGCGCACCACTTGCGCTGTCTAAAATTTGTCCTTTGTCAAACTTTGATTCAATTTAACGTTCCATTGATTGCCTGTTATTCCCGAAAAAAAAAGTCCTTTCATTATTTCTACAATATTGTAGCAGTACGTGCTAAGGGTTAACGTCAGTGTATCGGTCGAGACAGAGCCGTTCAAAGACAATCCAGTTCAACATAAGTATAACTGCGAAGCAGCAAGCTTAACTCAAAAAAAAAAAGAGATAAATTCTGACTCAGAATAAAATTTATAATATTCATCATCTGTCATTATAAAATGAATTTGATTTTTTTTATAGACTTATAATTGTTTCAAAAGTCTCATAAAAATTAATACTAATTAAAACTAGTTTCACTAGTCTTTAAAATACTTAATGACATCTTAGAAACACACAAAAGACATCTAGAAAAAATAAAAGATATTAATTCACTTTTTTACTATCATTAATAACTCACATCTAATTAATTAAGATAAATACTTCCAACCAGACTATGTCAATTTTTCATGTATCTTTGACCATGTCGCCGTCAGAATTTTTAAAAGCTTCAAAATATAAAAGTTGTAGAAAATTTTCTAAGCTTTCTTCAGAAATTTGAATCGCTTTAATTGAATCTTTAATGACAAAGTTATGATCAAAATACTAAAAACGTGTTAGTTTTTTCAGAAAACCATCCAACGAACTAAACTCGGTTTTGACCCGAGTCTAGGTCCATGTTCACCTGAATGTTGGCTACATAATTCTCCCCTGAATGAAAATAACTTGCCCACAAGTTTGACACAACATCTTTAAAATATGGAGTAAGATCCTTCACATTAAATTTTGCCGATACTCCATAATCTCCCGATAGCTCAACCGTGTAAGCATTGTCACCCATACATTTAACAATTTTGAAAGGACCATGACCATGATGTTTGAGCTTAGCATGACGATCGGGTGGAAAGCGCTCCATACTTAAATGCACCCAAACAAGATCACCTTTCTTGAAAATCACAGTCTTGCAATGCTTATTTGCTTGTTTCTCATACTTCTGATTTTGCTTATTTATTCACTTTCTAACTTGATCATGCATTTCCTTAATAGCCTTAGCTCGTTCATCCACATTTACACTATAACTTTGATTTGTAAAAAAAAAGACATATGATCAATAGGACTAGCGGGATTACGATCATACACCACTTCAAAAGAGCTCTTACATGTAGTTCGACTCATAAATAAATTACCTAAACTTCGATTAACCACTTCAGTGTGTCCATCGGTTTGAGAATGAGTAGCAGAGCTAAATTAAAGTTTAGTTCTCATCTTCCTCCAAAGAGTGCGCCCAAAATACCCAATAAATTTTGGGTCTCGATCAGATGTTATGGTTTTTGGAATGTCATGCAGTTTCACAATCTCCTTGAAATAAATATCAGCTACATCAGTTACATTCATAGTCTTGAAATATGATACAAAGTGAGTTATTTTAGAGAATCGAACCACCACTACTATCATGAAATCCTTATTGCTTTGAGTTCGGGGTAACCCCACGACAAAGTCCATACTCACATCTTCCTAAGGCGCAGTAGGGATTGGAAAATGCATATGGTATAAAGACCTGAATTTTGTGAGTTTGACTTTACAATATGACAAATACGACACCTCAAAATATAATGATTCACATCATTTATCAATCTTGGCCAATAAAATCGGTCTTTAACTAATGCCATAGTTTTATCTCAACCGAAATGACCACTTAATTCTCCATTATGAACTTTGTCAATAACTTTCCAACGCATAGAACAATCTGAAATGCACAAATGATTATTGTTAAAGATAAAACCTTCATACAAAATAAACTCTTTGTAAGGACTATTCACACATTCTTCAAGCACCTTGCTGAAAAAAAATTTCTTCTTTATATAACCTGTAAATTTTTTCAAAACCAATGACATTTACTCGCATTATGGACAGCAAAGAATATTTTTTACTCAATGCATCTGCCACCTAATTGGAAGCCCCACTTTTGTGCTTGATGTGGAAAGTAATGGCTTATAAAAATTCAATCTGGCGTGCATGTTTCGATTTGAGTTTATGCTACCCTTGATAAATTTCAACGCCTCATGATCAAAATATAGGATGAACTCCTTTGAAATGAGATAATACCTCCAATACTCAAGTTCTCTCATTATTACATAGAACTTTTTATCATAGACTGAATCATTTTTGCGCGAATCAGAAAATTTCTCACTAAAAAAAGTGATAGGTCATCCTTCTTGGCTGAGTACCGCACCAATACTCACACCAGAAGCGTCACATTTTAGCTCAAAGATTTATTCAAAATTGAGCAAAGTAAGAATAGGAACCTCAATCATTTTAACCTTGATGAGATCAAAGCTATTTTGTGCTTCTTCTATCCATTTAAATTCACCACCATTCAAGTACTCGATAATTGGTGAAACGAGAGTGCTGAAATTTTGAATGAACCGGCGATAAAATGAAGCTAGGCCATGAAAGTTTTGTGTCTTATGGATAGTGGTCGGAGTTCGCCATGAAAGAATAACATTATTTTTTTAGGGATCCACATGAATGCCATCAGCTAATATGACATAGCCTAGGAACATCAAATTTTTGATCATGAACTCGCACTTCTTCGCATTTTATGTAAAGCTTATGCTCGGTTAACACTTCAAAAATTTTTAGAGGTGCTCCAAATGCTCTTCTAGATCCATGCTATATACAAAAATTTCATCAAAATAAACCATCACAAACCTACCAATAAAAGGCTTAAAAATAAGATTTATTAATCTCATAAAAGTACTAGGAACATTAGAGAGTCCAAATGATATTACCAACTACTCGTACAATCCATCACGCATTTTAAATGCAGTTTTCCACTCATTACCGAATCTCATACGAATCTGATGGTAACCACTTCGAAGATCAATATTTGAAAATACACTAGAACCATAAAGTTGGTCTAACATGTCATCAAGTCATGGAATAGAAAACCGATACTTGATAGTGATTTTGATGACTGCTCTACTATTTACACACATACGAAAAGATCCATCTTTCTTTGGAACGAGAAGGGCTGGTATAGCACAATGACTCATGCTCTCCCAAACCAAACCTTTGCTCAAAAGTTATTCTACTTGTCGCTGAAGTTCAATATTTTCTGTTGGATCCATTCGGTAAAACTACACCTGACACAAAATCAATGTGATATTGCACATCCCTCATAGGAGGCAATCATGTTGGAATTTCATCCAGGATAATCTCCTTAAACTGACTAAGCAATGGTTCTAATTTTTTTGGATTTTTTTAGTTTTTATCTTCGACTTCTTTCAACATAAGTGTATATGCTATCTTTGATTCTTTCAAAGCCTCACTAAATTTTGATTTTGAGATAAAGAAATTCTCATCTCCAGATTTTGGTTTGGATATTTATTTATCTTAAAGGATCTAGAATCACCTTACATCATACTTCTCAAAAGAATAGATATTTTTGAATCCATTATGAATAATCTTCCTGTTATACTTAATAATTTTTTTATATTTTATTGTTTTGCAAAACATACTTAAATTAAATAAGTCTTTTGAGTTATTTTGTATGATCCTATGGAGACTTCATCAATTGATCAATATCAAGGCTGCTGATGGGTAAAAGAAGTTAAGAGAAGATATAGGATCATTGTAAGGTATAATTCAAAAATTTTATGGTCCTTTATTTGCAAGAAAATTTTTTCTTTCTCAGTGAACCATTATAATAGTTCCTAAACCGTTATAATATTTTATAATATACAATCTCAAAATTCTAAGTTCACTGAAGGCGGAAATGTTAAAAATTTCTAGAATAAATTGTTGTTTAACATTTTATCAAATGTTATAATGGTTTGAGATGTTATAACGTTTCTGTGATGATAGCATCTTGTTAGAACCTAAGTCAATGCAGTCAAACTTGATCAAAATATTATAATACTTTATAAAGTGTTACAACGTTACACTCAAGTGTTACAATGGTTCATCTAAATCTTTTCAAACCATTATAACATTATCTGACAAGAGTATTCTTGATCAGAACAAGATCAAGAATGAAAACCGTTATAACGGTTCCCTGAACAAGAATTCAGACCACTGTTTGTTCTTGTATTTTATAAAAAATGAGTTACTTCAGGATTTTCAAAAAGAAAAACCAGATCATAATTTCCAATCTTCTAGCAATCCTAAGCACTCACCCAAGCTATCAAGAGAGCAAATTATTTTTCCTTGCAATCACAAGAACATAAGTTTTTGAGTTAGCCAAAATCTAGAGATTCTTGTAAATCGAATTGTGGTCTTTTTTAGTGTTGTCTCAACTTTTTCTGGTCAGCTTTAGGCTAACTTTTTTTAGCCTTGAGTGTTCTTTATTCTCTATTTGTGTGTAGAGTTTTTAGTCTTTTACACTAGTCTTTGTGAAGAAACTAAATCTTCTAAAATTATAAAACACTTTCTTTGATAATAAAGCAGTATTCCATTAGAGGAACGAGATCCGACAATATAGATTTTATAAGCAAACTCTGTTAACATTACGCTTCTTCTTTACTTTTCAGCGCTTGCATCTTCTTTACTTTTCACCAAACTTGAGATTACTTAGACTTATAAAATCTTTAGTTATTGGTAAATACCATATTGATCTACCTTAAAATATCAGTGATATCAGAGCATTAGGTCTAAAATTATAACTTTACCAATTAAAATGGCACCAAGTAGGCATATCAAGGAACCCCTGGTCTTTAATTCTTCATGTAAGAAGTTTTTTTATTGGAAAAAATGCATGATAAATTATCTTAATATTCTAGATATATAGTCCATTGTTGAACATGGATATGAACTAGAATTCAACCCCACTACACATAGTTTGACCACCGAATCTCAAATTGATAAATGTCATAACGATTGTGCGGTAAATGCTATACTCAATTCGGTTAGTGAATCAATAGCACTAGTATTTAGCAACATGACTAGTGCTAGAGATATATGGTTAGCCTGACTAAATAGATTTGAAGGTAATACCCAAATCAAGAGAACCAACATCATGGGTCTTACAATAAAGTTTGAAAATTTTAAAATGGAAGACAATGAGTCGATTGAAGAAATATATAATAAATTGCTATCTATATAAAATGAGTTTTCAAATTTAGATGATCCTTTAATGAATAATAAAGTTGTAGGTAGAATCCTAAATGTGATGTTTTAAAGGCCACGATGGGAAACTCTTGTCTCTGCTCTAGAGGCTATGCAAGGGAAAAATAATATTTTACACCGGATGAGTTGTATATTCATCTAAGATGCTTTGAAAAAAAGCTGAAACAAGCGGATGATTATCATGTAGAGCCAAAGAAAGTAGTATTTCCCACTCAAAGTAATGTAAATCACTTCCATCCATTAACCTCGTATGAAAATTTCATTCAATCACTAGACCATGAAGTCTACAAAGATGCAATACTTCTCTCAAAGATGTTCCAAAGCATGCTCAATTTTGAGAGAAAATTCAACAAAAAAGAGAAGAACATGACAAGAAAGTGATATATTTTGAGTGTCATAAGGAGGGACATATCATCCACTCTTGATTCCTTGTCTTCCCCCACCTCAAGGGCTTCGATGGCATAAATCATCAAGATCAAAAGGACAAATCTTCCAAGGATGGTTTCAAGAGAAAACGAAAGGCCAAAGCCTTGAATGTCATATGGGACATAGAATCGAATGATGACAATAATGATTCCGACAATGAAGCCTCATAATCACAAGGGATCAATTTTGCACTCATGGCCATAGTGGATAACCTTTCAAATGGCATGGATGTAGAGACCATCATTACCACCAAGAACATAACTGATCCTATCACCATTGAGTTCTTGCGCAAAATAGCTGAATCCAAGAGGCTCAAGACTCAACCAACCACCATGATATGCTCAAAAGCCATCATCCCTACATCACTCAAGCAACCCTCTCTAAATTCACATCAAGAAGTGATCAAGGTTGCATCCTCAATATCGTCCATGGAGGACATCAAAGAGACAAATCCCACCAACTCTACTATCATGGCGCCACCACATTCTCTTCCAACGAACATGGCAGCATCATCAATAAACACAAATCTTGAGTTACAATCTTCACCCAAGATAAATTACTTTGTTAATCTACCAAGTGATAATGATAAATCGGACGATGAGTTTGATCAATTTGCTATCTCTTATCCAAGCAACTAAGTTAATGATAATTTTTTGCCTCATTTTAGGACTCTTGTACATTTTGATTCTTCTACCATAATTCTTAAAGTAAGGGTACTTGAGCTTGAGAAAATGATAAATATTTATCAAACTAATATGAGTGAACTTGAAAGAATAAAATTTGAATTGTCTAAGTGTAAGAGTGAAAATGTTATTTTAAATGTTCAAATTTAAATACTAAAAAACTAAAAATAGAGCTCTCAAGATAAGTGATGAATTGAGCAATATTACTAACTTGTATCTTGAACAAGTTTATGGATTTCATAGGCCTCATGGCAAATCGGGTATAGGATTTGAAAATGATTCATCTTTGTCAAATTTCAAACTTTAAAAGAGCTCTACATTAAAAGAGAAGCAACCTAAATATATTTTTGTCAAAAATGCCAAAGCTAGAATGGTAGACCAAATAATCATGCATATCAATATAAAAATATTAGTAAGACCAAAATAATCTATAGGCCAAAGGGTGGTAACAAAGTCTACTATATGGGTCTAAATGGTTAGTCATATGAGATAAGAAAATAAAAAAAAATTTAGCAAAATGATAAATCAAAGATTACATTCCAACAAGTTAAAAAGGTTCAAACAAAAGTAATTTCTAAAGATAAACCAAGCTCATCTAAATTAGTCAAGTCCCAAGAGCTCAAAATATATTTTAAGTCTTATTTTGTGCAAGAGAAGGGATATGTTCCAACAAAGATATTTTATAACTATTATTGTAAAATATGGCATATTTTAATTGTTTGTGTCTTTAGGAAGGGAACCAACAAGAATGTTGCTTGGGTTCTTTGGATCAAAACCTAGAATGTGTTTGAGAAATTTTCTTCAATAATCTTTATTGTGCATAATTTTTAAAAAAGGAAAAATTTGGAAAATAAGATATACATATTAGTTATTTAAAAAATTTCTTTGTTTCTAATAACTAATATATATTCTTATAGGTGTGTTTGGTCTCAAATAAAATTAATTGGATAATAGATATTGAATGTAATCATCATATAACCGGCATCATTTTAATTATGATTATGTTGAAAGGGATGATATCAAACTTGTGCACATTGATACTAAACACCAAATAGCTGATATCTTTATAAAACCCTTAAGTACTCAATAACATTATGAATTGAGATTTAAATTAGAAATGCTTGAGCTTTTCTCAGTAATTAAAATTCATAAATGTATATATAAGTATGTTTTAAAATATAATAATCATATTTGCTTCAAAATTCTGTTGAAAAACCCTTCAAATGTCCTATGCTTTTCTCAATAAAACCTTCTTCTCACTCTTTTGGTGTTGATGACATCCTAAGTCTCATTCTCAAGAAGGAAGAGGAAGACAAATGATTCTCCAGGAGAGTCATCTACACCTATAGAAGACCTTTACTACTATCCAGGAGTTGGGTACTCCTCAGATCCAAACCTCAACCGTCAAAACCCTCTTCCTCCTCAAGAAAATCCTTCACAACAAGAAACACAAATAGTGACAACAACTCAAGCATAATGGTCATCCTCACAAACACCAAATCAACCATCTCAACCTCCTCAACCTCTTGTGCAACAAAGGTTCACAATCAACAATCAATCATGGTCTTTGGATGGTGTGATGACATCGAAAGATTGGTTTCATGTGACTCCCTTGGTCTTCAAACCGAATGGACTAAACGACCGCTTCAACAAGTACTATTACCGTGATGTAAGTGCTCATAGCATCTACAACGATAATTTTAAAAATAAAAAATTAGCGTATTATTATTTCTTTAATAAAGGGGAGAATGGTAAGATAACTGAGTGGGAAGACACTCAAATTGATGGGTATATTGGATTTTGGCCATGAAAAAAAATAATTGAATGTGATGAATCTGCCCATATACCAATGACCTAAGTTTTCTATGCCAATATGAAACTTATTGATAATCCTTGGGGCTTTCTAACCTTGTTAAGTGGTCAACCCATACTTGTCATAATTCCTCAAATGGTTAGAATCACTTGAAACTGGTGATCAAGTGTATACCTATAGAAAATGGCCCGAACAAATGGATGAAACCTTAAAGGAATACAAAAATTGGTTTATACCTACCCATGTTAATGATGATGATATATATGACACATCTCTACCGGTCGTGTATAGATTGATTTATCATTTTATTAACAATATTTTGACTCCCAAAGCTACGCTCAAAACCAACATGGAGATTAATTTCATTTATTATCTCTGACACATTCTCTCCATGGACACATAATTTTATATTCCTTACATTATCATCAACCATATGAGGCATGCATTTAGGATTAAAAATATGAGTCTGCCATATAAAAATCTTATAATCTGGATTATATGATTGCACAAACAGGACATACCACAACAAAATTGGGTTGCATGTAAGAACTTGTTCAATAACAATAAGATGTCAAACATTGGTTGGGTTAAGGATGGTTTGGGTGATCCTCCGATTTGGACACCAAATTCTCAACACCAAGTGAATGCATGGATAAATGATTCAAATACTAAGGTAAATCAATACACTGATCCCAAAGTCGAACCTAACTAAGCCCACCAAAGTGTGGATACCGACGTCAGAACCTCTTCTCAACCGCATCCTCAATCATATATGCCAAACTTTTCTTTTGACCCAACTTATCCAACCTCTTTTGATCTATATGGTGCACCACCATTAACTAAAAATATGTAAGATTATTTTGGTTGTCGTGTCCATTCCATGCATCATCTCCATATGAATCAACAATCCTACCATCAACAAGAGACACAAGCAAGATTGACTTTTCAACAAAGCGTCAATGATGAAATTACCAATATCTACTTTGAAATTACAAATATCCAAAATACCGTTAATCAAATGGTAGGTTAGTAACATACCTTTCAAACTAATTGGGTAAGTCGGTATGATACTTGGGTGGATAATTCAGGAAACATGAATGAGTTTGACTTGGAGGCTAGTAATGTTCAAATGGAGGTTTTCCGGTCAAAGGATTCAATAAGAGAAGGTAGAAGAAGAAGAAGATGACGAGGAAGAACATCAAGACCTGGCCGAATGAGAATGTTTTTTTATTTTTAAAATTTTCTTTGAACTCTTATCTTTCATTTTTTGCTTTCTCATTTGTGTGAGAGATATGCTTTGAAACTATATTTATATTATGTGTACTTATTATGACTTATGTGTGTATGCATGCTTAATCATTTTAGATTTGTTATTGCCTTAATGAAATTGAATTGCTATACTTGCTTTCTCAAGGCATTATGATTTTTGATCTTCCTATATTTTTTTATGCAATAAGTGTATGAATTGAGAGGAAGCATTGATTAAGGGGGAGTTATAATTGCTTAATGATGTCTCTTTTTATTTATTTTCCAAAAAAGGTGAGAAAAATTAACCTTGAATTGCTTTATTTTTTTATGCATTTGGTTTTGCAAAACAATAAAAAGGGGGAGATTGTTATAGTTAATAATTTCTATTGTATTTATTATTTTGCAAAATATACTTGAATTTAACAAGTCTTTTGAGTTGTTTTGTAGGATCCTATGAAAACTTCATCAATTGATCGATATCATGGCTGCTGATGGTCAGAAGAAGTCAAGAGAAGATATACGATCATTATAAGGTATAATTCAAAAACTTTATGGTTCTTAATTTATAAAGAAAGATTTTCTATCTCAGTGGACTGTTATAACGGTTCCTAAACCGTTATAACATTTTATAATATACACTCTCAAAATTTTAAGTTCACTGAAGGCAGAAATGTTAAAAATTTCCAGAACAAACCGTTGTTTAACGTTTCATCAAACGTTATAACATTTATGTGGTGAATAGCACCTTGTCAGAATCTAAGTCAATACAGTCAAACTTGATCAAAATATTATAATACTTTGTAAAGCGTTACAATGTTACACTCAAGCATTTTCAAATCGTTGTAACGTTATCTGACAAGGGTATTCTTAACCAGATCAAGATCAAGAATGAAAACCGTTATAACAGTTCATTAAACGTTATAACAGTTCCCTGGGCAAGAATTCAGAACACTGTTTGTTCTTATATTTTATAAAAACTGAGTTGCTTTAGGATTTTCAAAAAGAAAAACCAGATCAGAATTTCCAATCTTCCAGCAATCTTGAGCCTCACCAAAGCTATCAAGAAAGCAAATTATTTTTCCTTACAAATACAAGAATCTAAGCTTTTGAGTTAGCCAAAATCTATAGATTTTTGTAAATTGAATTGTGGTTTTTTTAGCGTTGTCTTAACTTTTTCTGCTCAATTTTAGACTGATTTTCTAAGCCTTGTATGTTCTTTGTTCTCTATTTTTGTGTAGAATTTTTAGTTTTCTTGCACTAGTCTTTGTGAAGAAGCTAAAGATTCTAAAATTCTAAAATTCTTTCTTTGGTAATAGAGCGGTGTTCCGTTAGAGGAATGAGATCCAGAGATGTAGGTTTTATAACTGAACTTCGTTAACATCCCGTTTCTTCTTTACTTTTCAGCAGTTGCATCTTCATTACTTTTCACCAAACTTTAGATTGCTTAGACTTATAAAATCTTTGGTTATTGGTAAATACCATCTTGATCTACCTTAAAATATCACTTCCTATCAAATTGTCAAGGTCTTCCCAAAAGAAAATGATAAGTATTCATAGGTACAACATCACACCATACTTGATCTTTATATTTACCTCCAATAGAGAAATTCACCAAACACCGCTGGTGTACTTGTACAGATTTACCCTTTTATAGCCAAGAAAGCTTATAGGGTTGGCGGTGTTTTTCAGTTTTAAGAGGTAATTTTCGAACCATAGTTTCTGTCACCGCATTCTCACAACTTCCACTATCAATAATAACATCATATACCTTGTCATGAGAGGTGCAACGCGTATGAAAGATGTTGTTGCGAAGCCATACCTCATCGTTTATCAAGTTAGAATTCAATGCTCTTCTAATCACTAATAGTTCACCCGTATCACCATATGTGACATTTTCTTCATCAACTAGCTCATCAAAGATAGGAGATGAGTCAAATTCTTCGTGCTCCTCTTCTAAGGGCTCTTCAATGAGTGTAAACATCCGTTGTTTGGACAGTAAGAATGTGATTGTACCCCTTGCATTTGAAGCATTGCACCATTTTTTGGGTTATTCGGGATGGTCCAACGATTATTTCTTTTGCTGGAACAGATTTTACTGTTTTTGTTGTAGTGAGTTTGATAGATGCAGAGCTTCCTTCTTGAGTATTCGAATAACCACTTCCATCAAAATTTGTTAGTTTTTTGCCTTTTTTTTCTTTGAGTTGTTTTCAAGCTTTTAAAAAATATTTAACGGCTCTTAACAGTGAGGTGACCAGTTAACGGTTTTATACGTCCGTTAAATTAAAAAAATGATCAATTATTTTTTACCTATTAATTAATACTTAAAAATATAAAAAAATATATTATCATATGATTAGTACTTAATAATTAATAAAATTAAGTAAAAATAATAATTACAACATTAATTAAGTATTTAAAAATTAAAATTCTTAAATTATATTAAACTATTACATGATATATTTGCTTTCTATTTTTATTAGGATCTTAATTTATATCCAAAAAATAAAAAGAAAATAAAATTTTAGAGTCACAAACTATTAAGATTTAAAATAAAAAAAAAATCAGTCGTTAAATGCATTTTGTTTAAATTAACGGGTTTAATGTGAGATAAAACGGTTTAATAAATCTATTTTTTTCTCAAAAAATTAACGTCAGAGTCTGCCAAAACGGTTAAAACTTTCCATTTTTTAAAAGTTTGGTTGTTTCTCAACCTTGGTAGCAAATTTAAAGACATTATGATTAGAGATAAAAGGGTTGGAGGGTTATCATATGATGAATTTCTTTTTGAAGCCCACGAAGATATCGGGCTGTGGTCTGCTCTTCATGTTCTACGATGCCACACTTCAACATGAGATGGTCAAATTCTTCTGTATAGTCTGCCACGGTTAGGTAACATTGAATGAAGTCGTGGAGATGGAGAAATGCCTCTTATGAGTACCCATCGGACAAAAACTTCTTTCGAAACTCTTTCTTTATTTTCTCCTAAGTTCAGATCTTAGACTTACCATCACGAGTTCTTTTCATTTTTAGTTGCTCCCACCAAATAGAAGCGTGCTTCTTAAGTTTGATGGCAACAATCTTAACCTTCTAGAGTTATTGGATAAGTGTTCTCAACTCATTCAACTCAATATCTCGAGGATCAGGTTCTTCTTGTCGCGGTCGAGTGTTGTTGACATGTCTTTCTCGTACCATCTCTAACCTATAGTTCTGATAACAAGTGATGTCGTTTGAGATAGAGTCGTTCAAAGACAACCCAGTTCAACATAAATACAACTGTGAAGGAGCAAGCTCAACTCAAAATAAAGAGAAAGAGGACATAAACTCAACTCAGAAAATAAAATTTGTAATATTCATCAACTACCATTACAAAATGAATTCGACTTCTTTTATAGACTTATAATTATCTCAAAAGTCTCATAAGAATTAATACTAATTAAAACTAGTTTCACTAGTCCCTAAAAACACTTAATGACATCCTAGACACACAAAAGAAATATGGAAAAAAATAAAAGATATTAATTCACTTTTTTTGACTATCCTAAACAACTCACATCTAATTAATTAAGATAAATACTTTTAGCCAGACTGTGCCAACTTTTCATGTATTTTTTATCATGTTGCCGTTAGATTTTATAAAGCTTCAAAATAAAAAAGTTGTAGAACATCTTCTAAGCGTTCTTAAGACATTTGAATTAATTGGATATGTAATGTTAAAATTATGATTAAAATATTAGAAATGTGTCAGTCTACCTAGAAAATTATTTAATGAACTAAATTCGGTTTTGACCCGAGTCTAGGTCCATGTTCATCATGATACTGGCTGCATCACCTGGATACTGGCTGCATCACTGTGTTTATTATTATTAGATGATTTATCTTAAATAAGGACTATGTAAATCACACATACATTTTAGAAGAAAATTGTTCTATAGCGGGATTGAGACTGGTGCAAACTCCTAGAGACCAGAGCCCAAAAGCTGGAAATTTTCAAACAAATAACGTGTCAAAAGCGAGTACTCAAAGTCAAATTACCACGACAAAGCAAGCCAAAAGCTTATCAAAAGAATATTCTTC
The DNA here is from genome assembly GCA_037127355.1 of Schoenoplectus tabernaemontani. Taxonomy (NCBI): domain Eukaryota; kingdom Viridiplantae; phylum Streptophyta; class Magnoliopsida; order Poales; family Cyperaceae; genus Schoenoplectus; species Schoenoplectus tabernaemontani. The sequence continues at coordinate 352,068 of CM073758.1, read as the reverse complement.
CTTAGTGAAATCCCTGTAGCGGGTCGATTGGATGGATAAACGACAGATTTTTTTTATAAATAAAATTTTAAAAAACAGGATTGTGGTTTGTTTTTACGAGTGTAGTCTAGTTTCAAGTTTGATCCTAGATGTTTTTTTCTATTTAGTTATTTAGATTGAGTTGTTTGTTTAAAATAGATTGAAATAGTTTATTAAGTTATTTCATTATATATTTTTATTTGTTTATGATTTAAAAAAATATTATATTTTATTATTTAACATAATATTATACTAGCTAATTTTTTAACATATTTAGTATTTTTAGAGATTTGTAGCAACTTAATTTCAAACCATAAATAATAGAAATTCAATTTCAGACCATAAATAAAGAAAATAAAGTACAGTCTTTCAAATAAGTAAAATACAAACTACAACCCTTGAAATAAAAAAAATATATCAACGCTGACGAAACATTCTCCTAATGAGAGATGGGATGTATGTGTCTCTTAATCAGATTTCATGACGATGACACTTGTGCCTTACGTCGGAAGGTGCTTGCGTTTCGGGCACTTGGGTGAATGGGTCGGGGATATCATACGGCGACGTATGAGGAGCCTCATATTGGGTACCGGAGGCACCAACACTCAGATCGAGGGTCATCTGACTCATCAGCTGAGAGTACGACATGAAATCATCATGAAAATATGTCGAAATCATCAGTCATCGGCTCCGATACCGGGTCAGGTGGGCCATCAGTTGGAGGGTCATCGGCAGAGATGTCAATATCCTTATAATTCGTCGAAAGACCTGTGCAATTAAATTATACATATTTATATGAATTAAATTAACTAAAATCAATTCAATATAAAATAACTATAAGTTAAAATGGATAAATTTTAAATTGACGTTTTGATCACACAAATTCTCAAATGTTCCTAAAAATATCCTAGTCCTCCTTGCCATAGGGTATACTTGAACAAATATTTTGTTGTCCACTTGACACTAAACAAAAGCCACAATTGAGGACAAGATCTCCTAGTGGAGGCTCCTTAGTTCTACACCTAGACTGATAATAAAATATGAAAATTAAATAAAATAATCTCAATTGAGATAAGTGATAATGAATTATCTCGGTCTCTCGATCGGGAATCGTGTCTAGTGCCACATCTGAAAACGAAAACAAAGGACCAGCTATGTAATCTGATGGCTCGAGATATAAACGAGAGAAGTTGAAGTACTATAGTACTGTCTTCCCCCAATCATATTCATCCTCTGGTACATTGATCATATCATCAAGAAATATCAAGTAAACCGTCGGCACCGAGTCTGCATTGTTATTCAGGAACATCACGGACCAGAACAAATTCAAGTAAAACGCTTGTGTGTACCTAAAAAATAAAAAATAGAGATAACTTATAATAAATTCACATCCGATTGAACTTAATTATAGTAAAAACTATATCGTCGGATGGTCTCATCATGGGAGTAGACAGACAATTCTTGAAAATATTTTCGCAAATACGAGAGTCGGATACTATACGTCGATAACTGAACGTACTCGTTCTCTTTTTTCTTGTTCCTTGTCTTAAATGATCATGGATTATAAGTGATGTCGTCGTAGCTATATGGATCGCCATCCAACCCAAAGAACATTTCCAGCGTCCCGCTTCATTCATCATCAGTCACCTATTTTATTGGTTTTCTTGTATTTTTCATATTTCAAAATCATATTAGTAAACTTCAAAAATAATATATAAAAATAATAAAATACCCCTAATAGGCAATCCTCATAGATAGCACACATCCTCTAGTGTCACCGTCATCTTGTCGACTAGTAGATGAAACGTCAAAGTCTTCGATTGTCACCTCTAGATAAACACTATCAAAGTTGTACTAAGTCTTCGATTGTACAAAGTCTTTGATTGTCACCTCTAGATGAAACGTCAAAGTCTTCGATTGTCACCTCTAGCTGGCAATCTCCCATGATCGCCATCTAGTAGAGACCGAGTCGGTGCAGATATGGATCCATCTGTTCATTGTATAATATTTTCGTACGATGTGTATTCAAACGAATAGTGTTATGGGGTTGCACAAAATAATTTATTAGATAGGATATGCTAAAATAAATTATTTTTCACATTATAGGATTAAAAATATTTACATCAGTTCTGATTCTCTGTAACCTATATTCACTTTGTGATACGACAAGAAGTCACATATACTCCATTTATAACTATAATTATTTATAAAGTATGTTAAAATTAAATACAATTATTGTCAAAATAATAAAATTTATCTGAATTTTAAATTATATTATTTTATTCTAAAATATCTAAAATTAAGTACTACTATAATTGAATTAATTATAAACTAAACTGATTATAATTAATTATGACTAAAAATATACTACAATTAAACTAATTATGACTAATTAAAACTAAACTATACTAATTTAACTATTGTAATTAATCTAATTGAAATAAAATTATAATTAAATAAATTTAAACTAGAATTTAATGATAATTAACTTAATTAGAACTAATTAGAACTATATAATTTAAAAAATACTACAAATCAATCAAATTAAACTAAATTAATTATATTTCATTTATCATTATAATTATACTAACTAAATCTAATAAAAGTAATAAATTTTTTAAATTTGAATTAAAAATAAAAAAAATTACCTTTGAAAAATCGACCAAATCAACAAATCGACGGATTTTTCCATTTCTCCTCTGAAAATTACGAAGTTTGACGCAATTTGTTTTGAAAATGGAGTTGAATTAAGGGAGATGACTTGCAAAAAAAAAGTTGAAATGATTTTTTCGGTTGGAGGAAGGAAGAGAGGAAGGAAAAAATAAGAGAATGGAAGGGGCAAAGGGGAGGGGGAGTTTGCGTTGCTGAGAAAATAAATATCTGGGACTGAATTTTATTTTTGGTTCAGATAACTGGGATCGAAAATGAAACTCAGTCCAAGCCATCCAGCGTAAAAAATGAATGTACTCTTACCAATTTCCTTATTTAAATATTTTATTTACTAAAAAAATCTGGATAAACGAAGCTATTGCAACTTGCAAGCAGAGGAATAGTTTGTTACGTGAAAGGAGAAATTAATGATTGTCATCTGATGTAACAAGGACACCCCAAAACAAAGCCCTTCCGTGTCATACACTTTTCTGACACGGTCAAAAGAGGCATGAGGACGCAGTCAACTGGACACTCCTCAGACACGGCATGGAGCTCGAGGACACGGATTCACCTGAAGAGTAGCTGGTTGTATTTAATGAAACGCCATATATTTATTTTTTGAGAATATGATGCTACAGCCTTGTGTTCCATAAAATCGACCGAATCAAGTTAAAGCAAGTAGTAAGAAAAGTTGAGCTGCTATGGGTAGCGGTGATGATCTGTATATTATAAATTATTTATTTATTTTAAAATTTAAATAATTAATTTGACTGTTTAAAATATTTTTTATTTGAAAATCAAGTTGTATATTAAATTATATATTTTTTAAAAAAATTATTATTATTTTAGATAGCTACAAAATTATTTTTTTAAATGACTCATAATAATTAATTAAGTGATTTTCTAGCTATTCAAAAAATAATAAATTTTTATTTTTAAAAATATATAAAATTTGATCTACAACTAAATTTATATATAAAAATTATTTTAAACGGTCACATCGATCATTTTAATTTTAAAAATAAAAAAATCATTCATAACATACGGATCATCCATGCTATGTGTAGCACGGACAAGTCAAAGAAAAACTTGCTATTCCCGTGATTCGATCACATTCTTTCTAGCTAATGGGCTTTAATTTTTTACCAGCTGAATCAGAACTCTCGTATTCATGGTTCAACTGAAATTTATATGAATATATTTCTTTGCAGTGCCGAGTCAAAAACCGTATCATGTTTTGAATTTTTATTAAAAATATCGTAGCACACTTATCATATCGTGTCATGTTGGACAGTAAATGTTCATTTCGTGCCACGTAGATTGTCACAAACGATCTGGTTGAAAAGTGCCAGGGCTATTGGGCATGATAATCAGCAAAAGAGCAAGGAAAGGACGATCCAACCGGAAAAAAAACAGTCTACTCTGCATCTATCTTCAGGTCTGTACATGGACCATGAATCCATGATTTGCGCTTTATCTTTTAATCTTACAGCAAAAGAATGGCAAATAAAAAGCTAGATAGTGTCAAACTGTCAATAGATAAACATTATATTTTCCAAGCTTTTAAAAAACATTAAATGGCTCTTAACGGTTAATGGTTTTAACGGTTTTACACGACTGTTAAATTAAAAAACGGTCAATCACTTTTTATCTACTAATTCATATTTAAAAAGGCTAAGAAATACATTCTCATATCATTAGTGCATAATAATTAACTAAATTAAGTAAAAATAATAATTATAATATTAATTAAGTACTTAAAAGTTAAACATTTTAAATTATAATAAACTATTATATAATGAATTTGCTTCATATTTTTATTAGGACATTAATTTATATTCAAAAAATAAAAAATAAAATAAGATTTTATAGTAACTAACTATTAAGATTTGAAACAAAAAAAATTTCAGTCGTTAAATCACAGAAAACCCGTTAATCTGTTTTTTCTCAAAAACTTAAAGGAAGAGTCTGTCAAAACCGTTAAAATAGTTAAAACTTTCTATTTTTTAAAAGTTTGATATTTTCATAAATAGTTATAGCTAAAATATTAATATTTTATTAATTTTATATTAAAATTTGAAAAATTAATATTTATTAATTTAATAATAATAAATAATATTTTATTAATTTTATAATAAAATAACTATTTTATTATATATATTATTGACTAAATAATTAAAGTATATACAAATAATTACAAACATAACTCAAATTATTCATTAAAAAATTATCGTACCGAACTCGAATCAAATTGATAAAAATAATTCTAATGAAATGAACTAAACTCGGGCTAAAACCGAATCAAACAATGAATGAATTATGAATTTTTTTTATACCCGAGACTGAATTGAAAGGTGCCGGGTCATGGATTTGATCCTATACCTAACTCGAAGTTCCTGTCGGTTAACTGCAACCGATTTTCTTAGAAAGGAGTATCAGTCGTTAGACATAACCACAGCATAATAATATTCTTAATCCTTTCCAGAAATGTTTTATGAATCAGCCGTTGTTGTGCTCGAGACCAGTGAGCTGGGCCCGTAAGTTTTGATAAAGAAATTTGTCAAATTGCAAACGGACAAAAAGGAAAATAGCGATGAGTTTGTATTAGGTCAATGTATTAATTAAGATTGATACAATTCGTACCAGTTTGTGTGATGGCAACGCTCACGTAGTCACGTTGCTTTCTTGAGTTTGACTTGTCGTAACTTCTAGGATCGCTTTCAGAACAGTGAGGTGCCCCATCAAGGCGTCAACTATGTACACAACTCCAGAGCCGGTAATGAACGACATACACAATTGTAGCTATATGTATATTGGCAGTGGCGGAATCATGTGGGTGTAACTGATATCACTGATTTTTTAAGTTATCTTAGATTTTAAGTAATTTTATACTTAATGATAATAATTTATATTTATATTTTTTTATTTTTTTATCAATTTGAATCCATAAATATTTCATTCATATTATCACTATTGACACCACTTATATTTTAGACTAATAAAAAATAAAAATAAAATAATTTAATTATATTAAATGACACCACTGAGATATATTTCTACCTCCGCCACTGTATATTGGATTATTGGTCTACATTTTTATGTAATGTCCTGTGAAAAAAAAATTGTCAATCTGAATATGCTTGATGTGCTCCATGTATATTAAAATGATGTCGAGCTAATTTTCTTTTACTTCGTTATATTGATCTAAAATTTATTTTTCAATCTAATATTTTTTTATCCATCATAACAATAAATGTGTAAAAATAGAATTGAATTTTCTATACGACCTTGATATACAAATTATATCGAACTGTTGAAATTAATCCTGAAAAATCGAGCATTTGCACATAAACACCTATGCAACTTTACTTGGAAAACGCTTTAGAAACACTTCTATATGACCAATTACATATAATCTGTATGAATATAAATATGAAGACGTGTGCATTATAATATTGACAATGAGATTATAAATAATTTAAAAAGTATTTAGAAAATTATGAAATAAAAATTAATAGATATATTTTGGACTTAAATATTAATTTTGTTTCAAGCCTCATATAATTTAAATATTGCTTGATAGTTCAATAAATATCATTAAAATCAAAAAAGTTGCAGATTACCTAAATTGTAATAATCTCCGATGAAACATTATCAATGAGTTCAAATATATACTTATAATATTTTGTTTCTATTTTCAATATTTTCAAATTTATTTTAAAATTTCATTGTCAAAATTACTAAAATAATAAGGATAAACAGTGTTTTTCGATTGGTGAGTACCCGTGTTCTGTTCCCACCATCACGCGGCTTAAGTAGTACAACGTATTTTGATTGCCGTCCTGGTTCTCTTGCACCAACAGGGCTCCCAAGGATCCGTCCAGGGCAGTTGTGTACATAATGAGTTTTTTCCCGAGTATAGGTGCCGCCAACACCGGAGGGTTGAGTAGATAAGCCTTGATCTCTTCGAAAGCTTGCTGACATTCGCCGTCCCACTTGAACGGGATGTCCTTCTTGGTTAGCCGGGTAAATGGCTGGATCTTACCCAATAGATTGGTTATGAATCGCCTGATGTACGCCAACTGTCCTTGTAAGGATCGCGGCTGTTTTAAATTTTTGGCGGGGGTAGCTCAATGATCGCTTTGATTTTGCCCGAGTCTATTTTAATTCCCATGTGGCGTACCACAAACCCCAAAAATTTACCAGACGATACCATGAATGTGCATTTCAATGGGTTTAGCTTAAACACATGTTCTCTTAGACGGTTGAAAACTATCTCGAGGTACTGGAGGTGTTCTTCATATGACATAGCTTTAATGATGAGATCGTCCACATAACACTCGACTATCTTATGGATCAGATCATTGAATATCTTCATCATTGCCCATTGGTAAGTGTCGCCTGCATTTTTGAGCCCAAACAGCATGACTTTGTAGAAGTAGATGTCAATCGGCGTGTGGAAGGCTGTGTATTTTTCATTTTCTGGCGCCATTTTAATTTGATTATAGCCCGTATAACCGTCCATGAAAGAGAAGACTTCATATGAGGTTGTATGATCAATTATAATCTCAGTTACTAGGAGCGGAAAAGTCATTTTTGGGACACGCCTTGTTTAAGTCCCGAAAATCCACACAGATGCGAATTTGTCTATTTTTCTTTTTGACCGGGACAATACTGGCCACCCACTCTGGTGTCTCCTCTTCTCGTATGAATCCTACGTTGATGAGCTTCTTGGTTTCCTCCACGACCTTCTCTTTGAGTTCTATTTTCATTTGCCTTGGCGTTTGTTTGATTGGCTTGAAGGTGGGGTCAATTTTCAGGTAATGGACTGTCACGTTGGGGTCTAATCCTGACATTTATTTGTAACTCCATGTAAAACAGTCCATGTAGCCCTTAAGGAATATTTTTAACCTGTCAGTCACCTCTTCTGGCAATGACGCGCTTATAAAGTAGGGACATCAAAACTTGATCCGAACCGACTCGAGAATAAATGAGTTAGATATGAGTAAAGATTTTTTTTTAACTTGTCACGGATTGGTACTTGGTACCAGACGACCCGATCCGTTTAATTATATTTTTTTAAATTTATTTTTATGATTTATTGTTAATTAAAGTTTATATATACAATAATTGATTCATTATATATTAATAATAAAGTGTTTAAAAATATCTAATACAATTAATAAGTATTTAATTATTTTATTTAAGTTGGATCAGGTCGACGCGTGATCCCTTTGAGTCGAATCGAATTAAAATAATAATAATAAAATAATAATGACCCGATCCGAATTCAATCAACCTACTCAATGACACCTCTGCTCTCAAGTGACTAGCCCTATAAATATGTAAATTAGTTTAGAATGCTTTATAAAGCACGGCTTGTTTCATGCCTTTGCTCTAAATCACAATATTTAAAATCTAAACATTAATTATGTTAATATTTGTAAATCTGTACTATTTTATGATACGACCATTAAATATTTCAATATCAAGATTTATATAATTTTTTAACTTCCTAAATTTTTTCTGGCTTCTCTAAATTAATGATTCAATTGATCGATGTGTCCATTAATAAAAATTGACGTTTTCTTAGTTTAATATGGATTTTACGAATTTTTTCTTCACGAAGAAAAAGGGTTTGGCCGTTTTCCTCAGTGACGTAACTATATTTTACTATATTGAGTGCAAATGATCAAATTTATAATTTACTTATATATATAACAAATTAGATATTTTCTAACTAATTCTTTTAAAAGTAATACAGTTGACATCAATAAAATTATTTTCTTCCTCTGTCACTATCTCAATTGATAGGATATATTTGCTATAAAAGATGGTTTTGAAGAGGAAAACCATTATAACAGAAATAAAAAAGTAAGAAAGAATAACAATATAAATAAAAAGAAAGTCTGAAGGTAAAAAAAAAGAAAAAGAAAAAATGGCCTAATTTAAATGGAAAAATGATTAGAGATCTACAACAACAAAAAAACTGATATGACCATCTCTTCATTATAGGAGTGTCAATTCTTAACTCAATCCGATCCAATATGATCCGAAAATAAATTAATCGGGTATGGATTTAATTTTTTTGATTCGAATGGGAGCGGGTCGGGTTCGGATCAACCCGACCTGACCCGATTAATTGTATATTTGAAAGTAATTTTGTGATTTATTAATAATTAAATCTTAAATATACACTAATTAAGATTAATTATAAATTAATTAATATTTTATTACTTAAAATTATATAAAAAATTAATAAATACTTAATTATTTTACACGGGTCGGATCGGGTCGAACCATGATCCGTTGGATCAGATATGGATCAAAATTTTTTAACTTTAATTTAAGTGGGTCGGGACAAAAAAATAAAATAATGTGATCCGATCCGAATCTGACCCGACCCGACTTATTCAGACCCCTACATTTCATCATGATTTAACCATTGTTTCCCGATTTAGTGCCAGACCGTCAGGATTTGGGAGTTTTAATTACAATATTGCAACTTGTAAGAGAGGAGAAATTGTTGCGCAAACATAAATATTAAGTATAATTTTTAATGAAGCTTGGTTCATCAGATGTTGTGCAACACGAGAAGCAGAGGATCTAAACTTTATAATATAGCTGCACTGCACTGCACATCCCCGGGTCGTTTGCCAGATGTTGCTGCTATAATCAGGAAGGAATCCTTCCTTTGCTGACTTACTATCATTATGCACATCCAAATTTCAAAGTCATGAATGAATTGGAGGGAATTATCCAGCCCCATTATATTTAAAAGGAAGACACACATATCTCTGTAGTTGCCACAGTAACGTACATTAACATACTATTAGCAAAATGTATAAACATGGAGATCGGAAACATTCATGATTGAAAATTGAAAATGTCCAAGCACACACTGTTTTTTTTTTCTTTCTGCTGTTGAAATGATTTTGTCTATTTTCAGGCAGAAAGCACCAATAATCTCTTCAGAATCGCCTTGAAGGAAAAAAGAATAAACAAAATAGAAGAGACCAAACAAGACCAACCAGTCATGTTGCTGGTGCATCTGTCCATATACTTAGCTCGCATGTGAATTGCTAATTTTCTCTAATACCCAACAAAATACTGACACCTAATGGCTAATGTATTGGTTATTCTAATATATTGCTCGTGCAAAAGTACAGTGTGCCAACCTCGTCTTTGAAACTAGAACAATTGAAATTTTTTTCAAGATTCTGTTGAGGTTAATTATTCTTGCTTTAGGATAATGTTGTTTAGGCTATCGATTTTTTTTTCGCTTTCAAGTTGATTTCTATGTTTATTACAAAGAACTGGCTTGCATTTTAAAAAAAGAAAAAGAAAGAAAAGAAAGTGGAATCCAGATGTTTTTACTTTCTATGCCTATCATATCTCTATTTTATAAATTTTTACAGAAAGAATTTTGAAACTCATAAAATAGGAAGTAACTGCTAGCGGTGACTTATTTTCAGTTACAAGTATAAACAATAACATTTCAACTTTATGTTGATGAAAATCTAGAATAAAAAAATCCATGTCAACATCACTAATTACTCATAAGCCCATGATGTCAACTAGAAAAATATTAAATGGCTTAATTTATTATGCATGCATAGTAGAAGTGTCATGCATATCAGTACTTGTTTTATGATCTTGACATTTCTTCTAGTCACTAAAATTTTTTGAAATTAAGGAATAATAAAGGTATCAAACGTAAAAAATGAATACCCTGTTTATAGAAGAAGATGGAGCTTTGGTCGGTTTCATTAATAATTAAAGCAAAATATTTAAGTTCGCTTAAATACTATCATTATTTTTGTTTGTTTGTTTATTTTATAACGACGGCCCATGTAAACATGTAATTGGCACACAGATCTAACCTACATTCTATTCCTCATTCACTAGGCTAACAATTGTACACAAAATGTGCCGAATCAGTGTTGAGTGACATGGTTTCATTTTAAACCCGCCCCACTACCTTGGATTCTCTATAGTATACAAAGGATCTGGATAACGGATACTTGTATCCAATAACAAAGCTTAATACCCGTTAATGAGGAGCACGATTGAGCATCATTTCTAATCTTTTCCTCTCTGATCTTGTTTTGAACTTTTGATACTGTGATGATACTCTTCAATAGACAAAATAAGTAGCTTTTGTCGTCTCTCCTCTCTCTCTCTCTGCGGACCTTTAGTTCTTTTTTGAAAAAAAGAGCTCTAAAGCTAAAAACAAATCCAATCCTGCCTCTCTCTCTCTCTCTCTCTCTCACTCTCTCACCTCGCACATTCCTTTTCCTTCTTTACACCGCAACCCAACAATCCAACATTAGATTTTCAGCATCCCAATACAGCAATACCTTCTCTCTTTCTCTCTGATATGACCAGACCAGCATTGGGTTTTGATCAAACAGCTTCACTTTGTGTTTCTCCATGGCTTCTTCCGCTCAGCTTGCTGCGGTCCAAAGACAAGAGCTTCAAGCCGCCATTGCCAAAGCAGTCGAGTTGAGAGCTCTACACGCGGCGATCTTGCAAGGGAGCAGCACCAGTAGCCCCCTTATTAAAGTACCTCAAATGGGCGCATCTCCTTCTCTTTCTAGAGTCCCAAATCAGTTCACTGTTGAAGATTACCCCGTTTTCACCCCTGTAAGTGGTTCGATTTTTTTGTTCAGGCATTGATTCCGACGACGCATTAACATATTTTTTGTTTTCAAGTCAAAAAAGAGTTTTATTGTAGTGAAAACGGAGAACTTTACCTAGCTGGTGGTTTTTAATAGAGTTGATTATTTGACTTCTGAACTTGAAATTTAAAGCATTAATTATGAGGATTGGGTCTTTAGTGGCCAACTAATTTGGGGACTTGGAGTGATTGTCTTAGTTGCGTTTCTTTATTAGTATTTTTTTCAATTTGGAATTTGTGTTTGGTATTTCCTCTGATATGGAAGTTGGGGTTTTATTGACAACATGTGGGGAATCTCTGCTCTGTACAAGACTGATTGACTGTTAGATTTAGCTTTAATCTTGTGAGGCCACTTTCTACTTTTGAGTACTTAAATTGGGCAGCATTATTTGTTTTTTTTTTTTTGTTGAGAAAATGCAGCATTACTAACTTGTTTCATATGACAAAGAATCAAACTGCACAAACATAATAACGTAAATCCCGGTTCTTTTTTTTTTTTTAATTTTTACATACTATTAGCCCCGCTTTTTTTTCATTAATTCTTTTGGAAATGCAATAAATATAATACTTCTCACTATATGAAATGTAGGAATCTAGTTAAGCACGAACGAAAACGCCAAGAAGAAAAAGTGAAAGATCAACATTATTCATAATGATTACCTATATGCATCTACTAAATAGTGCAAAATGTTTCTTGCATTTATTCTATGCTGTTAATTGTAGAGCTATGAGGAGCCATTGCCAAGAAACAACTCGATTTGCCCTGATAACAGGAGCTTGTCAGATACCTGGAGTGGCATTGGGCTAGAACGGGAAAAAGAACCTGAAACCCTAGCTCGGGATGAAGAATCAACCTCCATGGAGTATGAAAACCCAAACCACCTCTCTTCCTCAAACAGTGAGCCCCCAAATCTTTTCTCGGCTTCCATCGAGCACCACCTCCTGAACCGGGGACACTGTACAAACCACCTTCTTACCCCACTTTCACTAAGCGCCTCTGAATTTGTCCCCAAAGCAACCTCCTGCCGAACCAACTCTGAAGATTTCAAATCTGTAACCACTTGCAACACTTGTAAACCCGCCACTATTAACAAAGCTGACCTCACAGTACCAATGTCAGTTCAGGCACCAATCAAAAAGCCACATAAGACACAGATTCTTTCATGGCTGTTTCATAAAACAAATAAGAATAAGACAAAAGCAAGGTCTGCCTCATCTCCAAACACTGTTGCTGGCTCAGAGAACATGTCCCAGTTATTAAAAGAATGGGGTGTCTTTTCACTTGAATCACTAAAAAAGGAATTGATGGAAGCAAATGAGAACAGAGATGCAGCACTTGCTGAGGCAGAAGAGATGAGAGGTTCACTAGGGGAATTGACAAACAAACTTGTCAGTTTAGAGGGGTATTGTGAAGAACTGAAAAAAGCACTAAAACAAGCTGTAAATGGAAAAAATATCCAGGCAGCTGACAGGTCGAACCTGTCTAAAAGAACTAAATCTATAAGCATTGCCAGAGATAATAATTATTTACCAGTTAGTCATGAAGTAATGATAGAGGGTTTTCTACAAGTGGTGTCAGAGGCCCGCTTATCAGTGAAGCAGTTGTGTAAGGCTCTGATCAACCAGACTGTAGAATCTGATGGTTTTGGTTTGTTGGAGAGTCTGAACTTGCTTCTCCAGCCATATGAGGTCATAATCGGTGACAATAATCGTGCATCAAAAAGTGTGCTGTACCACTTAGAGGCAGTGTTGAATCAATCTCTTTACCAGGACTTTGAGAACTGTAGTTTCCGCAAGAATGGGTGCCCCAAGTATCTTGACCCAAAGAAAGAATGTAATGATAAATTCTCTTCCTTTGTAGCATTGCGGAACCTCAGCTGGAATGAAGTTTTGCGAAAAGGTACAAAATATTACTCGGAAGATTTCAGTAGATTTTGTGACCAAAAGATGAGTTGCATTGTGACGTGTCTTGGCTGGTCCAAGCCATGGCCACAACAGCTTCTGCAATGCTTCTTTGTTGCTGCCAAGTGCATTTGGTTGTTACATTTGTTGGCATTTTCATTTAGCCTGCCGCTTGTTATATTGCGGGTGGAGGAAGATAGAGGGTTTGATTCAGTATATATGGAGGAGATTGTGTTGGAGAGACAGAGGGGTCAGATACCCGGCCGAGTTAAGGTCATGGTTATGCCTGGTTTCTATGTGCAAGATAGAGTTCTGAAATGCCGGGTACTGTGCATGTACCGTTAAATGACTTCTTTCTTTGAGCTATTCAAAGTTCTAACAAGTAGAATTTCTGAACTGAGCTTTTGTTTCTGGTAGTTGGAATTTTTTTTTATTTGCTTTTAGTGTTTGTTATAGTTGTATGAAAATTATAGGTGTGGAAAACAATGAAAGTCTAAATTGCAAGTTGTAATTTTATGGGTGGCGATGCGAGTCCAAGAGCCTTGGTCTAACAATGGAGTCTAAAATGGGATCCACCTTTGAATCTGGATGACCCGAACTTGGTAAATCCACCAAATATATTCTTTTCTTTTTGTGTGTGAAACTGTATGTGACAGATTGTTTTTTAAAGAGATGGGATCGGTTGATAATGAATTGTTTTGATAATTTTGATAATGAACTTTAAATAAATACAAAAAAAATTAAAAATTAAAAATAGTTTATAGATGTGCTTTTCTACATATGAATTATGGATTAATAATCATTCAAAATTTATGTAATTTCATTATCGTTTGATAGTCCATCAAAGGCTATTAAATTTTCATACAATTTATAATTATTTCAATTTAACGGTCTTTGATTGACTATCAAATGAAAATGAAATTGAATGAAATTTAAATGAATATCAATCTTTAAGTAAAAAAATACATCTATAATTTTTTTTAAATTTTTTTTTCTATTTTTTTAAAAATCCGTTGTCAAGGTTGTAAAAACAATTCATTGTCAACTAACCCCTCTCTTTTTTAAAAGAGCATATTTATTTAAAAAAATAGTTAATATAGCAAACTCCATAAAAGTGGTTATGATAGCTGTAAAAATGGTCCTCAATTCTAAAAGCTTTCTGGGCCGGGCATGCTTTTCACCCAGAAAAGTTGATAGTATAGATGCCAATTTCTCTTTCTTTCTTTCTTTTGAAAAAAAAAATAATGGTGACAGTGAGTTCACTTTACAAACACTCGAAAAGGACTTCAACATCTTAAAAAAATTGAATGTTGAACTCAGTGTTATATATATAGAATAAAGTTAATATGCTCCTAGAAGTAGGAGCCCTCTCCGTAATTCTAACTCAAAAAATATAACAAACGATCTTTAAATTTTGATTTTATCACTCTCATTAAATTCTTCATATTTAAATCTTATAAGGTATAAAAATTTAGTGTGTTTTGAGTTTTATAAATCATTCTTTTTAATTTTTAAAAAAAATATACAAATATTAAATATTTTATTATTATTTTTAGAGTTGATTTTCAAAAATTAAAAAGAGCGACTTAGAAAACTCAAAACATCTCAAATTTTTGTATCCCATAAGATTTCAATATGAATAATTTAATGAGAATGATAAATCAAAATTTGAATATAATTTGATATATTTTTTGAGTTAGAATCACTTGAAGGGCTTCGTACTCCTAGAGCACGCTATATATATATATATATATATATATATATATATATATATATATATATATATAGATAGAGAGAGAGAGAGAGAGAGTCCGACTACGGTGCTTTGTAAAACACAAGAGCGTTGTGTGCTTTGCGCTCTATTCTCCATTTCAAGTCAGAAATGATCGATCCGAACCGTTCAATTTAATCTTCATATCAAAATCTATTAGGAAACCAAATTTTATATTTTTTAGAATTTTTTTGCTATTTTTTCTGATGAGGAGAAAATAATTCGATCTGAGAATTCTGATTCATCAAAAAATGACAGTTTCCCCTTATCCAAAAAAATAGCAAATAAATTTCAAAAAATATAAAATTTAGTTTACTAATAGATTTTGATATAGAGATTAGATTGAGCGATTTGGATCGATCATTTCTGATTTGAAATGGAAAATAGAGCGCAAAGCACACAACGCTTTTGTGCTTTGCAAAGCACCGTAGCCTAATTATATATATATAGAGTCCGACTATGGTGCTTTGTAAAGCACAGATGCGCTGTGTGCTTTGCGCTCTATTCTTAATTTTAAGTCAGAAATGACCGATCTGAACCGTTCAATCTAATTTTCATATCAAAATCTATTAGTAAACCAAAATTTATATTTTTTTTTTTTTTTTTGTTATTTTTTCTGGTGAGGAGAAAAATGACTTGATGTGAGAATTCTGGTTCATCCAAAAATGACGATTTTTCCCCTATCCAAAAAAATAGCAAATGAATTCCAAAAAATATAAAATTTGATTTACTAATAGATTTGGATATGGAGATTAGATTGAGCGGTTTGGATCAATCATTTCTGACTTAAAATTAATAATAGAGCGTAAAGCACACAAAGTTTTTGTGCTTTGCAAAGCACCATAGCCTAATTATATATATATATATATATATATATATATATATATATATATATGAGTAAAGATACCGTGAGCTTAAGCTCACGGAGGCCTTCCATAAGCTTAACTCAAAAAACATATTAAATCATCTCTAGATTTTAATTTATCATGCTCATTAAATTATTTATATGAAAATCTTATGGGATGTAAAAAATTGGAGTGTTTTGAACTTTTTAAGTCATAATTTTTAATTTTTAAAAATTAGCTCTAAAAATAATAATATTCAATACTTGAACATCATTTTAAAAAATTAAAAATAGTGACTTAAAAAGTTCAAAACACTCTAAATTTTTGCGTCCCACGAGATTTTCATATAAAGAATTTAATGAGGATGATAAATTAAAATTTTGAGATGATTTGATGTACTTTTTGAGTTAAGCTCATGGAAGACCTCCGTGAGCTTAAACTTACGGTATCTTTACTCATATATAAGCTCACGGTATCTTTACTCATATATATATAAAATGAGTTAGACTATTGTGAAAACGTTTGTATTTCGAGCCCAAGTGCATACGGCTCAAATTTTATCGTAACACGTTCGAAATTCAAAATTATCATTCTCATTAAATTTTTCATATCAAAATATTGGGGGATACAAAATTTTGGGGTATTTCAAATTTTCTAAGTATTTGTTTTGGATTTTTAAAAATCAGCACTAAAATAATAATAAAATATTAAATTATTGTTGCTGATTTTTAAAAATCCAAAATAAATACTTAGAAAACTCAAAATACCTCAAATTTTTGTATCTTTCAATATTTTGATATGAAGAATTTAATGAGAATGATAATTTTGAATTTCAAACGTGTTACAATAAAATTTGAGCCGTACGCACTTAATCTCGAAATGCAAACGTTTTCACAATAATCTAACTCTCTCTTATATATAGACCAAAAATTGATGCTTTAACACTTTCATTTCATTTCCGTGTTACAAATAAAAAAACCCAAACCTTTTTTCGACTAGAAGTTGTAAAAATAGAATAATAGAAAATGGTAGATAGAAGTATCTTAATCCTAAATGAACACATTCGCCTTCAATGTGTCCTCATTTTTTTAAGAATTATCACTTATCAGTCTTGGGTTACGTCTAGATTTAGGGTTTAGGGTCTGAAATCTCATATGTATGTTACAAGGGTTAGATGCAACTTGTAAGGCACTCAAAATTCGGGTTTCTAGAAGTAATGTTGCTTTATACGTCATTTTTTCTATTTGCACATTATTTCGTTATTAGCTTCTAGTATCTGGATTTTAGTATTTAGAAATTTCACACTTCCATAGCTGGGATCCTGGGATACTGATGTGGATTTTGATGATCGGAAGAGGACGCCTAGGAAAAATTAAATTATTTTCGTGAGATTTCAGAGAGTTGAAATTGTGCGCTGAAATCTGACACCAAGTCAAGAGATTTGGCAAGAATCAGTCAGCTGTCCCTCAAAGCCTGTTTCCACTTCTTTGTTCCCTCTGGGAAACAAGCTTCCCCTCTCTGATCGGATAATTTGTTCGCCATTTCCTTTTTGGTTTTGTCTACATCAATCTTCCCCTCTCTGATTTTACTTCGCTAATTATTTAACTCATATAGGTCTAATGGCGTGGTTGTAGATGAAGTCTGAGGTACTATATAAGTTTGATATTCACTTTTCTTATTGGTTTTGAAATTTCTGATTATCAAACTTCAATTATCGTTTAATTTCCTATGAATTAAATCTAATTATTCTTAACTATTATAAGTTCGCTCTTTTCTCCGATTGAATAGATCGGGCTTACTTGATTCCGATAAATTCACTTTTAAGGACTTCTAATATATGCAAAATCTATGTTTGTTTAAAAGAGCAAATTGGTTAAATGTCACTTCAAAATTAATTTTTTTAAAAATATCACTTCAAACTTAACTAATTTTTAATTTTGTCCCTCCAAACTCAAATAACTTTTAATTTCACCATTCTAATACATATACAATATAATTTTAATATGAAAAATATAATAATTTAACAAATGTTTAAATTAGCCTCTCCACTATTGACAGATACCTTTTATCCAATCGGTACTTGTCTGGTTCAACAAACAATGGGTTGGCTGATTTGAACCCGACCACAGCGTGCGAGGAAAGAGACAACCTTAACAATTCAAAACTATCACTCTTTCTCGATTTAAAGAATCCTTCATTTTATCTAAATTTTCTCTATTACTGCCCCCACATACATGGCCAATGCCCAATGGAGGTGATATTTGAATATGAAATTTAAATGATCCTATATCAATACCGTGTCAGTATTGTACAAAATTGAAATGGTACCGTTGCTGGTACTATTTTTACTGGTATTGACTAAAATTAAATACAAAATATCGAAAGCCTTACTAGAGAAACACTATTGGATTGATTTCTTCTGAATTTGAATGTTGTGACTCTTCCTTGAATGCACAATCATTAATGGTCTTTTCTGCCAAAAAATGAGTGTACAAGGGTTTTTCGAATTGAGTAGATGATGTGAATCCAAGTAGGCGCTAGAGAAAGGAAAAGTTATTTTGAATGAAAATTGAGAATGTATCTTGACCTGCTACTTCCATAAAGTTTAAGTACTCTTCTAATTTTGGCCAAGCACTTCCAGAGAAGAAAAGGTTTAGCGAAGAAGTGGTTTGTGGTGAGAGAGAAGAGAATCGAGGGAATGGGGAGAGAGGAGCACACGACCGGGAGGTGGGAGGAGGATTTGGTGGTATTGAAGCTGCAGGAAAAGAGAAATTATCAACGTGTCATTCGTTCATGCATCCAACGAGGCAATGAGGCCATGAGGCCATGAGCCCATGAGCCCATGAGGCATCCCTTCCCTTGTGCCTCGGTCTAATAAGCGCCAAAATCTCCGCAATCCCGCCTGACATTATCCTCCCGCCCCACGAAGGCACGAGCCCCTCTCCAGTCCTCTCAAGCTCGCCCCTCTTTGATATGTCATCGGAGACACCGCCCTCTCTCCGGTTCTCTCATGCTCCCAATCTCTCCAGTTCTGCCGACCCTGTTAATTCTGTAGATCTTGCCTCGTGTAAGTTCCCGTTGTGTTAATTTCTTTCTTTTCGCAGAATTTCATCATTGATTTGAACGTTTTTATACTTTGAGGACGTCAATTTGGGATTCTTTTTGTCAGTCAAAGCCAACTGATACTTCATAGTTTACTAAAATGGTGGAATTGCTCATGTAAAAGATATGTAGCTTTTGTTATATGTTGGGCATCAGTAAGATCGGCAATATGATTGACTTGTAGGTGTTTTAGATTGTAGAACTTGCTCAGGAACTTGGGAGGATAATGACCCATCATATAATCAAGTTCGGCACCAGCATAGTGATCCATGATACAATAACTATATGATCGGATTGGATGATCTGAATTGTATTCAAATTTTTAACCTCAAATTAAGGTAAAAAATTTCTTATGTCTTTTAGTCTGAGCTCTTATGTTGTGTTGGCTTTTGTACTACAATACTCTAGTGGTGTTTATCCATTTGCTTTATTTTTTATTTGAATAGGCCCTTTTCCTTTTTGTTTATCTTCGGCCTTGGAACCCTGCTTCAATGTGCCTTAGTTCATTTTGTCATTTTGATGGGATTGTGCAGAGCAAATGAGTATCAGATCTATCCACAAAGTTTGATTTGAAACATGTTAGTCTTCCATCAAACAAACTAAAGGTTTCGAAGATGGAGTTTTAACTCTTCAATTATCAAACTCCAAATCAAACCAAATATCAAACATGCCCCCACCCCGTTCCTCCCCATAACTCATCCAAATATTGAGAAGACTTCTATAATTTTCTGTTTTAATTTGAATAATATTATTTTTAACGCATGTACCATAAAAAATGGATATATGCTATAATTACCATAAAGAAAAATGATGAAAAAACAAACATTTACTGGCTAGTTAAATTTTTTCTCCCATGCTTCTGATACTATGCCTTATGTTTTGGTTTTATTGCATCTCATGTAATTAGTACATTGGTTTGGTTTAGAGGGCTCTACCTTCTTAAGAGTCAGGACTTCAGTTGATGATTGACTTTTTTTTTGTCATTCTCGTTCTTTTGAACTCTTGTTATATAATGCTATGGAGAAAAAACAAATGGAGCAAGTGATAGGTGATCATTTTCTTTTTTTTTTTAAAGAAAAATCATCTAAGTGAGCATTTCATTTCCAAACGTTGGGTTTAGGCTTTAGATGTAACAGTGTTATACACCAATTTTCTGACATGTTATTATGTCAATGGAAGACTTCACTTTATTACCTCAAGATTGTCATTTATGAAAATTTGTCCCAAAATTACAGAGAAACCCCTTCAAACCCAGCTGCTAGGCAGGATGACATCTTCAAACCTGAATGAAACATCACCGATAGATTCCCTCCCCATACTTCCAACGTCCTCTTCAGGTTTGTTACTAGGAGGTTCTGACACTGACTCTGCTGGTTCCTCTGCTGATGCAGTGGGTTCACTATCAGTTCTCCTTCCATGGACCCCACTGTTGGTATTCATATCCCACAAGAGTACATTAATGGAGAAAGGAAGCAAGGCCTTGTGGTACAGAGATAGCTTCTGGCTTAAAGAAATGGTGTCGTAGCAACGAATGCCGCCATTGGAACATATCATCCATGGCAGCACCTTCTCATGGGCAATGCGAGAGATGACTAGATATTGTGATGCAGATTTGGCTCGCTTGTAGAGGTCTCTAATACCACATCTTGTAGAGGGAGGCTCATCTTCTTTATCATCCTCTTCTACTGATGAAATGTACACGAAACCCTATAAAGTATGCATATAATATATATCCTTCAAAAAGAAGATAGAAAATGTGCACATTTTGTAACAAACTGTTTCAATCATAATAAAATATTCAAATAGAGAGATGAGCATCTGACTGTATGACACCATGGTCTTGTAAGAAAATGTGAAAACTAAGTGTCATAGAGTAGGCATTTTTTCTGAACTGTAAGTTTTTATTTTTTTTTTGCATTTGTTTTTCTTGTACTATATAAGTTTTTAAGAAGCAATGCAGCATTCAATTTAGAACTATTAAAAATGGTGAAATTGCTAACGTTTGTTAAGAAGCCAGCAGGTGAAATGGAATTTAAATTCCTTAATTTAGAGGTATTGATAAGAGTGCAGGCCAGAGTTCAGTAGTAAAATTCAGAGAACGGTTATGTCTGTGTTGCTGATGTACACATAACATATTCGATTAATTAGCTCAAATGGAAATGTTATTTTTAAGTTCTTATCTCCTTTCATGTACACAAACGAAAACAAATAATAAAATAGACCCCTGGTTAATTTGGATTTTGATTTGCCGTCTAACGCAGAAGAAATCAAGAGCCAATATTAGTTAAATGGTTATTACTTAAAATTTGAGAAAAAAAATATTAAATTGTATAGTCCTTGTCATTAACCCAAAATCATGTCTCCTTGTTTTGCTGCGAATATGGTAAGTAGAGGTGGTAGAATCCGACCCGACCCGATTTCTTCTAAAAGGTTAAACTGATCCGACCCGTCTGATTCGAATCCGAACCTGATCCGACCCGTCCGATTGTCACCTCTAATGGTAAGGAGCTTTAGGAACAATTGGAGTCTGATGATTCTGGCAACTTTAGGAACTTTTAACTTTTAAGGTGCATTGAAGTTTCTATGTACAATATAAACTTGAAATATTTAATAACTTGAATTTTTTTCAAGAAAGTGATACTTTGTCAGTTTAATTTGATAATAAATGAAACTGTATAGTTTGCATTAAATATAAAATTCTTCTTATGTCAAATATACCTGAGGTTGTACTTTTATTGAAACTTTTTTTTACGAATTATAACAAATCCGCGTTAAAATATAATTTAGAAAAAAAAATAATACACTTCTGAATTACTCTTATCAAACAATACCTCCGTGTTTTTGTTCAAGGGGGGTGGGAATGATCTGATCAAAATCAAATGCATATATTATTCTTTTTGTACACAAAAACATAATATTCTATGCATGCGGTCAACAATTTGAGTTCCTTATTTCATAATGCTGAATCCAAATCCTCTGTTAAAATCTCTTCACCTAATTTCTGTTATGAGTTTTCTTTGAAAGAAAATCTTTGACGTGTCGGTCTATCCATCAGTTATGCGGATTCTGTGATTAACAAAACTTTTGTGGGGCCCTGTTATCAGTGGCGTTGTAACTTGAGAATTAATATGGCGCTGTTAAAGAGAATCCTGAGTCAATGGTTTAGTAATAAAAAATGGTTTACTTTCAACAAGAGGGTATCATGGGCTGCATGCTTGCATACATCTCGAGAATTCGACTCCAAATATCATAATTGATAAATGAATAACTGTAATTCATGCAGTTAGATACCATTTGAACATTAAAAGAGATTATCACGATGGTGGTCAAACGTCCTAATTTAGCAAAAAAAAGGTGTGGTTTTCATTGGTCAAATAGCTGAAAAGAAAAGGTATAAAGGACACGACCTTTGGGAATTTGAAAGGTGAATGTTAATTCTTGTGATAAGCCTATTATGCTCTCGGTTTGACATTGTGACATTACTGATAAAACTAATGAATTAATTAATTATACGCCAAATATATAGCTGTACAATGTCAACTAATGTATATTCTACATTTCTAATAGCGATATGCTGCCACAGGGCAACGCATAAAATCTTTAGCTGCCACCAGTTATAAACTATATTAACTTGCATGAAGCATTCTTTAACCTTTATTAGTTTGTAGAAAATTGTGGGCCGTAGCCTATTCAATTTATTTGAGATTAAAGGTGGTGGTGTTGTTGTAAAATTGGAGTCCTGATCCTCTGCTGCGCAGTACCATATAGCGCAACACGTGGACCGTTGGATCACTTTGGGATATGTATTGACTCAAATCACGAGGAAATCCAACAATCCATGTGTTGCGTTGCATAGAGGATATGGATTTGTAAAATTGTGGATCGTCCTTTTTTCCCCGGCAATAGCCGTATTATAGCATCTTTGGTTATTATATTTTGTGTTGTCAATATGACACATAATAAATATATTTTTGAACTTATGAATTGATTATATTTTAAATTTTACATATCTTAATTATTTTTGGATATTTTCAAATTTGCAATCTATTTTTTATGGTCTTACATAGAATATCAAGTGATATTTAAATTATATAAAAATTGCAATACAATTAGTCTATAAGTTATATATAGAGAGAGGAAGAGATAAGACTATTATGAAAATATTTGTATTTCAGCTGATACGAACACACCTCAAAAAATATATTTTGAAGTCTACTCATTAAATTCATCATATGAAAATATTGTGGGATATAAAAACTTAGGGTATTTCATGTTTTCTAAGTTACTATTTTGAATTTTTAAAAATGAACACAAATATTTAATATTTTGCTATTATTTTTAGAGCTGATTAAAAAAAAAAAAAATAATGATTTAGAAAATTCAAAACACCCCAAATTCTGATATTCCATAAAATTTTCATAATAGAATTTAACGAGAATCATAAATTAAAATTTTAAAGAGATTAAGGTATATTTTTTGATATATTTTCATTCCCCAAATTTATGGTACTTCATGTCATATCTCTCATTTTTGAATTCAAAATACCGATTCGACCGTTTAAAGTTATTTTCATATTAAAATATGCTCAAAGACTAAATTATATATATTTTTTTATTTTTTTGGGAAGGGTAGAAAATCAATATTATTAGAAATCATTGCTGAACATATTTTCTACCCCTAAAAAAATATAAAATTTACTATCTAATTTTTTTTAACAAAGATATTACATTGAACATTGCGGTCGATCTTTTATGTTCGGAAATAAGAAATATATCACTAAAAATATAAAAATATTTTGTAGTTCGAGACTTATCATAGCATAATTACTCCATACATATGAGACCCAAGCAAACCCATAATTCTTAATCTCTTTGATTTGTCGTTAAAAGGAAGTTGAAGAAACAAATCTAAATATCCAATGTAAAGTAAAAACGCACAAAAAACATACCTTGCAGTGCAAAACACTCGCTCTCAGATCGATCGGCGAACCCAACAACATGGTTCGGGTCATAAACAGACCGCAACATGTAAGTCCTTCTTCCATGCGGTACAATGCATGCCTGCAACTCCTTGTGCTCCCTCTCCGGTCCCGGCGGACCCCGCCTTACTCTCACTACAACCGATGCGTCACCTCTTTTAAATGCAGCATGTAATATCTTCTGCACTGCCATCTTGCCTACTTTGAATGGCGCCTTAACCGCGGGTGAGCCGCTAATTCGTATCTCCTCAATCACATCTCCAGCTTGCACCATCTCCAGACCATAATCTTCGGCCTTTGAAGCATTCCCAATGCTCTCGATTGCCACCACCGGTCCATCAGAAGGATGAGATTTATCCATGTCAAAGCTCTGTGATATCTAAGTGGTTTCGTCCTCTATATGATGTTCAGGTCTATCTAATAAAAAAGCAATGAATTAATTAAGAAGAGCTCTTCTTTATCTATTGGATTTGAGAACTCCGGGAATTTCAAAGCTACAATGATTGCATAAAAACTATATAAATGGCCTCTGGTAGTATAGGATATAAAATGTCGAGAGAGGTGGATGCTTTTAGAAGATTTCAGCAATGAGATCGGCTGCTCGTAAAAAAAAACGAGCAGGATCCTACTCGTCGGGATCGGACGGCACGAGTTTATTTAATCTCTTCAGAATTCGTGCATGCGCTTTTCGAGATGTTCTTCGTCGTCGGATCTACAAGCAGGATCCAACTCGTTTTTTTACGAGCAGCGAATTCTCACCCAAGATTTCAGGGCTGATTGGTGTCTTTATCCGATCAAGTAGAGGAGATCGAGGCCGAGTTGGATCTTGCACGGGTTTAAAACTAAGAAAAAGCTGCTTGGAACTCCCAAGATACAAATTGTAATTAGTATATAATTAATTCATTAGTTTATGATCAAACGAGTTGCCAGATTGTGAGATTCAAGCTGCTGGGTCTCCTTTTTTGGGTTTAGAAATTGAGGGGATGGAGAGCCCCAGTCAACTATTCAATTATAAGCAATTTTAGAAACATGAAAAAAAGTAACATATTGCTTAATTATTTTTTTCTCCGATTAAGTAGAGAGAGCGCAACGTTGTATACTGGTTCTGTAAATGCGATTGGATAGCCAATCAGAAATAAGAATTTGGTTTAACTAAAAAAGGATACGAGTGGACGTCCAATCAGAGCGAAGAATGAATCCTTGGAATCACGATTGGAAATGCATAGCTTGATTTGTTACTCGGCGAAATGGAGACGCATACTCTGATACTCGGAAACTCTGTGTTTAATATTATTCGATGCAGTCCAGTTCCAGCGTAGTTGTCTAATATCAGGTTGATTAAGGGTCTTTTGTTATTCCTTTGTTTATCTCTTTATTTATTAATTGTTCGTATTTGATTGTTAATTAAAAATACACAGTTATTAACTAAAAACTCTATATTTTTTACAGAAATGTAGTTCATAAATAAATAAATAATTATAATTAATAAATAGACAATCATAATTAATAAATAAAGGGGTGGATAAGAGGTGGACGGTACATAGGACTTTTGATCAAAAGCCCAATTTGTGCTAATACTGGGCTTTAAAATATGAACGAAAATTTAACAGAGAAAGGAAGATCAATAGGAACGGTAGCTTAAGAGAGTGGCTTTATAGTTTATATTCTTCAAAGGTAAGTAAAAGTTTACTTAATTTAATAAAATATCATAATTATTCATTCAAGAACTATACTTCCAGCGTTGAGTTTGACGAGGAATTTAATCTTCAATTCTTCATAATTTTAATTTGTGTGTACTTCATCACGACCGCAATAATTTAAGTAATATAAATATTCTAACTATAAATGAGAAATGCTAACTTTTGATCTTGTCGTGTGGTAAAGAAATACATTCATATAAAAAAAGAGAGTAAAACCTGAGTTTGTTTGTAAAAAGATAAAGAAGCTAAGCTTATGTTCATTAGAAGAAAAATTTTAAAGTTTATGGTTATTAATTTGGGACGCATTCTTCCATTGCAACAGTTAGGTCAGACTATCTGTGTGTTAACCGTTGCAACGGAAGAATGATCCGTTATAATGGATGGAATGGAAAATTCTCTAGAGCTTTTTAGATAAAAAATGTACACAAATAATTTATTCCGTTATAACGGTTAGAGGCAGAATTTTGTCTCGAGGTTATCCATTATAACGGATGTAATTTGGATAAAATTTGTACATATTTGATTTATTCTATTACAACAATTATGAGTTCTGATGCAACAGTTAAGGTATAAAGCCTCTATTTTGTCTGGTTTAATCTCTAAAAACATATTTTAGTTACTTTTATTTTTTTATAATTATAATCTAACCTAAGTCTTTTTTTAGTTCTTCATGCATATTCTTCTGTTGATGTTTTTATATCTATAGGACAAATAAATTCAAACAAAAAGTTAAATTCTTATGTGATTATTTTATAAATTGACAAATATAATTCTATATGATTTTGAAAATTATTTACAACAATAATAATATTAATTTTTCATGCTAATGAACATACTTATATGTCTCTAATCTAAAAAAAGAACGAACTAGCCAAAATTTCGAGTTCGTAATTGATTCACCATTCTTCCATCTCAAATAAAAAAGTGATGTGCTTTCTTTTTTAGATGCACAACCCTATTTTTTTTTAGCTTGTTACATTGTATTTCCTTAAATAGTGTTTTGTAAGATTTAGGTTGGAATTTGATCGGTTCGGGTTGATATGACAAAAATAAATAGATCATGTTTAAAGTATTTGATTCATGTTCCTCACAGATTATAGATCATCTTAGAATTTGGATCAATTTGATTTTTTTAGAAAGAACAAGTTAAATTGGATCGGGATTGCATCCTGGTGAATAGTATAGATCCATCGGTTTGGTCAAATTTTACCACTTATAGATTTGACAATCAAAAAAATTGAATGGAGTTAGTTTAACCCAATAAATTATTGAATTATAAGTTTTTGATTGGATCAAGGGCAAATCTTGAATCGTCTTGGTTCAAGTTAGATCCCATTTCAGATAATTTGATTTTCTACATAAATTAGATCATATCATATTGAATTCGACTTCATATCCGAATGATTTGAATAAACTCATCAGGTCAGATTAGATTTTTTCACATCATTCTCAACTCTTGAACATGAATAAATGACTTCTAATGTCATCGTGTGAAGATTTGTCCAGCATAAGGAAAGAGATGAAACACAATTCGACAAGCAATTTGAAAGGCGTTTTGAGAAATAATTTGGAGGAAGAACCCTAAGGACAGGTGGTGCAGAGAAGATTCATACATCACTCAGGAATTACGAAGGACAGGAGACAGCCATAAAAATATTGATAGTGTGGAGAAGATCTCGAAGGAAAATCTACAAGTACAAAAGACAAAGATTAATCATAAGATATCAATACGGAAGAAATGATATAGATAGGTCGATCGTTAGAAAGGAGTAATGATGGCAACTTATCAAATCCAACTTATACCCCCAAGGTTTTTAAAACCACCACCACCTGTGATTTTTCAATGGCAGAAGTTTCAAAGGAAAATCAAGAGTCAAGAAATGAAAAGACATTGATTCAATCAAAATATTTTCAAATGCTTCAAGTGTTTTGCTTCAGGACACTTCAAAGATCAATATAATCAGATGCTTTATATATCAAGAGTCAGGACATGTTCACAATAAATGTCCAAGTAAGACGAAGGAAGAAGAACTAGCCAAGAAAAACCATGTTAAAACAAAACTTGAGAGATCAGATCATTCAATCAAATCCAAAGAGCATCCAACAACCAGAGCGAATAACTTCTATGACAAGAGATCAGCTATGGCCACAGTATACTTTGAAGAGAGGGAACACCTAAACCAACACACTCATATATCTACAACGGGTAAGGCTGATCATTCTAAGAAATGCTCAAACCAATTTTGACATGATTCAACCAATTTAAGTAGCCATTGCGAACAGAATGCGATGATGACCTTCTTACTATGTGGTTTAATCTTGTGGTGTAGCTCACTTTATACTTCTTTGTCCTGACATCAACAATAGAGATAATATAGTAAGAAGCAACCCATATAGAATTCCAAGTTCAAACATTGAGTTTAACGTGCAAGCTTCAGCATTCAATATTGTTTAGTTGATATAGAAATTTGGGTACCCAGTTAAAATATATCCCTGTGCATTACCAATAGAAAAGTTTATAGAAATGAGATTGATACTGAAGGGGGGAGCATCTCACACATATAGCAAAGCAAATCTTATTTTGAGAGGGATTTTACATACATGAATGGATGAAGATTGCTAATGGACCTCCATCACATCCTCCTAATGGACTACGCTTGCACTGAGATGATAACTCAGCTAGAAGATGGAGACAAATAAAGGAAGTTTAATAATATCATGCAAGAGGTTCTTCAAGATCAAGCAATGAAACTCCTGATAATTCATTATCATCCATACTACAACAACAAGCAGGAGGAAGAAGAAAGGCACAAAATTATGTAGGATAGAATTGAGTACATATAAAGCAATCAATCTGGGTACCTAAAAAGAAGAATGAAGTAAAGAAAATGGTATTGTATTGCTCTGAGAAGGCAGTTGAGGTCTTCATGCTTGCAATAGTAGTGAAACACAATTCATTATTGATTAACGCCATTCAGATTTTAGTACCAACTCAATTGAAGGCAGAACATACAACAATAACTTAGCAGACTGGAGAAACAAACATTGATAGCACAAGGGGAAGTGCAGATTGGGAAACAAGAGGAAGTGCAAACTGGAGAGCAAGAGGAGTGCAAACTGGAAAACTAGAAGTTGAGGATATGCATGTGCAAGAACAAAATAGTTTTGAGCAAAAATCAAAGAAGCTGGTACTTTCTGAGAATTCAATAATTTCAACAATAGAGACACCATATCATAATTGAAGTAACAGAAATACCAACTTGACAATCATCTTCATTGAGAGTAAGAGAACCATGATTTTCTCTATATCATCACATTCTCTTCTCCGTGCCAATGTAAACATATTCTCATTCATGCTCATGTCAGTACTGTTAAACCAGGGAAAATTTATTAAATAGTAATCACCAATCTTAATTACAACTAAGAAATAACGTAACGCAATAGTTGACAAAATTTAAATATAATAATCTAAATTAAGTATTTTATGACTTATAAATAAATAAATAAAGATAAATCTTAATTACTACTTTATCCAAGGATCGAATAAGTAATCGCTTAAGATAAATTAAATTAAAGAATTTAAGTTATTAAATAAATATAATCGTAATATTATTAACGGTTTCTGAATTTAACCCAATTTTGATTTAACAAAAAAAATAATAATAATAAATAAATAAATAAATGATTACAATAACAAAATAGTCAAATTTCCCAAATTAATAACCAGAAAATGAGTAGAAATCAGAATTTCCACACCAAAGGCCACAGAACCCTTGCCACAAAGAATCCTATACCGCCTAACATTCTCTCTCTCTCTCTCTCTCTCTCTCTCCCTCTTACTTCTCTCTCTTTCCCCATTTAATGCATCTGAGGCTCTCTCTCCTCATTCAATACCCCGCTCGGGCATTTATTGCCCCTGCGCCCTATGCTGCCCTATTTTCCTCCGCCCCCTTCCGCTGTCGCCTCTCCCCCTTTTCCCTGGTTTTCCACGACACCGCCTTGGCCAGTTCTTCTCCACCCGGTTTTCTTCCCCACACCATCATTTCGCCTCTGGGAAACCCTTCTCCGAGGCTAACTTGCACCCACTTCCCCCGCAAGTGGTCTTGTCGCCCGAACCATAGGGGCCTACCCCTTCCGCCGCGCTAGCTACCCTATTCCCTATCACTTTCCCCTATCTGACCGTTGTTCGAAATGTGTCGCCTCGCACCCTACCCCTCCTGCTATAAGACCTCGCTCCTGGGTGACTCCCTCTCCTCTGGTTCGCTGGTTTTCTCATGTGCTGAGACTTAGCCTCTAATTCTGATAAGAACGAATTGATACTTGTAAAGGCACTTTGGTTCTGTTATTTGAGAAAGAGGAGGAGACCGGAGTGGAGGTGGTGACCTTAGACCCCCTGTTGCCTCGGTTTGTGCCTCTTGCGCCTTTGTTACACTCTTATATTCGGTAAAAACCCTAGCCTAACCCTGTTTTCTTTCTTTCTTTGTGCCTATGAAATGCATGCACTGTTTGGCTTGATTTCTGGATTGTTTGTTTTCCTCCATGGTTTCGGTTTGCTTCGGGTTATTAACGATACTGGTACAAACACCGGTACACCTTTGGGACCTAGGGTATCGGTGACGCGGTGGATGGCCAAACCCATTGTGGGATATATCTTTGTACACCGCCCTTTTTAACCGTGCTCGCCATTTGAATTCTAATTTGTGTTCTTTGGCCGTTTTTGGGGGTGGTGTTGGGGTGGGTATAGTCTCGGTACGTTGGTACCTACCGGTACCGATGATGCGGGTGTGTACCAACCCTTTTGCTTTTGTTGGTAACTACTTGAAGCTATTGTTGTGTGCCTTTTTGATTCTCGATTGGTGAGTTGATTAGTTCTAAAATTTTCGGTTAACGACCCGATTTTGATATGCCTTGGGTATGTTACGGTGTTGCCTCTTATGTTAATTAATCCTCCATTTGTGTTGTTTTTCGATATTTATGCGATGTTGATGCCTGCCCCTTTTTGTTGTGGCTTTCTCGAGTCTTTGATGCTTGGGATAATTGTTGGTTATCAATTCTTTTCATTGCTTGTTGGGTTGTGATGTTGTGGGGTCTTGGGAGCTCTGGTATGCCCTGAAAATTTCTGTCCTTGTTGCTGTTCGGCGACTCTTTACTATACCTTGTTCGTTTGCTAAGTTGACCACTTCGCCTTTATTTTTTTGGTATGTTGGGTGACTTGTGGCTTTGCCTATTACGTTTTCGTTGTCCGCCCTTGTATACGTATCCGTTACTCTGTTGTTGTTGGTAGTAATTTCTTGTGATTGTTGCCTTAATCGATTTGTTACCATTGATGGAAACTAGATAGTGGCAGTTGGATTAATATGGGCTTTAGAATTTAAGGGACAAAATCTGTAATGTAGTAAAATGGGCCCACAATTTATAATCAATATTAAGTAGAGTATATTGGGCCGATAAATTGACCTAACTTTGGATAAATGCTAATTAGGATTAGTAATGAATAATTAAAGCCCAATAATTAAAAGTCCCAAGATGAAAAGTGACTAAACTAAAATATGACTAATTAATTGGAAGCCGCCCCGAAAGGTTTGGCGGTATCCATGGACTAGAACGTAAACTTAAACATCGGGAAATTATTATATTCCCTGACTGCCCCCGATTTCGGGATATCGGTGCATTGTCACCAATGATTTGGTAGTCAGCGTATGATCCCGAACATTAAAACACCAACACATATTAATATAAATACTTTTTCTTTATTTTGCTTTTGTTTTATTCATTTTTCCTTATTTTATTTATTTCTTTTTAATCCTTTTTATTTTACTTTTGATTTTAAAATTATTTTTCTAACTTATAAAATCTATTAATCAATTTCTCTATTTTTAACAAATTAATTATTATAAGTATAATTAAGTCAATTAAGGAATAACATTAAGTTAACTTATTTAATTTAAGTAAATTAAATTAGTTACGTTACTCAAAATAAACATAATCTCTAGATTATAAACATAATACTAGAACAACTAAAATAAAACATAATTAATAATAGATTATAAATAATTAAGAGTTATAAAATAATAACTTAAATTATAATAACAATTTAGATTTTTAAATTATATATATTAATCAATTTCTCTATTTTAAATTAATTGGTTTAGAAATTAAATACATGAACTCGAATTTAAAAATAAAGAATGGACGTATGAAAGCAATCACGAACGACTAAATTGGGCGACTAAAATTTAACGGATCCCTAAATTGGGCGACTAAAATTTCCGACACCGCGTAAATGCAGCAGAAATGTTGCCGAAATTTTCAAGAAAAGACGACAAACCCGAACAAACGCTTAATTAAATTATCAATCAAATTTAATTATTAATTGTGAAGTAAATCCAGTTAAAACTAATAAACATTTAATTTAAATTAAAATAGGTGATACAGTCGACTCGGATCCCCTCGCGGAGTACGAGGTCATTCCCGACCCGACATACGCGACACGACCCCCAGGCCGTTCTACCTCGGAGTAGAGCGACTCGCGATCCTCACCAAAGACTCCAGTGTACGGTTTCCTGGGATTTGATTTTCTTTCTTCAGAATTAGAAATCCAAACCGAAAACAAATGTTTTTAAAATAAATCTGATATGCGGTACTTTGGACCAAACTTTGAGTAGAGACCAAAATCGATCTCGTCATCGCATCGGTAGAATTGACCAAAGCATGTTCGAGACTTACCCGCATTTTTACATGTCATATCATGTCATACTGCACGTAGACAGGATAGGAGTAGGATCCGGGAAATAGTCCCGAGATAGGATCAGATAGAATTAAATAATTCATGTTGTAGATTATAATTATTAGGAAAATATTATTACTATCATTAATTTTTAATTAAGTCAGGTAGTTAATCATGCATTAAATGCATGGGAGGGCTGAGAGGCGGACCGGGTAATTCTCAGTCGGAGTTGCCTTGCATAATCAGACCGTTGTGGTTACGTACGGTGACCCATAGGCCCGTGGGACCCACCGGTCTGTATATGCACTGCGCATCCTCGCCTGTCGGGTTATCCACCGATCCCGTCATTTGGCGGGTTCGGCTGTGTCGGAGTGTTTTCTCTTGATCTTTATTATATTTCTTATTATTATTCTTTATATGATTAAATTTTTAAATCCAAATTTGAGCGATTTAGGATACCGTGTACTTCAGTATTTAGTGTGGGCGGCCATATCCGAGACTGGAATCTATTTCGTGATACTATATTATATTATTTATCCGGCTTATTTAGGATCATAATATTGTCCGAAGGGCTTTCTCCTTTGGTCCGTAGTTGGTACAGAGGAAGTCGGGATGCGGTCCACTGGCCTTAGTGGGTACAGTGTAGGCTCCCCTTTGTTATATTTTCGTTTTGATACATTTACGGGATGCGGTCCTCTGACCCTTGGTTGGTACAGTGTAGGCTCCCATTTGATTTCGATTTGTTTAATTCACGAGTAGTTATCCCCTTTTGGCGATATGGCAACTGAAGACATATTTATCCGTTTGTTTTTATTTTGTAAGGTGAATTACCAGATTTAGCAGACCAGAGTACGTGCTTATGCACGCTCACTCTCCTAGGGCGTTATCGTCTCGGGAGCCCGAATTGACGTTTATGCGGCATTGGCGCCGCATAAACATAAAGTCCTAAGTTCGTAAGTTGGGTCGGTGTCGCCCGCTTAGGCAAGGCTCAAGTTCGTAAGTTGGGACGCTGGTGGCGCCCGCTTGGGATAGATCTGGTGATTTGCAAATTGGGATATTTATTTCGGGTGTTTGATTCTCGTACCTCATATTTTATATTATATTACTATTTCCACAGATTTTCTATTTCGGGGTTTTTGTCATTTCATGTCATTCATGTAGAGGTGTTCTCAAAATGTATATAAAATAATAATACATTAACATATATTAAAATATTTTTTGCATTTAAAATTCGGTATCGGTATTTGGGTCCAGTCTAGGAAAGAAGATCAAATCTTAAAGGCTGGATCTAAATCCGTACTGAGTAATTTTTAAAATTACTCACGTTTTCACGGTGGTTGTGGGATCCAGGTTTACAGGTATGGGTTCGAGTTTTGATGAGAGTGCTAGGTGCAGCAGTCCTGCGTGATATCAGAGGTGCTTCGCCGCATCAGCACAGTGAGGCGGGTAGATGATTAGGGCTTATCGGGCATCAAGTTTTTGTTTCTTTCTTTGGGCTTTATTTGAGAGATTTTGCTACCCATTCCGATGGAGTTAGCCCCGCCGGTGTCTGGCGTTGTATTTATCTGTGTATTCTGGACTGTTTTGTTTTGTATTATTATTATTGTTTTGTTTATTCTAGGATTTACTTTATTATTATTCACTTAGCCTTTCGTACGCACGTCTCGTCGTGCGTACGTGGCGGGATTAAGCACCCCTAATCCGTTTTAATTATTTTGGGGTGTGACAAGTACCATCTGTGACTCAACATGAAGTTATATTATCTAATAGCACCGATCCAACCATGGGAGTTTATCAATTCTCTAGAAGTGGAAGGAATAACAATAAATATAATCAGGAAACGGATGAAGAACTGTAGTTTGATTAGATTATATAGTCTAGAATTATGGAAGAACGTCAACTTATTCAAACTGAATGTAGAAAAACTAGAAAAGGGAGAAGAAGTTTGAATGGCCCAACACCAAATAATATACATAGAAATGCAACGATCAAGAGTTAGCAGGCAATACAATATTGTACTAAAAGAGGCTCAATGAAGAATAAAGCCAAATTGTCTTTCAACTTAGAAGAGAAAAACAGTCTTTACAAGTGCAACAAGTCATTTCATTATTTCAAACTTCTGATGTTGAGATGAATGAGAACTTATCAAAAAAATAGAGGTATTCCTTACTCAGCCGGACGAGGAAATAAGATCTTGCATTCCTTTGCATCAATCTGTGCCAGTAAGAGAAATTCAAGGAAGCTATATATAATTGTTGAGTTATCTAGAGGAAGTTAAAATGTAAAATAGAGTAATGTCAGTAAATTTAGAAGCTACTATTTTGATTATTTTGTTAGTGGTGATATTTTTAACTAAGCTTATGTTAAGATTGAAATATAGTAGAAATAGTTATAATTAGCTTGTTAGCAGAAAAAGAACTAATGTACGGATGATAATCTGGATTAAAGAGTATATGAGTGGTAAGAAGGGACAAGTAAAGTGTTGAGCATTCAATGTACAGATATCAACTTCCTTTGAGAAGAGTGGTTAATGTATTCAGTATCAAATATAAATCAAGTTTTTAGAGATTTTAAGATATTGAGTTGGAATATATGATGTCTGAATGACATAGAGAAAAGAGCTTCAATACGTAATTTTGTTAGCTCTGAAAGACCAGATGTGGTATACTTTTGAGAGACAAAGCTTTTTCAATTTGATAATACAATCATAAAGCAAACACTAAAAGGGAAATTCAAAGAAAGAATTCGCATCAATGTAAATTGCACGGCAATAGAATTGCTATTAGCTTGGAAGGATACAGTTTTTACGGTACAAACAATATATGTACAAGGGAATACAATTTTAGTCCATTTGTCCTTTAAAATGGATCAATCTAAAGTCAAAATTACAGGTGTGCATGGGTCATCTTCAAAAAATAATAGAGACAATTTTATACAGCAAATGAGGAACACTCAATCGTCAGATGGTACTGTAGGATTTTGGAATGCCCAAATCTCATTAATGCTCAAGCTGCGGAAAGACCGTAGAACAAATTTTTTACTTCTACTTAAGTTAGGGATTAAAGTATGTCAGATAATTACCGAAAGATACAGATATTTAATCCTTTACAAAAGATGGTAAAATATTATTTTACTTCTAACTTAAGTTTGGGGTTAAAGTGGTATGTCGGATGATTATCGAGAGATACACACCTCTTTAAACCTTTATTGATCTACTTCATGATTAATTTCTAAAATATTAATCTACTTAATAATTAAATAGATTAATATAAGATGTTATACCTCGCTTTCAAATTTCAATTGGAATGAAAATCGGCTTGTCTCGGAGTACCAAACGTTTGATGCCTCTGTAGGTTATCCACCAGGACTAACCTGAGAGCGGCTTATTTCTTTTGCCAGAAATATCGTAAACCGTGGTTTCTCGCAAAAATACTATTCATCGAGAAAAAGACGAAATAGTACTATTCACGACTCGCAATTATTTTGTTTCACAAATGTGCAGAAATACCACAACTTTCGAAAAAACACTATTCACCGATCCCGTGAATTCTGAAACAACCGTACACCGAGAGAGAGAAAGTAGAACTGATTTGGTGTAGCTTTCTCTTTCACCCCACCCCTCTATTTATAGAAAATGTGGAATTACCAAATTACCAAAATGCCCTCATGAATAGTAGGGAGGTTCCAAAGTGAAAAGACCAAAATACCCTTAAGGATGATGTCATATATGATGTCTGTGGATGATGTCATCTAAGAATCAAATTTATAAGTTTGTCATTGGGCTATTTTGGGCCTTTTTAATTTTGGGCTTTTCTGATTTTGGGCTTTTAATTATTAATGAGCTTTTGGCCCACAATTCAAATCCATAATTAACATTTAAAATCCAAATCAAATATATATAATTGTCATGTACAATTATATTTTTCTCGGTTGTTGTTTCGGCGAATTTATACGACGTGTCCAACACGTTATAAATTCAATATATTTTTTTATTTCTTGTCATCTCTATGACAAATATAATTATATCATATATAATTAATTATAACCATCTTATTATTAATTATAAATAACTTTATAATTAATCAATAAGATTCTCCGATTAACTCCTATACGGTGTGACCCGACAGGATCTGTGTTATGTTGGTAAATAGAGTTAAAACCGTTTTAACTTCTATAATCATAGGAGACATCTGACAGAATGCATTATGACCATCCAATTACACAGATGATGATGTACTGTATAATATCATGATCCAGTAAACTATTACTTGTATTTAATTCTTTTATCTCATAGCTATCAGATCAATTTCAAGGTAGGTATGTGTCATCCTTACAAACTTAATCTTTTCTTGATCCTGAGTAAATTATCAAATATAATTACTCTTGTAATTATACTGCTAGCAGATAATCTTACTCTATCAAGGAGCTCAGTGATGTTATAACTCTTATAGAAATATGAAGGACAATAGTACTTTTGACAAACCATCTCTTCCTCCGCATAAGTTATGTATACCGAAGAGCTACCTTTATAGCCACCTTTTACGGATAACGTTTGGTAGAAATCACACACATACATATCTTATGTAGGAAAGATGAATATCTCATACTTTAGAATTTAACACTGAACGAAAATATTAATGACACGAACACAATTCCATTTAATGTTTCATTCGGGGTCTGTCGAATATGATGTTCCTATAACATCTATCTATGTGATTAAAATGATAACTCTTTGTCTATGGTCTGTAAAATTTGACCATCATTTAATCCACATACTAACCTGATAGCGGTTAATTAGTGTTCCTGCTAATTATCTTGGTTAGTGACTTTTAAGAGTATATTCTATATTATGAAGTTTCACAATTGCAGTCATGAACTCGAAATGATTCATAAATTTAATAATACTCAAGGAAATAAAATATCGTTTAAATATCCAATTCATGAACAAACCTTTATATAACTAATTTATCGTATTATTGACTTCAAAATTATTATAAATTAATAGGTACACCCTAGCTATTATGTGGGGACTTCAATCTGACCCTGACTATAGAGGATATATCTCGCCATATATGACATCAAGTGAGAGCATTTAAAAGTATGGTTGATGATTTGGCACGAATCGATATGTCATTATAAGGTAGGATGTATACATGGTCGAATGTGATGGAAATGACTTCTTTTGTCAGGCATGATTGATTTTTGATATCACAAGAATGGAATGTAACATTTCCATCATTCTCACATCGTGCTCTTTCAAATGTGGCCTCTGATCATTGTCATGTAATTTATCAATGTGGTACACATTATTCATTATCAAACACATTCAAATTTAAAAATTACTGATTGAAGCTAGTTGATTTTAAATTGTTAATACAAGATGTTTGATCTCAGTTCTTAATAGCAGAAACTCATGTACAGCTTCATGATAAATTGATGGAATTAAGAAAGACCATCATAAGTTGGAAAAAGAGAGAATAGGTGATATAAATAGTCAAGACGATGTATGCAAAGATGTGATCGCATGTTTGGTCAGATAAGCAGAATTCAGGGTATTGATAGAATTAAAGAAGTTTGCGCATGAAGTAATAATAGAAAGGAACCATCAAATTACTACAACACGAGAAATTATTTGAAGATAAAGAGTAAAAAAATGGTTGGTTAAAGAAGGGGATAAAAATATAAAATATTTTCATATGATGGCAATTGTATAAAGAAGACAAAGTGTTATCTCCAACTTAAAGGATGACTAATCATTACACACGGATCACGAAAGCAAATTTCAAATATTGTTAAGTATTTTTGTTCGTTAATGGGTTTAAAGGTGCAGTCAATGATAAATTTTGATATGTATGAAATTTATAATTCTCATGGTCAATTCAGTGATACAGAGATGACTATATGAACATAAGAAATCACACATGCAATCAATTCATGACCTGCAAACAAAACACTGGGGCCAAATAGATTTCTTTATAAGCTTTACTAACAGTTAAGCACTTACTACTACCATGCCTTAAATAAGATTTTGGCACGGTATTGACAAACCATTTTCTCACACTGAACTCTCTCAATGTATCACACATTGTAGTAATATCCAAATAGAAGAGGGTTGTGCTGCCATCTGATTTTAGATCAATCAATATAGTTCATGGAATTCAAAGAATATTTTTAATAATTATGGCAGATAGACTATAACCTTACATGAAGGATATTGTTCGATCAACTCAAATTGATTTCATAAAGGGTAGACACATTTTTGAAGGCTTGCACTATGCATAGAAGATAATAGCAGTAGCTAGAAGGCAATCCCAACAAATAGCAATATCCAAAACATATTTTTACAAGGCATTTGACTCAATCAACTCGAATTTTATTTTATAATGTCTAAACATAAAAGGGTTTCCAAATAATTGGATAAAATGGATAGAATACTTGGTGTCAAAGGGGCATTCACAGATTATTTTAAACTCAATTACAATAAAGAAAATATAATTGAAAAAGGGAGTAAGGCACGGAGACCGTATTTCTCCATACCTATTTTAAATAACAATGGATCTTCTATCGATATGGATACAAAGATTAACTAAAGTATATGTTTTAAGGCCAATAATTTAAGATTATCGTAGTTGCTTACTCTATACAGATGACACACTCATCTTCATGAAACCTTACAAAATATATGGTCTTAGAGTGAACTTACAAAAATCAGAGTTGATTACGACATGTGATGTATCAAATTAAGTGAACCACCAGGCACAGTTTATGTCATGCAAAATAACGTTATTGCCTTGGTCTCTCATTATCATACTGAGCACTATCAAAACAACAATACCAAGACTTGATATACACTATATAGAGTAGGAATCCAGGATGGCAAGCTAACAAACTGTCTATTGTAGGGAGAATAATATTGACCAATGTTGTTCTATCAGCAATGTCGGTGTATTTTATGTTCATATTTTTACTATCAAAGTGGGTAATTAGGAGGACTGAAAAATAAGAAGAATTGAAAATTTATGACAATGAGAAAATAAAATGAGGGTCTGAGAGTGAGGGATTTAGAGTTGATGAATCAATCTCTGATAGCAAAATGCATGTGGATGTGGCTTACAAAGGATAGTTGATGGAAAGAAGTAATACCAACATCAGATCATTCCTACAAGCCATGGAAGTTAACAAGCATCAACATTCTGAAAAAAAATATAGAGAAAATAAAAGATATTTTTGAATGCTCGATCCAATTTACACTTAGTAATGGAACAAGAGTTTTATTTTGACATGATAATTGGTCAGGGAGGAAATCAAAAGAGCCATATCCCGACCTATATGAAATTGTACCAAACAGAAACTGCTATGTGGCAAACGTACTCAATGCAAATGGATGGATGATACAGGAGGAGAACCTCATCACTCAAATATAACAAGCCTAATATCAAAGATTGTAAGACCAAATGATGCTTACAAGATTACAAAGTCATCAAGAAGATGAGGTCCATTGGTGTAAGGCCACCGAAGTTTTATAATTCAATCGCATTACAACTTCTTGCAAAACATTCCACATATTCATCTGCAATTGAAGAATATATGTAGATTACAAGCACCGCCTAGAATTATGATCTTTACTTGGTTGTTGTTGCATAATTCAATCTTGCCAATAGAAAATTTAAATAAAAGGGGATGACAAAATTTGCTATATGTGTTTTGCAATAGAAGATAATGTGAAGCACTTATTTAGTGAGTGTATTAAAGTGCAAAAATAAAAGAATACATTCATGATGAGACAAAAACTGGATACTGGCTTCAAGAAAATATAGAAGAGGAGATCTTTCAATGATTATAGATTTAAATAAAGATGTACATCGGAGAAGATTATAATTAGCGACTTATTTTCTAATATGATGAGAAAGATGTGCAAACATTTTTAGAGAATAAGATAAATTACATTTTTAATCAGGTAATAGAAATACTTTTAGAATATAGAAATTGGTTTAGTGCATAATCTGACAAGCAAAGTGCAAAACAACTTTCTATATTTTAATCAGGTAAGAGAAATACTTTTGAATATAGAAAAGGTTTCGTATTCCTAAAAGCACGCTTGTTTTAGTATCTCTATTTCTTTCTCTCTATATATATTACATATGCGATAAATTGTGCTAGTATTCTACATAAATGCGATAAAAAGCTAAATAATAATGTTTTCAAGTGAAAAAAATTATTATATATTAAATTTAGTAAATATTGACTCATTTTAAGACAAATTTAACGTATCTTAATGATACACCGATACGTACAATATACTACGATTCACAATACAAAATGCGATTCAAATTCTATGATTGATAGTACATGACTCTATGCTAGTCAAATATTTTTCAATACAGGAGTGTAACATGGCAAATTTTCAACGGTCTGTTCGCATATATATATATATATAGAGAGAGAGAGAGAGTCCGACTATAGTACTTTGCAAAGCACAGAGGCGTTGTGTGCTTTGCTCTCTATTTTTAATTTCAAGTCAGAAATAATTGAACCGAACTGTTCAATCTAATTTTCATATCAAAATCTATTAGTAAACCAAATTTCATATTTGTTTAGATTTTTTTTTGCTATTTTTTCCGGTAAGGAGAACATGACTTGATCTGAGAATTCAGGTTCATCCAAAAATGATGGTTTTCCCCCTATCCAAAAAAATAGCAAATGAATTTCAAAAAATATAAAATTTGATTTACTAATAGATTTTGATATGGAGATTAGATTGAGCGTTTGGATCAATCATTTCTGACTTAAAATTAATAATAGAGCGCAAAACACACAATACTCTTGTGCTTTGCAAAGCACTATATATATATATATATATATATATATATATATATATATATATATATATATATATATTAATGGAAGAAAGTGCAAAAATGCAATTGCTAGTGAGTAGGTAACTCGACAGTTTGTATTGCAAGATTTAATTAAAACAAAAAGGTGACACGCAGTTATGTGGATCCATATAAGGTTACATACGTTTATGTAACCAATTATTTGCCGGGCCGATTGATTTATTCACCTGAATTGCCATTTAACTCGTGGGCTCTTTTACTGTAGGCCTGTAATAAACTGCAGCCTTCTAATGGATTAGTAATAAAGCCTTAAAATTTAAGAAAAATAGAAGCTAAGATGAAATTTGCATTTTCTGGTATTTAAACCAGAGCAATCATTGTAATGATAAACTTTCAATCAATAAAACTTTGAGAGGGAAGGGAAGTTTCGGCAGCCTGGTGTTCCTTTGTTCTATATTTCATTTCTATCACACAACCACCATTTGGCAGCGTATAATGCTTTTCTTCTAGCAGTTAATAGCGAGTGCTCCCAATAATTGTGCAGGACAATTTCTTTTGGACTCATCGGTAAATGAAAATGCTCAGATGCGTTGCATAAGTCGGTGATAAGGGATGTGGTCTAGATGCTTGTAACAGTTGCTTTGTTTTTGTCACATTTATTTTTTAAATCTAATTTGGGACCAAGCATTAAATATAGTGCTCTACACTTCCTTTTCAAGTCCCATTGCCGGAGTAGATAAACCATGTTTGGTTAAGGAATAAATGAAGAATTCTATCTTTTATATATCTCTCAAGGAGTTAAAAATAAAGGGTTTGTTTGGCACTTGGTGAAATAGCAAAAAGTTGGAATAAAATAGTCATTCCGACGAATTAATTTGTCAAACGAATTTTAGACTAAGTGGAAGAGTGCCAATCCAGTATATCAAGTTATAGGTGGTATACCGGATTAGCTCTCGTCGTGATTATGTTATATTATATTATTATATTATGATTATAATTATGATAATGATTATAATTTATTATTATATTAATATTATGATGATTATTTATTTATTTATTTATTTATTTATTTATTTATTATTATTATTATTATTATTATTATATTATAATAATTATTGTTATTATTATATTAACATTACCGTTAGTATTATTATTATATTATAATAATTATGATTTTATTATTATATTATTATATTATGATTATAAATATTATGATTATGATTATTATTACTTATTATTATTATATTACTATATTATGATTATAGCTATGATTATATTATAATTATATTATTATGATTATAATTATATTGTTATGATTATAATTATTTATTATTATTATGATTATAATTTATAATAATTATGATTTTAGTATTGTATTATTATATTCTTATTATAAATATTATTATATTATTATGATTATGACTATGATTATTATTACTTACTATTATTATTTTATTATTATAATATTATATAATATTATTATATTATGATTATAGCTATGATTATATTATAATTATATTATTATGATTATAATTATTTATTATTACTATTATTATTATATTATGATTACGATTATAATTATATTATTATGATTATAATTTATTATTATTATTATTATTATTATTATTATTATTATTATTATATTTTTATTATTTTTATTATTTTACTATTATCATCATCATCATCATCATTGTTAGTATCATAATTATCCATATTTTAACTATTCTGATTAACAACTGCCAAACGATATTTTCTCTCTTCCGAATAGTCAAGAATACCACTCTTCTACCACTCTTTCAAAAATACACTATTGTATCACTCTTCCAAAATTACCACTCTTCCAAATCTATTCCTTGATTTGCCAAACGAACCCAAAAAGAAATGATGAGGGGTTATTATTCCTCTAAATTACTCCTTCACGGAACTCACAGTTCATATCAATGATGTTGATGTTTATTATTATTGCAACAACAATATTTTAAATATCATAATAATATTATTTATTAGTCTTAATTATTATTTAATTATAAATATAGATCTATTGTAATTAATTATTTTAAATTATATTTTTTAGTTTCT
Source organism: Schoenoplectus tabernaemontani (assembly GCA_037127355.1). Lineage (NCBI taxonomy): Eukaryota > Viridiplantae > Streptophyta > Magnoliopsida > Poales > Cyperaceae > Schoenoplectus > Schoenoplectus tabernaemontani. The sequence goes on along the minus strand of CM073758.1, from coordinate 308,777 downwards.
TATATTATATTTTATATGACTGCATAATTATTAAAAACAATTAGTTACTGTTATTTTTTTATTATTATTATAATAATAAAATTTTAACAACAATAATAATAAGTAATATGTCGATGATATCATCATCATCATCAAAACATTTATTATGATAATTAACTATTTCATATTATTATGATTTTTAAGTGATTATACTATTATAATCATTATTGTTATCAATTTATTACTGTCAAATTCTTCATTATTGTAATAATAAATTATTATTAACAATAACTTGGAAAATAATAATAATAATAATAATAATAATAATAGTAAATATTATAATTTTAGTTATAGTAATAATATACTACGACAACATCATTCTCATCATCATCACCATAACATTTATTTTGGTTGAATTATTAACAATATTTTATATTTTATTTAATATAATGACATAAATATGTTTCTATTTGCTCAACCAAACAAAAATAATTGATGGTGCCAAAACTTTACATGAGTAATTATGCCTTCAGAGTTTTATTCTCCAATCATTATGTTCATAATAGTTAAACAGTTATGATATCTCGATCAATTCAAGAAATTACATTTAATATAAGCGTCAGAGTTGAAGCAATATTGACACGCTTCCAATTCACTCTAATTCGTTGTTCTAATCTTTTTTTCTTCTTTTCTAGGATGTGCTAACTGCTATAGTCCAGATTTAAAGTTTAGACGATTGGTTGCAGGGGAATCTTTTTGAGTTTTGAGAATTGATATTTTTAGGTTAATTTTTTTGTTAATTTAGCTCAATCTTATTTCTGACTCACCTGTTATTTATTAAATAAAAATATACGTTAAATTATTGATTTTTTTTTATTTGATATTCAATTAACTAATAATTTTGAACTCCAGTAATCTATTAAAACATGATTGTCGACTCCGGATCAAAATTTTATATCTGCCTCAGATTGATTGAGATAATGTTGAGATATTGTCATAAATCAAGGCAACGCCACGAGATCTAACTCACGACGAAAACAACATGATTAAACTAAGGAATAGAAATTTGTGCCCTAGGAAAAGTATTGGACTGTAAAAAATTATTTTATTCGGATATTTTCTTTAATCCACCGAATAATTATGAGATACGCATCTGATGCAGTGCAGGTGCATATTTGATACGCCACGTGGTATATCAGATTATTTTATTCAATTTGATCAGCGGATTTAGTTTTCGATACGTCCTGATACTTCCTGATATGTCTTGGATATGCCTTGATATATATATATGTCTCCAATGCATCTCCAATACACCTACACCCTGATACATCTTTGATATGTTCCGATATTTTTTGGATACAATATAATTAGTCTTTTTCCTTTATTTTATTAATTTTTAAGATTTAATTTTTAAGAAAATATAATCGTAGATCTTTTCCTTTTTGTAAATCACTGACAATGTTACAAACCCATCTCAAATTTTTCAAGAAATTTTTATTATAATACAACAAGTTATTTTCTATATACTATATAAAAAATATATTTTTTATTATATATAGCCGCACTTATGTTCTATATTTTTTTACTTTTCTGTATCACTGTATGTGCATCATATATGATACGATACCTGAACTCACATCCGTACAACATAGATGAAAAGTTAAAAAAAATGGTAGATACACATACATACATGCAAGGGGTGTTAATGGGTCAGGTCGTTTTGGCTTCGGGTCAGATCATATTATTTTATTTTTTTTGACCCGACCTGAACTAGATCCGTTTAAATTTGGTTAAAAAAATCTTAACTCATGTCCAACCCGACTGGGTCATGGGTCGACCTGACCCAACCTGTGTAAAATAATTAAATTTTTATTAATTATTTTTATATAATTTTAAGTAATTTATTTTGATTAATTTATAATTAATCTTAATTAGTATATAATTAGTATATATATATATGCTTTAATTAGTACTAAATCATAAAATTATTTCAAAAAACATAATTAATCGGATCGGTCGAGTTGGTCCGAACCCGACCTGATTCAGATAAAAAAAAATTTAACTCATATCCGACTCATTTATGTTCAGATCATATCATATTGGATCGAATTCGAATCAGAACGGATTAATCCACTGAATTGGATAAATAATTAACACCCTACGTATATGCACCGGTGAAAAGTGAGTCAGACTTTAAATGATACCTAACGGCACCACATTGCACCAGTAAACTAGCTTTTACCTACATGCTTGAAAAGTTGCTGCATTCAAGCACTATATCTACTCCCTGTGAATTCACATCCGTCATAGTTGTCAATGACATCAAAGTCGCCATTATCTTATGGATGATGGGATCACAAATACAAAAAAGCTCTTTATTAGTTAAATCTGAATCGTTTAAACTAAAACAGACCGTTTAGATTGTATGACAGTGAGTTGTCATAGTCCATCTATAACATCAGAAATGGATCCGTCATGCATCCTACCACATGCTGGTGCTCCTCCCGTCTTCCAGAAAAAAACAGACTACGTCTGAGCAATCTTTGAACGCTGAAGTTATTGTTTTCTCAGTATATATAAAGCCCAATGTTTTGTAGTGGTGGATGACTGAGAAAGCGCAGTGATTTCTCTGGCTCTAAGATGCATTGCACCTGGCACCAAGGTAGAAAATGCGCAGTACTTCTCTTTCAGGGCAGGAGAAAATGATGCTTTATGTGCATGCCATCCACCCATCCATCCATCCATCCACTATTCAAGGAATGGGGCTATATATAAATATAATTATGAGCGCTAAGCAATTAACATTATCCTTTAGCTTTGATAGAGAGTATCCATCCAATTCCAGAGCTGGTCTGCAGTAGTTTGTAGCTAGCTTCTGAGTGTTTTTCTTTCTGGTCCCTAGTTAGGCACTCATCAATCAGCGTGCATTGTATGCTTAGTCGCTTACAGTTCCAGTTCCTCTCTCATAATTAATTATATATCTGCACCGAAATTATTGAATGGTCCTTGAATTTGATTCAAAATTAAACCGTTTAATTTTGCATGCAGATACACCTGCCCCCCTCTGTATGATTAGTACATTTAATCATTAAAAACACTCCATTGAATATAGACAAACAGCACCTAGGTTCCATCAGCACGAAATGGTCAGTGTTGTACTGTTCTGAACCATGCGCAAATTGGAAATTTCGAATGATTTACACTTGACAATATAAATTTGTGCAAGATTCGATTTGTATTTTGTCAAGTGAAAAATCTTGTATAAATAATTCTCATTAATTTGAGAGGATTCATATTTGACAGAATGAATTGATATGTATTTAATTTGATGGTGATTGTTACCAAATGGGAATCCCTATACACAATCTTTATTATGGACATTGTTAAATGAAAATTTATATAGGATTTTCATAAAAAATTCCAAGATGTTGACTCATGTACTAAAAGTCCTTGCGGATCGGCGAGGTCAAAACAACAATTAATATATTAAGCAATTGTGAATAGACCTCTTAAATATCTAAACTAGAGAGGAGTTGAATTTCTCAGAACTTTTGCAACGCACTAATAGTTGCGAGCGTGACTTATTTGAAACTAATGGATGATTATAATTTCTTCCTTCTGTCTCTATTAATAGCTGATTATTTATTTTAGTATTTGTCACTTTCAGTAATTTTAACATTTTAAAAAAATGTGAATAATAAAAATTAAATTACCTTTAGTAATTTTATTAGTGTACTTGCATGTTGTAGCGAAATATTTATATTTTTTATACTCATTTTAATTTATTTTTGAACTAAAGAAATATGATACCATAAATTTCTGAAAGTAATATAATTTTTTAATATGTTGTGTTATAACAATTATAAAATCAATATAGTTTCAAAGAAGAAAAACTACTTCAGAACTTGAGATAAACTTGATGACACATACAAAAAATAGAAAATAAAATAAAGATAAGTTCTTTTAAAAAAATAATAATAGTTGATGGTTAATTTATTTGATGGATAATTTTTTAAAAATCCCCTATTAATGCATAATAAAAATAGCAAATAAATGGACAAAAATAGCACTGGCTTAAATCTGAACCGTTAATTTTTAAAAATATTATTATGTACCATCAATTAGGTGTATTTCGATCATTCAAAAGCTGAAAAAGTTGAACATCAATGGATGTGGTCCAATACATATACTCTTTATAATATAATAATATAGATATAGATAAATAATATATTTTATTTAGATATAATTTATATCTAAATCAATTATAAAATTCTTAAATTTATAATAATATTAGTTCATTATTTAATATAATACTATTTATTTTTCTTTTCTAAATATAGTAGATAGTTTTAAAAAAAATAAAAATAATTAATTATTAATTTATTTGATGGATGAATTATTTTTCTGTACCTCCCATTAATGCATGGTGAAAAATAAAAAAAATGACATTGACTAAAATTTAAACCAATATTTTTTTTAAATATTAATTTGCAATGTTCAATTAGTGGTGTTCTGGTAATTAAGAAAATCCTAAAATAATAAACAAATTAAATACATGCGCTCTAAAGTATAGATTTCAAATATGAACTAATCGTAAAGTTTAATTAATAGTTTGTGAAAATTATTTCTTTTGGTAATTTTACAACTTCAAATGTTGGCGCTTCTACTTAAAAGCATGAATAAGTTACAACTAAATGCTGATGAATGCATTGTAAATTCTTTTTTTAACACACATGTGCGAGAAAAATATGTATCATGCAGAACAGGCACAGAAAGAATTAATCAGATAATAGTTAAGTTTTTTCAGTAATTATAATAGTATATTTTCTTTTTTAGAAAAAAATATGAATCTATATATAAGTTGAATTAATTGATTACATATATTAAAGATGCAGGCACTGTAATATAAGGTACTGCAACATTTGTTTCCACATAATTCAATGTATGATTGGAATTAGCAAACAAGTTGCTTCATCAAGAAGGTGGTGCCGTAACTGGCGTTTGAAGAAAAAAAAATAGTTTTTCACTTTTTCTTCTTGAATGACTTAAAATATGATCAGAAGATTAGATATTAAAGATGCAGACAATGTGACATACGCTATACGTACACCGCAACATTTGTTTTCACATAATTCAATGTATGATTGGAATTTGCAAACAAGTTGTTTCACCAAGCAAGTGATGCCGTTTGAAGGAAAACATTTTTTTTTCTTACTTTGACCTACATATGTTATGAACTAGTAAAAAATTTCCTAACCTACGGCAATACCTTACTGATTCTATAAAATCTTCAGGAAATGAAAAAGTCAAAACAATTTTTTAATTTATATACATTTATTCCAAAACATGGATCCAGTGACTTCATAATTTTAACTGGAGCAACTTTTGCAAGGATCCCAAAAATAATATGTCAATTTCAGAGATCACACAAAATCCAAGTGGGACCTCAGAAAAGCTAACACCCATCCCATCATGCCTGCTTGCTTTTGGCGATGTATCTCACCGCCCCCTCGCACAGTCACACTTCCAGCCTCCTCACCTCTCGTACCAGCTGCCTTTTCCCCTCTCCCTTAAACCTTTACCTGCGCTAATCTTTTCTTTTCTTTTCTTTTCTTATATTTTTTTGTGTGATGTTGGTAGAGTATTGAAATGGACCGGACGGTCCGATCCGTCCCGGACCGGACCGTGATCGTGAACCGGACCGGATCGGACTGTGGCCGGACCGTGGACCGGACCGTGTCTATCACGGTCCGGTCCAACGGTGGTCGGTCATCCTTCACCCGAAAATGGACCATGCCGACCCGTCCGTGCGCGGCCGTGGGCCGGACCGGCCGGGCCGTGGGCCGATCGACCGGACCGTGGACCGGACCGTGTAAAAATGAAAATAACAATTAGTGTTTTATGTGTAGTTTTAAATAAAATGAAAATAACAATAATTATTGGTGTAGTAAAAAAAATATTCTAGATAACATCAAAATATAATAACTATTATGTGTAGTTTTAAATAAAATGAAAATAACAATAATTATTGGTGTAGTAAAAAAATATATTCTAGATAACATCAAAATATAATAACTCACCTCATTTTTAATTAAGCATATTCATAAAAAAAATTCATTGTATTTCCAAAATTATAATTTTCTGAAATTTTATTTTTTTACAAATTTTTTAATTTTTTAGTACTATTAGATTTTTAAACAATTAAAAATAATAATTCGAATTAGTTAAAAATTATTATTAAAAATATGATAAATTATAATTTTTTTTCAATTTATAAAAAAAAAAATTTGGACCGGAATTGTGGACCGTCCGGACCGTCCGTGGGAAGTCCGGCCCCGAGGGCCAACGGTGGGACGGGTTCGGGTTTTCGAATTTGGGCCGCGCAGGCCGGGCCGTGCGGGACCGTGGACCATGGACCGTGCGGGACCGTGGACCGTCCGGGTTTGGACCGGACCGGACCGTGTTCAATACTCTAGATGTTGGTAACCAAACCCCAGCCAAATTCACCAACGGAGAATGAATACGTGTCGCTATCTCTTGAATCGAATGTTGTTGTACTACTGGCTCTGGCGGTCTCGCCTCTGGGCTCTGGCTCGCACGAAACGAGGCCTTATCCGTTCGCATCACGAGCTCTCTCTTTGGGCCGTTGGATTGGATTACTGAAAAGACGTATCTGATCTGACGGATGGGTATGGAGTGGTCCAGTGACGTGACACTGGAGAGAGAGAGGGGGAGGGAGGGAGGAGAAGTTGCATTGCACTTTGCACATTTACATCTCCTCTTTCATTGTTTTTTATTATTTATTCGGCCGCTTTAGTGGACTATTCTATTCTATTCTATTCTATTCTATTCTATTCTATTGTGTTAGCGTAGCTTAGCTGCTTAGGGGACCTGACTCGTATGACTTCCCCCAAGAGGTAGTCTCCTCTCTAGACTCTACGATGACGAATGGATGGATGGATTCACTGGTAACGACCGATGCATTACAGATTCATGCACCGCCGTTTTCTGGTCTCCGGAAACGATTCACATCTTTCATATTTTCATCATTGTATTTTTTTTTATAATTTTGACGCCTCTCATGCGCCCTTTAGTCATTTTCAATCTTAAAAAAATGTACGGAAATTTCATGTTAAGAATCTATGAGAAGTAATTAAAGCCCGGGTCAATTTTTAAATGCCAGAGATGCCTGACCATGTTTGTAATCACTAATCAGTAATTAGTTAGGATAAAACCTACCTCCCAAAACTATGTTAAATTTTTGAAAGATTAACCGATCTTAAAATTAACCGTTTTTTAATTAAGCAATTAATTATTTAGAAAATAAGGAGAGGGATTTCAAAATCTAGGAGAGCTATTATTTCATCCACCGGTCTATGACATATCTTTTCATGCAACGGTCATTTATTTGAAAAATATTATTTTAATAACGATCAGAATTTAACCAGTTTTTAGTAATAATAATTATTATTAAATTCATATTATTAAAAATAAGATTGGGAACCGTAAAATTTTAAATATACGAATGGCAACGCGCCACTGATAGTGGTGCGAACAAATTTCATTATTTTTATAAAACGCGCCACTATACAAAACGCGCAACACCTCTCCATCTCACTTGCGCGGGGTTTGTACGAAACGCGCCACTGCTAGTGGCGCGCTTCATAAAAATAATGAAACGTGCCACTGTCAGTGGCGCGTTTCATCCGCGCCACTGACAGTGATGCGCTGCCATTCGTATATTTAAAATTTTACGGTTCTCACTCTTATTTTTAATAATATTAGTTTAATAATAATAACTGGAATTTAACTATTGGCCTCTGAGGAGGAGCTGGTGTTTTGACTACTGACTCAATTATGAGCCGTCTTTTTAATATCTGACCCTAATAAAAATTCATTTTTTTTAATATTATACCAAGGGCCAGTAAATAAAATATTGGCCCTCCTAAAATTTAAATTTCATCTATTATTTTTCTATATATTTAATTTTAAATATTTATTTGCTTGATAAACAAATCAGAAAAATTAAGCTAAATAAAATGGGAATCTCTTTCCTCTGCTCAAGGGAAAAGATAGGTCAATAGGTGTTCATCTCGTGAGATGGATACAGCTGCTTGGTGAAATCTATCGTTGGATGCCCCGTTGCTTTCTCTCTCACAGAAATCATAGGAGGGGCCACTGTACAGTGAACAGTAAGCATTATTGCAATATGCCAATATATATTCCCAGAGACCTTGGAGGCTTGTTCAAATTCTCAGTTCTGATCCAAATTGAAATGGTTTATGTAGCAGGTTTTCTTTCTGAATCAAATGTCCTATTTCATAGGTGGATCTAGTAAGGAAGAATGAGTCACTCTCCTATTTTTTTATTTAATTACACATTTATACTGTAGTATTTTAAGTGTTATATTTATTTTATATTAGAAAAATCTGTATTTAAACCCTATACGAAAATTGTTCCACTATTAGACCTAATAGTTATAATTTAGTGTTTCGGACGAAAATATTTTATTGGTATCAATATCTAATATAATCTTTGACGTCCCCATCAAAAAAATTTTGGTTCCCCCATTAACTATTTTTAAATTTGCTATCAACATTCTGAGATAATATCCAATTAAAATTCTGCAATAGATTTGTATGCTTAATTACTTACTAGAATAATTGTAAATCAGGAAATGATATGACATCATATATATTTCGTATATTCGTATGGGAATTTAATATGATATCATAGATGCGTGGCACACTTTAAGAGACATTTTTGACCAAAAAAAAAACACAATTGATAGCTAACTGTAAAGTAATATGACAATTTGATTTGATACTTTATTGAATTTTATTTTCATGTGAAAAATATGATGGGCTGCTGAAAAGAATAATACAGGTCACACAAAGCAGACACGATTGAGGGGTTGTATTTAAGTTCCAAAGCATGAAAAAAAGAGCTATGTGTCCGCAAATTTTGCTGTTCTTAAACACCGGTCAACACAGCAAAACTAGCTACAGAAATTAAAGCTTAATAAAAGAGAAGGGAAGTGATAACTTGATAATGATTATTTTGACAATTTTGACAATAAATTTTTAAATAAATATAAAAATATAAAAATATATTAAAGATAGAAAAAAACCTCTCATGGATAGGTTCTTCTACTTATAGATTGATGGTGATTCAAATTTCATGTAATTTCATTATCGTTTAATAATCCATCAAAGATCGATAAATTATAATCGTTATAAATTATGTAAAATTTTAATAATCCTTGATGAAATATCAAATGATAATGAAATTATATAAAATTTTAATTACCATAAATCTATAAATAGTCTATTTCAAAAAATGTCGTCAATAAACATTGCAGATCATTTTATTTATTATGAATTGTCTACAACATGCTATCCGAAAAAAAAAATCATTCTTCCCTTGAGAGCGATCTCTCAATGTAAAATATATAGGGTGCGCGTAGCACTTCAAGCTAAAGACGTTTTATTGTTTGGTAGTAAAGGAGATTTTTTTTAGGGTGGGAATCACTTGACAATGGTTTCTTTTCGCACCCTTAATTTTTAATAATAGATTTTTTAAATAAATATTAAAATATTTTAAAAGTAGAAAAAATTTTATGGATATTTTATGACATATATTATTTTATATTAATTCTTTAATTTTTTTAAACAAGGATAGAGATGAGATTATCTATATTTAGGAGTGTCAATGGATCGGGTCGGATTACGTAATATTATTTTATTATTTTTCTTGATCCAATCCGAATCCAACTCATTTAAATTTGGATCAAAAAATTATGATTCATACCCGACTCGACCGGGTCATGGATCAACCTGATCCGACCCGTATAAAATAAATAATTAACTATTAATTATTTTTACATAATTTTAAGTTACTAAATAGTAATTAATTTATAATTATTATTAATTAGTATATAATTTGTGTATATTTAAGTTTTAATTAGTACTAAATCATAAAATTACTTCAAAAAACATAATTAATTGGGTCGGATTGGGTTTGCCCCACCCAGACCCGACGGGATTCGGATCAAAAATTAAACTCATACATGACCCATTTATATTTGGATCATGTCAGATCAGATCAGATTAACCCGTCAGGTTGGGTCACATTAACCCGTCAGATCAGGTCAACAGTTGACACCCCTATCTATATCATATCATATCCAGGATTCATATTTAGCGAGAAATTATGTTTTAATACTATATTTTATAAAATTATCTATATAATAAGACAAATAATCAACTACTTTGATCTAATAATTTTATAAGCATTTATGTATATTTATATAAAGAACAAGCCGTATTTACTTTTTATATATTTTCACTTAATTAACAAGCTGTAATTTATTTGTTAAATAATTAGGGGGGAGCGTTATTAGCAATATTGATAATATTATCAATACTTATTCATTTGTATTTTTATAGTTATAATCATTCATTCAAAATTTTCATATTATATGAAATTTGGTGTGGTGAAATGAAATGCAACAACAAATCATGCTTACTGACATATTTTTTTATATCATACTAATAATTGGTGTTCTTTGCATTAAATTTAAAAGTTCAATCAATATGATTTAGAAATCAAATAAAATAATTTTTTGAATGAAAAATATTAAAAATATATAATTGATTAGCAAATGTACTGATGACCAAAACACGTCTTGAAGGATTTTAAGAAAATTCTGGTTTAGAATTTTATATGGCTATGATCCTCTAATAAACCTCTAATTATAAATTATGTTATCTTGATTCATGCTATCGATCTTTCAGAGAAACATAATCCCGTTAATCATCAGACTCCTTTAGCTTTCTAGCGATTTTCCTCTAACCCGATGGAACGATTGAGAGGACCGGTACAAATCATTTTTTCTCTTCTCGAACTCTATTTAGAGAGAGATGAATCTCTGTTGGGAAACAAAATGGTGACAGAAAATGGAGAAATGGGAATGGTTTCGAAAATCAACAGTATCCCTATATATAATGGACTCCCATATAACTGAGAGCAGTTATATCTTAGCGGGTCCATATCGGATCTAAAACTCTCTTAATGAGTTTGCCGCTTAATCAGAAAACTGTCTATAATTGTGTTTTTCAGAGGCCAATAACATAATTGTATTATTATCAGACTATATAATTCAGACCATCACTGAATCATAAAGTCATTAATACACATTCTACACATTAAATGACCCAATTCTAATGACATATAATAAACCCGATACAGTTTTGATCACTTCATTACGGGTATAATTTAACAGTCCATTATATAATATATATTTATTATATATAAACCCATACATGTTGTAATTAATAATAATTAATTCCAACATTTTTTAGTAAAGATAATATTTCTAATTAATGTTAATATTCCTTTGTTTTTTTAAGATTCAAATGGTAGTTTTTAGTAATAATAATTATTATTAAATTAATATTATTAAAAATAAGAGTGAAAACCGTAAAATTTCAAATATACGAATGACAACGCGCCACTATCAGTGGCGCGTTTGTTTTAATATATAAAAAACGCGTAGCGCCTCTCTATCTCACTTGCGCGGGGTTTGGACGAAACGCGCCACTACCAATGACGCGTTTCGTCCATGCCACTAGTAGTGGCGCGCTGTCATTCGTATATTTAAAATTTTACGGTTCTCACTCTTATTTTTAATAATATTAATTTAATAATAATTATTATTAATAAAAACTGTTCAAACGGTCAGCTCGAAACACTCAAATCGATCTATGTTTCGATACCTTTTATGAAACCAAAATTAATACTCTTTATATTTTATTACATTTTAAATAGGCAAAAAAAATCATTTACTCAAAAATTCTTCAAAATACAACGTACAATGAAAGATAATAGAGAATCTCAAAATTAAAATTAGTTATGGTGAATATTTCGACATGTCACGTTGATGGTTTGACGGTTCCAATCTAGAAAATTGAGATTTTAGAGTGATAACACTAAATGATCGATGCTACATCTAACACCTTAGAGCGTAGACTAACTGTTATATTTATATATGAGAAGGGATCAATTGAAAATGGGATATTTAGACAATTTTGACAATGATCCTCTAAATAAATATATAAAAAAATTAAAAACAATTTTTTTTATGGATGTGTTCTTCTACCTTATATTGACGGTCATTCAAATTTTATGCATTTCATTATCGTTTGATAGTCTATCAAAGACCATTAAATTTTCATGTAATTTACAACTGTTCCAATTTAATGATCTTTGATGGACCATCAAACGATAATGAAATTACATGAAATTTGAATGACTATCAATTTAAAGATAGAAAAACACATCTATAAACTTTTTTTCATTTTTAAGATTTTTTTATATTTATTTAGAGGTCTATTGTCAAGATTGTCAAAATAACTCATTGTCAATGTATCTCCACTCTTTATATATATGTTTCTTAAAAATATATTTCAAGTGGCTGGTGAAACAACATTTGTTGTTTCAGGTAAATTACAGCTGACAGTGACAAATTATATAAATACGTAACAATTTCCCTTCCACAATGACAAATTGACAATTTTATCACTAAACGTACGCAAGAAGGAAATTAGTACAATTTTTATATTGGATTTGAGGGGCTCACTAGTGAAACCTTTAGAAAAACGAATTAGGAAAGAGGAGAGAAAATAGAAAAGAAAAACGAATTAATTAAGTGGATAAGCCAACATGCCGTTGTAGTTTAATGATCGAGCTCAAGCTCGCTAGAAAACTAGAGACCAAAAACCGAAAGCACAAATACATACAGCCATTATGAGTGGTAGGTATAATATAACTTCCCAAATATACCCAAAACTTTACATTTCGCTCCCTCAATTAATTAGTGGCTACTCTTCCAGTAGTGCTCAAAAGCTCATGCATTAACACCTAACTATATATAAGAATTCATTTAAGCTTACACTGTTGGATTGTTGTACTGCGGTTGCTTCTTGCTTGACGAACAGGTGCAATTTGCCCGGCTCTCATTCATAGCCTTTCAAAAAGTGCATAATTAATTATATGATAACATCGTCAAATTACTTTTAATTGCAAAAAGGAGGATTATATTAGACTATTTATTTTTAGGTTGTACTTACTTTGACTTGCTTCTGGAGATCTTTGATGTAGTCAACTGCTAAATCAAGCATATCAGCGGTGTTCGTTTGCTGCTAATCAAGATGAAAAATTAGCTTTCACTTGAAAAGAACATCACTGTTTTATTTAGAAGATCGGGAAGAATATGTAGTGCATACCTTGTCCATGTTGGGTACTAGCTCTTGAAGCTTTCGTATTCGTTCACTAATTCTTGTTCTTCTGACCTGATCAAACCATGAAAGGTACTAACTTACCCAACAGCTCCCAGCTAATCAAGCATTTAAATCCAAGACTCAATTAAGAGAGTATAATTAATTACCCTCTCTGCGATACTTCGAGGATGAGTGGCGCAGCCCCTCTTAGCCCGAATTTTACATGGTACTGCGTCCTGGAACTGGAGAAATTTCTCGATTGCCGCCATTTCAGAGGACGTTTTTGGCAAGCTAAATTGGTGTGTCAGTCCATTCTACCAAAATTTCAATCCATTTAACTCCAATCACACCAACCTCATCAAGCCATTAATCCAAGAATATTAGACAAAATTGACAAATTAAACCTGAGTGTGAACAGTCTGATTCTCCCTTGTCCGCTTCATTCCAGAGAAGTTATCAGAGAGGAGGGACGATTCGTCCCATGAATTCATAGGAAGTCCCGAGATGTAATTGCGGTGTGACCCACCTCCGCTATTTCCGACACCTTCTGGGCTGCTCCCGTCCATTCCCTCGCTTTCCATCTCTGAGATCTGTGACATGAGTGACCCCTGTCTTGATGAAAAACTTAACTGCCCCTTCAACCTACTATTGCTGCTGCCGCCACTACCCCCGCTGCCGTTGTTGTTTCCACCCCCTAACCCCCTCATTATTCCATAACCTGAATAGATAATTCAAATAATAAAACAAGATAATTCAAACAATAAAACATGAACGAGAAATTACACGAGAAACTTTGCTTAATGGAGAGTAATTGATCTTACCTCATTAGGAATTGTACAAAGAGGAAATAATTAACTACTTCCACTAAAGGAAGTTAACTAATTATAGGAAAACGGATAACGAATTTAAGAGAGGTATTATGAAAGCGTGTGACGTGATTATACCATTTTCTACATTGAGATTGGCAAAAAACCCGGCTGGGGAGCTAGTGGTGCGCATAATATTAGCACTGGCAGTGCTTCCGGCTGCACCGGCTTTGATCTGGTCAGTCTCCAACGCTGCCGAGCTCACAGTCCGGTAGAGGCTCTCCACAGAGTTGTGGCTTGGCACATGTTGCTGGTGTGACTGGAACATCATCTGATGCGGATTTGGATGCGGGTTGTGCTGGTGGTTCTCCACTACAGCTGAGGCAAAGTGGGACCCAGGGGCAGCGGTGGTGGGAGGTGATAGATTCATGGCAGGTTTTGGATCAGGGATCGAGTGTCGAAGATCAGCTCCGAGAAATCTTGCAAGCATAGAGTCCGTCTCAGGGCTGGAGGTACGGGCATGTGTCGGGATGAAATCTTCACACACTTCCCCGAGTAAGGTGCTTGGTGCCGAGCGATACCGAAGAAGGCCGGAGCTCATATGGCCAGCGCCGGCTGTTCGGGCATGCTGCTGCTGGTGCATCAGATCCGGGTCTTCTTTTCTATGTCCGTAAGGGGAAGTCGGAATTGGAAGGTTCAGATCCTTCTGCGGCGATCCGTACATTTCTCCGAAGCAATAATTGAGTGGAAAATACTACGATTTGGAGCGGCTTTTGCTTGTTCTTCCTTTCTACTCCTCTTTTGGGTGTTAGGATCTTAGCTTAAAAGTCTGAGTTTGAACGCTTGCGTCACTTTGCCATAAGCACAAGCAGAAGCTCGAGGAATAGATGAAATCTAGGAAGAAAAGGTAAAGAGTGATCTGCTGTACCCAGTAGCTGATTCCGAGGATTTCTTCTCTCCAGCTTCGTAATTCAACCAAGATAATAATTGACAAATGAAAGGATAATATTTGAATTAAATAAACACTCGATCTAGCTATCCCCTTTTTCAAACGGGTATAGATAATGAAAGGAAAATATGTATAAAATTTTAGCTTCGTTTCTTAAAGCTGTCCCGCTCCATTCGCCATCAGCGACGACCTCGCAAGGGAGATCCACTGATGCCCTCTATCTCGCTCTCTCTACACTTTCTCTCTCTAATATTTTCGGCCTTTTATTAACTTTTTAGCTTTCTTCGATGCACCGAAACCAACGAAGTGATTTTGGCTATATTTTATAGTGTGGAAGTGAGAGCGAGCGAGCCCCATATCCACTATTTATATGAGACGAAGTTACGAATATGCCCTCTCCACGCCGAGATTTTTTTCCTAATTGCTGCGCTCTGGCCTATACCCATCTTGTCTGGAGATTCAGATCTCAATTTACCAAACTAGCCCCATGGATGCCCCAACGAACAGTCATGTATTCTACTCCGTTTCCTTAACATGTTCTGGCCACGTGGATAATTAAAAGCAACCAGCTTCCATACACGGAGGATGCTGCTCGCAATATAGCAATCAGCTACGCTGTTCTGCAGGGATAAGACATCGAATTGTCTGTTTTTAGCCAGAATTGTTTAACTTGTTATGGTATGGGACGGATGTTTGACATTTCCGAAAGGAGCCTTTGATTGATAGCAGAGGTGCGGACTGCGGAGGCCAGGGGAAATGAACCTTTTGCTGTGGGTCCCGGTTTTCTTCATGCCGTTGGATCGTTCATCCATGGCTGGAAATGCTGTGACGAGTGGCTTCATCACCGCCACCAACCCCTAGGCCCGTTTACTTTTTTGTTGTGCGTGCCTTGGATCAATGTTCGGCCCATTATTTCGTGTGTATCTACTGTCAGAGGGATGAATTTGAACCAATTATTAGGCCCATTGTTTTATTGTTTAGCTGCATTTTCTACTCTCTTGCTTCCCATTGTATTGTTATGAAAATGTTTTACTCCGTATTGTCTGTTAAAATATTGACATTGGCAGCCTGCTTATGATAAAACCAGTTTCATGACGGTATTATTTATTACAAAGCTGAGAAGACTTCACGGTGTGCATTAATTTATTAGAAGCATGCATATTGAGGTAATTGATTGTGCCAGGTAGATCGTCACGTTGCGTTATGTAAGATTAAACTTTACGCTAGTATTTTTTTTTTTTTGATGAAAGGCCCTTAGGCAACTTTACGCTAGTATTGAAATGATCCCCTGCTCTCTGAATTATGATTGATAAGGCTAAGTCAAGATTGCAAATCATTGCCTAGTATGAAAAAAATCTTTGGTTGTTTATTGTATATTGGTGTTGATATTTTTAGTAGTTTGTTTGTTTGTACCATAACAAATGAAATTATGCTATTTGCGTGAAAAGCCACAAATCATAGATGCTATTTGCGTGCAAAGCCATAAATCATAGGCATGGCAATTGACAAAAAGACTAATTGTTCTTTTTCAAGAAATGACAAGGAAAGAGAACTTAGTGACATAAGCTGATGTGAGGCAGGGGATGGGATCAAGATATAAAAAAATGGACCCACATCAGGTGTACTCATCTCATATACCTGCGATAGATCAAGACATAACAACCTCTCTTAATTGGTTGTTTTATAAGGTAGAATCGGTGAGTTTGTGACATGCATCATATATTGAATTTTTTAAATTTTTATGTAACTCAATTTAAAAAATTAAGAATTATATGTATAAAATTTGAATATAACAATAAATTTGTGAATAATATATCTTATTTGATATCATAACTAAGCGCGACGATTTCTTTTGAATCATAGTTACGTGCATCTTCACAAATCACTGCAAAAACGTTGTTCATTATTTTAATTTCATAAAAGCTTTACAAACGTGAAGTCTCTACTACATACACTTCTTAACACATCGAAGCAAGATTATTTAACTTTTTCAATAAAATAAAAATTTCAAAATCCATTTTATATTCAACACATAAAAGGATAAAAAAAATCAATTGAATAGAAAAAGATGAAAAATATAAGGGCTACTACTGTTTCTGTTTCTCGGCAGAGAGAGACATACATCTTATGCTTTTTTTTAATTGAAGGTTATATCTCAATTATAACTCACGTTTAAATAACTTCCATTTATTCTCCTGGTGAAAAGGCAGAAGTTAAACTTCTTAATATATCTTAATATGCGCACTTAATGAATTTATTAATTAATTATAACTAACCCCTTTAAAGTTATGCGCATGAATTGCTCTTTGCCCATAGAAACAAAAAATAGTTATTTTGTTTCGAATATTTTATGGTCTTGGCTCACTTTGAGTTCAACTACATCTCATTCATAATTTAGATTTTGTTCAAATTTAATTTAATTAATCATGTCCCGCAAATTAATTAATTATTATATGCTTCATCTTGTAAAAAAAATGACCCAATATGATCTATATCATTATCAATAATAAATTAATATATATTGATTTATAAATTATAACTGACATCTAGTAATACATTATGATCATTTAATCAAACACATACAAATTGTGATCATTTATTCTTTCGTACTAATTATTTTGTCACATAATATCAAATAATTAATGTCAAGTGTGTGTCATCCTTGACCATTAATAATTTTTTTGATCCTTAGTGCATAATTATTTATATGTGATAATCCCATAATCATAAATTACATGCATAATAACTATCACTACATCAAGGGGCTTGAAAATATCACAAAACTCATTAGAAATGAGACAAAAAATATCTTATTCACTATCTAGAATTCATAACATAATTTATATATATCCAAAAATTATTTTTATATCCCTCGGTTAAGAGCAGCATTTGATAATCGCACAAAATATATTTTAATTATCTACAATTATGAATATCTCAGATAATATAATTAATACTAATTTATGACATTGTTGATGACACAAACACAATCCATATAGCAAGTCAAAGTGAGTCAGGTTCAAATCAATATCATGTACCCCGTATATGTATATCTATGTGATCAAATAGATGCCCCGTATCAGTAATCTGTGAAATATGATCATGCATTAATCCACATACTAGTCTATATTATCATTCAATATTTCATACTAAGGATATTAAACTAAGGATAAATAAGAGTTTTAATAACAATCATAGAGTTTCACCGTTCAAATCATTAACTCAAATAATCCATAAAATATTAAAACTCGAGGAACAAAATAATACAAATCATCCACTACATAAAATAAAATAAGATTACCACCATAAATTATTGGTCCTCTAGGTCACTAAACTAATAATCTTTCACTTGAACTAGAGCCAATCATGTACCTCGTACTAAGCTCTATCATGTCCTATACAATAATGTTAGTCCTAAAGTCAGTCTCTCATGTATTGTATACCCATAGCGCCAACATATCTCTCATGCTTGGGCAATGAAAGTGAGTTTATTAGCGAATCAGTTGTGTTGCACTCCATACCTACTTTGTATATTTTGATGTCTTCATTCTCAATGAACTCACGAATGATGTGATACATGTGCTTGATGTGCAAAGTCCGCTTGTTGGACCTATGATCTTTTACATTGATGATATCTCCCGTGTTGTCACAATAAAGTTTCATGGGGTCTTTGATGTTAAAAACAACACTAAGCACATTGATAAACTTTCGTATTCAGACTCTCATTTTGCATGCCTTGCAAATAACTGTATACTCAGCCTCCACAGTGGAGTCAGTCTTACTGTCTTGTTTTGAACTTTTCCAATAGACAGCTCCACCATTGAGCATGTATATGTACCTTGTCTATGATTTTGATTTGTCACGGTTGGGTTGAAAGCTAGCATCGTAATACCCTATAATTATAAAATGTTCCTCACTGTAGACCAAAATCAAATCTTTAGTCATTCTCAAATACTTAAGGATTTTCTTCACAGCTGTCCAATAATCCTCCCCAAGATCCTTTTGATATCTGCTAGTCAAGCTGAGTGCATAAGACGCATCTGGGCATGTACATAACATGACTTACATAACGAATCCAATAGTCAAAATTTATGAAAATATTTTTATCTTCTCTCTTTACTCACGTATCTTGGGACATTGAGACTCACAGAGAGAGATACCACCCGACATAGGTAGAAACTCTCTTGAAATTCTACACGTTGAACCTCTCTAATATTTTCTCTATATATGTACTTTGATTCAAACATATGAGTTATTTGAACCTTTCACAAAAGATCTAGATAACTAGAATTTAAGTAGCCTCACTCAAATCTTTTATTGATAAAACTCTACTCAATATTGACTTCACAGACTCAAACATAGGAATGTTATTCCTAATGAGAAGAATGTAATCAATATATAATTCTAAGAATACGACTGAGTTCTCACTCATTTTCTTATAAACATAAGAATCTTTTGGGTCTCACATGAGTCTAATTTTTTGATCTCATCATCAAACCTTATGTTCTAACTCCGAGATACTTTAATCCATAAATTAATTTTTCAATCTCGCATACCTTTTCAGTCATCTTAGAATCGACAGAACCATCGGTTTTATCATGTACACATCTTCATCCAGAACTCCATTCAAGAATGCGATTTTGACATTCATTTGTAAAAATTTCATAATCATAAAATACGATAATCTCTAGAATGATCCAAATTAATTGGAACTTGACCACTGATGAAAATGTCTCATCATGGTCAATCCCCTCAACTTGAATGAACCCTTTCGCCACTTTTTGTATCTTGTATGCAGTCAAATTGCTATCTATGTCGGTCTTCTTCTTGAATACAAATTTATTTTTAACGGGGTTTATCCCATTAGGTAGATCAATCAGATCTCACACTTGATTATCTTTCATGGATTATAATTCGAATTTCATGGCTTCGAGCCATTCTCTAGAGTTTTCTCTCGACATTGCCTCATGATATGTATTTCTTTTCGAAGGACTGACAATAGCAGCCAGTGTGAAAATCTGTCAAACTAGTACATATCCTCATATAATATCCAAATCCTAAACTAACTTATAGCCCCTGATTCTAAGTTTTCATTGATAATATTTGATGCACAACCTTCCATCCTCCCAAATCCTATTCGCCACAATATGTGTTGTCTCATGATATATCAAAGAATCAATATCATCAACAAGTAATATGTCATGTAGTCTCAAGTACCTCTTAAGTACATGAACTATTCTCCCTGACCTTCTAACACGGGTGCCTATTGAACTTGTTCCACTTCGATTTGACTCGAAGCATCAGAAAATGGCCCTTGAATTCCTTTAAGTGTTATCTTACTCCCACTATTTTTCTTGGAGAGGAACTCCTCCTCCGGGAATACACCATGTCGGACAACAAACACTTTATTATCTAACATGTGATAGAAGTAGTAACTCTTGATTTCTCTCGGATAATTTATAAAGAAATATTTGCCAGATTTAAGTACAAGTTTGTTGGGCATCAATCGCCTACATAAAGTTTTGTAACCCTAAATTTTGAAAAAAGATAAGTTGGGGACTCTCGTATGGAGTCTTTTCTATATATTTGATAGGTACTCTATCCAAGATAAAAATAGCAGACTCAAGAGCATATCCCCAAAAAGATAAAGATAGTTTCGTCCAACTCATCATCGATCGTACCTTATCCAATAACGTACGACTCCTTTGCTCGGACACACGATTCCAATGTGGTTTCCAGATGGAATCAGTTATGGAATGATTTCACATTGTTTAGATGATTATTAAATACGATACTCAAGTATTCGTCATCACGATCTGATCGTAGTGTCTTGATCTTCTTCCCAAGTTGATTCTCAAATTTATTCTGAAATTCCTTGAAGCTTTTCAAGGATTTTGATTTATATCTCATCAAAAATACATAGCCAATATCTATTAAAATCATCACTAAATATAATAAAGTACGAATAACCTCCTCTTACACTAGTGCCAATAGGACCACACGAGTCCGTATGCTCAAGAGCTTAGAGTTTGGTGGGTCTTTCATTCACCTTGTTAAAAAGTGCTTTAACACATCGATCAGTTAACTCCCAGTCAAATTGACTTAAAAATCCATCATATTTGGGTTTCTTGATGTGTTTCTCATTTATATGACCTAAACAATAATGTCACATGTGGCTCAAATTAGTGTTACTTATTTTGAGTCGTTTGATACTTATGTTGCATATGGGTGTTCCAAGATCAACAACATAAAGATCATTCACAAAAGAAAACTCACCTCATTAGACTCATCATATTTTTTTCTCATACCAATCTCGCTCGGCACGAGCAGTAATATCAACAGGTGGGTCGGGTAAGGGGTGCATTAAGCACATGCTCTTTTTTTGATGTTTCAATACAATATTAATATTATGATACTAATCGACGAAATTGATACCATTCAGCTTATTTTAATCTAAGACAGAAGAAAGTGGGTATAGGATCTGAATTTTTGTAGTCATGATCTACAAAATAACAGACAAGTACAAATATTTAATTTTGATTTTATGTTATTTTGCTTAGTTCAAGGTTTTGGTACTAAACACTGCCACTACATATTATATGTCCTTTATGTAGTAGGTCCGAGATCTATATTTTACTAAACCAAATCAGCATCGACGTGAAACTTAGATTAGACTTATGTAGGTAAATCACCTTAGTTAATCATGTGTCTCGCTACATGACTCTTGGTTTGTTAACCACACCCCATGTGAATTAACACCTTACACTAGAGTCCGAACACAGTCCGATAACTCTATTAGACAAAACTCACTCTATGTACCCTGTACGATCCAAACTCCTAAAGGATAAAATGATGCCTACTAAGTAGAAAATATATCATCGTAATGCCAATAATTTGAAAAGGATAGAGTAGAAATGTAATACATTCAAATTTGTAAAGAGATTTTATTATGTGTTTTGCAATTCAAGTTCAAGTTTGATTAAGTATACACCCATATTTTGAGATTCACAACTAACAATTCAAATCACACAATAATAATATTATAGAAAATAATCATATCCCGTGCAATTAGCGTTGAATAGTATGACATCTTGATATGCATCTACACGCACCATCTTCGTGCCATGACAAATTCCACATACCCAAATAGGTATATTTATTATACTCAAATATAACCTAATAAATTTAAATGCGACATAAATATACTAAATCTTAATCAGGAATGCAAGCCCCAAATGAATACACCAAATTATCTTTAATAATTTACTAATATTTAATAATTTACTAAAATTAATTAACTAATTAATTAATGGGCACCAAAAAGTCGTGTTACACACATCATTCACATAACATTCAATACATCATATAAGGTATTGAATGTTAGTCATACTACTCAATTTCCTACAATAAAGTTAGTATAATATATTTTATGTCATGTCACACACATGACACCCACACAATGTTAGTTTAGTGACCTAAACGATCAATCATTTATGATGGTACTTTTATTTTGTTTTATGTATTGGATAATTTGTATCATTTTGTCTCGAGTTTTAATATTTTATGGATTTTTTTAGTTGATGACTAGAATTTTAAAACTCTATGTTTGTTATTAAAACTTTTAATTATCTCTAGTATAATATCATTAGCATGAAATACTGAATGATAATATCGACTAGTATGTGAATTAATATGTGATCATGTTTCAAATATCCTTCTACATGGTATCTATTTAATCACATAGACATACATGTATATGGTGCATGATATTGAACATGACCCACTTTAATTTACTGTATGGATTATGTTTGTGTCATCAGTAAAGTCATAAATAAGTATTAATTCTATTAACTAAGATATTCATAATTATAGATAATTAATGTATATTTTTTGTGATTATCAAACGTTGTTCTTAACCGACGGCTATAAAGGTAATTTCTAAATATATATGAATTATGCTATGAAGTATAGATAGTGAATAAGTTATTTTGTACATCTCTTTTTTTATGAGATTAGTGATATTTTTGAGCCCCTTGATGCAGTGATAATTATTATGCATGTAATTTATGATTATATGATGATCACATATAAATAATTTGCCTGGGGGATCAAAAAAATTAATTAATGGTCAAAAATGACACATTGCTACACTTGACATTAATTATTTGATATTACATTATAAAAGAATTAATACAAAAGAATAAAGGATCACGATTTGTCTGTGTTGGATCGGGTGATCATAATGCATTGTAAATGTGAATTATGATTTATAAATTAATGTGTATTAATTTATTAATGATCACGATATGGATCCTACTGGATTACTCTAATTGATAAATTCAAGCATAGAACATTAATTAATTATATGAGATATGATTAATTAAAATTAAATTTAAATTAGATCAATTTAGACGAGACTTAAATTATGAATGCGATGTATTTTGACTCAGAGTGAGTCCAAACCATAAAATTATTGGCAGAGCAGGAAAAAAACTCGTGCATATGATAACTTCTGTATTTGGATGAAGCAGTAACCGTTTTTTATATTATGCGCAAATTAAAGGGAGGTTAGTCTCTCTTTAATTTAAAAAAAAAATTGACTTGTACTCTTTGGTATAAGAAGAGATACGCAGTTTGAAGGCTGAAGAAGTTTTTTTTTATATTCTAACACAATTTTAGTTCATCTGTACAACCATCTCTTCCATCCGAAAAAAAAAACTTAATTTTTTAATCCAATCTTATTTTCTATTCTTCTCATGTATTGAGATAAAAAAGGGTTTGAAATTTTATTTTATTGGAGGTCTAGCAATCTCGTTTTGACGTGGTGCGTTAAGGAATGCACGTGGTATAGGCTTCACATTTGAGAAATTTTTGTGAGATGAGACCAACACCAACGTCCTTGCGGGTGTGAAAACGCACGCAACCACCGTCCGTATGAAGTCATCGCGCTTGATTACGATACCAAATAAGGTATATATATATATTATTCATAAATTTATTTATTAGATTCTAATTTTATAGACAAATTTTTTTTATTTTTTCAATTGAGTTATATGAAAAGGTTTTAAATTTCGCATCTCATGCGTGCCATAAACCCAACACGCAATTCATATTTGTACCATGTCACACATGTCACATAAACAAATAATAAACACAATATAAATTTAATCCACATATTTCCATGACATTTCAAATCAAATTATCTCATAATTTGGTTCTAAAATAGACTTATTAAATTAATCTCATTAATCTAATAAATAAACAAATGTCATATCTCATATTTTGTGGTCTCGGTCTTGGGTTCAAACATGAACCGAACAAAATATTTCTTACTCACTAACATGCTATATGGTTATATAACTTACCATAATCGAGAGATGCAATTTCTCTTCGGAAATAATTTTTTTTCTTTTACTTAAGCGAAAAAAATCAGATTCCAATATCCAATTATTAATTCACAAATTCTTTTTGTCAATCTCATCAACAAAAAAATATTACAAATAATTTTGAATACACATATGGTTTTGATATCAATTGTTGGATTTGTGACATGTATGACATGAGAAATTTTAAAATTTTCATGCAACAAAATTTAAAAAATTAAGGATTGTGTGTATAAAATTCGAATCTAATAATGAGTTCGTGAATAATATATCTTATTTGGTACTATAACCAAGCGCGACGTCTTTCTTTAGATGGTGGTTGCGTGCGTCTTCACAAATATCAGCAAGAGCATAGTTCGTTCTTCTCATCTCACAAAACCTTCTCAAGTGCGAAGACTCTACCGCGTGCACTCCTTGACACGTCGAAGTAAGGTTGCTAGACCTTCTCAATAAAATAAAATTTTAATTTTTCTTTTTATTCTCAACAAATGTGAGGGATAAGAAAATTAATTGAATTGAAAAAGATGAATATATACGGGCTACTACTGTTGAGTCAGTCTAATATTATATATGTACATTGATTTTTTCGTTAGTTGCAATGACAAAAATCAAAATTTCCCCACAATAATTTGATACAAAATCAAACATAATTGTATGAAAATTACAATTAAAAAAGTTAACGTTTTATGCATAACATATGAACACTTTTAAACGAAGTATTAGCACTTTGGATGCAGATAAATTAATTAAGATGTAATTATCACTTTTCAACTATTTATATTTAATTATTTTTGGAGGGCGGGGGTGGTTAGCAAACTGAAGTGGAAATGACCTATGCTTGAAAGCCAAGTAATTTTGTTGTATAGACATGGCAACATCAGCATGTCTCCATAGGTTCTCTTTGAGGAAAAAACCAGGAAGAGAGAGAAGTATACTGAGGTTCACCAAATTTTAGTTGGGATTGCTTCTTTTAATGGCATCTCATTGGATAGCATAGCAGCCATATTTTGACAGTACAATAAGCCAAAGTACAATAAGCCAATGTACCAAAGAGTGCCAACTGCCCCCATGATGCACTCTTTGTTTGATTTGGTGAGTATGTTGTTTTTTTAACAAGGATTAGATATGCACTTGACCCTAATAATTGTTTTGTTTGATACTAGATTAAAATGAGCGTCAAGAGAGGAAGGAATTATGCCACCATAATTTACAAAAGGCATACAACTAATTGAATATATGTAAGTGATGTTAACAGGGAAATTATGACGACGGCTCTTAATGATAATCATGATAAATCAACCGACGGCTCTATTAAAATATTCGATCTTGAGTGACACAAATGCATATAAAATTCCATAGTTTAATGATGATGAGTACCCTTAACTTATGCTAGTGTATTAAAAACGGGGCGGATCGGGTGGGGATGAGACGGGTTTGCACGGGTCGGCGGATTTTGACGGGACGGGTCAGTGGATTTTCACGGGACGGATCAACGGATTTTAGCTGCGACCCGTTGGGTCGGATGGGTCGTTGGGGAGGGTCGGATCGGGTCCAAAGATGGGGCAGGTCGGGTCGGGTCGGCGGGTTTTTCTTTTTGTTTTCAAAATTCAAAAATAAAAAAAATCCAAATAAATTCTCAAAAAATCCGAAAAATTCAAAAATAATTATTCAAAATATATAACTATTTATATTTTTGACTAAAAAAAAATCTAATTTTCCCGTATTTTTTTGAATTTTTTTTTTTTGAATTTTGCACGGGGTTCCGGGGGTATGGGTTAGGTTTGCGAGTTTGCACGGGTAGGTTCCGGGGGACGGGTTTGCACGAGTTGGGCGGGTTTGCACGGGTTGGAGTTTGCGGGTCGGGGGCGGGTTTGCACGGGTTGGGCGGGTCGGGGGTGAGTTTGCACAAGTTAGGTGGGTCGGGGCGGGTTTGCACGGGTTGGGCGGGTCGGGTCGGGTCCGGACGGGTCCAAAACAGGTCGGAACTAGCACATATTTTTTTGAATTTTTTTTGCCCGCACCCGTGCTAGATCCGTCGGTTTTAACAGGTCACGGATTTCACGGATTAAATCATGAGTCGGGACATGTCGGATCGCGGCCACGGATTCGATGGGTCGGATCTGACCCGTCCAAATTTTTTTTACAACACTCATGACACCATAACTTCTCCAGCACATTTCTTTTGGTATTTATTATATTACCATATTTGCACGGAGATTCGAGAAGCGGTCAATTTTCTAAATCCGGTCAGTTCACTATCTTAGATTAAGACAGTTCACGGGTTGAGGGATCAAACGATCGTTTTAATTAGTTGTGAACTCAATCATTAAATTGTTGGACTATATAGCTCGATTTTTCGGTTTAAAATTTTAATTTCAGTTGAAAATTTTAATTAATTCGATTTGCATTATTTGATTTGATTTATATTTTTTTAATTGGATAAACTAAATAAATTAAATAGTTTAAAATTTATAAAACAAATTCATTTTACTTGATATAAATAAGAATTACATCAAATATAATTTGAATATATTAATTTATTAAATTTTATTCTTTTTTTAAATTAATATTTTTCTATCAATATTTTTAGTTATTAATATTTTCATTCCTTTTTAAATAAAATTTTAGTTTATACAACTAATATTTTTAAAATTTGGTTCAATTTATAATTTAAGGAACTTAATAAAATTTTAAACATATATATTTATTTCGATTTGAACCTAACTGACTAATGGCACAATCTTAGTTCTAACCGAGTTTTATTTTAGGCTAGTCAAAACCCATTATTAGACTTATGAATCAAATACGTACGGGATTGCATGGGTTGGAGCCAGCCCAAGCCGGTCCCGTACATTCGGATTGGTTGATTTTTTTTTCTTTTACTTAAAATAAAAATCTCAATAAATTCAAAAAAAAAATAAAAAAAAATGATTAACATAGATTTTTGAGTAAAAATGTTAACGTAAATCAATTTATGATTTTTCTTTCAATTTTTTTGAATTTAAAAGGATTGATGGGTTCCGGCAGGTTTGGAGTGGGTTTTTCACAGGTTGGGATGGACTTATACTTTATCGTATATTGGGGGCAGGTTTATCGTTATGGCGGGTTTCTTGACCGATCCGGATCGGATTTTAACGGGACTTGATTTTGACTGATTAGTGTTTAAGATTATTTTTTTCAAAAAAACTCAACCCAAAATAGTGCTAAACTCGCTAGAACGAAATGATCAGATATGCACGAATTTTGTCTCACTCTCGGTTTTTTCGCGAGTTGGCCGGGTTGATCAGACCGAGTTGGGACCTGTGAAATTTTTTTTTTTCAATTAACAGTATAGTTACTGTAGTAATTTTATCATCCCTATTTTTGTAAGAATAATGAGGACTTAGGAATAATAATAATAATAATATCCCAGCCCTTCATGGGTACGGCTTTACCGTCGATTTTTTTTAATACCAACAAAATAAAATTAACTATTCACTAGTCTATCAACGCTAAGTGATTTTTAACGACAAATAACAAAATCTATGTTTTAGTTTTTGTCCTCCGGCCTATGGAAGAGTTTCTATCCCCGACCTACTTATACATTTCCATCCCCTATCCTACCTATCTGTTTTCATCCCCTGGTCTACATATATGTTTCCGTCCTGGTCTCACAACCCCACACGTAACGCACCACCTTTTTCTTTTCTTCTCATGTATTTTCTTTTTCATGTTGATTTCATTTTGTTCTTACACGCGAATCCTTTTTTTGTAATCTTTTTCACGTCCATCTCCTCTGGCTTATTTATAGGTAGTGTGATTTCGACGTTAAAAAACATCGATCAATAATCATAAACACCAATCAGTAATGTTTTAGTAGTCTCTATTAATCAAAGAAGAATCAGGTCAGCAATCCCAATAAATTTAATAAATTATTATTAATATTATTATTATTTAAAATTATTTTTGATAAAAGGAGACAAGCATCTGCCTGTTTTTATTACTTCACTAAAACATAACATCTAACTGTGAGCAGAAAACTAGCGAAGTCACAATCCTAAAATATATGAATCTTCACGGACAAAGTAAATAACATGCCATAGTGCAACAGCAACTGTACCTCATATTATTTAAAATTATGAGATATATTTATTTGTTTCATATAATTTCTAACATAAATTAATATTGTATTATTAACAATATCATTAATATTAGATTATAACTTTTATTTTATGTTTTAATTTATTACATCTTGATACAGTAAATTATAAATGCTTTATATAAATTATCTAAAATTATTACTATTATTATTGGAATGAGTATAATAATTACTTTTATTATTATTATTATTATTATTATTATTATTTTGTTATTTATAATATTTATTATTATTATTATTATTATTATTATTATTATTATTATTATTATTATCATCATCATAACTATTATTATTAAAATTATTATTATGAGGTATAAGTTTTGATATAATAAATTATATCATGAGTAGTGGATAAAAGTCATAGCATAAAATTATTAAATGGAAAATAAAGATTTAATATTTTATAGAATCTTTATATAAATAATGTCATTGTTATGTTAAATTATTAATATTATTATAGTAAATAGTTATTATAAGTTTGATAATTAATTTATGGTAAATTAATATAATTAGCACAAAATATATTATTATAGTAAATTAAAATAATTAGCATTATTTTATTAAATAATTTTTAAAAATCTTATAAGTTTTTTTAATGAATTGACAGAATGATTTCTATTATGGTCTACGCTGGTGGTAAGACTATTATAGAATCAATGGGTGTTGATTATGATAATCTGTCTATTTTTTTCTTGAAAATGAAGATACACATTTCAATTATGTGAGAACTATGATATACAGACGGTTTGGATTACTGGAGAGTTATTATTTAATAAGTATAAGGGCTCGATATAATACCAGATGTGCGAATGCTTATCATTTTTATTTAATTTTTATATGAAATGAGGTTAAATGGCAAGTGCTGAAATGAATTGAAGAATAGTTGAGTTATATATTGAAGTACTTTGAAATTATAATGTGGGTCTTTTTTTTCAAAAAATTAGCTGGAATCAGTAATAGAATCAATGAAACCATTATCTCAATAAACATCAACAATCAAAGGATTGATAAAATGGATTCTTAATTTTTAAACTTGTGGAACAAATTCCACCCCATAACCCGACACTTTTTTTCCTAACGAAGTAGTTAGGAATCTTGACCCTGATCCTTCTCTTGTAGTACATTCACCGATGATCTTTGATAACACAACAGTCGAGGATACTCAGAACGAAGATGTTGATGTGATAGAGGAAGATGGGGAATGACGATGATGAAGATTTTATACCATTTATAAGAAATAGGTGGCATATTGGAGAGGATTATTATGACTCAGCAGATGAAGATGATGATCCAGATTATGATCCAAATGAACATATCTGTAAGGGTACAATAGTCAATTGAGTGTTATAATAAGTTTGAAATAAGTTATATACATAAAAGGGGATATAAGCTATTATAATGTTTAGATGGGGATATTAGTAATTTAAGAAATTTTAACGGACACACTAAAACCCTATTTATTATCAACACGTGGCAATTAAGGCAGTATTTGAGTATTCACAATATGATCAGAGCAAAATGGAGACGTTATGCATTGATATTGTATGCAACATATTGTTGAGAACTTGTATAAGGCTTGTCCTGATCAACACTTGGTAGAACTATTTAAATGGACTGTTTCAAAGAAAAAATCTCATCGGTTTAAAGAAGATATGTTATCAATCGAAAAATAGTATCCGAAAGATTATAAGTTTTTATTAACAATAGGAACTATATTGATCAAAATGGTAAAGAGATTAAATATCTGAGTAAATGGGCTCAATGTAAGGATAAGGGCTATTGTTGGGGAATAATAACCAGTAATAGTTCTGAATCATTAAATCATGTATTCAAAACAATACAGTGCTTGCCAGTTGTAGCAATAGTTAAAGGAATATGGTACAAATATGTTTGTTGGTTTAATGAAAGAAGGAATGAATCAATAGCATTAATTAATAAATGAAAACTGTGGTCAAGAAAAGTTATTGATAAACTAACCAAATGAGTTGAAAAATCAAGACCACATAGGATTGACAACCAAAATATCACTTCAAAAATGCAGTACACATACCATGTATCTCGTACCAATGCATGTAATGTAATATGCTATCGGGATCATACACTCCCGTGATGGGTACTAATCGATGAAAATGAACATCGACTCACTCATCAACATAACTCCATCAGTGAATCTTCCAATCTATACCGACTATCCTAATGGTATGCTCAACACTATCAAAATATCTATGAGTACTCCAGGGTAAGGATATGGTGGAGGAATAGTATGGGACAGTACAAACTGTCTCATGATTCTGTTCGGATAATAGTAAGCAACAACCCAAAAATGAACGAATGTTATCCTAGCCATTCAAATATTCATACCATGGTGCACCATTGATGGCAAACGAGTCATAATGAAATTATATGGACACCAATTAACATGACTGACTATAATGCTATCAAATATATTCCTAGGAACACCCAGACTAATATGTTTTGGAAATGAATAAAAGTGTGCTTACCCGTCCAATACCTCCCATATGACTGATAAGAATCCTGATTGGGTTCACCCCAAATAGTAAATGGTTCGATTATTTTGGTCAACTGACATTGAACTATGTTCATCCCCACATCTGGAGGAGAATCACCGGCCAAGTGATTATTCTTGAACCATCCCTAGCAACAATGAATAAATTATGATACAACAATGTTAGCATTGTAGCTCCCTAATTGTACTGTGGAAGATGCTCCAGGTTCATGAGGAACTATAGATACATAGTAGGAACTCCGGTCTAACTGCTATTTAAAAATAATAATATACCGAACAAATTCATGATACAAGCTCGAGTGTAGTAAACTACCTCATCTAGTGTGTCGTCATCACGCAAACTTGAAAATTGCCTCGCCAACCATGAAAAGCTCAGACTGTATCAAGACTGCTTATACACAGCCTGCCTCGCCACAGTGTGTTTCTTACTCTTCAACGTTGAACCAGTTAAAGGATTACTAAATGCTCACACTATTAACTCCGTCCAATCACTATCAAAAGTACCAGGAACTGGGATGCCGACAAATCGATAACCCCCATAGGCAAGGGACATCTTACAATATCACAGTCAACTCTCCAAATGACATGTGAAAGATATGGGTCTCGGGTCGCCATCTCTTTGTAAGTGTTATGATGTATGTCTTTTTGATAATAGTAGTCTGATTCTAACGACGTGAAAAAATGCTGAGATTCTTCCGGTACCATTCATATTTCGCATTATATGAAATGCAAAACCGATGTCCTTTAGTAGTCAACATTTCTTTTTCCTGAGTTGTAACAAAAATAATTAATTAGTGATACCATAACATAATATAGTATTTAAAAAAAATATGATGTTAGTAATGAAACTGATATTTTAAAGAACGGTTGATGGTTTTTATTAAAAATGACAATTTGGTCTAGTTTGGTCAAAGTACATAAATTATAAAGAACACTGAAAATGTTAACAGAGTTCGGCTTAAAATGTCTACGTCTCCTGGTCTCACCCCACTAATGGGATATCAATTTATTACTAAAAATTCAATTACAAATAAGGAGCTTTAGCTTCTTCATAATACAAGTGCAAGGAGACTAAAAATTACAAAAAAAAAAACAACAAAGGAGCACTCAAGGCTCAAAAAACTGCAGTACAACTGCTGAGAAAAGATTTGAGACAAAGCGCAAAGAAGTGTTGAACTGAAAATTGCACAAGAATTCCTTTTGATTTGGCTAATTCAAGATCTTTTATTCTTGTAATTTGCAAGGAAGAAAATGAGTTCTTTTTTGTTACAGTTGAGTGCTTTGGGTTGCTAGAGATGTTGATTATTTGAATGAATTGATCTAAACCCAGAACATCACTTTTTATAAACCATTAACAGAGAACTAGTATTCTTGCGGTGGGAAACGTTATAACGTTTCATCAATCGTTATAACATTTATGTATTGAGAATCTTGAGTTTCCAAGAAAACCCCTTGTCAGAATTGTATATAACGTTATAACGGTTCAAAAATGAATAGGATGAATCGTTATAACGATATAGAGAAATGTTGAACGCTTTACAGAAACGTTATCAACACTTTGACTGTTTGACCAACCTTCTGACAGGTCTACTGATCTTCAGAAATGTTATAATGATTCACTGAATCGTTATACGTTTCATAAATCGTTGAACGCTTTTCAAAACGTTACATAACGATACACTCTGTTAATTTTGGCTCATTTTTACTCACAAAAAGAACTTAGAATATTTTTTTTGTAGGTGTATTGAGTCGTTATAACGCTTGATGAAGCGTTACATAACGATACACTCTGTTAATTTTTGTTCATTTCTACGCACAGAGAACTTAAAATATTTTTGAGTATGTGTATTGAATCGTTATAACGATTGGGGAATAGTTATAACAGTTCTCTACGACAGAGAGCTCTTCCTTGCATAATTATGAACAATGTAGAATTTTGAATTATACCTATATATTGAATATGATCCTATATCTTCATAGAAGCATCTGAATTGATCTTGATAATTTCTTCTTCATTTTTTTGAAGCTTCCTACAATCAAATCTTAAGGAAAACTTGTTAAATTAAATAATATTTTGCAAAACAATAAAATTAAATAAATTGTTAAGTGTAACAGAAACAAACAAACAAACATGCTCAAAAATTTTTGATACTTTGTGCTGACTGAGCGGCATCTACAACAATGGTCTCAATACTTGCTGATTATGACGGGGCATAATCTGTCATGCCACCATCATTTTAAATCTGTAATAATTTAACATAAATAATTAGGTTAAACATTAAAAAAAATTATTTAAAAATTATAAAAAAATATGCACATAAATATATAAACATTAATTATTATATACATGCATGCGTAATTTTATTTTGCAGCAGTACCTTCATTTTCATTGTTGTTCATCTTTAAAATAATACCTTAATTTATTTACATGCATGAATAATTTACAATAGTACCTTTTTAATTTAGATGCATGCTTAATTTAACTTAAATGGGCGCGACTATATCAATTAAAATAAAATAAAAAATTTCATGACAAAACATTAAATTCTAGCTTCATATCTGAAGCAGACTTATACCAATTATAACATAGAGTAGCAAAATAAAAATCAAAACATCAATAGACTCAAAAGATATATGAAACCCACATGCTTAAATAGATAAAATTACTAAAGAATAACTTGATAACGATTTTTTTTGTTAGTTTAGATCATTCAGGGGCGGATACAGGATTTTGGTTAGGGGTAATTATCGGATTATAATAGCTTATCGGGTTCAAATCCATTAACTAACCGGGCACTAAATAAAATTTAATAATTTAATATATATTCTTACCTAATAAAAAACTATTAAAATAATAATATTTTATATATTAGAAATAACAACAAAATAAAGCTCAAAGTAATAGATAATCTAGTTGATGAAGGAATTTTTCCCTCTTCATAACTTTATATTTTGACATCTTTACATAATTATTTCATTATGCAGGGTATTAAATATTTTTTTCTCAATAAAAATAATCAGACAATTCGGAGGGGGCAAAAAAAAATATTCAAGAGGAGAAAATTATTGAAAGCATTACCTAAATGTATTATTTTTCAAAAAACTTTCAAAATTCAAAAAGATAGCTGCCCCTCGGCCATCTATGAATCCGCCTGTGAGATCATCTAGCACTTATCTCGATCATCTGATGATCGACGCATACAATATTATTTACTAAATGAACCGAAATTTTTTCCCGATCATTTAGAAATTTATCATTAATATTGTAACTCATTATTATTAATATGGTAACTTATTTTCCTGTTCGATTAACGAGTGAAACTCCGATGGTAACTCATAATTATTAATATGGTAACTTTTTTTTCCGGTTCGACTAAGGAGTGAGTTTCCGATGATAACTCATTAACAATTAGAAGAAAGATGGAGAGCAATTACATTAATTAAAAAATAAAATTGACTAATTATTATCATCATTTGAAGCTAAATAATCTACAATCAATCCAACTAATATTTCATTTTATAAGTTAATTATCACTATTATCCTATAAATATAATTTTATTTTTTTTATTATAATATATTTTTTAATATACGATTTAAATACTTAATTATTTAAAAAACATACATATAAATGAAGAGAGGAAGATACTCAACAAATTGACGGGTCGATCTATGGCCGGCGGTGGAGTTTTACTTAGCAACAACACTAGCAGTTGAGAAGCTCCATGATTGAAGTTGAGCTGATGGTATGAGAGTAAGAATAGAGTGGGGTGAGACTGAGAGAAGGGATTCACATGGGTCACGGGGAAGAAAAAGAGAGACAAAATGATTCAATAGCCCAGTAAATCGGGTCAACATTCAAACCCGTCAACGATATTACAATACTCTGTCCCTGGCTTTGCAAATTTCAATTTGCAGGTAGCACTGTAGTAGGTCAACCTTTTTCGATGCTGCACCGGTAGGGGCCGCATCCGATCCTCACAGTAAACGAGCTTTTGCGTTATATTTACGGCTGCGCCAGCAATAAAAAGGTTTTGTATAATCGTATCTTATGATTCAAGAAGCGTGGAATTCAGGAACTGATATTGTGGATTTTGAAAAATAATGTTTTTAGATAATATTTTCGTTAATTTATATTTTTTTTTAATTTTCTGAATTATCTGATTATTTTTATTGAGAAAAAAATATTTGATATCATGCATAATAAAATAATTATGCAAACATGTCAAAATATGAAGTTTCGTAGAGGACAACTTTATTCATCAACTTGATTATCTATTACTGTGAAGTTTAGAAATCTCTCAACATAACAAGTGTCCAATAGAATGACACGAAATAATAGAAACCGCAATAACCAACCGCTGCAGCTGAGGAAGTGTCAGCCGAGGAATTCTATTATGAGGAGTTAACTCCAGATCAAGTGGCTGCGTTGCATCAAGAACGATGGGCATAATATCTAGATGGGGCTCTCAATCGGTGGGGAATAATGACAAGTAATGGTTCAGAATCATTGAACAACATGTTCAGGATCGTCAGACCACTTTTGGTATGTGCTATCATCGAGAATACATGACACAAATGTGTCGAGTGGTTCTATAATTGTCGAGAAGTTATAGCGGTTTGGGAAGTCCAAGGTCTGGTGTTCTCCCAAAAGGTCACCGAACTGATAAAATATCACGATGATAAGGGGAGAACTTACGATGTCATAATATTGGATTGGGATATCAACAGCTACGATGTTTACAATAGAAATGAACTTATTGAGAAGTGCTGAAATAAAATAGGACAGAGGGGTGAAATAAAATATGAGGTTGAATTAGCGATGAAAGGAATTGATTATTATTGGTGTCAGAAATCACAATTAACCGGCATCCCATACGACCACTTACTTATCATTTGTTCATTCAGAAAGCTAGATTTTTAATATATAAAATGTTATTATTTTAATAGTTTTTTATTAGATAAGAATATATATTAAATTATTATTTTTTATTTAGTATTTAATTAGTTAATGAGTTTGAATCCGATAAACTATTACAATCCGATAATTACCCCTAACAAAATCTTGCATCCCCTCTCATGGAATTGTTGGAACATCTTTGAGTTAGGTACTTAGGCGCTTGTGGTGCTTCATATAAAAAATCTATGACATGTAATTGGAGCGATATTATTATCTGCCATGACATGAGATCACTGTGCTGTACAAAAATTACGCTAAATACTGTATGAATTAAAAAAAAAAAACTCTTAAAATTCATATTGTTGTCCATCATCACTTGTGTCATGTATAATTACGCCCATAATACAATAGCTACCTAAAAAGACAAGAGTACAGTTATTTTGTTCATTACTTTTGTAGTAATTCTTTTACTCTTCCATTTATCAACAATAGTTATTTTTAATATTAGTTAAAAAAATCATTATTTATGAAGAACCGCTCTGTTTTTTTATCACCTGATAGTTCGCCAAGCGAGCTCTTTCGTAAACTCCCCCCTAAATAATTTTATATTTTAACAAAAAAATAAGACAATCATCTTTGCTATTGCATGGTCCATGGAAGAGTGTAGATTCAAATTGACGCCCCCACGTGGCCACGCTGTCAGCGTGTGACGTATGTGCTAATTTATATTAGATTATTAGAATTAAATATTTATATTTATATTACTCAGCTTATTAGACATTTAAAGTTAGAGTTTATATTTTGTACTAGATTATTTATGTAAGCAAATTATGTATTTATATCTTGGAATTTAGTATTTATATAAGTGAACAAGGTTTGTATCTCACAGTTAGGTATTTTGGATATATTTGAAACTAATATTTATATTTTATATTCGGACAAGAGTTAGGTTATGAGGTTATGTGTAGTTAATGATTAAATTTATTACTGACTAAAAAAATAGTTAAGTTATTTTTAAATCTTGATTTATAGGTCTCAATAAAAATTTTTATATCAAAATATGATGGAATACTATTTTTTTATATTTTGAATTTTAAGTATTAGTTTTGAATTTTTAAACATAACTTAGAAAATATATATATTTTACTATTATTATTCAATCATCTTAGAAACTAAAAAATAAATACTTCAAAATTCCAAACATATTTTTTTTATATCCTATAAAATTTGATATGAAGAATTTATTAAGATCTATAAATCAAAATTTTAAAATGATTTAGCTATATTTTTTAGTTCATAACAAATTTAATCATTAACTATACTAAAGCCCAATTCTTCGAACAACTTTTCATGTGGACTTATTGCTGGAGAGATTGTTCAAGGGATAGTTCTATCGTTGTCAGAGATTATCATTCATTAACGATATCATTCGCCGGAAAACCGTCTATTAATTAACAAATAAAAATTCATCACCAACAGAAAAAGTGGATAGTCAGATAGATAAAATTTCCCCTAAAAAATATACGTGTCTATACAATTTAAATCCCAGCATGTGTCTAAACAATTAATAAAAAAAAAATCGACTTCCACTGCAACAGATTGGGATTTTACTTAACATCTAATTACTAACGGTTTATTAAGAAAACCATTAATAAAAAAGATCCGTAGCATTTTGATCATATTTACTAACTATTTATTAATGGTTATGAAATAAGATCGTTATTGATATATGTGTCAGTTGTTTGAAAATTTTTGGGAGAAGATTTAATAATGATTGTTTGTAGAACTGTTATCAAAGATCTGAAATTAATAACGGTTGTTCTATAATAATTGTTATTGGTCTTTTTACTAACTATTTTTCCAAATAGCCGTTATTAATTTTTCTTTTATTTTTTTCGTTCACCCTAACTAGCTCATATTACTTCTCGATCTCTCTCTGACGTAGATTCCCCTTTCATTTTTTAACTTTTCTGTTGTTGCTCTGTTCATCATCTTCCTCAATAATTTCGAATATATTTCTCTATTTAATTAATTTCAATCTTTAATTTTGTTGTTAATTTTTATGCATGGATATATAAATTAATTAGTGAATAAATAATTAGTATTATTTGCATAAAATTAATTAATTGCATATATATTATGAATATATATATGTAATTAATTGATAATATTGTCATATATGATCAATTTATCAGAATTTTAAAATAATTTAGGTTGGTATCCGTTCAAGATTAATTTAATAGGGATTAATCTCAAATAGTCCTCGTTGTGACTGCTCCTTGAGTGCTTTGTCTCATTTAGGATTAGCGAATGTACGCTAGTTGTAATCTAATGTATGAGAATAATCTTTTATAATATTTCTCCTTTTATTCCTATGATTAAGTACGTGCATGTAAATGTGCGTTGGCGTACTCGGGGAGCTAAGAGGAAATGTTGTCGGATTTTTCTCAAATACCAGATTGAATAGTGTATCTTCGCTAATGAGATAAAATATTTAAATAATTAGTTAGGATGGTTCGTCGGTCCAAAACCTAAACTGTAAACTCCAAACCCTAAATATGAAACCGTAAACATAAAACTTAAACACCAAATCCTAAACTCAAAATTCTAAACTCCAAATCTGAAATCTAAACCCTAAACCTAAACCCTAAATCATAAATCCTAAACCCTAATTTCTAAACCCTAAATCAAGAAGAATTTTTTTAACAATCCGATAGTAAAAATATGTAAAATATTATTTTTTTGTCAACCTCACCACTCATGGCCCCAACAAATGTCGATCTTATCAATCGAATTGAGGGGCTCAAAGAGATTATTCGACGAATGGATCCATGGGTGCAAAATCCAAAAGATGACCCGATTTTCATAAATTAAGCAATGATTTTAATAAATCAAGAAATAACCAAAGCCATTGGAGTGTCATATGAGCCTCTGTGACTTGAGGACTCAACGGCTATATATTTTGAATTAGATATTTTATGAAGTTATTCAATGATTATTGTTACATGTTGTAATTTTATTATTTGTGTTGCAGGTTTGATGGCAGCCGCTTGTGGGCTTCTGATAAGAAAGATTAAGGATTTAGAGTAGATCGCCAATCATCATGGTCTAATGAATCTTTTAATATATCTTCTATTTGTTTATTATTTGTTAGAAATGTGTTATGTGTGTGACTATATTATATGTGATGTATGAGACTTATTTTATTTATCTATTTTATGTTTGTTGTCTATGAGATTATGTTATTATTGTGAGACTTATTTGTGTTATTATTTATTATTTTATGTTATTTATTATTTATGACTTAATTTAATTATGTTATTTGTTGAAAAAATTTCATATTTTCTTATCAGATTGTTGAAAACTAAAATCATAAATCCTAATCCCTCAAAAACTTAAAAACCTTAAAACCTAACTAACATGAGAATATGCTATTGTTCCTCAGATGGATGTATGGAATCAGTCAGGACACAAGTGCATATTTGAGAGGTGTTGAGGATTTTTTGGACTGTGCCGTTGAAGATATGATTCAAAGAGGTGATCAGATAATTCTTTGTCCTTGTCGATATTGTCAGAATTTGCAAAGATTTTGAAATGTTGGTGAAATAAGAGTCATTTAATTATGCGTGAATTTGAGCGATACACTCGATGGATATGACATGGAGAGAATCTTGAACAATTGAATGTCGGGACGAGCAGAGTTATATCAAATGCTAGATCAGAGGGTAAAAAATTTAGATCCGGCAACTAGTGTACTTGATGATTCAGACGGTGAAAATTAAAAATAAGATAGCACGATTTAAATTTTATTATATAGTTTAAATACAAAGTAAAATCCAAACCATCAGAGACCATCGATGAAACTGTTAAATGGCTAGCATATGATCCCGAGACGATAGTGCAAACTTACTAAGGATATGATATGAATGAGTTTATCTAGTACACTAAGAGTCGGGATGGTAAGAGCACCATTCAAAATAGTGGAGTTATACTAGTAGCATTGTCGAAAAATGAAAGTATATCAACAGACTCGTATTATGGTTGGATTGAAGAGATATGAAAAATGGATTATGTAAAATTTAGAATTCCCTTCTTTTATGTAAATGGATCGAGAATCAACGTGGAGTTCAAAAAGATAAAGAGGGATTTGTACCTGTTGATTTTAACTGATTGGGTTATCAACACGACCCTTTCATACTAGCAAAGCAAGTGTTTTACATTGTAGATCCAATCGATAAAAAATGACATATTGTTCTATATGATAAAAGGCGCATTGTCGGAGTTGGAAATATTGTAGACGAAGATGATTATCATCATTTTGATGAAATCCGCCCATTTTCCACAGATATTGAAATCGTCCTAGTTACCAATAACGATGAAAGAAATTATTTATGTTCAGATCACGAATAAAATGTGTGGGTCCAACGAGGAAAATCAAAGAGCTAACTACATGAACAAATGTCAGTATTTTTAATTGATAATTTTTTTTATTATTTTTTTTATGGGTACTAATAAATAATTTATTCATACAAGTTCACTGAGCACGAGCACATATATAACATTTATATTAAAATTTAATGTATTAAATAGTTAATTTAATTTTATATATTAGACATTTATTTTGATGTATTAATTTCATTTTATGCAAGCTTCTAATATTTTTTTGATGTATTAATTTAATTTTATGCACGTTTTTAATATTTATTTTAATGTATTAGTTTAATTTTATGCATGCTTTTAATATTTTATGCATACTTTTAATTTTATGCATGCTTTTAATATTTTATGCATGCTTTTAATTTTATGTATATTTTTAATATTTTATGCATATATTTTACAAATTTCATGAAATTTACCTATATCAAAGTATATTTTCTATTGCCTTTTACTGTATGAGATATAAAAAATTAGTCACGATTATTACATAACAACCGTTACTAATTTCGTATTCAGTAATGGTTATTAGCTAATAACGGTTAATGATTGTTCATATTCAGTAATGATTATTAACTACTAATCGTTACCGAATGTTCAAATTCAAATTTTTTTTCTAAGTATTGTTCACAGCCCGCCCTCTCTCTGTCTTCCCTGCTCGCAACCCCTCTATATGTCTCTTGTGCCGGTAGCCATCGCCTCTCTCTATCTCTCAACTCTCTCATTGATCTATTTGCTCTCGCCAGTGGCCAGCACCAAACCCATTAGCCCTTCCTATCCCCTTTAGCATTCGACCACCACCAGGTTTGTTGAATTATCTCTATTTCTCCCATTGCCCTCTCACTTGCCGCCAACAATAGTTAGAATTTAAGTCCGACCATTGATTAGGGTTTGTTAAATGGTAATTTAGGTTAAAATGGTCTGCTAATTGATAATGATAGGGTTTAGGGTTATGGGTAGTGTTTAGGGTTAATAAGTTAATAGGTTTGTATTGGTGAACTATTAATGGTTGGGTTTAGGATTTAGGATTATAGATAGGGTGTGCTAATTGTTAATTGTCCTAAGTTGATAATGATTCGCTAATTGCCCTAATTTGTGCATTGGTGAATTATTCAAATTACTTTGCTACCAATTTGGATTTTATTGTATTTGAATTAAATTTGCTAACCATGATTATGGTGAGAATCAATTGAATTTTGATTAAGATATTGTTGCTAATTACTTATATAATGAATGAATAAATATGTCACAATCGAAAGGAAAGAGATAAAAAAATAACATGCGATGGGATACGCAATGCCGAGGTCGGCCAAAGGATATCGAGTTCGAGAGAAATGGCATGCCACGTAGTGACAATGCTAGCAAGTTCACGAATTACATTTCGATGATTTCGAGAGATCGAGTTCCTTGTACCTTGAAAGAATGAAAGGATATAAAAGAATATGACAAAGACCTTAAGGATAAGATGTGGATAGAAATTAAGGTAATAATCAAATTTTTGAATATGCAACATATTGATAATGTAATCTCTTGTGTCTTTCTTAATTATGATTTATAATTTTTAGGAGTTTTGGAACATTCAGAACGATGTGCATAAGAAAGTCATTCTCAAATGTATGGGTGGGCATTAGCGGTAATGGAAATCTCGGTTAGTAGGTAGATCCAGAGAAACCCACAAATCCTTATGATATGTACAACATCACTCCGACGTAATGGGAAGAATTCTACGCACTGAAGACTACCGACGAGTTTAAGGTATTATGTCTATTAATTTTTTAATTAGTTTTTATATTCAGTAGATCTGATATAATAGTAACAATGTCTATGAACTTCTCGACAGGTACAAAGTGTGAAAGGTAGAGCGGCAAGAGAAAAACACATTTACCACATAGACTCGGATCAGGCGGATATAAATCCACAATAAATAGGTGGAATGATGACGAAGTAATTCATACTTCTACATCATCATCTTCCTCGATCAGCTCGGTATTCGATCTGAGGACTTATAGATGGGATAGAGTGAGGTTAGTTATAAACGAAGAGGGCCAAATCATTATCCCGTTGGATGCAACTAGAGAGGCCATATCCTGGATGGTACGTAATTTATAAACCTCAAACCTTATTTTTTATACCCTAGCCCTAATTCACAACTGTGATCTTAATTTTTTTTCTCATTATATGAAGAGAATCGCCAAAAAAAACCTAAGAAGGATTATTCCATCTAGAGGGCTATGATGATCTTTTGTCTGCTTCATTTGGGATGCCCAAGCATCCTGGAAGGCTCAGAGGATACGCCAATTTCACCTCTTCATCCAAAGTAAATGGCAGAAAGCCAATGAGTAGGATGAGTGATCACTCCGATTACATGATCAAAGAAAAGGTAAATTTTATAATTTCGATTAGGATATAGTTTCGGTTTAGGGTACTAATTATATCTTGTGTAATTCAATGAAAAAATGACTAGGCGGAAGGTGGACATCACGACCCAGGTCACAACCCAGCTCACGTCCCAGTCCATGGCTCAATTTCAAATCATATTCAATTAATACCGCAATTGAGAAAAATATTTTTACAATATTCATTTTGGCTACCGGTATAAAGATCTCATAATAATCTATATCGTATATTTGTGTATATCCTTTAGCCACTAATCATGTTTTGTACCGTTTGATAATACCCATCACTTTTATATTTAATTATATGCACTCATTCACATCCTATGAGCTTTTTATCCTTGGGTAATTCTATGATTTCAAAGTTTTATTTTTCTCTAAGGCTTTCAATTTCTCTTTCATAGCTTTGAGCCAATCCGAATTTGTTGTTGCTTTTTAAAAAAAAATTGGTTCTTGTTCCTTTGAGATACATGTCAACTTTATGTTGACTTGATATTTTTTATAAGAAATAAATTTTTTTAATATATATGTTATCAAGTATGTGACATAATTTATAAACCTTATAGATGGTCGTGATGTTCTTGTTGATCATCTTACCTCTATGGATTCATCTTCTCCGTTTTAGTCTTGCTCATTGTTTTCATGAGCATCATCCTCTAAGTTTTTCAAGTTCTCTATATTCTTAACATTTCCAAAAACCAGAGGTTGAGGTAATATCATACCGTTACGATCAATGAATGATATAGAATTCTTGAGTTGTCTCTTGGTTTTTAAAATAAGATCCATTCCAAAAATAATATATATCTTGAAATAAACATCTTTTTTCAATAGGATCATAACATTTATATCCCTTTGTAACTGAAGAATATCCGAAAATATAGCTTTAGTTTAAGCTTATAACACATAATATGATTATGTGATAGAGAGAATTGAGAAGAAAAAAAATATTATTTACCTTTGAAAAATATCAATGATAAAGCAGCTGAACAATTAAGGATAAATATCAATTATCAGTGATAAATCATAAGAAAGGGGAAAGAAAGGCAAGAGAAAGGGGTCACCAGCCAGAAGAAGTCGTTACTGAACTCCGGAACAAGTCTATTTGTCTCATAAGGAAATTTTAGAGTAAAAAGTAAGGGTATAAATACCCCACCATCTACTGTCCATTTGAGGTGTATGACACTTAAGAGATTCAGGATAGAGAAAGAGATCTCTTGAGGTGTCATCCATGCGATCATTTTTCTCTGACAAGTAGGACCCACCTGACAGTTTCACACAAGTAGCTTCAACAACCTGAACCTAGCATATCCACTAAATCTAATCAAGCCGGAATAAGTATTAAGCATTAATCCCACAAAGAAATTATAGATAAGAGTCAGAGGTATAAAAGCCCTGCCACCTTTTGTTCATTCGAGGTGGATGACCCTTAGGAGATTTAAGAGAGAGATCTCCTGAGTGGTCATCCATCTGATTATTATTCACTGATAGGTAGGTCCTACACTTCAGTGATAGAGACCAAGGGAAAGTCAAGATTAAACCCTAAAGAAAATAACTCTCAGATTAAACCCTCAGAACAAACCCTAAGAATTAAAGCAGTACAATCCCTGTACAATGAGAACTATGTCAATGCCAAGCCAGTATTTTGATCCAGCCAACTATAAAAAATTTCAATGTGATTTTGCTTTCATGAACATGGATTGAAAGTCAATTTCACGAGACTGATCAGGTGCC
The DNA here is from genome assembly GCA_037127355.1 of Schoenoplectus tabernaemontani. NCBI lineage: Eukaryota > Viridiplantae > Streptophyta > Magnoliopsida > Poales > Cyperaceae > Schoenoplectus > Schoenoplectus tabernaemontani. The sequence goes on along the minus strand of CM073758.1, from coordinate 264,259 downwards.
AATGTTGCAAACATCTGATCAAGTCAGGATTTGCATCAATTGTTGATAAATAATCAACTGTTGATAAATAATCAACTGTTGATCAAATTAAACCCTAATAAACATCAATACAAGTCTAATTGGTATTTAATTAGGGAGGGTTTCTGTAAGAGAATTTTACTCTAAATACCTCACAACTTCGAGAAAGGGATATGCAGTATCTTCCTTTCGAGATACAATTATGGTCCATCGGTCCTTTATACTTTAGAACATTAACTTAAAATATTAACTTAGGAAAAAATAACAAAATTATTTTCCTCTGTTTGAGATAACAAAAGGACATTATATGCTCCGAGAAGGCGTTCCTTCACCCTCCCGGAGAAGATGAAATCCTACTACAGGGTAATGATACTTTCTTTATATATCCCATGAGTGGAGTTCTAGAATCCTTGTGGGACTAATACAAGTTCTAGAAAATTAAAAATGAACTATCATAAGGACCAATAGCGCTTCTTAAGTCTAGATGCGCTACTGGACCAAAATGACAGTCTAATGGGCAGCTCGGTGTTCCTCTTTATATACCTATCCACGAGCTGCATACCGATTGAGGACTAATAGTCACACCGAAAAATATGATACGTGGTCTGGCAAGTGGTCCCCATATAAGGTAGCGCTCTTTTATAATGGCCTATCATATGGACCAGTGACGTTCCTTAAGTTTAGATGCGCCACTGGACCAAATGATAGCCTAATGGACTGTTTTGGCGTCTTATTTATATATGTGTTCCTAAGAATTACATATCGATTGTGGGACTAAAAATTCATATCAGACAACGTGAAACCTAATATGACAAGTGGTCCCAGTATACACACACTGCTATTTCGTAATATACCTCACGTTTCTCTCGCTTCTCGTTGTGAGGTCGCTACTGCTAATTGTTAAGTTATTCCTCGAGTTTAGGAATCATAATATACATTTTGGCATACACCTCGAATAGTTTTTTGGAGATAGCATATATTTCATCTTGTTATACGATCTAAGTTGTATACATGTAATAACATGTCACTTTTGCAGACCTTGACTTTTATATATGTGCATATTTCGAGTAATGTGTAATAATAGGTCGGTTTGCAGATCTCGACTTTTTATATATATACATTCTGAATAAAAGCATTGATTATTTTCATCATTTTAAAGGATTTAGATAATAGTTTTTATTACTTACAAACACAAAGATCGCATCGCAGATCTTGACAATTATATTTAATATTTCGGTGTCTTACCCCCAATGGCCCCGACGCCTCTTCATATAATTTTTCGAAATTGGTGATAGTGTACCATGCCACTCCCATGAGTTGGGTAGGTGTAACATCCCAGTTTCAGAGTAGTAGTTTTTCGAAAGTAGTAAGAGGCAACCTAAACCCATACTTAGGCATCTTTCAATATAAACACATTCCTTTATTATGGTCATGGGCCCGATCATCCTCAAATGGGGAAATAGCTATAGGTTTATACTTGTCCCTTGGGTTACGGAGTAATTGGTCTAAGAAGGTTTCTACCCAAACAAGATTGTTACAGATGTGGGGTTTCAGGACAATTTGCGAGACATAAGGAAAATCTTTGTCAGTAGACACCCTTTCCCGAGGTTTCGACCCGGGGTTGGCATTTCGTGGTTTTCTTTCCTTTGGTTCCCGCATTTGGCTAACCAACGACCTATCTTCTCGTGTCTGCCTTGACCTCATGCTTGTAGATTGCGAGGTCGGAGTTCCAGCATCTTGAGCCTTACCCTTTCCTTTGTCTTATCCTCGAGATCCTCCCATGTTTTTTGGTCAACAAAGTGACTCGAATTAACAAAGCGACTCGAATTAACAAAGCGACTCGAATTAACAAAGCGACTCGAATTAACAAAGTGACTCGAATTGACTCATGGTCTGAAATAGTTTCAAAATTTGTTATAGATAATACAATTTGAGCTACTCCTACAGTCAAGCTATTTTTCAATTATCCATTATACACATAACACATTCTTGACATCCATATTTACGAACCTAAAAGGTACTTAGTCTAATATCTTGATTCCTTATACCGTCGACTTCGTTTTTGGCTAAGTAACACGAGGTTCTACGAAGCATTAATGGTGACTCACAAATCATGGTTTTACTAACACCATTTTCAGTTTGAAGGAGGTACTGGTGTTCCTGTTAGTATGATTTTCGATTTTCCTAAGTCAATTGCAAATTATGTTGCTCTTTGATGGATTATAATTTCTCGGATAATAAAACACAAACCATTAAAGATGGGAAAAAAATTAGGTTCTATCAGAAACTAAACACAACCACACAATGGCGAATTCACAAAAAGCAAAAATGAACTTAAGACACACTGAGGAATAGAACAATTTAAAAAGGGAAACAAACAAAAATGATTAAGGCACGATAAGAGTTCTTACTTACGTTTGAGTTGATGCTTGAAAAGAGTTCTGAGAAGAGTCCGGAGAATCCTGCTTCACATTAGTGCTACACTTAGGGCAATGAGATCTTTTTCCTTCGTGTCGTAAGAGGTAGAGAAGAAGAAGAAAGAAGTTTGAGCTTAAGGTTGCTAATAAGTTTAAAGATGGAAAGTTTCTTCTGTATCGTTCACATCGATTTTTAAAGGGGGAGGCTATTTATAAAAAGTAGTAATCTCGAACTATGCTCTTTATTGACACATGGCATACAAACATTTGTTTAATATTCATTTCGTAAAAAATCATAGTTATATTTTGTCTACTTCTCACTTCGAATGCAGAAGGTCGCGAAAATCTGGTGGGATCAGATCATTTTCCATGTGTCGTTACCCTAACGACAAATTTTCAAAAATTTTACAATATGAATCGTCGCCTCTATTTTTGTTTCTGGCATTCTAACATTCAGTTGTCAGATCATTTAATGTCAAATATTTGGCATTTATTGCCCTTATTCGCGCGTATATCTAAGAAGATTTTCGCGACATAATCATTAACATTTATTTTCTATCATCTCGAGATAAAAAAAATAGCTCGAGATGACTACACTAATTTACACCCTTAAGCTATAATTAAAAGGTAATAATTATAAATTAAACGTTTCCAGTATAGTTACAAAAGAATAACCAAGAGTAAGTTTGATTTCTTTTTTAACTCGACAAGCCTACGTATTAGTTCTTCTCGAGCTTCGGGGGCTAATGATAGGACTACACACCATACTCCCACCTATTCGCACAAGTATTAATCCGAAAATATTTTTGCTAACACATTCTGGCTTTAGGGGCTAATAATAGGGCTAAGTTCCAAAAGCCCAGATATTACAAGCCCAGACACTGAGCCCAAAAATAATGTTTCATAAGAGCTTTTAGGCATCCTCTACGCAACACACATCTCGAGCCATATATCTCCGACCTTGAGATCACTTCGCTAGCTCATCTCAAGATAGGTAACCGCGAGCTCGAGATCATCCTATGGTTCTCAAATCCGACTATATTAATAACTGCTCATTACTATGAATAGCGGTTATAACTGATCACATCCTTGATAACCGCCCACTACTATGAATAACGGACATCATTGGTCACAGTCTGAAATAATACAACTAAATAAGGTAAGTCCACCAACTTGCCACTACAGGTAAGTGCTACTTTTAGTAATATCCACTAATATCATAGGCAAACTGACCATGATCCCCACGTCCTTCTCCCCCCTATATAAGGTCTCGCCTAGGATAAGGGAGGGGATCCAGCTTTTACACAAGCACAAGAACTTATAGATCAGAGTAACTTTTGTGCACTCTCTACATACACTCTCACATTCTGTTTTCTATTGACACGGTCTACTCCCCCTTAAGGCGGGACGTATAAATAACATACATATTTTATACTTCAAAATTATATTTGAATTTCCTTTAATGTAAAAATTTATTAAATTTATTTACAAATTTATATTTCTAATTATTATTTGTGAACTATATTATCAGAACAAAACCCAAACCCAAATTACAGACCTAATTACGAAAAAAACGCCAACATATGTTATAAAAAGTTACAAATTATTCCATTTTTACCTTTATGTTGTAATTGTTTTTTTTTCAAGCTTTTGACGTACTTGATTATTATCCTCATACAAAAGTTGTATAGTATCTGATCTTCACTTAAAATTTTCTAATTTTGTTCATGGATTTAGTATCAAAAAATAGTGTGAGTACCTTATACTTAATTTTTCATACATTACAGAGATGACATTACTGAATATTAAAAGAAAAACAAACAGAGAGAAAGTAGGCGACGTGACCTAGCTGAGGGACAACAATTGTTTCTACCTTTCTGCGCGAAGGGAATGGATCAATACACACGCCTCTGATATAACGGAAAGGTTTCACATTATTATTGCTAATTCACGAGTTTGACTACGGTGTTACACGTAGCACGGATGATCCGTGTGTTACGGATCGTTTCTTCGTCTTTGAAGTTTAAATGATCGATCCGATCGGTCAAAATATTTTTCATATAAAAATCTAGTTGGAGTTCAAATTTTAAATTTTTTTTACTATTTTTTAAGATAGCTAGAAAATTACTCATTTTGAATAGCTCATAATAATTAAATCAAGTGTTAGCTATCTTAAAAAATAGTAAAAAAATATAAAATTTGATCTTCAACTAGATTTTCATATGAAAAATATTTTGACCGGTCAGATCGATCATTTAAACTTTGAAAAAAGAAAAATAATTTGTACCACACGAGCCATCTGTGCTACGCGTAGCACTGTAGCCAAACTCCTAATTCACAGTCATATCATTACAAATATAAGAGCAACATATTCATTAAATGAGACATTAATTCTTCCACTGGGAGAATGTTATTGGATTAAGTTAGCACCTAATGTTGAGTACTTCGGAATTAATTAGTTATGGGAGCAAAATTAACGGAGATGACAATAATAAATTAATTTATTATATGCATTAATTAAGTTATTCTGTTTAAAAAACCGCGGGGTCTAATCTAATGTCAACAGAACTCCTGCAGAAGGGAGGAGAAATAATTCACACACCCAGGAAAGCACAATTTGATTGTTCATACAAAATTTTATCCGTTGGATTTGAATGGCTAAGAAATAATTTAATGAAGAGAGAGGCAGCTGGGCTCAAAATCCGTGATGCAACTAATAACATCAAATTTTCTTTTGTAAGCACATAAAGGACTAACTCCCGCTTGCAAATTTGATTTCATGCGGCACAATTAATGTTATATCTCTTCTATTTTTTATATATTTTATTCTTTTTACGAAGAGAACACGATAATAAAAAAATAATCATAACTATCGATGAGATGTTAGTGATGACAATCACAATGGTATTATTATTATTATTATTATTATTATTATTAATGATGCTCATGATGTAGTAGTGGTAACAACAGTCTACGTAAGATTTTTTTAAAAATGTCAATATTATTTTCGGACAACATTATGTTGTTCTTGTTGTCTAGTATCTTTTGTCTATTAATAAATTTGGAACAAAATACTTATAAAATTATTAACTTCTTAATCTAAACAACAATAAGTTTATGGTATTCGTTATTATAGAATAAAGTAAAAACAAAGTGAGTTTTATTTTAACAGAACGAATAATTGATTATAAATTTTCAGTAATTATGAACGTTTTATGAAAATAATAGTCACATAAAATCCCACTATTCGCCATGGAATATGTGAATACAAGCTCTGACCCACAGCATTAATTATAACAAAGCTGTAGTTATAACTGTGAATCTCGAGTTTGTTAATCTTAATGACATTCTTTAATCCAACGGAGAAATGTGTGAGTGCACAATCATTGTGCACTAATGGATGCACCCACCCTTCAGAAAGTTCATATGAACACACAAAAAGCTCCAAGCTGCAACATTCAGAAAATATCTGTTTGGGAGAATTGTTTCTATGCCACCTCAAAACACTAAAATTAACAAAATGCCATCCTATAATTTGGAGTTATCTAAATGTCACTCTAAAACAAAATTAATTTACTAATTATCTTGTCTGCTGTATAATTGAGATGTATAAATATAACAATATTGATCTGACTTTTATACCCTTAAAAAATTTTAACAAAAACAATTCTCTCTTTATTTTATTTCCTTTCGTGGGTGACTTTTCTAATTCTGAACGTTTTCACTTCTGAAGATTGTCCCCGTTGCTTCTTGGAGAATCTTCGTTCGAGCATCTGCCATTTCCTCTATCACCGTCCAGCCGCCTGGTTCGCCGCTTGGCCCGCCCCTTGGTCCGCCCCCTAGTTTGCCGAACATTTTATCTACTCCCAGTCGATTTCATCTTCTCCATTAATACAATAAGTTGAAAATTTGTCTTGTTAGCTCTTGCTTCCTTTCTAATAATTTTTGCTGACATGCAAAGAGCATCATCCAAATATCTTGTGTTTTAAACCAAATATTGGTACTCATCTTCCAGTATGTAGAAGTTATAATTGGAAGTCTTCTGCAACAAATGCGATAAACGAATTAACAGTCGGTACATATTAGAAAAAGGAAAAGAAACCAAAAGAATTTACAATCTTCTCCATTCTAGTATTGTGGGTATCGGTATAGGTTAGTAAAAGACAAAGAAACAAAAAAATTAAAAAACTCAGCACAATTGAACTAGCTGGTACAAGCCTTGTAGAACTGGTACTGCGAATGATATGAATTTTATAACAAAAAATACCGTTATTTGGTTAGCGCATCTATAGTATACTTGTTCTATTTGTAATAATCGAGTTGAGTCCAACGCTGAGTAGCTAGTAAACTTAACCAAATCGTCTCCGCATTGAGGACAACCCAATCTCCCTTTGGTCAGCTGGTTTTCATCGTGCTTCGTATTCTGATCCATGGGTGAGATGCTGACTCCGATGGTGGGCTCGCCGAGATGTGCGGCCTCGATTCTGACAAAGATCGAAGGTGATAAGAGCAGGACAGTGGAACCCTTGACAGTATACCCAAATCAAGCAAGAAGGGAGCAGAGCGGAGAGAATTAAAAATGTGGACCAAACAGTGAATTAGAAATGGAGGGTACAATGAATTATAAATGAAGGGTAATTATGTCATTATAAAAATACAAATTAAAATACAATCAATTCTATTTTTTTAAAATAAAAATGTATAAAAATACAACAGGCAGGGCAATTAGTAAACTAATTTTATTTTAGAGTGGCATTTAGATAACTTCAAATTATAGGGTAGTATTTTGCTAATTTTGATGTTTTGAGGTGGCACAGAAATAATTCTCCCTTAATTATATGTAACATCAATAACAAATAAATCAATGAATAAAATTTCAACATAGTTTTCCAATCGTTAATTATTATCAAAGCTAAGTGACAATTATTATTTTCATACACATATTATTGAGATTATATGACTTATTCTTAATTTCGTTTTATTTGACTGGAATATATTAAGTATAAAGTGAAGTGAGTGTCAGGGTTTAGATTCGCCAGAGATGTAGATCTAATTATTTAATCAAGAATTTAAATCAGCATAAATATAATTAAATTAAGACTGTTGGAATGCGTTATCCTCACAAAAAGGTTGGAACTTTTTGGGTGTCGGTTACATCCTAAACCAGCAACCCCACATTTTTGGCTCTTGCTCTTCACATCGGATCCGAATCTGATGTAACTATTCGGGATAATAGAGTTCTGTTATTCCGATCGGAGTTATCGGTTTAGTCTCTAACGGTTCGGATAAAGTTTTCTCGATAATAGAGACCGTTTATCTAGGATCCAACGATCAGAGTTATATTTATATTTATATTTCGGATAACAGCGGATTTAATCCCTTCACATCCTCTGGTTGGGAAGGATTCACGTGAGAAGTCTGTGGATTTCACAAGCCGAGTTTCTTTATAAAAGAGGTGACGTGGAGCCTACTAGTCACCAGACAAGGGGACCGATGAGAGCAGCGCAGTAATCGGTCATTATAGTGTGTTCATTTCCAACCCAATTAATTGATTATTTTATTAGTTAATCAAGTGACGAACTAGGTAAGTTAATAACTAGTTAATAATTACAATTCTAATTTAGTGCATACTTTTTTTAATTTATTTTCATGCCCTCCAATGAAATGATGCCTTCAATAGTAATCTAGATCCTTGGAATCATCAATAAATTAAGGGAGTGTTTGGCACTCAATGGAATAGCAAAAAGTTGGAATAGAATAACTATTCCGACGAATTAATTTTAAACGAATTTTAGACTAAGTAGAAGAGTGCGGAATAGTCTTAATCCGGTATACCAACTTATAGATGGAATACCGGATTAGCTTTCGTCGGAATAGCGATTATTGTTTGATTATATTATATTATATTATTATATTATGATTATAATTAAGATTCAGTATTATTATATTATTATATTATATTTATGATTATAATTTATTATTATATTAATATTATGATTATTATTTATTATTATTATCATTGTATTATTATTAAATTATTATTATCATTATTGTTATTATATTATCGTTACCATTAGTATTATTATATTATTTATTATTATTATTATAAATATAATTTTAATATTATATTATTATATTATGAATATAAATATAATTATTTTATTATTATATTATTATGATCAAGATTATTTATTATTATATTATTATATTATGATGATTATGATTATGATTATTAATACTTATTATTATTTTATTATGTTGTATTATATTATTATATGTTGATTATAGTGATGATTAATTTATTATTATATTATTATAATTATAATTATTTATAATTATTTTTATGATTATGATTATATTTTTATTATTATATTATTATGATTATGATTATGGTTATATTATTATGATTATGGCTATAATTATTATTATCATGATTATGATTATGATTATTATATTATGATTATATTATTAAAATTATGATTACTTATTATTATTATATTATTATAATTATGATTGTTATTATATTTTTTTATTATTATACTACTATATTATGATTATGTTTATATTTTATTATATTACTATTATAATATTATTATTTATTATGATTATTTTTTATTACTTTATTATTATTTTATTATGTTGTATTATATTATTATATGTTGATTATATTTATGATTAATTTATTATTATATTATTATAGATATAATTATTTATAATTATTTTTATGATTATGATTATATTTTTATTATTATATTATTATGATTATGATTATGGTTATATTATTATGATTATGACTATAATTATTATTATCATGATTATGATTATGATTATTATATTATGATTATATTATTAAAATATGATTACTTATTATTATTATTATTATATTATAATTATGATTGTAATTATAATTTATTATTATTATATTACTATATTATGATTATGTTTATATTTTTATTATATTACTATTATAATATTATTATTTATTATGATTATTTTTTATTACTTTATTATTATTATTATCTTACTATTATGATTATTATTTTACTATTATTATTATTATCATCATCATTATCAGTATCATAATTATTCATATTTTAACTATTCTGAGTAACAACTGCCAAACGATATTTTCGCTCTTCCGAATAGTCAAGAATACCACTCTTCTACCATTATTACAAAAAAAATACTATTCTATCACTCTTTCAAAATTATCACTCTTCCAAAACTATTTCTTGATTTGCCAAACGGACCCTAAAAGTATTGAAGGTTTCAAACAAATTTCTTTACACCTGCCCAAATTACACCCTAAAAGCGTCTCATCAAACATTTGTCATTTACTACCCGAAGGATTTTTTTTATGAACTTCTTTTAAAAAATCTTAATTATCAGATAACAAAGCTATCAACGTAGCGGTTAAATGTTGGAAAAAAAAATTAGGGTCAAAATTTGAAAAAAAATTCAATATAAATATATTTTTCTCACTTTTTTTTTCTGAAAGTATACATGATTGTAAGAATAGTTTTAAAAAAAAATCTAATCAGAGCCAGTTTCCAGTTCCCTGGCTCCCTGTATATAGTTCCGCCCTGACCTCTGGCAACTATTAGCTTTGAAGCAAAGAAGAAGAAAAAAAAGAGAAATAAAATTCAGCAAGTATATTATTCTACAAATGAGACAATTTTGAGATTTTTTTATTTTAGTAAATAAAAAAAATAAAAATAGGAAACTAGTAAGATTACCCGGGTTTTGATCTATATTGACTTGGACTGAGTTTCAATATCGGTTTCAGGTGTCGGGACCGAGTTTGAAATTGGTCCCAAGTTTTTTTTTACGTTTGAGTGTATTTGAAAATAGTAGAAAGCTAGGGACTGAGTTTAAACTCGGTCCCAGATGTCTGGACCGAGTTTAAACTCGGTCTCAGCTTTCTGCTATTATATAGCACACCCAACATATTTTTCCTTCATCTTCTTTCAGCCAATCATTTATTCAAAATCTCCATTATTACTGTTTTACGAGCTTTCAACTAATAATTTATTTTTCGACGGATCCAGAGCCGATCCGTATTCACCACTCTCATCTCATCAATATTGTAAGTTTTTTTTCTATTTGGACTATTCATTTTTGTTGTAAAATTAAATACACTAACAATAAGGTTTATTGTTCATACTGTACAGACGAAAATATTATTGATTAGTGTGTATCACGAAGGTCAAATCCTAAACACTTCAACCGGTGTAGGTTATGACATTCGTGTCGCGTGCACATTTTCTACTGACGAGATAATCAATCTTTGTGACCTGAAGAGGCAGATTCATGTTGGTTTGGAGCTGCTCCCTAGCTAATTCAATATTAGCATTAGTGCACGGATCAACACTGCCCCAGCAGGTTCGGATGATTTTTTTATAGTTTATTTGGGGTTGTTTCTGATGAAATTTGGTGAATGATTAAAACAAGAGCTCCGTACCAATTACCCGGATATAAAACACTGAAGCTAGTAGTTGAATCTAAACCAATATTCAGTTTTAATTATTATGATCCAACTAGTATTCCTAGAAATAGTAACCCAGTCATGAGTGAGGAAAGAACCTACTCCCGAGCTAGGGAGCAACGACCATCTCGTGTTCCTGTATAAAATATGAATGTAGATGTGGATGTTGATGAGTATGAGGAAGAAGTAGAATGGCATCTAGATGTCGATAAGGATGACATCCAAGATGCAACAGATATAAATATGGATGAAATTGAGGATGTGATAGATGTCGAAGAAATAGTTAAGGAGTGACAAATGTTTATTCCTTTCATCAATTGGGGAATGAAGCACCAGTGTGCATAATTTTCTGATAATATGTCGATATCGTATGACGACCCTTATTTTCACAAACCACCTAGAATTGATGAACAATTTGGTGTCGGTCAGCAGTTTAGTACAAAATTAGAGTTAAAATTGAAAATCGCTGATTTTCATATTCAATGGAATATAGAATTTGAGGTAACAAATAGCAGCAAATCAAAGTTAGTGATGAAATGTAAAGATTTTAACTGCCTATGGAGGATGTATGTCACAACCAATATAATAGATATTTGGGAGATTAGAAAAATCCACTCGAGTACTCTTATTTTGAAAGTGCTACTAGGCCGAATTTTGGATGGCAAAAATCAGCAGGTGAGGCTATTCATCGTTATTGTACTCAACACATTGCACAAAATATGTATAAGGACTGTCATATGAAAAGAATAAAGTATATTTTCAAACAAGCTGTAAGACATAAGAAATCATGGAGGTGCGAGGAATATATGAAAAAAATTAACCACGTTAGACCGACATCCTATAAGCTCGTCGAAAAGTAGGAATCATGCAAGAAAATCTCCCAATAGAAGAAGTGACCAACAGAAGGATACGAAATAACAGAAATCGTAATAATCAACCCGCTGCACCTAAGGGAGTGTCAGCCGAGGAATTCCATTATGAGGAGTTAACCCCAGATCAAGTGGATGCATTGCATCAAGAAAGATGGATACAACATCTAGACTGGGGTCTCAATCGGTGGGGAATAATGATAAGTAACAATTTAAAATCATTGAAAAACGTGTTCAGGATCGCCAGATAACTTTCGATATGTGCTATCATCGAAAAAACATGACATAAATGTGTTGAGTGATTCTATAATCGCCAATAAGTTGTAGCTACTTGGGAATCTCAAGGTTTGGTGTTCTCCCAAAAGGACATCAAACTGATAAAATATCACGGTGATAAGGAGAGAACTTACGATGTCATATCATTAAATTAGGTATCAACAACTACGATGTTTACAACAGAAATGGACTTATCAAGATGATAATATTCTATACTTATATAATTTTTATTTTTATTTAAAATTTAAGTAATAATTTATAATTTATATTTTAAATAATAGGGACAAAGGGGTGAAATGAAATATGATGTTGAATTAGTGATGACGGGAATTGGTAATTCTTGGTGTCAGAAACTGTAATTGACCGGCATCCCATGCGACCACTTGCTTGTCGTTTGTTCTTTAGAAGACTGGATTACACTCAATATATTAGTCTATATTATACGATTCAGTACTACATTAACACATAATCTGGTCATTGGCGTAGTTATGTCAATAAATGAGATTGGCCAATGTATAATTGTCCGATCATTAGGCCAGATCCAGAAAAAATCAACAAAGAAGAAGAAGGAAGATACGTATTACAATGGTTATGGATGAAATAGAGGGTCGTATCAACAGACTACCAACTCGAGATCGAACTAGTTTCAGCAAAACATGATTTAGATATTTGCAGCGTGTTTATGTTTTATTATTATATTTATCAGAATAATTTGATTTTGTTGTTATAATATTTCAATTTGTTTGACACTATTTTAGAACAATGTATTAATCATACTTATATTTGGCTTTGTAAAACTTTATTTTAATTCTTGTTATAATATTTGGACTAATATACTGACTGTCGTGTTTTACTTTTTAATATAACACATAAATGTAAAAAAAACTGGGATCGAGTTTGAAACTCGGTCCAGGCCAGTATGGCTCAAAAACTAGGTAATCTTACTAGTTCCCCATTTTTATTTTTTTTATTTATTAAAATAAAAAAATCTCGAGAATTTTAATACAGTCAGTATCTGAGACTCAAGTACCAGCTGCACTACAATTTGATGTCGGTTTCTTTCTTGGTAGAACAACACATCTAATATATACCAGCATTTACCAAATAGTTATTTGAGCCCGACATCTAATTAAAAAAACTACATAAAATTAAATCTGTGGTTCCTCTGATAGAAGGGACAGCTATCCTGAAATTTTTTTTTACTAATACCCTTATAATTTTATATATTTTTGGAAAAAAATTAGAAAATATATTTATTTTATCCTCTGATAGAAATTTTTTATTTTTGCTTCTCTGACTGAAAAGTCTGAATCCGCCCTAAGGATCACACAATACAATATCGTGTACCATATTGCTCCATGGAGTGTGTGAGACCTGAATTATTCCCTTAGTTTTATACTTAGCTTGTTTTGTACTGAAACTAAACAAGTGGCCCCCCTTAAATATTCATCTACTCTTGATCCAAAGAAAAACACCTCAATCCAAAACTTCAACTTGACCTAAAACATATTTAAAAAAGGAGGAACAAAAAGGAGGCAACGAGATGAAGAAACCATGATCCGAATTATTACACTCCTGCCAGCATCGGTTCCTGTTCCTTAAGGTCAATTTCAAGAGGTTGACCTGGCAATTTAGAAGATGATATAACAAAGACAGGTATTAATCTAACTACAGCTTGAGTTGCAGGTTATATGCACTTACAGTCGTACCTCATCAATTCTGTTTTCTGGTCTTCCTACAACGCTTTTCAAAATATAATAGTTGGCAGCAAATTACCTTCAAAAAATATTTACTTTATATTTAAGATATATGAATATATATCAGATGAATCAGTTCTTACCAGACCAGTGATATCCAATCCAGATAAATCTCGAGGAAATATGAGATTGGAATTTGGTTATCCGCTTGTTCAACGGAACATAGAAAGAATCTGGTGCTAAATGAATACTCTTGAGCATCAGATCCACATCCCCATGCTGTATAATTGTTCATTTTGGAATATATACCCTGATAATAAGTTTCCCAAAGAACTTATCCATAAGAGGGCATAATTATCACCAAGTATTTCATCAGTCTCTATGTCCCAATCAGTTGCTTATCCGGACTACTGGTTGCATAAATTCCCTGCAAATCAGTGATATCTCCAGGATAATCAACAAATTATGCTTGGAATTTCAGAATCTGGCCATGCTTTGTTAGTGCATTAGCTAATTTTTTTTCTGAGAATATGTTGTGGCCATATTATTCGATTTTCAGAAAATATCAGAAATAAAGCTGTTATTCTGTGGAAATAATTGAAGAACATTTATCCTTGCTAGATACAACTAAAGTGTATTTTCATATCCTAAGGTTTATCTGGGAGAGTTTAGATGCTTCACTACTACTTTTATAGTGCTGATAGGTTTTTTAAAATTGTATGACCTTCTTACTACATCTTAAATGGCAATGTACCTTAATTTATGACATGAAGATAATGCCATCATGGCCGATACTGTCTTTATAAGCGTAATCATCCTTCCAAATCTAGTCTCCAACATATTATCAGACAAAAGTGGGAATGAGAAAACACACTCCAACATCAACTTAAAGACAGCAATTTTAGAAATATCACTACCCTGGCATTAAAATCAGATTGTCATCAACTGGAAGTGGAAAAGTAAACAGATGACAAACACATACCCATACTGACATGTGCTTTGAAATCTAAGCAATGCCATTTTATTTTTATTTTTGAGAGTTGTGACAATGTCAATCAAACTTAAGGTCCAAGCTTGTCGGTGTCCAGCTTTTGGAGGTATGGTGAGTAGCTGGAACTCGACTTGGACATTTTAAAAACCAGAGAACCCAAAAAAAGGCCCAATTATCACCAATTGTCCTGCCATTTTTAAGTGATGATGCTCATGTACAAGTTCAGAGTATGATGCTTATGTACATGCTAATTGTTTTATGCTTCACCATACAATGGATCTGACAGCTTATGAAAGTGATAAGTCGCCAAAAAAAAGGGAAGGTTGTCCCATGTATACATGTTCTATTATATTTATTTAAAATTTACAATTTTATATTTTAACCTGGCAACTACTGCTCAATCTACATATGAACAATAAATTTAAAGGTACTAAGTTGATTATTATTTTTTTCCCCTTTTTCACACAGAAAGGAGTTTTTCTTGAACGATAATTTTTAGAAGGGTGCACAAAAAAGATACTTTATATCTAAAGATATTCACTGAAAAACTCACCATATATATATAGAAAAAGAAGTAGCTGGAAAAATTGTGTCCAAAGAAATTGCATGTCAAGCTTGTAGTTAGGTATAAACATAGAGTTTGACATAATAAATGCGGAATCTGATGCCAAACTTTATATGGATTCGTATTTTTGGGTGGACATATATATTAGATGAATGTAAAAATATATTGTCAAAATTGTATTTAAAAAATATATGGATTAATAAATGAATGATTAATGGATAATGATTTATAATTAATAATTAATTGTTAGCAATTACTACAAATTATGTTAGATTGATTAGAATATTAATTAATTGACAAACATACATATATTGTTTGATATTTATAATAGATAGGTATAATTGTATACAATACAGAATATTTGAACAAAAAGAAAAACAAATAGATAGAATTTGGGATATACATAGCGTTTTGGATACATAATTCAATTTCTGCAGCTTTTAAGGGACTAAATATCTACATTCACATTATTTTTGCAATATGTAATATTAATTACTCTTATATGTATTTGTACAACGACGGATTCATATTACGCGTACGGTTAATTTTGCCGAGGGAGGCACGAATTTTATGGAGGCTACTACCAGAGTTTAAATATGCATATTAAAATAACTTCTCCGGTTTATCCCTCAAAGAAAATAAAAATTATTTAGTAAAAAAGGTTCAATGTTTAAAAGGAAATTATTATATAAAGCAAAGTTTATAAATAAGAATTTACATTTAACAGATTTTGGACCCAATCAAATATAATAACAATGTTATTATTCGTGTAGATGTTTCATACAAAGAAATAACATGAATTGATTTGAACTCTATCAGTACGCCCTTCTTGTACGCAGATGAATTGATTGAAGAATAAACATAAAGCAGATGAATTGATTGAAGAATTACATAATATTTGAGATTTCTTGCAATATAAATAAGAAGAAAAACGAATCAAGCATATCATATCATATATATGACGCGACACATCTTAAAACTTGAAAGTTTAATGGTCTTTATTTATCTATTATTATAATATACATATAAAATATGATATGATATATTATAATATATTTTATTATTATTAACTACTATACTATATGTCTATATCAAAACATATCATATCACATTATATTACTAACAGTACTATATACACCACAGGTGAGGAATAGATGCACGTATGTAGGACATCATTAGTGACTAAACATATTAAAAAAATAATATAAAGAGGAACAAG
This sequence comes from Schoenoplectus tabernaemontani, assembly GCA_037127355.1. Lineage (NCBI taxonomy): Eukaryota > Viridiplantae > Streptophyta > Magnoliopsida > Poales > Cyperaceae > Schoenoplectus > Schoenoplectus tabernaemontani. The sequence goes on along the minus strand of CM073758.1, from coordinate 247,722 downwards.
ATCTAATTGTTCTGAATTAATTTGTAATAAGCTCCAAATGCACTCACATGGAGGCCCATGCATATCTGAACTCCTACAAAGTCATGTCACACAGTCACAGAGGAGCTAATAAATGGGACAAGCAGATCAGAAAAATAACACTGATTTTGTAGGTTAGCAGCGCCAGCGCAACAGATCACGTGTCCATGCTCTCTTTTTTTTTCCTTTTGTTTAATTTCTCTCTGTCGCTTTTATTTATTTACTAATTTATCTTTTTTCGTTAGTGTAGGTTTGTTTGAGGAAGCCTATCCTAGTTTCCTGTCTCCTACGATCCAAGACAAAATACGGCCCAATAATTGAACCTTGAAAAAGTAGATTGCAAGATAACAACGTTGTGGGGTCGAATTTGTTTGTTTATCTTTTGTATTCAGTTGGGGTTTGGAATTAACAGCCATTTGTCCGCTAGACAACAACTACATTGGGTAGTAATTGGTAAAAGAAAAGTACAAGAAGGGCGTACTTAAGAGTTCAAATCCAATTTGATATTGGAAATTTTTTACTTTCTGGAATGGAAATCTCTTATTGCATTTTTGTTTGTGAATTCCATCCGTATCTACATAAAACTTCTTATTACCCACAATACAATAGTGTTGTACAAATTCATTTGTAGCATAGAATTAAATTGGGTGAACAAATTTAGATTGGGCCTTCAAATTTGCCACTTACAATACCCTTTATGGGCCGTTAATTTAGCCCAATAAATCACCATCCCTTTCCTTATCCCTTTATGGGCCGTCAATTTCCGGATGCGAGCACGGGCGCTGAACTTCCTGAAACCGCCCGTAAATTTGATCCGACATCGCTGTCGTATAGGTTGGAGAGGAAAACCCTCATCTCCGACCAAGCCATACAGTTCTTCACCTCTTTCCACTTCTTGTTCCGGTGAGCTTCCCTTTTCGCGTTATATAAGTTTTCGTCCGTGGATTCCTTTAGGTTTCATAAATACAATGTTTTAAATTAGGAATATTAAATGTAAGTGCTATACAACCTGTGTGAGTTCCTTGATATGGAGGTTTTGATTTTTTTTTTAATTAGTTGAAAAGGAAGATTCAAATTGCTTTAGGTTGTTCTTGTTTCACCTCAGGTACACATCAGTAATCCCAGACTTATACTTACTACCAATAGATGCACTAATTGACCAATGAAAAATCTGTAAAATAATTTCTCAACTATGTAAAAGTAAAACTGGATCCTCTGATCTAGTTAGGTTCCGTTTTCTCTGTTTTACTCTTTGAAATGCTTGCTTTCATAGATTCCTGGAAATACAGAATCCATTGCCAGAACTTGTGCAGCTTCTTCTGTCAGCCTTCATCTTGTTGGGGTAAGGTACTGTTTTCGCACATTGCTAGCATGTGTATATTTATATTTGGAAATGTTTCAAGAGTATACCTGATTTAAGAAAATTCATCCTCTCAATACGTATCTTTGTTATTTTTGTCATTTGGAAGTTTTCAAGTTTTTATTATTGATCATTGCTAGCTTTTCATTTTGCAGCCTTTATGTATAAAATAGTAGATTCCTAGCTGAAGCGTGCTGGACTAGATTACTGGTCGTATCCTTAAATATTCAGTTATTTCTTTTTATTTACTTCTTTTATTGAATATCTTTTGAAATACGTGGTTAGAAAAAGCTAAATTCTGTGGAAAGAAATTGTGTTTATTGGTTCTTATTATTAAGTCTGCAGAACACATAAGATGCCCAATGGCCCATTTCTTGATTGATCCTATCCTTGGTTTGTAAAAAAAAAAAAAAGGATATACATTGTAAGCAAAAACTAAACATTATGCATAAAAATTGATATGGAGTTTCACCTTAAATTACTTTAGATATTGTAGTTGTTAAAATTCATGAATCATGGGCTGAGTTCAGAGACTACTTCATACAACAGGTACTTAATGTCAAGACTCAAGAACACTTTATTATGTCAACATCCCTTTCTGTCTCTTTTTTTTTTCAAAAACTTGGCAGCAGCTGCCAGGAAATCTCTCTCTCCCCCTCTCATTTTTATTTAATTTGTTTCAGATTGGAGAGAAACAACTGTTGGCATTTTCAAAGATAGGCACTTGCATTCATTCAGTGAGTTCAAGTGACGCAACCCTGCATTTTTCAATAGGAGCTACCAAAGACCAACTTCTCATAGTTACTAGAATTTAAAATTTTCTTTTGCTGAGAAGTAATGGATCTGAAAGTTTTACTTTTCTTTTTAATACCCATAAAAAGATATGTTACTTGGTTTATTTTATCCAGGAAGCAAAATTGTTACTCTTAATCTAAATAATCACTATGTATCCTTAAAATTTCTAGGAGTACTCGTACAAAAAAGGCGACTGGCTGGTTTTTGGATCAGAAACAAAGGGGCTTCCAGCTGAAGCGCTACAAGATTGTTCCAGTGAGGAACTAGGTGGTGGTACATTCTTGTGTATACCGATGGTGGATTTATGTAAGATGCCTAAACCTTTCTGTCAGTGTAGGTGTTGCACTTTATGAGGCAGCTAGGCAGCTTAACCATCAACAGCTTCAGACCCCTGCTGAACCCAGATCTGAAACCCAAAGATTGTTCCTGAGGGAAGATATGTATGGGTAAATACCTTTTGTTTAATTTATGATTTATGAAATGACTCTTATTATTGATAATTACAATATGCATTAAGCTATTGACCAGCCCAATAATATGAGAAAGCCCAGTCTTATATGGCTATACCAGTGACTGATGTAGCTTTGGGCGTATTCTCTAAGAGTAGATTGTTACAATGAGGACGACAATATGTTAAATTGTTTTTCAACGAGTCTTAGCTGGTGCTGACAGGACCGTGGGTTTAGATATGAATTTCTACAATTTCAACTTCTGTTGTATCTCGTTATTTTCAGTTATTGTAATCCTTTATGCCCCCCCCCCCCCCTCTGTGGCCTGTGGCTTAAGAAATAGAAACCAATTGATTTCCTCCAAACTACTCATATCCGTTTAAGAGGATATCATGGCTTAGAAAACTTTTTCTATTGTCTAATGAGCCCTTTTCTTTGGTCATTCGAAAATTGAACTAAGGAGATAGCGCTACTAACGAGTCCTTTTCTTTCTTCATTCGAAAATAGAAGTTATGCGATTTACTTATTTTGTGCAGCGACGGAATAATTAAGCTATTAAAGTAGTCTACATTAAAAGAATAATTTAACTTTAAAATAAAATATAATTTAAATCATATACAAAATAAAAATATGAATGATCTTAATATGCACATATTTATTTTACTGTATTTTTTGCTTTTAGAAAGAAAGGTTATCTTAAAAAGAAACATATGGTTAAATATTTGGTAATAATAATATCTTTAGCAATGAAAAAACTTGTCTTTCAAACTGTCAACTCTATAACTTCATCTTTTATATTTTTTTTGTCATAAAATTCTTTATTTAGACGGTGGTGGTATTGGAAAAAAGAATAGTTAATAATAATATAATTTTGAAAAATTAAAATAAGGTCTGCCAATGATTAGTGATATATATATAGAGAGAGGGTAAAACTAGTATGCTCCTAGAAATACGGAGCCCTTCGTGATTTTATTTAAAAAATATATTAAATGATCTTTAAATTTTAATTATCACTTTCATTAAATTCTTCATATTGAAATCTTATAGGATACAAAATTTTAGGGTGTTTCAAGTTTTCTAAGTCGCTTTTTTTAAGTTTTGAAAATAATGTACAAACATTGAATATTTTATTATTATTTTTAGATTTGATTTTCAAAAATTGAAAAGAACGACTTAGAAAACTAGAAACACCCTAAGAATTTAATGAAAGTGATAAGTCAAAATTTAGAAATCAATTGATATATTTTTTAAGCTGCCGTGAGTTTAAGCTCATGGAGGCTTTCTGTGAGCTTAACTCAAAAAGTATATCAAATCATCTCTAAATTTTAATTTATCGTGCTCATTAAATTTTATATGAAAATCTTATGGAATGCAAAAATTTGGAGTGTTTTGAGTTTTTTTAGTCACCATTTTTTATTTTTGAAAATGATGTTCAAACATTAAATATTTTATTATTATTTTTAGAGCTGATTTTTAAAAATTAAAAATGGAGACTTAAAAAGCTCAAAACACTCCATTTTTTTTGTATCCCACAAAATTTTCATATAAAGATTTTAATGAGCATGATAAATTAAAATTTGGAGATAATTTGATATATTTTTTGTGAGGTTAAGCTCATGGTATCTTTACTCTATATATATATTAATGCTAATGTGCTATGCGTATTTAGTATTAAAAATTACTACGGACTAAAAATATAGTTAAATCATTTTCAAATCTTGATTTATGGGTGTCAATAAATTTCTTATATCAAATATGATGGGATGTAAAAAAATTCTATTTTTTGAATTTTCTAAGTATTAGTTTTGGATTTTTAAAAATGATTCAATAATAATAATAAAATAATACATACTTTTTAGGTCATTTTTAAAAATCTAAAACTAATACTTAGAAAATTCAAAAAATAGAAAATTTTTACATCCCATCATATTTTAATATAAGAAATTTATCGAGACCTATAAATCAAGATTTGGAGATGATTTGACTATATTTTTTAGTCCGTAGCAATTTTTGACACTAAATACGCATAGCACATATATATACATATAGAGTCCGACTACGGTGCTTTGTAAAGTACAAGAGTGTTGTGTGCTTTGCAATTTATTCTTAATTTCAAGTTAGAAATTATCGATCTGAACCATTCAATCTAATCTTCATATCAAAATCTATTAAGAAATCAAATTTTACATTTTTAGAATTTTTGCTATTTTTTCTGATGAGGAGAAAATGAGTTGATCTGAGAATTTTGGTTCATCCAAAAATGACGGTTTTTCCTCTATCCAAAAAATAGCAAATGAATTCTAAAAAATATAAAATTTGGTTTACTAATAGATTTTGATATGGAGATTAGCTTGAGCGGTTTGGATCGATCATTTCTGATTTGAAATTAAGAATATAGCGCAAAGCACACAACACCTCTATATTTTGTAAAGCACCGTAGTCGGACTATATATATATATATATGGCTTCTTATAAGACCAATGTAGTAAAGTTTATGCTCGTATTTTACCAGTAACAGAGAGCATGATATAATGTATCATCGAAAGGACATGCAAATTAAAAATGTCATAATACCAAATTTGCATAAGAAACTACGGAAAAAATAAATAAATAATTTAGCTAATTTGCACTAAAAAAAGTCCAAAAAGAATAAGTGGATATTTGAGCAAGTTTGCCAAAAAAAAAACAAAAACGAAGAAAAATATATAATTTACCGCAGGGGAAACCACAAACCTCGGTGCATTTTCTTTGTCGGACAGCATCTTTTATCTCTGCTCAGCAGCCTTGTTGGTGTTTTTGGACACAGGCACACAGCCGTTATCAGCTAGGAATACCTCCTAACTACATTTGTGGCTAACTGGGGTAGTGAGAAGTGGTTAACTGAGGAAATCTAAAAGCAGATTAGTTATTTCTAGTGATGGAACTAGGGCTAACAACAGCTTTCTCCAGTCTTAATTTCTTATTTCTTATTTTACAACTGAACTATTTAAATAGACCTCGAAATTGGCTTCAAGATTAGCACTCAGCCATCCCTTACATTTTCAGCTCAAAATCTTTTCTTTTTCAAGAACCACATATTTTACATTATTTTCTTGTGCTCAAAATATTTCCCACTCTTAACATTTTCTAGGTCATTACAATATCTTTTCATTTGAAGTATGTAAGCAATTACAAAATCTCAAGTGAACTGACAAGCTGTTACAAAATTAATGTGCTAATATAAATTTAATCACGGACTTCTATGTAGCTATCTAGTAGCATTTTTTTTTATGTCCGATAAAAACAAAGTCATTCCGAATGTTGAAGAAAGTTATGTAATTTAGGCTATGCTTCCGAGTTAGCGACAAGAAAATGAAATGTATGAATATGAAATGAAAACTAGTTAAATTTTATAACCTCTAATTTGAAGGTGAATGAATCCACTAAAAATATATGAAATGAGTCTGCACTCCAACTCTATTTAACTTTCTCTTACCTTCCTCTAGTGGCAAAATACAACACTTTCTGTGTGAAAAATCATGGGTTATTTAAAATTTATATAATATAATATAGATTTCAATTTTAGTTTATGTCCTTAATATGTGTATATATATATATATATATATATATATATATATATATATATATATATATATTGATAAATACATGTAGGCATGTATAATATAATATTAAATTTGGAATATAAAGCAACTATATATATAGTAAAGCTAGTGTGCTCCTAGGAGCATGGAGCCCCTCCGTAATTCTAGCTCAAAAAATATATCAAATGATCTCCAAATTTTGATTTATCACTCTTATTAAATTCTTCATATTGAAATCTTATGGGGCACAGAATTTTGGAATGTTTTGATTTTTCCAAGTCGATTTTTTTAATTTTTCAAAATCAACTCTAAAAATAATAATAAAATATTTTATGTTTATACATTTTTTTCAAAAATTGAAAAGTGCGATATAGAAAACTCGAAACACTCTAAATTTTTGTACCCCATAAGATTTCAATATGAAGAATTTAATGATAATGATAAATCAAAATTTTAAGATTATTTGATATACTTTTTGAGTTAGGATCACGGAAGGGGCTCCGTTCTCTTAGAAGCGCCTTAATTTTACTCATATATATATATATATATCTATACTATTATATAAAGCATCTAAGAATTGGAGGATCCATTTTTTGTCATGGTAATTTTTTATTATACCTATTTTATCCCTCAATTAGACGGATAATATTTATTTTTGGTTGATCGAACGTATGTGATCGCGTCCATTGATCTCATATTTCTCTCCATTTCTTTCCCTTATATACTATTATTTCCATAATATTATTTTTTTTATTTAGCAACCTTGTGCATATTTGGTAAGAAATTAATGGTGATAATATGTTAGAATAATTTACTTTTCTTGCCATAAAAATCATGAATCATTAACTTATATTATGCAAAAATATCATCCAAGATTAAATATAGTCTTTATTATATGTTTTCTCTATAATTTGGTGAATTTATAATTTAATATTAAATAAATGTGAATTTTTTATCTTATAATATTTTAATGTTTAAATAAAAGTGTATGTTGCAACGCGCGAGTATATAACTAGTATATATGAATGGACTGATAGTGTCCGATCTATAAATAGCAAAAGATCTAAGTTTTGAGTCACAACCGTAACAGTTTCTTACCCATTTTGTTAACCCGGATACTCGAATTCAAACAAATTATGGATACAGATAATTATCCGAATGTGTTATATCCGCTTTCAAAATTATAATATTGTACTATATACGTATCCGAATAATTTTATTCGCATCAAAAAATTATTTGTATTATCTGTAAAAAAAATATGAATATAAATCCAGATGCGGATGGATAATTTCTGACCCGTTTGGACCCCCAGCCACAAACCATATTATTAGTAAATTCTAATATGCTTGGAAGAAAAAGAAACCTTCGAACAATTTTTTACTATTTTGTTTTATACCATGCATGTTTGAGTCAATTGGGAGGAAAAACAAACCGAGGGAGTTGAGATAAATAAAGCTCAAGATTGATTCACTAAGCAAACAAGCCGACTCAGTTTAGCCATTTTGATTCTGAGAAAAAAAGTTTTGGCTTAAAATCAGTTTATTAAGTTAACGAGGTAATTGAGTTGATTTATCAAAGTTCATTTAATAATTAGTAATATATTTTTATGTATTTTATATTAAAATTTATCCAAAAATTATGAGAGAAACTCGAGCCATGATTTTTTTGTGTGCTGGCCCTAGTTTGTATGCACAAATTATCCAATTCGTCGCAACTGTTGTGTTTTAGATTTTGTTATATATAATAATTATAAAAATCATATTATTAATAATAAGAGTGATAAAAATAAATTTTTAAATTTACGAGTGCGCCACTGTCAGTGGCGTCTTTACTGAAAAGCGCCACTGACAGTGACGCGTTTGCCTAAAAATAGATTTTATAAATATACGTATAGATAGATACCTGAGCGGTTGGTATTTGTAGGAGACAAACGCATCACTATCAGTGACGCGTTTCAGGAAAGACGCCACTAGCAGTGGACGCGTTGTCATTCGTAGATTTAAAATTTTGTTTTTATCACTCTTATTATTAATAATATGATTTTTATAATTATTATATTTAAAAAAAAATCTGGTTGTGTTTTGAAAGTTCGTCTTGGTAGACATTTTTCTGTATGCATAGAGCAAAAGTTTCCGTATGAGACCAAGAAGCCCACACATTCTTAGTTGCAACTGCAAAAACCGAGCCCTATTTTTGGAACTAGACAACGAACCGGATCAACACATATTAAGCTACATCGGCCATTTTGAAGATACAGGATGCATGCACGAGGCTTCTCTTATATGGAGATTTTTTTCCTAGACAATGTTACTCCGATATGAAAAGAAACGGGGCTCTATTATAAGTTTAAACAGCAATTGTATAGGATCCAGAATAGTGCTATCAACTTAATTATGTGAAAATAAATCATAAGGAAGAGGGTGTGTCGTAATTTTACCAACACAACGAATCTAACAAAATGAATAAATATTAGGGTTTGAATGTCTTCGTTGGTTGCGTTTGACTTTAACACATACGAAGTGCCGAAGTACTTTTTTTTTTTACTTTTTTTAGGGTTAGTTTGGCAAATTAAGGAATAACTTTAGAAGAGTGATGAAATGGTGTCATTTTATAAGAATATTATTTTTGATTATTTGAAAGAGTGAAACTATCGTTTGACAGTTGTTAATCAGAATAATTAAAATATAAATAATTATGATACTAATAATGATGATGATATTAATAATAAAATAATAATAATAAAAAAATAATCATAATAATCATAATATAATATACTCATAATAATAATATAATAATAAATAATAATATAATAATATAATAATAAATCATAATCTTAATATAATAATATAATACAACATACTCAAATAATAATCATTATTCCAATGAGAGCTAAACTGATATACCACCTATAGCTTGGTATACCGAATTAGCACTTTTCCACACTCTTCTACTTAGTCTAAAATTCATTTGGCAAATTAATTCGTCGAAATAACAATATTATTTCTACTATTTACTATTCCATATAGTGCCATATGGAAGTGTGCTTTGCCCACTTGAAAGCGAAGGTAGAATGAGAGAGTTCTACTTTTAAATCTTAAAAATCTAAAAAAAAATTAAAAATAAAAAAATAAACATTTACACATATATTCTTTTACTTGTAGATTGATAGCCCATCATTTTTCATACAATTTTATGAACGTTTGATAGTCCATCAAAAACCGTTAAATTAGAATCATTACAAACATTAATAAAATATCATTAAATTTGTCAATCTTTGATGAACTATTAAATGTTAATGAAATTATATAAATTTTGATTGGCTATCAATTTATAAGTAAGAAAAAAACATATCTATAAAAAAAATTCTATTTAAATTTTTTTATGTTTTTAGATTTAAAAGTAGGCCCTCTTATTGTCCAAGAACAATAACAGATCTTGATCCGTATAAAAGAGGCAAATTTAAAAACTTGAGTGCTATCCCACCATCTCCAGATGAAGAACTGCTCTTTATTCCTATCCAGCCAAAAGCACCAGTACTTCATATATACGCGCATATACAATACGATTCTGTATGAACAATGTTTTGAAACAAATTCGGACATTAGCATGTTAACAACAGTAGAACGAGATCTGGTCAGACTATCATTTATATCACTTTAAAGAATGGGACAAATATTATTATGGTAATAGTGTACACAGAGACTCAATTGTCTTCTTCTGTTATCAGTGTTTGCCTGGTGGCACTTGGCTCGGACAGCAGTGAAGTAAGATTGTTTACATGCACTCGATCTTTTACTAATTTGGCATTTATTTTTTTCTCCTTGGCACAAAGAAACATACACAAGAAAGCATCTATTGAATTTTCGTTTTTGATCTCGAACTGAAAGAGATGAATGCTTCACAGCTCCTATCAGCAGTGTGCTCAGAAAGATTCAGAAAGCATTGAATACAAAATTAGCAAACCAATGCTACACCATTTCTACAGTAGAATGCTTCCTGTCATGAAAGACTCCCAACTCCCAACTACTGGAAAAAAAATTAAGGACCTAAAACTAAAACCTACATCTAGTGCTAATTAATCCCAAAACATTACATAATACAGCTCATAAGACAGATCCTAATCACATATCACTGCCCAATCCGGTCAAGGCTCTCTGACACGGCCCGCATCCTGGGCCTCATCTCTGGGTCAGGTTCAGTGCACCCAAGCGCAACATGAAACACAGCAAGAACCTGCTTCTTTGCATGCACCTCATGCAACAATGCCTGGTCAACAACCTCAGATAGTGGCCTCTCTTCCTTGAAAGCACATCTAACCCATCCCTCCAAATCGGGCACTGCCATTTCCCCTTCCCCACTAGCACCTGGAACCCGACCTGTTACAACCTCCAGCAGCACCATCCCAAATGCATAGACATCACCCTTTTGTGTTGCAGCAGTACCCGGAGCCCGTGCCTCTGGTGCAACATAGGCGAGTGCCTGGGCTCCACGGGCATATGATGCAGGTCCCAGTTTTTTGGAGGCTGAGTGGGTTAATTTTTGAGTAGTAGAGACAAGACGCGTAAGACCAAACCCAGATACATATGGGTGTAGCTCATCATCTAGGAGGATCTTAGTTGATTTGATGCTACCATGGACATATTTTCTTGGACTACACTCATGGAGGTAGGCCAAACCTCGAGCCGCACCTTGTACAATTGATAGCCTCGCTGACCAATTGAGGCCAGAGGACTGATTCAGGGGACCACCTAACAGTACAATCAAATATATTAAAACAATGCTAAATACTGCCAGAGCTGAAATTCACATTAAACATAAAAGAGGCAAATTTGAAAATTTCTGTACCATGTAAAGCAGAGTGGAGAGTGCCATTAGGGATAAAATCATAGATAAGCAACTTCTCCTCAGGAGCATAGTAATAAGCCTGAAGACGAACAACATTTGGATGCCTAGCTTGACCAATTGCCGCTGCTTCTGATTCAAATGACCTCCTTTGCCGCCACTTGTCGCTGCTGCTTGATTCAGCATCATCAGCCTCACTCAACCGGCGTACCGCCACAACTGACCCTTTCATAGGCACTACTCTGTACACAATTCCACCACGGCTTTTCCCCACTACATAAGCTGAGGCCCGGAGCAACTCCTCGAGCTCCAGTGTGAAACCCTCATCTAAAGCAACAAAGAGCTCCCCATCCTGCTTCCTGTCTCTCTTATCTTCTGCCACAGGAAATAGGATATCTCCTCTCTCTTTTTTTGTCTCTTCTTTTTGGTTATTCACTGTGCATCTCTGGCGACATTGCCATTGGAGAACAAAGACCGAAAGAACCACAATTACTACAATGCCGACAAGGATGGGTATGGTCACTGCTGATTTTCTCTTCGGTCTATCAGGTGCAATTGAGTTTGGATCACCAAGCGTGGTGTTGAAACCTAAACCCGGTTCTGGCAGCTTTGGCTCCTGGTTTAAACCAGGGCAAGGGTTTTTCAGCGGAAAACCACACAAATCAGGGTTATCAGCAAAAGCGGTTGGTCCCTGATTTACTAGTGAACCCACTTGAGGTATCTCACCAGAGAGATTATTATGCCTGAGGTCCAGACTAACCACAACAGGAATGTTACCAAACTCTGGTGGAATCTTACCAGTGAACTGGTTGAAGGAGAGATCGAGCACGCCTGAAAGTTGAGTTAAACTGGCTAGGGCAGGTGGAAGTGTGTCATTCAGGAAATTAGCCGAGAAATCAAGGTGTGAGAGAGCTGTCAGCGCAGCAATGCCGACTGGGATGGGGCCCGACAGAAGGTTATGGGAGAGATCTAGGAATGTCAAGCTGCGCAAAGCTGATATAGCAGCTGGGATCGGGCCAGAGAAACGGTTTTGTGGCAGAGAGAGGGTTTCTAGGGCGGAGAGAAGGGAGAGCTCCGACGGGAGGTAGCCAGAGAGGGAATAGTTGGAGAGGGAGAGAGAGGCGGCTCGACCTGCTTGGCAGGTGACGCCAGTCCAAGCGCAGGGGTCGGAGTCGGAGTCGCGCCACGAGTCAAGCACTCCGGTCGGGTCCGAAGAGACTGCGAACTTGAGAGCAAGGAGTGCTAGACCGTCGGTGCTGAGCGACTTCACTGGTGGAACCATGGCGGCGGAGAGGAGAAACAAGATCAGGAGAGTGGTAGAACCTTCCATTGTCGTATACCCTGTTTCCTTCTACGTTTTTAAATCACTTGATATATTTTTTTTTCTGGGGTGGTTCTCTTTTGTTTTTTAAAAACACGCCATGGATGCAACGAGATGTTGCAGAGTGTGAGAAGAACGAATGGAAAGCTGAGAGGAGACAAGGAGACTGCGATTCGGGAAGAAAAAGTCAGGTTAGGTCGTGAAATGACGAATATAGTCCTGATCAGTGATGGTACTGTGTTATCATTTCAACTGTCTAGATTTAATATTCTGCTTGTTAGATGCAAACAGTGGCTGAGATCGGCTTGGTCTTCTTGATATGCTTAGGTAAAGGATATGAATAAATCAAAGACCAGGGGTAATTTTATGTTTGGAATTTGAAATTATTGCAGATTTGACATAGGGAACCGCGCTTGTGAGAGTAATGGGTACCACCGAGCCTTTTTAGTTTAAGGGCTTTTTTTTTATGTCGCGTGGTTAAAAAATCAGAAATTTTTCGAAATGTTGAGATGGTACGCTATGCCTCTGGCGTGACATAACAAAAGACACGCAAGTGTCATGGCAATTCTCTTTTGTACTGGTACCAATAAAAGCATGGCACGGGGCTGATGCATGTTTGATAAACTGGATGTGCGGAGAACAAACTAGGGAGTAGGATTAGGAACACACTTTTTTTAATATTATTATACCACATTACCATCCTTTTTAAACGGACCATAGACTTTAAAATACGAACCCCATAATATTTTACGCTCATTGTTTCTGTCGAGATGCTTTCCAGTTTCCATCCATAATGAACTCTGTTTGGACCACTGGAGGGTGGGGCCGAACAGGCAAGCAGAACCCAAAGCTAAAAATGCTAGGACATGTCAGCACCTTTCAGCGATAACCCAACTCTAAACACCAAAAAAGACATTATCATTGCCTTAAAACGCCCGTTTCCTTTTTCACAAGGGGAAACAGAGACCAACTTCGATGCTTCATGCTTCTTTTATGATTCCGTGGTAATTATTTAACATATAAAAAGTTTTCAAAAATATTATAAAGATACCGAAATCGATTTTGGTACTAATACCAACATTATTATTCATGTTAAATTACTTATTATCCATATTAATAATTTTATTGTACAATTCACTTTATACTTTACTTTTATTGTTCAACTTTGATACTTTTATTACAAATAATAATAATAATATTGCGCAAAATAAATTGTATAATAAAATTATTAACATGAGTATTAACTCATTTATGTGAATAATAACGTTCATATTGATTTCAATATTGATTTTAGTTTGTGTATCAGCATCCAATATGTTTAGTGATTGCATATCAATTCTTTCACATTATTAATTTTTCAATCAAAATGCTATTAAATAAAACAAAGAAATTTCATGTTTTTTGACATAAAATAACATCGTGCATTGAATGAGACAGACCAAAGGCGGATTTATGTTGTTAAATTGGGAATCAATGTCCCCGTTCATTTATAAAATACTACTACTTTTTATTGTATAATTGATTTTTAATGTGTCCGTGTAAATGAACCACATTCAATTTTGTTTAGAATTACACTATTGAACCCCCATAGCCTTAAAATCTTGTGAAGTCCCATTGATATTTGGATACACTTATTTAGTTTTTTTTTTTATCTTCAATGAAATATTAATGTTCTCTCTTTCGCTAATAAAATAGCGCTAGGATAAGAATTAAAATAATTAATAAATCAAAAATCTCTTCACCTTCTAAATGATCGGTAGGATCACTCCTTTGGTCTTTTTATCATAAAAAAATACTCACATCAATCAAGTCTTTTGGCCTCCTGTAGCTTTGGAGCTATCTTGCATTTTATTTTATTTTCACCATTTTTTTAAGAAAAGCTCTCAAGACCTAGCATTTCAGAGATAGACGGCTGAAAGAAAAATAAAAGTGTTTGGTTTTACCGGTTTATTATCTCCTTCATTTTTCATATTTTCACAAGTTAATGCATAAGAGATCGTAAAAGAAAAAAAATCAGAAAAGACAATATTTAATATTATTTAGTGATTTTGATTATTAGGGCAATAAAGTTATAATTTAGCTTTTATTGTGATTCTCAACTTCTAATTCAAACTTCCAGGTCTGTTCTCTTTTATGGCATGTCATTAATTATTTATTTGAAATTAGGTAATCTTTGATTTAAATTTATAAAATGGCCCATTGTATTTCATGAATTAAGTAAATTAATCTTTCTTAAATATGAAATTAGAATAAATTTCTAGTGATGTTGAAGTATCTAAATGATATCTTAATCAATATTAAATTCATGATGTGAGATCGACCTATGATTGGGATTAAGAAATTATGTTATTTTATTATTTTAATTGTTAAAATGAATTTATATATTAACAAAAGTAGAATTATTATGAGCAAATTTAAATACTTTTCAATTATGCAAATGTAATTTCAATATAAAATTTCATTTTGTAATTTTCTGTTGATATTTCAATCACAAATAGTTATGAATATAAAATTTAATTCTAAACCAGTTTTTGTGACTTCTTTGTTATAAATCGAAGATGTGTTATGTGTGTAAAAGAATTGATGTATGAATATGTGACGATGCATGGAAAATTTTGAACTTAATATTATATATTTTTAAAGAAATCAGTAAATCCCATAAAAAACATTTCTGATTCCACAGACAGACAATCGATCATTTTTCATAACTGACCAAAAAATAAAATATATATTAAGTCAGCAAGGAAAGAAGAGAACGAATAGGAAAAAAATGCACATAATTGAGCATAAAAGAGAAATAGATGTAGTAATCTAAAGCAAACCCTACGTATTAATCTATTTATAGTTGCCGTATTGGTCTACAGTGGAAATGATTCGGAGTTTTGGACACTACTTTTATTTTTGGAAAAAAGACGTTATGTCCTCACTATCTTATGTCCTCTTTCTCATGTACTTTTCGGTGTTAAAAATTATTTCTAACTGACAAATCACGTGCCAAAATAAATTAAATTTGTTGTTAATTATTTGTGTAAATTAAACATGATTGACTATTGTATCTTATTTCAATTATTTTTCAAGTTACTAGATTTATTATTCGTTATTTTGTATAATATTATATTCTTTCATCAACCACTAATTATTTAATTTAGTCGTAATTGAACTAAATGATAAAATATTATAGAAAATAAATTGGATAACCAAATCATTGATCTAAATCATGTTCCAAATCTTAAGATGAAAAATAAAACATCTTAATATCTGAAGTGATATTTTAAACTCTAAATTTATATTACGGTGGTCATCAAGATGTGGGCAACTCCATATACATAATATTTCATCTCTTAAAACCGACCGTCTAAAAGTCTTAACACTACAAAAATCACATCTTAATATTTAAAATTTGAAGTCATTTCTTTGAGATGGTCATCAGAATATGGATATGGGTAAGTCTATATATATATAGAGAGAGAGAGAGAGAGTGAAGATACCGTGAGCTTAACTCAAAAAACATATCAAATCATTTCGAAATTTTAATTTATCATTCTCATTAAATTCTTTATATGAAAAATCTCATGGGATGCAAAAATTTGGAGCGTTTTGAGTTTTTTAAGTTGTGGTTTTTAATTTTTGAAAATCAACTCTAAAAATAATAATAATATATTCAATACTTGAACATCATTTTAAAAAATTAAAAACGGTGACTTAAAAAGCTCAAAACACTCCAAATTTTTGCATACCACAAGATTTTTATATAAAGAATTTAATGAGAATGATAAATTAAAATTTCGAGATGATTTAATATGTTTTTTGAGTTAAGTTAACGGAAAGCCTCCGTGAGCTTAAGCTCACGGTATCTCCACTATATATATATATATATCAATGTCTTAAAATTAAATATTTTAAATCTTAACACGAGAAATATGACTTCTTAATACTATATATATGAAGTCATATCTTGAACTTAAAATTTATATTCGAGTGGCTATAAAGATATGAGAAAATCTATATACTTAAACTATAATATTTTAAAACATAATATATAAAATCTCAATACCGCAAATTATAAGTTTCAGTACTAAAAATTATAAGTTTGAAGTCTCAATATCCTAAATTAGTAGTATCAAATAACATATTATTGAGATTTCCAAAAACATGACAAATAAGTCTTAAAAGCATAACAAATTACTCTTAATATCATAAATTATAAATCTCAATTTACAAACTAGAAGTCTTAATATCACATATTACAAGTCTCATTATTAGACAACCAAATAACACAAATTATAAATCTAAGATCTAACAAAATAATAAGTATGAAGTTTCAATACCACAAATAAATCTAACATGTTTCATCACAAATAACAAGTCACAATACTATAAATTATAAATTTGAGTACCTTAGATTAGAAGTCTCAATATAACAAATTATAATACATGTGTTTGATCATTCGACTCACGAGTAAGAATCTTATAACAAAAAATGGGCCTTTCATTTCTAATATTCTCTTATAAAATAAAAATAAACATTCTTGCAGTAAGTTTAGCTAATAAGAAGAAAAAAAGACACAAATACATGATCATACTTGAAGAAAATAAAAAAATCCATGTGAATTTTATTGAGAGTACAAAGAGATGTTAAAAATATAACTCAACATAAAAAAATTGCAGTCACATGGTTCATTTTGTGTTCATCCAATTGATTTGAGTTTCATTTTATTTTTTATTTTGTAACAAATAAAAAGAAGTCAATTTATCAATATTCATTATAACATACTACTTGATTTTCTAAGTCTCAATATTTATTATCTCAAGTCTTTATATTATTCCAAACGAGTCTCAATATTCAACAAAATTGACTATTTAAGCATGAACAAACATCTTAAATATGAATATAAATATACTCACCAAATCTTCAAGAAAGAAAATATTTCAACCATTCCAAAGTATCAGCATGCAATTTATAATAATGATTGTTTGAATATTTAAGAGAATTGTACAATTGAATTTATATCTTGGATGAATAGACAACAATAAAAATCTAATGTCCGCTTTTACATAAAGACAGAAACAAATACATGATGAAATTGAACTGCCTGCTAAACAATAGTGGTTTTTATTTTGAAACTCAGAAAAACCAATAGTGTAAGCCTTTATCTGCATTACAATAAAATAAATATGAAGACTTAAAAAATAATTGAAATAAAAATCTTAATATTAACCACTTAACAACTTAATATCTATGACCAAGAGGAAAATAGCCAAATCAAGTCGCTAGAGGAAGCTGGAGAAGAAATTGTCAGAGGGTCAAGTCGCTGGAGGAGAAATTACCAGAGTATCAAGTTGTTGGAGGAGAAATTACGTCGCCAATTTTAAGGAGGAATCACTAGTCTGAAGGAGGGATCACTAGTCTGAATGAATAAAAATTGTCTCTTTAAAGGATGTACCAATTAACAAACCTAACCCAAGATGCCACAAGAGGTAAGGAAGTACCTGTTACCAATAGATTGTTCAACTAGTTCAGTTACTTTCATTTAAACCGAGCCAAGAATATGTTTCGATTGCAATAACTCTTTTTTCGTCTGGTAGGTTTGGTGAATATTCCATAACATATTCTAGTAATTTAATTTTAGATCTTGTTTTATGTTCTGATAATAAGTTCAAAGGTAAAGAGAAAAGCACGTTAATCTTAATTTCATGATTGGCTTATAAAATGAGTTTGTCATCCAACAGTCAAATCAAATAAAATCGTTTATTTGACTGGTAGACTATATTTAAAGACCAATAAAGGTTTAATTTCGAGCAACTTTAATTTGATTTTAAATCAAAATGTACCAAATCATTGAATTCTCCTACCAGCAATAACTCCCTTTTGCACTCTTCTTAATAGACTACAGGACAATTTTTATTCATTCAGCTCACTAGTTCACACACTGAATGCACAACAGTAACAAAGTACAAACCAATATTTTATACATAGATGAAGACATGGCGAGATGATTCTAAATTACATCCACTAAACGAACATAAAAACTGATGAACTATTATCAGTTTACCAGCAGGAAAATTGATCTAGTTTTTTTATTGCACTGGCTTTTGTGAGAGATGTCATCAACGAAATTTTGCAAAGCATTCCATCAGCCCGGCCCATTCTTCCAATCACCAATGTCATTCAAAACAATATCCGAACAAAAAGTTAAAAAAAAAATCCAAGTCAAAACTTCAAGGGTTAAAAAAATTGGACTGAAAACAGTAGATCAGGATTCATTCTTCTTATGCACATTAACTGCTATTGCTTCTTAATAGCAGACATCATGACAGGTCCAAATTAATTTCGGTCAATCCATTAGCTCAGCAGCTTCATGAAAGAAATAATAAATAAACATGCAAGAGAGCTGAAATGAACATGCAGCAAATAAGAAAACAAACATGCAGGAGGATAGTAATAAAAATGTTTCTGCAAGTTAAATAAAACAAACAGATAGTTATAACCAGAGTTAAGAGAAAATCCAAATCTAGAATATCAATATCATCTTGGAAAAACAGCAGGAACTTTCTGGAGTCACGGCAACAAAAGAACCAAGTATGCATGCATCACTCTAGAAGCCTGACTGATACCAATACTTATATCACAGAAACAAGGCTCATACAGGCATAGTTTAAAAGCATGTGAAAGAAATGTTCAATCCATTTCCACTTCATGGCAGTTTATCAGTAGCCATGAGAAGTAGCTTGTTTTTAAGGTATTTTGCAAGCTCAACGAAGAGATTTAATTCTAAAACCTAAGCATATGTACGAAACAATAAAAAAAGAATAAAAGAAGTAAATGGCAGTTAATAAGGCGGGAGGATTACCTATCATTTGGCACTGCTTAGGTTTTAATTTAGAACAGTAGACCTACCCTATATTTTTGAACTTGCGAAATCTTCAATTGTATGTAAGTAATACTTACCTTTTCTACTGATGAACATTTGCACCATTACAGAAACAAAAACTCGACAGTGATTGTGCTCTGACTTGGCAGAAATTTTTGCATTTGAAATTCACTTCAAACTATAATCACCGACTCATCTATGCTAAAACTTTTGAGAAAATTCAGGCCTATTTTAATCCCAATAAGCATGTATCATATAAATTTGGGTTAGGCTGGCAAATAATCAATGATACTTAGTTAATGTGGCCATCCATTTTAGATCTGACTATAGTTGACAGTATCTGTAAAACTTGAATATCTAAGGGGCCAGGCAGATCTGGACCACCTGATCTTGGAATAAGCAATGCAGATCTGCCAAATTCCATGCTATGAATTTCATAAAACTGGTGACAAATCAAACCCTATAATTTTTTCCCCTGTTAACTACTCGTTTCATACAATCTCATGCATGGAAGTTAACACATGCGTCCCACTGTATACCCGACTAAATTAAATGACTAAAGACGAGAGTGTCAATGAGACATTAAAAAGAATGTTATGACAATGTCATGTAGCCTTAAAACAATTCAGTTTCACGAGAAAAAAGAAGTATACAAATCATACTGATTGTGCAGCTTATATTTCTCTACTAAATTGATAATGTATACACTATAGTCTATAGAGAGAAAAAAATGGAAGGAAAAATAAATAGAGCAGAAAAGATTTCACTACCTTGAGAAACTTATGTGGGTTTCCCATAAGAGACAATTCGATAAAACATGTAGCTTAATTTATTGCCCGAGAAACATATGGAGCTTCGCATAAATAACATAATCATCTAAGAAAACCTCCTAGGTGTCAAATACAAGTATTACGAATGTTGGGTTTACATGCAAAAACTGCTCAAGCTGAGATGGGCATGTGCAGTTAGCAAAAATATAATCTGTCCAATGCTCACCTGGTTGCATATTTATTTTCCAGAGTGTCACAATCTTGACTGAGGAGATTTCCTAGCAGGGAGGTGAAGCGCATCATAATGGCCAAATCCATGATAAAGAACCCTAACGGGATCATCTTTACTGTATTCTTGCCCATATTCTGCTATTGCTATCAAACCTCCAGCCTCCTCATCATGCATATATACTGTAATAGGCATTCTAAAACACAGAGCTTCAGTACAATTAAAAAGTACACTAGGTCAAAAAGGAAAATCTATTCACGCTCTTATGCAATTTAGAAAGAGTTCACATAGAAAGGTTGACTCACTTGAGAACATGAGAGGCCATGAGCAACTCAGGTTCTCCACCCCATACATGCGGCTTTCTCATATGAGAAACATATGCATTGAAGTCTCCCTCAATAAACCTACAAGTATGACAAACTTCAATAACGTCACTAACAATTGAAATAAAGAGAAAAAAATACAGCAATCTTATATACCAGTGATGAGCTTATGCTAAGGCACTAACCATTCAGTTTCTGACCTCCTCTTAATAAACTCATCTGCTACCTGCATTAGTTTTTAAGCATAAATAGTCTATTACCAAAGGCAAATATATAATAATATTCAACAAATTTGCAATCTTCTGTAAACATAATATAGAACAACAAACAAGCTTGGAGCATTTCAGTAGCGACAACTTGACAATCATAAAAAGGAGCTACTGCTGAAAGAAGGAACGGAAATACCTTTTCTCTAAGATCATCAGCAAGCTGTCCCTGAAGCACCTCATCAGGTGTAGATTGACCGGAGCGCAAGCATGCACCATGAGCTACTGACCTAAACAAGCATCTGCCATCTCCTGGTATACCTGTAGGTCCACATAAAGTAAAAAAATTGTCAAATACAATGCATGCATATGAGGCATTGGTGTTGCTTGGAGGCTCAATACATTTGAGGCTTAAATTTGTGATTGGCCCTAGCTGGCCAGATGTCTTTAGGTTTCTTTGGAATTTTCTAGCTTAAGGTCAATATTTTTCAATTTCAGCAGGCAATGTATCTTAATCCTTCAAAAGCATTGGGTAACAGTGCAAGCTAGACTATCGTATAATCAGAATTGAGTGCATTATTAAGTACATCCATTAGTGTATTAAAACTAAACAGAGTTATTAACTTATTTGATTGTGCATTTTTAAGTGAATATGAAGTGGTATGCATAGAAATAAAATTTAAAAACCTTTAACCCAGAATCAGTGAATTACAATACTTATGTATGGACCGCTATTGCATGTGAGTCTGCTTCACAAGCTGTGACTAGAGCTTTCTAAAAGAACAGAAGTAAAGAGGAAGTAAAAAAGCTCAATATCCAAAAGAGGCGAAGGAAACAATGTCTCATTGTTAGTACTAATGCAGCACCACAATAGCAAGGAAAACAGCAATTTCTCCATTCATACTAAATCGTCAAGATTCAGTTTTGACATGGTAATTAGCATCAAGAACCATGGATAAAGAAAAGTGCGGAAAACTGTAAAGAAATAGGGCTATCAGCTCATACCAATAACAGTATAATCCGTATAAACAATCTTTCCATGAGATGAAGTAAGAGATGATTCAACAGACTTAGGAGAACTCCATTTGCTCTTCTCATCAGGTGCTTCAGCATATGCAGGCCCAGAAACTAAAAAACTCATAAACAGCAAGCCCCCAATTTTGCCACTTGGGACATGCTTCATATTCCACCTAACCCTCGGTATCGGCATATTTAGCCTTAAACTAATGCTCTGTCTTCTAGTTGATAAACCAACCCGTAATTGGTGCCCCATTAGACTCACCATAGAGACCATATTTTTTAAGTGAAAAGACCTGTTCTGTTTGGAAACTGTAAAATTCTGATGGCGAAAGTACCTCCTTTGTAATTGGAACGGATGAGAGTACAGACTACAAGGGTTTGGTCGATGTAGGAAAACCCTAGGAATATAACGAAGCATTGACCAATATTATGTTTTTCACCTGCAGATTGCAAAGACAACAAAATTTAGGGTATTACGAGGTGCTGGCAATTGGTTCACAGGTTTGCTAATAGTCAGTGCTATGTCAGCTGATATATTAGAAAATATATGGTGCTTATGATAAATTGATTAAAACATTCATCATAAAGAAAATTCAGCTAGGCCACATTTGCATTTTATCACATCAAAATTTCAAATCTCCATGACATCACTATTTGCACATACCTGGCAGTAGTAGTCAACAAAATGATTATGTAACTCCATATTTGTACAAATACCAAATTATTCTTTGAGCCCCTTCAAACATTTATTGGGAGATTCTGAATTTTAGACTGTTCAATATTGTGTATCGGATGACGGATGGTGAAGATAAACTTCTTTTGATGTGATTAGAGAAGGGAGATTGATGAGCAAAAAATCATTACCATCGATTAATAAATTAACGATTACTCCTTTTTGATCCATAGCAGAATTAGCAATATTTTTTTGTGGTCCTTAAATTTTCAATGGATCAAATTACACAACGAAACAAAGAAGATTCCGAAAAAAAGGGTAAAAAACAATCCTTTTAAAAACTAATCAAGTTAAACAACAGGGCACTGAGAACTCGGATCAATATATAGCTGAAAAAATAGGATAATATGTATGGTTGGCTAAGAATATCTGACAAAGATTGATAGAAGTTAGACGATTATTGTTACTGAAATGAAGGAAAGATCAATATATTCCTCTTTCCAACCTCGAGAAGTAGAAAACAAAACACCCATGGCACATAATTGTCCCAAAACATCAGGCAAACCAAAAAAAATGAAGGAATGATTAAAATGGTTAACAAACTTATGAACAATGGAGCTGGAAGCTATTATTTCAGCAAAAAAAAACCAAAAACAGAATGCAGTAGTCTTGTTTGAGTAACTAGCAAAATACTGAAATATACGGGTTATAAAAATTTTGACTGGTTGATGTGCATGGCTAAGTCGTTTAATGACCATATAAGAACAATAGTGCTTGCAACGCCAGACAATGAAGTACAAGCATTGGCAGAACTTAGTGTTAACATTTTGGGTTGTGCCCCCCTTCCGCCCCAACCAACAACATTTTCATCAAGCTCCGCTAGTGGGTACAAGCATAATTTATTTTTCAATGAATGAAAGTAAGGCATGATTGAACTCAATATAATCTCAAGAAGTGCCTATTTGCTAGTAGAACCACATTATTTAGTAACTTATTATTGCTGATATGGGGTTCATTCTCTTCATTTAGAAGTAGTATTTTGCATTTCTCTCGAATACATTTTTAATAGCCTAGTCCACGACATCATCAATGTACCAAAACATCTAACACAGCAAATTAAAGCTTAAATTAGGCTAATCAATAGAAACAAAAGAACCTTTCCTTTTCGTAAATTTTTTTCAAGTACTAACTAATTCATATAAACCATTCCCAAATTATTGTTATTTTAAGAGCGCCCATCAGTACTTTTGCATTAATAATTAGGGATGAAATCGTCCAAACATTGTTAAATAAGTAAATAATCAAAATTAATTCAAATTTGCATAATAATCGACAAAAACACAGTACAAACAAAACAGCTTCACCTCAGCCATGCCTCCTAAATACTCGATGCTATTTAAAAGACCAGGAACACCACAATCGATTAAAGAAAATTAGAAAAGAGAGAAAAGAAGGTAAGAGAAGTAGACAACCATACCCGTTTGAGGCGAGAAGGAAGAAGCTATAAGAATCGAAGACGTCCAATAACTCAAACAGCAGGAAAGGGAAACCTATTGGGGGGTTGGAGATGAGGTGTCTTGGAGCGTAAGGAACTATCGGATTGCTTAGAAAGAAATAAAGCAATAGCACAAACTAGAAGTTTACCAGAAAATGGGAGAAAAGAGGAAGGTCCTCGGTAATTTAACTCTCTCCTGGGGAGGTGGAGAAGGGAGGGATAGCTGTAACTCGGAAAGACAGTTCAAAACTTCAAATTCAATCGAGAGAATTCTCAATTCTTCCGGTTTCTGGCATGGGTAGTACTTTTTAGTGAGTAGATTGCAGGGAGCGACTCGGAGCAAGCGCAGGTGTGCGTGTGCGCAACTTTTATGGGCCAATTTGGGCTTTATTGAAGGGCTAGCATTTCATTGCAAGAGTGTTACGGGCCTATGGATTTACTGAAACAAGGACAGGATAACATGAGAAAAGAACTGTGCAATCAACCGTTCTATAATATAATTTCTTCATTATTTATGTGTTATTAAACTCGTGCTTTCTCTTTCTTTGTTTATTTTTATTTGACTGTCGTCGACTTTCTGCTATATTCCATGTCAAAGAACGTTCGTCAATGCCTCGTTGCATTATTGTAAATTGACGCGAGTACTGCATGTGTCTCGTCCGGCGTCCAGTGAATTTGACAAGGGACGCATGCGTAAACATCTGCACGGTTATATATTTGTATCTTTATATACCAACACGTAATGTATTCACGTATTAGATATATTATGTTTTTAAATATATATACTTATTTTCTAAATAATTTTGATATGGTTAAATATATATGTATTTTAAAAATGTGTTTCGGATTTTCAAAATTTTGATATGTTAAAATACACGTCTCAATATATAAATTATATTGACACAACACATCTTATGTTGGACACATTATATGCTAATACGTGATATGCACAACACAAACATTTATCAATTCACTAATCTCTCTAATGAAAACTGTTAATCATGTCCAAAATAAGTATTTTTGTTGTATGAATTGGCGAAATAAATTAAAAAAAGCATTGGTATTCATATATATAATTCATCATTGGGAGAAAACATGCAGGGAACAATAAAATAAAAACTTCGCTTTTTATTGTTTCACATTCGATAAAAAAAAAAGATATTGAGCTTTTCCAAAAGCAAGTTCTATTATTTCAATTATTTTGTTCCAATTTCTATCATTTTATCAACATTTCAGTAGGGAATTCCATTAAATCGCTTAAAACAAAAAATAGTATTTACCGATTATTTATTTACCTGATAATATATTACGATTTTCTGTGGTTGCGGTAACCTATTGGATTTTGAAGCTCATGTTAGCGTTTTTTCCCCAAGTTTTTTTAATACTTCATCTTTTATCTAGTGATAAAAAATAATATTCTTTATGTGGAAGAAACTCAGATAATTTTTTTTATAAATATAAATTTTAAAGACTTAACACTCGTCATTCTTATAAAAAAAATAATTTGTTAATATATTCATCGATAATATCAGATAGAAAACCGGTCCATACTCCATATATAATATCCCTCTCTTTGCAGATTCGGGAGAAAAAAAAATAAAATCTCCATATATTATTATATTTTTATTTCTGTGCATTTTCCATGGTCATGAGCTGGAGAATGGATGGGACATCCGCTTCGTTGGCAAGGATGGCTAAAGATTTATCACAAAAAAAAAGCATGGCGCGCTAAAGAAATTAAGTTATTTATTGTGACTAGAAATGTCCGTCACTATCAGCTTATCTATAGATATATCTATTTATATAATATATTATAAAGAGTGTAGGTATTGAAAACGTTCATTAATATTATTAAATAATATATAATAATTAAAATATTTTTATTCAATAATGTATAATAATTAAAATATTTTTATTCAATTTATGATTGAAATTGATTATTTTTTAAAAATAATAGTTCAAATTTCAATCAAATTTATTTTCTCTCTCATTTCATTTATAATTTTTTATCAATACATTTATTATATTATAAAAGATTTAAAAAAATTATATGTCAAATAAATTAAATATCAATTATTATTAAGTTTTATTATAAGAAAGGAAATAACAAATTGTACAACCTTATTCAGAAAAAATATTATATTTTATGTATCATCTTTTATTAAATAATAAATTAATTTTATTTAAAATTTAAAAATCTTTCTAATTGAAAATCTTGAAAACTAGATTGGTGAGAGATTACATCACCAATGCAGATCCGAATAAACTGAAGACTCTATGTGATGACTTCAATATCACATTGGAGCAGTGGGAAGAGTTTGTGAATCAAAAAGCCAGTGATGAGTTTAAGGTAACCAAAAAAACTTTCTAATGTAATATTTGTCTATTAGTATTGACAGACGATTAGTATTGACATGCGATAAGTGCGATTAGTATTAACCAAAAAAACTTTCTAATGTAATGACATTTTTCAATTTGTATTGACAGGCGATAAGTGCGCAAGCACGAATAAATGCTGAAAAGAATTTACATCCTCACAGACTAGGTTCGGGCGGTTATAACACCGCAGAGAAAAAATGGAAGAAGAGCGACGTTGTTTCATCGTCCTCATCCTCCTCGGGCATCACTTCAAAAGCCGACATTAGAAGCTTTAGATGGTGCATGGCTAGGGCAAAGCCGACAGCTGAGGGAACTTATGAAATTGTGAATCCGGCGTCTAAAGAAGTACTTCAACGAGCAGTATGTTTAAAAAATCATTCAAAATATGTACATGTTACTTGTTATGAAATGTTAGATATCATATCGATTGAAATACTTGAATGAAATGTTATATATGCTATAATGACAGGAATCGATAATTCAAGAAGGATCATTTCAGCCGGACCGCTATAATAATGACGTCTTGACCGGTTCCATTGGGACGGTGAGCATCCGGGGAGATTGAGAGGATTTGGTGGGCGCGGTGTGAAAACCGTGTACGGGAAGGGGTCGAAAGGGAAAGCTTCTCACGCTTAATGCATCAGCAAAAGCTGAGTTCAACGAATTATTGGGACAACAAAGGGCGAAATGATGACAGCGCATAATTTAATGATTTATTTCGAGAGAATGTTGAGGCAAATGCGGTGATTCGGTATACATACCACCTTACCACCTTCCATGGATGAAGTTATCCTCCCGACTCAAGGTAGCTCCAATACCATACATCCGCTTCGCACTATCAAGGTCAATTTATTTGTATATTTATTCTCAATTAATCTAAGTTTTGAATGATTACTGAAGTATAATTCATATACTTAACAATTAATTATTTTTTATTTCAGGAATCTACACTCTGCAATATCCTTGTTGAGATAGATGATAAACGATATGAGGCGGCAATCGGGAGGATTATTCCGACTGGACTCGCCGAGTATATGCACGGCTCTTCAGTCTTACTCGATGAGGTCCGTGTTACTCCCGATGAGGTTAAAGATGGATTTCACCACATTTGTGTTCCGTTTCCGCCGCCAAATGGACCGGAGTGGCTCGGTGAGCTTGTTGGGTTCTTTATCAAATGGCATATACACCTTATCGAGCTTTGTGAGGTATTTTTTTATTTATCTCTATAATTTTAAAATTCATAAATTATTTGTTCACTAATATGTTTAAATGCAGGATAATACACCAAAAAATCTATGTCCAACAAGAAAAAAACATTCGAGCTAGCTCCAATTTTAAAATCTCGTAGAGAGCCGCTTCTTGATGATGACACATTACAACGTCTTTCTAGACGTTCATTATTTCTATATAAGGTGATCATGATACAGTCCGTCAGTATGACTTATTTTCCTATCGCATTCTCGGAGCTATTCTGCTATGATGGTGTTGCTTATGTATACGTGACGGATATCATCGAGCTTTTTAAGGATGAATGACTCAATGTCTCGATTCTACATATTTTCTGCATGTAAGAATAGAATCATAATATTTCTTTTAGTATTTTAATAATTATTTTAAGACTAATTATTGTATATATTGTAGGGTTTCCCATGATACGTGTAAGAGTTTCTTAATTGACAATTATAAATTTATCGATCCATATTTTTGCACGGAAACACAAATTCAAAGTGATATCGAGCGCACAGTCAATTATTTGGGGTAATGCTTTATTAAATGTGAGAATTCAAACTCCTACATGTTTCTTCCGTACATTGAAAAGTTAGAACTTCAAAACTTAATTCATTTGCTTATTTATCTATTGCTTAATTGCTTAATCTCTCCATATTAATATATATAAATTGTATGGGGCATTAGATTCTTTTGATTGTGCGGCTCAAACCCTCTCTTATTTATGTTGTGGACTCATTGAATCGTAAAGATGAAACATATATTATCCAACCAGCATTAAATACGTAAGTTTTTTTCTATTATTTTGACAATTTAGTATGTACTGTAATTGATAACTCATATCATTGTTATATAAGGACCTTATGCTATTATTGGATTGAAAAACAATTCGCTCAAGAAAAAAAACTCAAGTTCACTTGAAAAACGTTTCAGGTGTGTAATTCCAAACTTTAAATGATTTGATTTTTTTCAGGTGTGTAATTCCAAACTTTAAATGATTGTTATATAAGGGTCTTACGCTATTATTTAATTTTTTTCTTGCAACATTTTAGAGTCCAAACCAGCCAAGCAGTAAAGAGTGCGGTTATTATGTTATGAAATCGATGCATAATATAATAACTACATATTCTAGCAACAAAAAATTATCACAGGTATAAAAAATAAACTTCATATTAATCTTTAATTCTTTTATATATTTATTTGCTTAATCAAACTAATGAAATTTTATTTTTTTTAATAGGCTATCAACCCAGCTCCTCAATCTTATTCACCGGAAGATATCGAAGAAATTAAGGAGATGGTTGTAAATTATATTGCATCTAATATTTGATAATTTGTTTTATGTTTTTTTTTCTGTTATATGTAATGTTTAGTTACTTATATATTTGTTTGTGATATTGATCAGTTATTTAGTGAGTTATATCAGTTTATTTGTGTTATATTTTTATATGTGTTTGTTTATATGTATGGCTTGTATATGGACCAGTCACAGAAAATAGAAAATTTATTCAAAAAAAATAATATATTTAGAGCCGGAAATGTAAAGAAACCGGTTCTAATCTATTTTATTTGATTAGAACCGGTTATAGCTATAACCGGTTTTAATCTATTTTTACAAGAACCGGTTATTGAGTAAAATAGATTAGAACCGGTTATTGAATAACCGGTTTTAATTGTAGAACTAAAATAGAACCGGTTTTATAAAATCGGTTCTAAATATTTTATTTTAACACCGGTTATAAATATTTAGTATCGCTTACTTTTAAAACCGGTTTATAACCGGTGCTAAATTGTTTATAAAACCGGTTTTAATTCTTCTTTTTTTCTGGTAGTGTATATATAAGTTATATCTATGGTAGCCTCTTTCGTGGCTGCGGGGCAGATTTGACGTCCACTCACTACTTCAATATGAAAGCTAATATGGATTGCTGGTTTCTTAAAAAAACTGTTTCCACTAGAGTTTTCTCACTAAACTCGCCAAATAACGTAACGATGATAACACTTTCAGAGCAATTACTTCTAACAACGATCAAATGAATTAATAATACGCAACTCAGACTCAGACAGCTTGTTAAACAGCAAATGTACGTTCCTTGGCTGTTTCTTTATCATGCTTAATTAATAGTGACCTGATTTGAGGATATTTCCTAAAGATTTCAGTTGGTTCTTCAATATTTTAAATCTGCATGTAGATATAAATATTTTTAAAATTAAATAGATAAGCACAAGGAGCGGTGCTATATATGCTAGTCTTTCAAAAGACAAAAAAGTCTGTCAGCTTTATTTATTTATGTATTTATTTTGATTAAAACTGTCAGCTTTATGGATCCAATCTCGCCCAACACGTTTAATTACCTATTCAATAAAGAATGGCTAATTACCTTTTCAATAAACTCCCCACTTTTCATCTAAAATGCATCCCGTTTAGGTGTTGTAATCGTGAACCAGAAATATGCTAGGTGTTGCAACGAGCAACTATAACGTTAGTACTAATACAGAACCATCAGAAGATATCAAATGCAATCATGAACCAGAAATCATACAAAACAAAACATATCGAATGACATGAATTATATTTGAACCAAAATTTTAGATCTATTAGGTGGCAGTGGAACAATTCAAGTCCGGAAGGCCCCAGTATATACTCTCGCTCATAATCACCTAAAATCTTCATGCATGTACTCCAATAATTAATGGTCTCTTACTCTCTTACCTTTACAACTCTATCCACATATTTCCTGATCTGACTAACAATTAATCTCCAAGGGACAAGGCCCCTGGTTCAACTCAACTAACACATCTCTTTTTTCATTGTATGCTAACTAATCCCTTTATTCCCGGTTGATAATATTGAATTTGTAGACACTTACACTGAGCAATTAATTGCACTGGAGACATGCATGCACCACACGACCCGACCCAGTGTCACCTTCCAACCAAATTCTTTCATGTTCTCTCACAATTTGAGGTGCATCAGCCCACTTAATCGCCACATTCTCTGTTCTCTTCTCAATCTGAAAATCATATAGAAATCTACAAGTTATGATGCTATCCAAGTGAAGGCATGGTCTGGCGGGTACCAAACAACATGTCATAGTACCCGGTGTCAGTGAGACACCACACATTTGGTAAGTTTGTAACGTTCATACGATGCCAGTTTATCAGTTTGAATTAAACATCTTGTCTGATTATACACTACAACAAAAAATATTAGACAACACTCATTTAACAACGGTTATATATCAAATCCGTTATTAAAATGGCTCGGTGACATCATTACAATATTGAGAACTTCTTTAACAACGGTTTATAATAAAAAAATATTGTTAAAATAGACTCTCGTAACACCAAAAAGCAGCAAAATTATTTATCAACGTTTCCTTAAAGAAACCATTGTTAAACACAACATTTAACAATGGTTTTGTGCCTAAAATCATTGTTAAATATTGCGTTTAGTAATGGTTCCTTCAAGTAATCATTGCTAAATGGTTCTACTATTTTTTTGGGTCTAACATTTACTCTGACATTTATTTTTTTGCTTCCACCAATAATATTTGCTTCCACATATTGCTCATCTCACCGTTCGTTAATCTCAATCCAACGTTTCAAAAATGAAAATTTGAAAACTAAAATCTCACATATTACCAACTCATTTTCATTTGTTTTTATATATAAAAAGAGAGATAAGAGAGAGACGGAAGAGAGAAAGAAGAGAGAAGAAAATCAGTAGAAATAAAAATTTAGGTCATAACTTTTGATAGTAAACTCTGATTTAGACGTTCTACGTGGCCACGGAAAGCTAACGACGAGATCTACAGGGTTAACTGCCACTACCACAAAAAAATATTTTAGAACCGGTTATATAAAGGATTTAGCACCGGTTATACAACTGGTTCTAAAACTATGCGGTGCTAAATGTTTTAAAAATCAGCGCTAAGAGGAGGTGCTAAATGGAATATTTAAAACTGATTATTTCAAATAACCAATTCTAAATTCTAACCTTTAGAATCGGTTATTTCAAAATAACCGGTTCTAAACTCTAACCTTTAGAACCGGTTATTTCAAATAACCGGTTCTAAACTCTAACCTTTAGAACCAGTTATTTAAAATAACCGGTTCTAAACTCCTTCAGGATTTGCCGAAGGGTCCTTAGTTTCTTAATATTTTGTGATGGTACTATTTACTAAAAAATAGTATTTCTTTTCTTAATATTCTCTAGTTCCGATTTCTTTAAATTTTGATTAAATAATTTAATTTTATCATTAACTAATAAAGTATATTTCATTAACAAAATATTTATATATAATTTACATATTAAAGAAAATCTAAGAAATTTTCTATCTTTATAATTTCTAAAGAAAAAAATAAAAAAACTAAACTAAAAACTTCAAATAAACATCAAATCCATTTTTGAGCTTCAAGACGAGCTTCAAATTTGTCTTTCTCTTTCCCTTTCTTTTTTCTTTCTTCAAGATGACCTTTACTCTTTCTCTTTCTTTCTCTTTCTCTGTCTCTCAAAATCTCTTTTATATATGAAATAGGAGGATGAAGAGTGATAATCCGTGAGATATAGATTTTTGAATTTTGGTGTTTAGATCGTCGAATAAAAATACCTTTAGCAACGGTTTTAACTAAAAACCGTTGCTAAAGGGTCATTTATCAATGATTATTAGTTAAAACCATTGTTAAAGGTACTTTTAAAAAATATATATTTTTAAGATACCTTTTAACAACGGTCTTTAAATAAAAATTATTATTAAATATCTTTCTGACACCCCCTTTACAATACATTTTTAACGACGGTTTTTAATATTTTTTTAACATCCTTTATTAATGATTCCATAACTATTATTAAACTTGATCAACAACTATAGTTTATTGTGAAATATTTTTCTCTCGTAGTAGTGTTATCGCTTTCACGTGGACAAGATGCTGGAAACCAAAATAGCATGTGATTCGCGGCTCTGGATCTGAGATTGTATCACTGCATACTGCCATTAATAGTTTAATACCTTGCTGTTGATTTTGATTAGTTAGTTGCATAAAATTATCCGAACAAGCAGTCAAGCACTTGAGGCTGAGAAAAGAGGTTTCTCTACCCTTGCGTATTTCCACATTTTAGTTTGGACCAGCTTGGAACCGAACTCAGATCCAAGGAGGGATAGATGTCACAAGAGTTCAATTGGTTTTCATTCTTGTTCTAGAATGAGGACTACTAGTTGAGAAATCTCGCCTTGCTTCGGTAATGTAGTTAGGTTCACGGGAATTTCTCAATACGATATAAAATTTTGATTAGAAAAATGCAGCATTTAAAGTGAAATATCATATTTTTTGACAAAAAAGATTAAAAAACTATAATTTTTTTCCGTTATGTACATAATAAAAAATCATATAAAAATATTATATAAAAGATAAACAAACACTTTTAATGTGTAGAAAGATAAATATGTAATTGGCGACATAGAATTTTGTTTCGATTATCTTAGTATACAGAAGGATATTATAACAAAACAACAATTATAATGACATTGACAAAATGAACTTAGCATCAATGCAAAATAAATGAGTTTGAATGATTTAAAAAGAATTAAACACTATAAAGACTTAAAAAAAATATGTTTCTATTTACAAGATTATAGTTAAGCATAAAAATTAAAACCACATGATATTATAAATAAAACGAAAACATTATAGTTATCGGACTATAAATTTTAATAGCACTAGCAACTCATTTTTTGTCAGATGGGTTTAAATTTTTTCATGTTGACTCTGAGAAAAAATTAATTCAACCAGACTTAATTTTATTTTTCCCACCAGCTCTGAATGTGTTATCTCTCGTCTCTTCCTTTCTGGAGCTAAGTTCCTGTTCTGGAGAAACACCAAACTCCTCTTCTCCATTGCCGATAACTACTTTTGTAATTGCTCTTCTTCTTTTTTTACTTCAATTTCTCTTTGTCTTTGAGTTCTTGCCCTCGAGTTATGCTTCAGTTATTCTCCTTTTTTTTTTTCTTTCTTCCTCACTTCTATTGCATACACAACGTGATCATAGGGGTGTCAATGGGTCGGGTCGGGGTCAGATCGGATCATATTATTTTATTATTTTTCTTGATCGACTCGAACCCAAATTTCGATTAAATTCGGATCAAAAAATCTTGACCTATACCCGAGCCGACGGGTCACAGATCGACCCAACCCGACCCGTGTAAAATAATTAAATATTTATTATTTTTTATATAATTTAAGCAATAAAATATTAATTAATTTATAATTAATCTTAATTAATATATATTTAAGCTTTAATTAGTACTAAATCATAAAATTACTTTAAAAAAAACATAATTAATCGGGTCGGGTTGACCTAAACCCGACCTGACCCCATTCAGGTAAAAATAAATTAATCTCATACTCAACATATTTATTTTCGGGTTGGATCAAGTTAACCCGGCGTGTCGAATCAATAATTGATACTCCTAGTGACCATAGATGGAGGAGAATATTTTCTTTCAGCGAACGGCAAACATGATGTAATCTTTTTTTTTTGAAAAAAATAGAATGTATATCTTAATTTGGATGCAATTGGTTCATTTTTATTTTAGCTACTCTATTCGATTTCTTATAATTGTTGATTGATTTGATTAAGTAATTTCTCAGTTGATATATGATTGCTCATGTATTATTGTGTTACAATGATGGAAAAAGAAGAAGAGAAAGAGGCTTAAATGAATGATTTGTAGATTGCATAGTAAAAACTAAAGATTTTCCATAATTTTCAGTAAACATATCCGAACACCTGTTTTGCATATATATGTTGAAATTCGTCCTGTTTATACTTGAGAAGCATTGATCAATTAATCAATTTAGAAAATTATAATTTATAAATATATCAGTTCTACGATGGGTTTTCATGAATTGAATTGAGGGAAGTCACACCCACCATTAACAAATGGGCCTCTAAAAGCATCACCTGGACCCCTAAAAGCATCACCGGGACCCACACATCAGTGAAAATGGATGAAGTGACGGCACAAGGCAAGAGACACTGTATCGGTACCCAACATTAATACTATAATAATGCTACATCAGAATACCAAGCTACAAACAAATAACCTCAAAAAAAAAGGGGGAAAACAAAACTCCAAGAGTCTCAGTCTCTAAGATAGTCAGATGCACACACCACTAGTTTCATTGAGCCGCCTAGATTAATTTGTCCATATCATTTATTGTTTATTTTTAAGTTTCTTTTGATCTCAGTTGTTTAATTTGACGGGATGTTTTATTTAAGAAATATTACAATGATACCAAAATCAATATCGACTTTAGTATTTACGTTAAATAAGTTAATTTTAAATTAATGAGTTTAATTATTATTCAATTTATTTTGTACAGTATTGTCATTATTTAAAAATGAGTTAACAATATCTATTAAAGAATAGAAGTGTGCAATACAAATTAAGTTGAATAATTAAATTGTTAAATTGAGTACTAAATTATTTAACGTGATACTAAAGTTGGTATCGACATTGGTATTGATTTTGATATCTATGTATTAGCTTCTTTAGTATGTCATATTAATTGTTACAATCACTTAATTAGTACCAACGACAGAAAAAAAAACTATTGCTGCAAGTGACCTATATTGAGATGTTATATTTCTTATTTTTTAAGAAAGAAATTATTAATTGTCCATATTATTTTATGTTCTTCTCTACAAGTTAAAAATCCAACGTCAAAATTTTTAAATTATTTGATAACAATTTTTTTTTATATAAGAAAGATGAGAGTCAAGTTCTTAAATTTTATAAATGTTAATATTTATATATATATATAGAGAGAGAGAGTAAATCTACGGTGAACTTAAGCTCACGGAAGACCTTCGTGAGCTTAGCTAAAAAAATATATCAAATGATCTCCAAATTTTAATTTTTCAATCTCATTAAATTCTTTATATTGAAATCTTATGGGGTAAAAAAATTTGGGTTGTTTCAAGTTTTTTAATTCACTCTTTTCAATTTTTGAAAATAATGTACAAACATTAAATATTTTATTATTATTTTTGAAGCTGATTTTTAAAAATTAAAAAGAGTAACTTAGAAAACTCAAAACATCTCAAATTTTTGTACCCTACAAGATTTCAATATGAAGAATTTAATGAGAGTGAAAAATTAAAATTTGGAGATCATTTAATATATTTTTTGAGCTAAGCTCATATATATATATATATATATATATATATATATAGAGAGAGAGAGAGAGAGAGGCTAGGGTGCTCCATGGAGCATCAAACCTCTTGTGCTTCACGTCCATATTTTGAATTTGAAAGTTCAAATGGCCGATCCAAACTGTTGAACATGATCTTCATATTGAAATATATTTCGAGAACAAATTTTTTATTTTTTGTTATTTTTTAGATGGATACAAACTTTGTTGATCTAACGATTTCTGCGCCATCCAAAACTATTGATATTGTACTCATCTAAAAAATAGCAAAAAAATTAAAATATATATAATTTGATCTCGAAAGATATTTCAATATGAAGATCATGTTCAACGGTTTGGATCAGCCATTTGAACTTTCAAATTCGAGATACGGACGTAAAGCACAAAAAATTTGGTGCTCCATGGAGCACCCTAGCCTATCTCTCTCTCTCTCTCTCTCTCTCTATATATATATATATATATATATATATATTAGTAAAGATACCGTGAGTTTAAGCTCACGAAGGCCTTTCATGAGATTAACTCAAAAAATATATCAAATCATCTCTAAATTTTAATTTATCATGCTCAATAAATTCTTTATATGAAAATCTTGTGGGATGTAAATATTTGAAGTGTTTTGAGTTTTTAAATCACCGTTTTTAATTTTTTTTTTAAAATGATGTTCAAATATTGAATATTTTATTATTATTTTTAGAGCTGATTTTTAAAAATTAAAAATAGTGACTTAAAAAGCTCAAAACATTCCAAATTTTTGCACCCCATAAGATTTTCATATAAATAATTTAATAGTATGATAAATTAAAATTTGAACATGATTTGATATACTTTTTGAGTTAAACTCACGGTATCTTTACTCTATATATATACTACGG
The DNA here is from genome assembly GCA_037127355.1 of Schoenoplectus tabernaemontani. Classification (NCBI taxonomy): domain Eukaryota; kingdom Viridiplantae; phylum Streptophyta; class Magnoliopsida; order Poales; family Cyperaceae; genus Schoenoplectus; species Schoenoplectus tabernaemontani. The sequence continues at coordinate 211,069 of CM073758.1, read as the reverse complement.
TTAGTCGTGAAATACAAAATGTTTTTGTACTTCATATCATATCTTTCATTTTCGAATTCAAAACACTGATCCAATCTTTCAAAGTTTTCTCCATATTAAAATATCGTTAGAGACCAAATTTTATATTTTTGAATTTTTTTTTTGTTTTTTTAGGGGTTGAAAATGCATTGAGTTTATGGTTTTCAATAAGAATGATTTTCTAACCCACAAAAAAATAGGAAAAAATTCTAAAAAAAATATAAAATTTAGTTTTCAAATATACTTTAATATGGAGAACACTTTGAGAGATTAGATCAATATTTTGTATTCATAAATGAGAGATACGATGCGAAGTATAAAAATATTTTGTACTTCGCGACTAACCATAGCATAACTATATATATATATAAATTAAGGCTTTGGTGCTTCACAAAGCACAAATTCTCCCGTATTTCGCATCTATATCTTCAATTTGAAACTCAAATGGTCGATCCAAACCGTTGAACATGATTTTCATATTGAAATATATTTGAAAAATCAAATTTTATATTTTTTTGAAAATTTTTGCTATTTTTTAGATGACTGAAAAATCACTAGTATTGAATGGTGCAGAAATCTTTAGATCAACAAATTTTGTATCCATTTAAAAAATAGACAAAAAATTCAAAAAATATATATAATTTGATCTCCAAAAATATTTCAGTATGAAGATAATGTTCAATGGTTTGGATCGGTCATTTGGACTCTTAAATTCAAGATACGGACGCGAACCACGAAAAGTTTTATGCTTCGCGAAGCACCATAGCCCCTCTCTCTCTCTCTCTATATATATATATATATATAATCTTCATTGCATATATATGATTAAGGTTTATTTTATTTATTAGTTTTTTGAAGATACTGGGCAAGTACAATTTAGCTGTTCGAACATGTTTATAAAAAAACTATCAAGTTTGCAAAACTAGTCAGGATGAGATTAATCATAATATTATTTTAATTACTTCTTTCCTCCAAAAAAAAATTAAAATTTTGTATACAAATTCGATCTATACATAACAATTTTAATGTCTTCATAATTTTGGTTAAAACTCCGCCACTTGACTATTCATATATTGTAGCATCATCCCTGGATAGGAATTAGAAATATCAATCAATAACTAAATATAATAACTAATTAATAGTGGATATAGGATCTCTGGACCATGCTCAATTATTTTTTCTGACCAGGTTCAAGTTGAGACCAGTTTGGTATTAGGCAAACAAACAAAATTGAGACCTGTAGGAGCAACATGCAATTGTCTTGCGTATGAGAATCATTCAGTGAAAATTGAACATTTTAAATCGGCAAAAATATCTCCCTATAAAAATTAAATTAATTAATCAACCAAAAATTTGCAATCAGATACCAAGACCATCACTTAATTTTATAGCAGCAGATGAAAACTCATCAATATCCTAAACAAGAAAATTCTAATGGATTCAATCCATACTTGATATCTTATAGTATTTACAACTTAAAAATTAATGTTCTTAGTTCCAAAGCGTGAATAAAGGAAACGAACGGAAATCCTGATTAACTTGTTTGCTTTCACTTTACATGTTAATAAAAACAAGGGTGTAGAATTTAATACGCTGTCCTTTTGTGGAAAAATGAAATCTCAAGTTTCACGCCAACATGCCATCGAGTCATTTCATTTAATTTGTTACTAATTTGTTCGCTAGGTCGCCTTTATAATACGTAGTTATCTTCATCCCCTGAATCCTGACGATTGCAATCTCTGCCGCTCCATTTTAATCCAACGGCCAATATACCAGAAGTAATTTTCATTTACATTTTTGGTTTTAAATGAAGTAGACCGGTCTATCAGATAACGACACCTCTCTTTGAATGCTCGCCACCCCATACTTGCAAAGCACGTGCTGCCCCACTCCTTTTTACTCTTCTACCCTTCTCTTCAGCCCTTGTATTGTATGGTTTGGATACACCAGACATGAATCTCTTCCCAGGGGCAAAACTGTCAGAATCTAAAAGTTAAACCCTTGTTAAAGCTCACTTATAAGGCCAGCCTCGATCTGAGCAAGTTAACAAGCAAACAAACAAAGAAGCACAGTGAAGAGCTAAGCTAAGCTTACACTTCAATGGCTACCTCCCTCATACCTCTCCTAACGGTTCTCTTTCTTTCTCTCTTCTCCATTGCTATCGCATGTCCAGCTTCAGACCTTGCTGCTCTGCTCGACTTCAAGGCTGGTCTCTCAGAGCCGTACCTAGGCATCTTCTCCTCATGGACAGGTACCAACTGTTGCGCCAACTGGTACGGTGTCAACTGTGACCCCACCAATGGCAGAGTGGCCGATATTACCCTACGTGGTGAGTCGGAAGACCCGATCTTTATTCGATCAGGACGAAATTCTGGTCTTATGTCTGGCAAGCTCTCCCCCTCTATTTGCAAACTCGATCATCTCACGAACCTGGTAATAGCTGATTGGAAACAGATTACTGGTCCAATACCAGAGTGTATCACCACATCACTGCCATCACTTAGAATTTTAGATCTGCCTGGTAACCAACTTACTGGCCCGATACCTTCTTCCATTGGTAAACTCTGTCACCTTACTGTGCTCAATCTAGCTGATAATCAACTCACTGGTAAGATCCCAGCTTCTATAACCTCTCTGTTGGATTTAAAGCACCTTGATCTGGCGAACAATCAGATTTCTGGTTCCATCCCGTCTGACTTTGGAAATTTAAAGATGTTGAGTCGCGCCTTGATGGCGAGAAACCAACTTTCAGGCTCAATTCCCTCTTCTATTGGGAACATGAACCGCCTTGCTGATCTAGACCTGTCTGGAAACAAACTGTCTGGTTCAATTCCATCCAATCTTGGGTCAGTACCGGTGCTCTCAACCATATACCTCGATGATAACAGGCTTTCTGGCAGCATACCGGCAAAGCTTCTTCAAAGCAAGGGACTCGGTATGTTGAATCTGAGCAAGAATGCACTGGAGGGGGAGATACCAGACGTGTTCCATTCAAAATCATACTTCATGGTACTTGACTTGTCATACAACAAGCTAAGCGGTCGCGTGCCACATTCGCTCTCTTCAGCATCTTATGTGGGCCATCTTGATCTGAGTCACAACCATTTGTGCGGCACGATTCCAAATGGACCACCGTATGATCACCTTGAGGCAACCTCCCTTGCAGGTAATGCGTGTTTGTGCGGCTTCCCCCTCAGCAAGTGCGCGTGATCTTGGCCGTCCAAGTAAGATGTGATGGTTTGTGTAATTTTCAATGTGTAGCGTTGGTGCGTGTTACATAAATTAATCAGTAATTAAGGTTACAAGCACGTGAGTGTGTCTGATAAGGGATTATTATATAAGTTAGGATATGGTATATACACCTTAATTATCTTCAGATATGATGTCTTGGTAATTGGGTTCGATGGGATAGAGAACAGGATGTCTGTAAGATTAATCTAAGCTACTTAATTTGTTTATGTTTTACATGAAGAAATAGATAGGTTGTCTTGGGCATCTAAAACTGTGATAAAACAAGGAATAATGATAGCTTGGTAGAAATCATGGTATGAAATTTTACTTCAAATCCAATAGTCAACTAATTAGTGCTTATAGTAGCAGTACAGCGTGCAAGTTTGGTCCCCATGTTTTTAATATTTCCTTCATTTTCTATCATAACGTTTGAGCATGAATATATACAAGTCCTGGCGGCTGGCGCTATATATATATATATATGTCTCAAAAATTAGGTCATTGAGCTTAATTATAACTCGTTATATGCACCTTAAAATGGCCAACCTTGCAATAAATACTGCCAAAATTCATTTTACTTGCTGGTAAGTAACTAAAGTCAGGTAATAATTTTCTTCAGTAATGGACAAATGGTACTGTTCCCCACACATAAAGGACATGTAAAAAAAGTACAGAACTACTTCAAAAAAGAAAAAGAAAGGGGCATCTTTCTTCTCTTTATCACTGTACTGTTTTTCCTTAATAAGAAGGAAAAATAGATTAACAGAGCGAAATATAATGAAAAATATCCAAGGCATTTAATTTGATCTATTTTGTATAGCAAAACGCGTTTTATTGTTTTTTTTTATCATTTGTAAATTTTAATAAGGAAAAATTAAATGAAAAATAAACTGATAATTATTGTAACTCATAATTATTGTATATTAACGCCATTGATCTTTATTGCCATATTGCCATCGGCTACCCACCGCCCAATTATTAGTTTGTGTTTTTGCGGATATCACGATTCTCATCCCCCTCATTTATTGAATCCAACTTAATATCAGAGCAGAATTGATTGTACACACTGTTTGGTTCGGTGGGTTTGGCTCCTGATACTGTGAACTCCTCCTATACTTGTTGTATCAGCAGCACTGATTTGGCAAAGAAAAGTAGAAGAGAAGGCTAAGGACGAAGGACAGGTAGGAGAAGTGGGACCAGATCTGAATTCTTCACGTAGGCTAACTTCTAATGGGCCCCCATCATGAGTCAGCCTTTCCTTTGGGTCGAGCATTCCATTATTGTTTCTGACATCCCTCTCCGGTTCTCACGTGACGCCTTTAGCTGTATTCTGTCTACTTGGGAATAAAGACGGAGGAGATATATATATATGCTTTAATAATTGGGGAGGGATCTTTACAGTGAATTATTTTGAAATAATGGATTTTTAAATAAATATAAAAATAATTTAAAAAATATTCTTTTACTTATAGATCGACAAAATTTTAAATTTTATATGATTTCATTATAACACGTTTGATAGTCCATCAAACATCATTAAAATTTTATATAATTTGTAACGTTTCTAATCTAACGGTCTTTGATAAACTATTAAACGATAATACAATTATATGAATTTGAAACTCTATCAATCTATAAGTAATGAACATATCTATAATGTTTTTCTCTTTTTTTATTTAAAAATTCATTGTCAAAATTATCAAACTAACTCGTTGCCAAGGATCCCTCCCAATTAAAACATCTCGAGTAGTTATATCATATAACAGATGTGTACTGACTACTGAGTTTCATGAAAGGTTTGTCTGTTTTAAGCTATCTCCTTATCAAGTATTTAAGGAAAATTTCTCCTAATTAATGAGTTTGATTAATCATTCTTCAGTAAATATTTACTTTAAATTCAGATGTTACACTAATTTATAAAATATATTAGACTAATTTATAAAATATAGAATATAAAAGGAATTTAGTTGTCCACTCATTGATTGGGATGAGTTTACTGCCTAGGACAGCAAATACGGTTCCACCTTCTGTGTGCCAAATTACAAGTTGGCACGCTAAATCCAACCTCTTAAGAACGGATATTGGATTTTGTGTATAATTAGCACAATCCCCATTAGAAAGCTTGATTCCGAAATTATAAATAGCCAGAGTCAATTCCAACAAATTTCGCAATATTCTAAATAGCAAAATTGGTACTACTTTCAGGAATTTTCAAATTAGCATTTTTATTATAGCATTTAACGTACTAGCTCTTGCAACATTATTATTGGGCTACATGTTAAAGTACAACTTATATATATATATATAGAGAGAGAGATATTTTCCAATTTCAAGTTCTAAACTCCAAGTGCCAATTTGGTTATTGTTATTTTTGACGAACAAAAGTTCTTTGTTCCTTTAACTATCAAAATCCAAACATAATCTTGGACATTATGTGAACATACTATCAGAAAAATTGTACGCGCATCATTTAAGTAAACTAAACTTGAGACTGTGCAGAAGATCCGTTAATACTGTGAAATAGAATATCAGTGGAGTTAACATAAAAAGCAACTTTTTAGTTTAGTGGCCTAGATAATATTTTTGATATATGTATTCGCAGGTTCCAAACCTAACTAATAGTTAATCTTTCTGGATATGTAAATTAAGTTAAGATTTTTTTTATCTTTTTTTATCTCAAAACTATTTAATCATGAGCAAAGAGGGGGAAACGATGATAGATAAGTGTGGTTAAGGATATATAAGAGTATGAAACAGAAATAAGTGTTACTATTTGCTCTTTCACCTTATCTTTTTTTACATAAATTTATTTATTTGATAATCATTCTGATAGGCCCAATTGCATTAGGACTTATTCCGGCTCAGATCCATCAGGAAGCCGGCCTTCGATATTAATAAGTACAAAGGAACTAACTGTCTAGTCGAACTCCTGTCATAACATGATTATTTTCAGATTCAAAGGAAGCCTATAATACAAGGCTCAGGAATGTAAAAGATTCATTCACAATCTAGCTTAGTAGCTTACACACTTATACTAGATAAAATATTTATCAACATTTTAAAATTTTGTTCCTCTAAAAACAATTTAATTTTTGCTTCTAAGACCAAAAACCTAGCTCCGCCCCTAAGCTGAAGTTATTATTTGGGGGCTATTATTGAGTTATGGGTGAATGGGAGGTTCTGATTTGAACTATGATTCAAAATGATAAAGGATATTCTCTCAAGGGAAAAAAAAAAAAAAAAAAAAAGGAACGAAAACATCGTGAGTCGTGAAAAAAAATATGAACCAGCAGTGAGGTCTGTCATTGGAAGTTTTCGCACTTTATAAAGTTCGAGGGGCATTTTTGTAAACTTGAACATATGTAGCAGCCTAATTATTATTCAAACAATTCTCCTGATTCCAATCATGGAAAGTTAGTTGTAAGATTATGTCCATCGAATTTCGGCTTATCGAAATTAAACTAGACATGTATTGACATCCATGGGAAATTTAGGATAATAGAAAAGCCAGAAGAATCGATGATGTTTTCTCAACGAAGAAGTTGGTTACTGCTCTTGTGGGTTATTTTCTATGCTGATCCACCGAACTGGATATTATAACCCAAATAACTACCCAAATACCAGCAATGCATGGCCCAAGCCCACCACCCTGATGAGGAGATCCAACATGTTGTTACTAGACTTAATCAAGAAAAAACTGTCCAACTGCAAGCAAGACCGCAAGTTGTTATTCATGGTTTAAACTAATAGAATGTTACTATAATGCAAAATTGCAAATTAACAAATGAATTCAATAATTGATCATTTCAATTCATGCATAGGATTACAAAGATTTTCCAACTTAAAATTAAAGAATACAAGAAAATAACATTAAATCCACCATTCTTTAATGATCTCTTTTCCTCCAAAGTAAGATTAGTGCAAGTAGTAAGTAAAGAGGGAAAGAACCGAGGCCCCGAGGGCAGCACCAACAGCAGGAACGACTGCATAGGAGGCGCTGGAGTGAGCAGGAGCTGGTGCTGGAGCATCAGTGGCAAGAGCCACGCTGGCAGATGCCGCAACAACAAGGATGGCACATGCGATGTTCTTCATCTCCATTTGTGATGATTGTGGTCGAACACGAACTTCAAATGTGTTTGGAGATGAGAAGACCTCTATGTGGCTTCTCCTTATTAATTAGATTGATTGCCTCCTGATGGAAGTGAACAGAGATTGAGATGTTATATATAGATGTGTTCTTAACATGGCTGTTTTTAGCGAGCGGCTAGAGAAATTTTATTTTCTAAAATGAGGCTGCTATGAAGAGTACAAAATGTTATCTTCAGCTGTCATCACCAAATATATCAGAAATGGTAATGTTTGTTAGTTAGTCAATTTATCAGGAGATAAAACCTCCTGTCCACTAACAGTATGATCTGACTTTCTTACCTTCAAAGTTTTTTTTTCTAGAATTTTGAATGTCGTCATAGCAAACGCGCGTGAGTTCCTCAACCAAAGCACAAGTTAATTGTGCTACTAAAAAGTTTTGATGTCCTCCCTTTAGCGTTCAATTTTGCTATACATACGATTTCGAATGAACTAATATATTGTTTTCCCCAAGGAATTATATATATAGTGATCTATATAGGTGTCAAATGAATGGATCTGGAACATTTGGGATTTATCATACATGTATCTGTATTTCATTAAGCGAATATATAAGTATTTGTGTTTCATTAATTGGATAGGGAATTGATTTTAGTGGATGTCAAAATCCAAAAAAATATTCGTTTTTAACTAATATAAAACTTATAATTGATGGATACTACTACCAGCAACATTAAAATAATAATTTTAAAATAACAAAATTGATAGAAAAACATGTATATATTTGTTGTTAACATGCAGACAAGAAAATGTAATGCAAAAAATTATAATGGAAAAAAGTATAAACTAACATATATACCATTTTTTTTATTTATAACAAAATAAAAATAGGAAATCACGAGAACATTTTTTTATTAAAAAAATCATGAGAATAACAAGGACAACTATTTTATAGTGGATAAATCGTTTAAGGTTAGACACCTATTCTAAAAGTGACCATGTTCTTACTTTTTAATTTCCCATACTTATCCTTGCCATCAGACCAATAATTTTGAGTTGACTGAGTAGTGAAGATCAGTTGAGAGAGATATTAGAGAGCAACTTAATAGATTAGTTTCTGTAAAAAAATTCAATAAAAATTTATATTATATAATAAATTGTGTAAACTTATAATTTTTATTAGTAAATTATGTATTGTCATTAGATGTACCTTTAATGTAATAAATTTAATTTTTTTTTATTAATTAAGTTTTCAGAATGATTTCAATTTGTGGTATCTGCTGGTGGCAACATTATCAGAGGACTAAGGGGTGTCGATTATGACAATCATCTGAGGTTTTTTTTTTCTCAGTAATGAAGATACATGTTCTAATGATATCAACACAATGATATATAGACAACTCAGATTATTGAAGAGTCAATGTTTCCTGAGTATTAAGGCTGAATATAATACAACATGTGGAAGTGTGTACTTATCAAATTTTTTTTTTAAATTTGAGATGAGATTGAGTGATGAATGATATTTCAAATAATAATAGTAGAAATGAGTTGAAGAATAGTTCAACTATATATTGAGATAACATCAAATGATAATGTAAGCCTTTTTTTTTTCAAATATCCTACTCAAAACCACCTGTCTCATCAAATCGAGCACAACATTGGATTGAACCGGATTCATAAATTATTTATATCAAAATATTGAGGGATACATAAATATGAATATAATCAAAACTTAAATAATCAAAACTTAAATTATTCATAAATTATTCATAAATCTAATATAATCAAAATATTGAGGGATATTCATAAATCAAAATATTGAGGGATATTGAGGTTATTCTAATATAACCTATGCCTACCGCTATTTTGTGTCATTAGTTCGTAATATATTAGCGGGGCGTTAAATAAAGGAGCCCTCGACCTTTCTTTTATGTGCGTTTTTTTTTAAAAAGTAATATTTCGAATAACCTCTTTATAACTGGAACCGGTTACTTGGTAGTAATCTTTAATGCGTTCATGTTCCTCTTTTCCCTGACACTTCTTGGTGAAGCTGAATACGGTGCAGATGCGTGCACCATCAATACTTTTATCTGTTGAGATAGAGTTGAGAAAAAAATTCATGTCTATAAAAATTAAAAAGGAAAAAGTGTAAACAAAAAGAACAATTATGATCAATTCAAATGTTTATCCAAAAGGACCAAAAGTAATGAATGCCCATTATTTGTATTTCTTGGGAGAAGTAAAACTATGTTAATTTTTGTACAATGCAATTTTTTTGATGGCATCTCTCGGTTAATTTTCGTGCGGGAGATGAACAAGTTAACAGTGTAAAATATATAAGTCATGTTCCATACTCTAATTAGGGGGCTCCTTCATGTCGCAATCTTCTCTGATTCTCTTGTCAATTTGAGGGTACAGCAAAAGAGTAGGTGAGTTAAAAAAAAGGCATTGCTAACCATTGAACTATATGCGTAGCTATTACGTGCGTGATAATTAATATAATCCAAGTCAAAATAACCACATAGAAAATTGTGTGCTTAAAACATTTAAAAAAATGAAGAAATGCTAGATATCCTCATTTGTTAGCTCTGTCCTGCAATATCACCTCTACGAAACTAATAAAAATGAATACCTGTCTGATTATTGCAGGGGCAGCCACGCTGGTTGTGCTGACGTGGACTACAATTCAAAGGCGAACAACCGATTCAATACTTTTGTATGAGATGCACAGAAGAGCGAGCTGATAGAGGTGGCAGAATCCGATCCGGTCTCAAAAATTCGTCTGATCTGTTCGGATCTTAACTCGATCCGATCTGATTTTTAAAAAAGTTAAACTGATCCGACTTGATTCTAAAAAAAAATCACCTTAAATCAAATCAAAATTTATTAAAAATCTAAAAAAAATACAACATGTAAATTGACCAGACCTGACCCGACCTTGACCCGATCCACCCGACCCGCCCGATTACGACCTCTAAGCGAGCAATTGAGCCTTTGATGGATCCGGTAGAGGTGGCCCGGGTCGGGTTCGGTTCGGGTCGGGCCGGAAGAAATCGGGTGGCGGGCCGGCCGGGTCGGGTTCGGGTCAATTTACATGTTGTGTTTTTTCGACCTCTAAGCGAGCAATTGAGCCTTTGATGGTATCCGTTGTCGGCTCCACCAAAATACTGATATGTTGTAGGCCCTAAAAATAAAATGAAATCAGGCGAAGCTTGGTTCGTCTATGAACCTATATGTTGATAAATCAATTAGATTGGTAGTAACTATATATATTATCAGTAATTGGACATCCATCTGAATGAAATTATTATTCATTTCCCCAATTTTTCTAGTATTTAAGTTTTAACCTGCATCAGAACTTCTTATTTCTATTAAAATTATAATTTAAAAAATAACAACCTAAATTTAGTGCTTTAACATATTTAACTCAGTTTCACCGGAATGTCGCCGTGAAATTATTATAAAAGTCAACTGAATTTTTTTAAATACTATTATTATAATATGAAATTAAAATTTAGAAAAAAAAAAAAATTTGAGATATATTCTCTCGGACTTGTCAAGCCCGCACCTAGAGCCGGAATAATAAAAAAAAAAAAACTAGGTACTGGGGCGCTAAACCCGTACCAGCATAAAAATATAATATTTTGCATGTGTGACAGTGTTTGTCATATTTTTGAATTTTTCAAAAAAAAAAAATAGGCACGAGGGTCTCAAATATTTGTGCCAAGAAATATAAAATTTTGCATTATATTTTTATATATATATTTTTTAAAATTTTGGGTATGTCCTTGTTAGCTGCGAGATTAGATCCTAGATGCGGTATCACCAACCCGTGCTTAGTTTTTTTTTTCTTTTGAAATCTAGTTTTTGGTCCGGACTTGACAAATCCGAAAGAAGTATATATCGAAATTTCAGTTTTTTTTTCTAAATATTTAATTTTGTATTATAATAATATTATCTAAAACACTCGGAAAAGTGAGTCCAATCTTGTTTTCCATTTTATCTCCTTCTAACAATATATATCATGAGGCTTTTCCAGATTTTTTTAGGTTGGAAACTGAGAAAATAATTTTTTTTTACAAATTTTTTATTTAAGGCCGGCTTGTATTTTTTTTCAGGCGTCTTGAACTTTTGTATCTACCATAGAAACTTCTAAAGCATAAAAATCCGGTCCAAAAATAGACCGGACATTGAAGTTTTGATCTTTTTAGTTTTAAATTGTAGGTTGATATACATAAATCAAAACAGATATGAAATATATTATTCATATTAAATGAATTTTTATTCACATTAATATTTTTATTATGTAACTTATTTTGTAGAGTATTATTATTATTCATATTCAGAAATTATTATTTGTATTAGCGATATCTAAGTTGAATTATATAAGTACAAATAAGTTATATAATAAAATTATTATTATAAATAATAACTTAATTAATGTGAATAATGCGTATACATCGATTTTGATATTCATTTTCTTAACATCATAACATCTTTCTTATATTTATCTCACTTTTCAAATTCTCAAAAGTTAATTTATGTTTCTCTTCCGTTTTCAAAGACGAGATGTTTCTGAAATCTGAGATCATGAGCAGCCTGCAGCCTCAATAGCCTCAATTGCAAAGGACAAAAAGGTAAAAGAATATCAGGGACTTAATGGCCATTACAATTTTATAATATCAGGGACCTAATTTCCTTTCCCAAGAAATGACAAAAAGGCTAAGTATTTCAATGCATATATGCCCTGGTTAAGTTTCAAATGGTGGAAAACTCTTCCAAAAAAATTGAATATTAGTTGGTGAGTAAATACAAACATATTGAACCAATTACGCCAAAAAAAATATTTTTTTGGAGAAAATGTTTTAAACAAATTGAAGTCATAGACACATTTTCTAATAGAATTTAGACTATTAATTTTTCATGTACTTTCAATATCATTCGATTTTTCATTAAATAACATATTTTCAATATCATTTGATATATTCAATATACTTTCAATATCATTTGATATTTCATTAAATAACATATTTTCAAACCATTTGATAACACATTTTTCATTAATTTTCATTAAAGAACATATTTTTAAATATAAATTTCATCATTTTTCACATGTTTGATGCAAAAAAAAAACGTATATACTATAAAAGGGTCCCACCCCAAATTAATTATTGGATCTCAATATCATCAGTTATTATCAAGATTTGAGAACTAATTTGTAGCTAGCTGATCTCCATCAGAATTTAACATTCCATATTTTTCATGGTTTAGAGCTATCAATTACCGACTTAATTAGAAATTGAGTCTTTTCAGGAGGTTTACTGACCTAATCATCGCCTCTCCCATTTAATTAGTCAAACTTTATTCATTGTTAATTCGTTGTACATATCGAGGCCAGTCAGGCGCGACATAGCTTTCATGTGCTGTGATTACTCTCTTATTCCATCATTAAAATATTCAAATTCCGACAACACAACAGAGAAAGAGATCAGATTTTTTTTTATTTTAGTAAATAAAAAAATAAATGGAAATGGTAACATTATCCAAAAAATTAGCTCATATAGTCTTGACCGAGTTTGAAACTTAGTCTCAGTTGCCTGGACCGAGTTTGAAACTCGGTCACATGATTATTTTTTTACATTTGTGCGTGTGTTATATTAAAAATAAAATACAACAGTCAGTAGATTGCAACAAAAATTTAAATAAAGTTTTATAAAATCAAATATAAGCACGATTAATATATTGTTCTAAAATAGTATCAAATGAATAGATATATTACAACAACAATTAAAATCCAATTGTTCTGATAAATATAACAACAAAAAACATAAATACACTGATAATCTAAATCATGCTCTGTTGGAACAAGCTCGACCTCGAGTTGGCAGCATGTTGATACGATCCTCCATTTCATCCATAACCATTGGAATGTGTATCTTCATTCTCCTTTCTTTGTTGATTTTTGCTAGATCTGACCTAATGACCGGACCGTTGTACATTGGTCAATCTTGTTTATTGTCATAACTACGTCAATGATCAGACCATGTGTTAATATAGTACTGGATGGTATAATATGGACTAACGTACTGAGTGTAATCCAGATTCGAATGAACAAACAGCAATCAAGTGGTCGCATGGGATGCCGGTCAATTGCGATTTCTAACACCAACAATTATCAATTCCCGTCATCGCTAATTCAACCTCATATTTCATTTCATCCATTGTCCCTATTATTTCAAATAGAAATTATAAATTATTACTTAAATTTTGAAGTTGAATAAAAAATTATATAAATATCGAATATTACCGTCTCGATAAGTCCATTTATGTTGTAAACATCGTAGTTGTTGATACCCCAATCCAGTAGGTATGATATCATAAGTTTTCCTTTATCACCGCGATGTTTTATTAGTTCGGTGACCTTTTAGGAGAACACCAAACCTTGAGCTTCCCAAACTGCTACTGTAATTTCTCGACGCTTATAGAACCACTCAACACATTTGTGCCACGTATTCTCGATGATAGCACATATCGGAAGTTGTCTAGCGATCCTGAACACGTTGTTCGGTGATTCTTAACCGTTGCTTGTCATTATTCCCCACCGATTGAGACCCCCGTTTAGATGTTGTGCCCATCTTTCTTGATGCAATGCGGCCACTTGCTCTAGGGTTAACTCCTCATAATGGAATTCCTCGATTGACGCTTCCTCAGCTGCAGCGGGTTGGTTATTGCGATTTCTGTTATTTTGTGTCCTTCTGTTAAGATATTTTCTTGCATGATTCCTGCTTTTCTTATAAATTTATGGGATGTTGGTCTAATATTGTTAATTTTTTTTTAGATATTCCTCACACTTTCATGGTTTCTTATGTTTTGCAGCTTGTTTAAAAAGAGTGTTTACTCTTTTCATATGACAGTCTTTATACACATTTTTTGCAATGTGTTGAGTACAATAACGGTGAGCAGTCTCGCCTGTTGATTTCTGTCATCCAAAATCTGGTTTCTCAAATACTCCCCTTATACTCAGATATTGATCTAAGATCACGGTAATTTTACCAGGACCGACAATCTTTTTACGCAACCACTACATGAACCAACCCCAGTTTGTCACACTTTCCTCGCCTGCTATAACAGCAAATGCATGTGGTAGTAGTTGTTGCTCTGCATCATAACCACATATCATAAATTTTACCGGCATACTAACCCGATAAAAATTCAGCATTGATAGTTAAGATTGGTCGTAAGTAAGGTCATGTTGTAATACATGGATCAAATGCCCATACAACACGATCGAAAATTTCAACATCGAATTTTGTTGAGGACGCTGTCTCTATGATGTATTTTGTGCCATATGTGAAATTTTGTATGGCTGCTAGCAGAAACGAAAGCATCTCGTATGACCACTCCCAACTATCAAATATGTCTGCAATTGTCAGTTCTCTTCCTCTCCATAATTTATTATAACTCGGTTGTATTGTGGGGAACTTTTGTTTAACCAAACCCTTGCTTCTTTAACTGTCATTTCTAACTTGTCTCTTAACTGATTCTTAACAATATCTGCTATCATTCTGGAAGTCATCTGACTGTGGTCCGCCCTAGTAGCACTGTCAAAATAATAGTGCTCGAGCGGATTTATTCTGATCTCTCAAATACCCGTTATATTGGGTGTGACATACATCATTCATGGACAGTTAGAATATTTACATTTCATCATTAATTTTGATTTGTTGCTATTTGTTACCTCCAATTTTATATTCCGTTGAACATGAAAATCAGTGATTTTCACTTTTCAACTCTGATTTTGTACTGAACCGCTGACAGACACCAAATTGTTCATCATTCTAGGTGGTTTGCGAAAATAAGGCTCGTCTGCATACAACATTGGCGTATTATCATCAAATTATGCACACGGGTGCTTCATTCCCCGATTGATAAAAGGAACAAATATTTGCCACTCTTTTACTATTTTTTCGACATCTACCACATCATCAATTTCATTCATATTTATATCTATTGCGTTTTGGATGTCATCCTCCTCGACATCCAGGTGTCACTCTTCCTCTTCGTCATCCTCATCCACATTCACATTCATATTTTATACTGGAATATGGGATGGTCGCTGCTCCCGAGCTCGGGAGTGGGTTCTTTCCTCATCCATTACTGGATTACTACTTTCAGGAATACTGGTCGGATCATAGTTATCAGAACTGGATATTGGTTCAGATATAACTACTAGCTCCAGCATTTTATACCCGGATAATTAGTACGGAGCTGTTATTTTAATTGTTCCCCAAATTTCATCAGAAACAACCCCAAATAAGCTATAAAAAACCACTTGAACCCGCGGTGAATTAAAGTGTTGATCCGTGCTGAATATGTTTCTTCAAGTCACGAAGATTGATTGTCTAGTCGGCAGAAAATGTGCACGCGGTATGAATATCGTAACCCGTGCCGGTTGAAGTGTTCAGGATTTGACCTCCGTGATAAACATTGATCAACAACATTTTCGTCTCTACAGTATGAACGATAAACCCTTTTGTTAGTGTATTTTAATTTTACAGTAAAAATTAATAGTCGATAAACTCGGTCCAATCACCTGCAATTTTTAAATACACACAAACGTTATAATTTTTAAATGCTGGGACTGAGTTTAATTTTTGTTGTAAAATTTTAGATCAATCTACTGACTGTTGTATTTTATTTTTAATATAACACACACAAACTTAAAAAAAAAACTTGGGACCGAGTTTCAAACTCGGTCGAGTTTAAAATTCGGTCCAGGCTATGGGCTAATTTTCGGGATAATCTTATCATTTCCATTTATTTATTTATTTATTTACTAAAATAAAAATAAATCTGGAAAGAGATGATCAACATATACCGCCGCGCTCTTCCTCTTGTCAGTCTCGCTGTCGCACTCTCCTTCTGACCTTACGACCATAGCTTCTCACCAGCACGAAAGAGAGAGACAGAGGGGAATACATAACACTAAAATCCCAAGCTTTTTTTTCTCTCGTCTCCATTTCTGGTACAATTAGTTATTTAGTTGCATTCAACTTCGCTTACAAGCTTCGCCAGTCACCTTTGAACGCTAGATATTATTTGTTACGATAGAGAGAAGAGAGACAGAGGTCACAGAGCAGAAAGAAGCCAGAAGACAGGAGAAAAGGAGAAAATCTCTAAGGTAATTCTGAAATCTTATAAAATTGTCAGTTTAATGCTTCTTTCATCTGTTAGTTTGGTTTAAGACTTAAGAGCTGATTATAAGTAAGTTGAGACGTGTGCATTGAAGTTTTAAAGATGCATTTGTATATTAAAGTAATCAAGTAAGCAACTTCTGTAGCTTTTGCTTCGCCGGTATATTTTTCTGATTTCTCTATTGTTTGGATTTATATGATGTATTTCGGGTGTTTGCCCTTAATTACTGTTTCATTCTCTGTTTCTTACTGTCGTGACATTTTTTGCTATTTCTCATGGACTAGTTCTAGCTCTTGTACCTCAATACTTTATTGGAACCGAATGTCTTCTCTTGTCTTGTATTGGGAATTATTTTGATACTCTATATCAAATTGCATTAAAGAGCATATCTTCAAATTTACAAAACTAAATTCTTCGCATCAGCTTTAATGGAGGATACCTTTTGACTAAGAAAAAGCAAATCTAAAGTTAGATTAACGTGTATGTTATATTTTGCTATAAGTATGCGATTAGACATTTCAACTAAGATAATTAGCCAACATTTTTTTTTTCAATCTTTGTGGTTGTTACTATGTCAGATATCATTGACGTTACGCCCCTTATATTCTCTTTTAGGGAAATTGTAATTTATTTTCAAGGCATTATTTTCCATGAAAAGGCAGGTCTAGTTGGATTGTCTTAATCAATAATGCTAGTGTAAATTTTAAGTTAACTATATCAGGCTGGCACTTCTGTCTTCTCATTCGATGTGAATGTGATGGTGCTTATTTAGTGGACACTCTGTGGGTCAGTTTTTGTTTTATTTATATTTTTTTGGTACATTCATTTCATAATCATATTAGTTTATTGTTTACACAATCGTATGCCTTTAAAAACCACTTGCGCGCGACAGTACATTGAAAAGGAATTTCAATTACCATTTGCTTTTGTCGAAGTCAACTATGTTTGATTGGAGATCCCATTTTCCTTTTGAAATTCTAAAGAGCGCTGCGGTGCAATAATGTATAAATGTTTAAACTCAGTTTGAATATTTTAGCATAGATAATTATCTACATGTAATTCGTTTCTGATTATAGATTTTTTGAGATGGGCGCAAAAGATCATGGAGATCAAAGAGAGGTTTATTCCACACAAAGGAAGGAAGCTGAATTGGATGTTGAACCCGCAAAAGACTCATTCTGTTCTCAGCATGAAACCAATCTGGAAGAAAACAACAGGGCAAAACGTGTTACTCGAGTTCCCAAAAAAGTTGTGAAAAAAGAAATAACCGATACCAACCGTAGCAGCCGAATATCAAGAGCCGGCACTGCAAAGCTTCAGTATAACAAAGCATTTATCAATAACAATCAGAGCACACCAAAAAAATCACCAAAGCAATTGAATCTTTATAGTAGCATTCATGTTACAAGGAACTCAGGCAAGAAAATCGAAACTGAAGCAAATGAATTGTCAGAGGAAGCAGTTGAATTTGAGACAATGGATGAGGGGAAGGAGGTTGTTGATGTGCTAGATGAGGCACCGAACTGTGACCAGAGTAACAGCACAGATACAGAGACCCCTGACAGAGAAGAAGAGCCAATTGTTCCTCCTGAAGAAAATATCAATGATATTATCTACAGAAAGATGGAGGAATTGGAGGTTAAATTGGAGAAGTCTGAAGAAGAACTGAGGGAGGTGGCAGCAATTGAGTTTTCAATTTATTCTGCTGTGGCAGAGCATGCTATTTCGGGTTATGAAGTGCATACACCAGCAAGGAGATTGTCAAAGGTTCTTGTTCATGCATGTGAGAACTTTTCACAAGATAAGAAGGGTAGCATGTCTAGAAGTATTGTGTCTGGTCTTGTGCATGTTGCAAAGTCATGTGGGAATGATATACCAAGGTACCACTTCTACATTTCGCATTATAGCATTTTCTAATTGTTCTGTTGTTAATTTCATGTGGTGTGATATATAATAATTCATTTATTTATTTCATGAACATAATTAATTAGGGTAGTTCAACCCGTGCAATTAAGAACTTGGTATAATTTTTTATTAGATTAAGGTAAATACAATTTGCACAATTTATTTACATGTAAACTGAAAACTAACTGGTATTGCTCAAAAGTGTTTTGTTGGTTTCTGTTGTATAAGATATTCTCTTGCATACAAGATTTATTTAAAATAGCCATTCTGTTCACTGGTCATGACCAGGATCAAATTATGCTTTCTGAAGTAATTATTTTTTCTTATTGTAAGGTTGACCTTCTGGCTCTCCAACACTATTGTTCTAAGAGAAATTATCACAAAAAATTTGGTGAAACCATCACAAAGAAATCAGGCCATTAAGGAGAAAGCAACAGATGCAAAAGCATCTTCATTGCAGTGGAGAAACAGTTCAATTGGAAAGCCAGATGGAAAGAGAACTAGCATACAGCCTGCCTCTCTCTGGCATGAAATGAGTACTATTGGGACTGCATTGAAGAAAATTGAGTCATGGATCTTTCATAGGATTGTTGAATCTGTTTGGTGGCAGGTATTTTTGCTGCAAGAAAACTGAATTGTCTGCATGGTTAAATTTTTTTTTTCTTGCATTATCAGTTAACAATAAACTGAACATGTTAAAAGTCTACTGCCCTCTTTCATGGATAATTCACCGAAATGTTTTCCTTTTCATTTATTTTTCCGATCTACCCAGTGACTTCATAATGAAATGACCGTTTACGTAAATTATTTTATAGTTTTATGTCATATGAAAAATTTAGTGACTTCTATATCCAGGCATTGACTCCATATATGCAATCAACCATGGAGAAAACACATTTTCCGATAACAGTGATACGATCATTTGGGCAATGGCATTTCATCACGCCTTTACCAGATTGTGCCCTCTCCGTGCCGAGGGAAGCAAGTGTGGATGCTTACCAGCAACAGCTAAGCTGGTATTTTTTTTGGCATTTTAAAATATCAACATATTATTCATTAAAATTATCACAGATCACGTGCTTTCTAAGGAAGTGTGTTAATGCTCCATGGAACAGTGATGAAGTTTCAAATGACTACGTTCCATGATTTACAGAATTCCAGTAGATGGTGGTGCCATATGCAACTGGATGCCAGATTGATCAGCAACTTTTTAAAATAATTATCTAAATAATCTGAATTTTAATAATAATAGTGATTAAATTTAAATTTAAAAAATATGAATGACAATGGGTCACTGTCATTGACATTATGCAAACGAGTCACTCCCAATGACGTCTGTACCAAAATGCATCATGCCAGTGACATCTTTTCCAATAGTATTAGTCCTAGTGGCGCACTTAATTTAAAAAAATAAAATCACCTCTTTTGATTTTTTTTCCTAAACTTTTTTTCCTATTTTTCGGGACCTTCTCTCTTTCTCTCTTCCAAATGCACAAGTGGGGTTGTGGCACAGTTGTTTATATGTGAGGAAAACGAGCTACTGGGACTAGCATGTTTTAGTAAAGATATTACTATCAGTGACGTGTTTTGACAAAGATGTCGCTGGGAGTATTGTGTTATCTCAACGCTACTAATAGTGATGCATTATCATTCATGATTTAAAATTTTTTATTATCTCACTCTTATTATTAAAATTAAAATAATTTAGATAATTATATTAAAAAATTATTGCAGATTGACACACTAGTGAATAGGAATTTTTTTTTTTGAAATGAAACATACCTACTCCGGATTAGTCCCTTATCTTACACTTAAGCATTCCTCAACTAAAACCACTGAATTAAAATGCGACTCATGTGATAGTATATGCGTCCATATATGCGGATGCGGTCCAGTCCCACAGTCAAATTCATATGCAGACTGTATTATGCGATTTGATCCTCTGAGCCTCATAAACGGCCCATATAACCAATCTGCAACGTGCATATATAGTTGTTCATGCTGCCACAGAAGATCCTCAATCCTTTTTTAGGGCGCCACATCAAAAATCCAGTGAAAATTCACGCCCTAACAAGAATTCAAACTTGAGACCCTTGTGAAGTTCACCTTCCACTCCACCACTGAGTCTCAATTTCATTTGTTACTTATAGAAGTTTGTCATTGATATATTTAGCTTCAAATATATAATACAAAATTGTTATATTTGTATAACTTAGCCATATATATCAGCTCGCATAAAAATCCGCACATGCGGTATGTTACTTATAGAAGTTTGTCATTGATATATTTAGCTTCAAATATATAATACAAAATTGTTATTTTTTTATAACTTAGCCATATATATCAGCCCACATAAAAATCCGCATATGTGGTAACATACCGCATATGCACTTTATAGAGACTATCCACACACATATTGAAATTTACATTTTAAAACCTTAACTAAAACCAATGCGGCCTCATTCCGCCAATTAAGCAACCATACCCCCAAGGACATTTTATGGCGACAACTGTGCAGTACAGGAAGTACATGTCAGTACCAGACTTGATTAACATGGTACCTAAACAAGGAATTATGAACCTTGATTTGCAAGGTGTAAAGTCCCTATAAAAATTCACTTCTGACACAATATTTCTTCCTCCTTTTAGGTCATGGAACACTGCATGGCACGATTAGATGTTGTAATGTTCAATGCAATTTTGCGCGAATCACCTAGCGAAGTACCAATGGATCCAATCTCTGATCCAGTTGCTGACCCAAAAGTTCTTCCAATTCCTCCTGGTGATCTGAGCTTCAGTACTGGTGTACAGCTAAGAAATGCAGTATGATTTTCAAATTCCATTTTTGCAAGCTTAGTATTATTGATAAATTATTATACAATTCAGTTACAGAAAAGGTTGATTTGGAATCTTAAATAAATTAACTATCAATCAATTCAGCCTATAACAATTCTTGCTGGTCAGAAAACTGTCCTAGCAATTTAATTTGAACTAACTGACAATAGTAGTTTTAGTGTACATCCCCTGCATTTGAGCTGAGAAATTATCTTTCCCTCCAGATTGGAAATTGGTCAATCTCACTAACTGAGAAGTTTGACATGGATATGGAAGATTATAGAAAAAGTGTCCCAGATGGATTCAAGGATGACGATGATAGGAAGGGCACCAATGAGCTAATGTGGTTTCGGCAGCTTCATGAGCTGAGTGAACTACTGATGCTTCCTAAAGACCTGCTTCTCGAGGCACCTATTCGTCAAGAGGTTATAACAGTTTTATACTTTTGAATCACTACTCTTTGATGTTGCACAAGGATCTATCATTTTCTTAATGCTCAGACCTACAGATATAGTAGTTATGCAATTTTTTTATCAAATATAAGTTGGATTTAAGTACAAGAACCTCCCTTACCATTTAGTTCAAAGAAAAAGCACTTCATTCCCTGTATGTGGGCAAGAATTATATTTACTGATTTGTTTATGCTTGATGAATTTTGAAATTAAACAATGTTTACAGGTTTGCCCTTCATTTGGTCTACCACTTATAACAAGAATACTCTGCAATTTCACACCTGATGAGTTTTGTCCTGATCCTGTTCCCAGCTTTGTTCTGGATGAGCTGAACTCTGAGGTACCTATCTCCGTCTCTCCACTCAGACTTATAAAGATACTGACAAGGAGAACTATTTGCAGACTCAAATACATAATTCTTTTTCATATATGCAGGGTGTACTCAATGAACGATCAGACAAGGAAAAGGTGACCTGCATCCCATGTGCTGCCCCTGCAATATCATACCACCCTCCTGCGCTTGCCAAGATGACAATTGAGCTGGCTATTGCAGAAGAAGCGACCACCAAGCGTGATAAGAGGAATTTGAGTGCTCAAATGAGGGGCTCCTCAAGCAAAGATGATTTGAGAGAGCTCGAGTTACCACTCTTGTCCTTAGAAAATGGTCTTACTGAGACATCACAGACAAATGAAAGATACAAACTCCTCCAGGAAATCTTGTACGAGTGAGACCTCTGCTTCAGGTCCCTCCGTCAAGCATTATTAGTATGATTCTATAGGAAAAAAAGATATATAGCAATATAGCATGAGATAGTTTCTGTATCTTTGGGAAGATGAGTACCCGTATATTTTTGTAAATTTTCTCCGGAACTGCTGTTTACTGGAGATTGGTTGAGTCAATACAGAGTAATATTTTGTATAGCTGTACCGTGGCTAGATGTGGCAATCGGGTCGGTTCGGGTTCGAGTTCGGATCGGACGGGTCAGTTTGGCTTTTTAGAAGAAATCGGGTTGAGCGGGTCGGATCGGGTCGGATCGGGTCAATTTATATATTATGTTTTTTCAGATCATTGATAGATTTCAATTAAATTAAAGACCATTTGATCTCGGATCGGGTCAATTTGACTTTTTTAAAAAATTAAATCGGGTCGGATTCGGGTTCTACCATCTCTAACCGTGGCCAACATATGTCATGTAACGGAATGAAATTAATTGTCACTGTATGAACCGCATTAAAAGAATACAATTTTTATCATGACCTAATGCAGTACTTGTAATAAAATCCTCAATCATGTTGATCAGTTAATCTCATGGAAAAGAAGTACATAATCAGATATTCAAAAAGGATTCAAAGAAATTCATACTACACAGTATTAGTGACTGTATATCAGCACCTCCCAAATTGGATATAGATCAAACACTGCACAACACGTTATTTCTAAGACCAAATTCAATTCTCGAGCCAGCATTTGATAGATCAATGGAATCATCCAAAACTGCATCACTGATCAAGAACATTTGATTCATAGGTTTCCAGAATGCCTACTACAATCTCTGCAAAAACACTATAAAGGACACGGGAAACAAACAGATAATTTTACTTCAACTAAACTTCAAAACACTAGCAAACTCCAGCACAAAACTAGATTCAAAATCCCGACATTTAGTCAGCTTCATCAACAACCAAAGTACCCATCCCCTTCAATCCCTCAGCAGGGACCTCAGCAACAGTTACCAGAGAATAAAGTTCCTCCTTCGCATCCTCTTCATCATTCCTCTTGCGGGAGATGCGCACACGTACACGCCGAGGCACACTACGGATTCCACTGCTCCAGATTTGCTTGTTCAACTTGACATCAATTCTCACATCATTAGTACCCATAGCCTTCTGAGCAAACTTTCTTATCTCCTTTAGAGCATTTGGTGCCTTCTTCTTGAAGGTGCTGGTTTATAGACAATGATCAGGAACTAATATTAAAACAATGTCACAGTATGGATTCGACATTACTTGTTACACTTATAGTTTCATCCAAAGTTTAATATATGTGTAATAAAATAACTCTAGAAGGATAATCAGTTGTGTCTAAACAAAAGTTGTCAATAAAAATTGTAAGCACAAAAAGTAAAAACTCACATGACAATTCAGAATCTCTATTTTAATTCATGGTTTTCTAAACTAGTAAGGATTAAGTGCAACACTTCATCTAATAATACAGAAGCTCCCAACTAGCAATTAACAAGCTATATATTTTATCAAACCTTCAAGGAGGATAACTGGATAAGAAAGTATTATCTTACACATTTCCCCAAGCAATTAAAGCGTAGAATGAAATACCAAATAATTTTTTCTCACATTATCGATCACATCCGAGTAAAACTAAGTATAAACAATCGGTCTAAATATCATTCTGTCTGGTTCACATCAGTCTACAGAATCATCTTCGAGGCAACGCGAGTAGAGCTAGCTCCTAACCAAGAGATCAGATCTACGCAACCTAGAAAATCAACTAAAAGGCACTGGTTCTAAAACTAACCTCAACGAATTCCAATAAAAAAGGAGGAGAAAATGAAGACGAAGAGACGAACCAGCCATGAAGGCGCTTGTGAAGGTTGATCGTGTACTCCCTTGTGACGACCTCGTTCTTTCTCGCTCCTTTGCTCGCCTTGTCAGCCATTTGCGTAGCCGCCGCCTTCACCAGCCCTCTCCTCGTTTCAGTCTCTCTCTCTTTTATTGCGGCCTAAACCCTAGACCAACGTACCAGCCTTTCTACTTATGGGCTCATTTGTTTGCATTTCACCATTGCTTGTTTTTATCTCTCAATTATTATAGGTTCACGGGCCGAGATGAAATTGTCGTAAAAATTTCACTGAGGCCTGATATATGTCAGAATTTTTATGATGATGATGGAACTATTGGGTATGGGCTCAGATAAATATTGAAATGGGCCAAGATTTATAAATCTTTATTATGTTAATTCTTCAATTAAAATTTGCGCTCTCCAAATTCTAACATAGTGACGAGGGATGGAGTTTAATACTCTTTTTTTAGGGGAGATGGGGGAGGATCAAAGTACTTTGAATTAAAAAATTGGTTCAAAATTTTTTATAACCGTTGATTTTATATCGAGATTCGTAATGATTATTAAATTTTATTGAAAGTATAAATCTCGATGCAAAAGTCAATGATTCTAGAAGACTTTTTTGGTTCAAAGTGTTTTGAACCTCCCCACTTCTTTTTTAGGAGGCTATAATAACCCCCAACAATTTATCTTTATATTTTATTTTCAAGAGTTGACTATTGAGGATTAAAATAGTATTTTTATGCTATTTATACTAAATATTAATGTTATCAATATATAATAAAAGAAATCATTATCCATTGTGACAAAAAATTTCAAAATTTGACTATAGGAGCTCTCGAGCAAAATCATTATCGTCATTCAGTAAAAAAATTCAAAATTTTATCATTTAGTGTATGTTCACAAACATAATGCATCAGTTTGAGCTATGTAGAGTTATCGTATTAACTACTTACAGTTATTGTACGACCTATTTATATTGACTTAAATAACTATTAATTTCTGCTCTTCAATGTTGTTCGACTTTTAAATAAGCTTCAATAGGGTGTCAAAAATATATAATATCTGGTCCAAGTTATGTATACTTGTCAAAAAAAAGTTATTTACATTGACTGAAATGGTTATAGATAATTACTTTTATAAATTTTTATAAATATTCAATATGTGAATTTGAATTTTTTAAACATGATCAACTTACATCATAAGGTTTGCTATTTATATTTATCAATTTTTTATTTATACATACATATTAAAAGTAGCAATTTATCAAAATTGTGATTTATCACTGTGTTATTTAATTTTATTTTAATATTTATTTATAATGGTTGAAAGAAACTATTTATATAAACTATAATAATATTTTATCACAACATATCAACACTTAATAATTTATCAAATTGTGATGTATCACTATATTAACATTTATTTACCATAGTTAAAGAAGCTATTTATACAAACAAATAAGATATCCTGTATATTACAATCAAATTCTTAATTATCATCAAAACTTTTATTTTCCTTGGAGATGAGAAGAAAATCCATCATTTAAGCATAACTTTCAAGGCACAAGTAAAATGAGAAACCTATAAAAAATTATCATAATTTTATAAATTTTAGAAAGTAATAGCATATGGTGCATATCCACTAGAGATGAATAAAATTTACATAAATATTAATGATGAACGCAGAAATGATGCAAACTTACATAACAAAAAAAATCGCATTGAAGACAAAATAACAAATAGATGAGAGTAATACGTTTTTTTCATTCTTCCAGTGGTGAGTTTGAAACCAGATTATCATTCTCTTCTTATTATTTCTTGTCCAAATTATGTAGTGGAGAGCGTTGGAGAGAGAAAGAGAGATAACAGAGGAGAAACAATGATGCATCGGGGACAAATAAATTTAAAGATGTTTAAATAATGAATAGCGGTTAATTAAAGGACGCGATATTTTTTTTCAAATATTTTTAAACTATGAACATTTCAAAAAAGATAAACTAAATAATTGGCGGGGTTGACGAAAATGGAAAACCTGTATGGAGACGGAGACTGAGGACAAAGAGGGAGATTAATATTCCTTTTTTTATGAACAGAAAAAAATGTGACTTTTCGAAAAGATTTGATGTTTTTTTTTATAGTGTGGCTAGTGTTATAAAACTGGGACAGGTCAGGTCGGGATGGGACGGATTATGATGGGTTGGCGGGTTTTGACAGGACGGGTCAACGGGTTACGGCGGGGCGGGTTATCACGGGTCCATTTTAGGGGGTTTGGTCACGATTCGTCTTAGACCCGTCAGGTTGGACGGGTCGGTAGGTGGGGACGGGGCGGGTCGGGACGAGTAGGACGGGTTGGCGGGACCAATTTTTTTTCTAAAATTCCGAAAAATCCAAATAAAATTTAAATAAATTCTCAAAAATTCTGTAAATTTCAAAAATAATTATTAAAAATATTTAAAATATATAAATACTTATATTCTTGACCAAAAAAATTATTTTATTTTTTTGTCATTTTTTTAAAAGTTCTAAAATAATCAAATAAATTCTAAAAAATGTAAAAAAAACAGAAAATAATTATTTAAAAATTAAATAAATTCTTAAATGATATTACTTAAAATAAGTTAAAATAAATTTTAAATGATATAACTTAAGTAAAAATTTAAATAAAATCTTAAAGAATTCGAATTTGAATAAGGTGTTGATGTGTTCTTTCTTCAAAAATGATATAACTTAAGAAAATTGAAAAAAAAAAAATATTTTAAAAATTAAAATAAATGAGTTATAAATAAAGTTACCCTCCTCCTTTATTTCAGGCTTGAAACTGGCTATGTAATACATAGGCAGAGTTCTAACTTTTTTTGTTAGTAAAGTTTATTGAAAAAAATCAAATAAGGATTGTAAATGCTAGAAAAATATTAAAAATAGGATAAAATAAAGAATATAAGTGTTTAAAAATACCATCTAAAAATTCAAGTTCATATATTATAGCTCATTTTCTGACATACCATCTGTGTCTCCATCCGTTTCTGTTATAAATTCATCGGATAATTATTCTACGGGTGCATGTTGATTACATTCCTCTGCATCAAACCAATCTTTCAAGAATACGAGTTGTTCGAATATCTTTGCACCCAATATGCTGCGTTTATCTGTTAGTATCTTATTTGCTGAACTAAAACAAGATTCGGAAGGGATGGTTGACACGGGATGACAAATATATTCTAGTATCGTCAGAGTTCAAATAATTTTATACCATACGGGTATCGGGTCTTTCTTGGGGTTCTTCATTTTTTGCTATGTATTTATCGACATATTTATTAAATTGACTTAAACTATTTTTTTATTACATAATTATACGAAGTTTTGTAATTACTTACCTTGCATCGTGTATTAATTAGAATACCATCGAAACCTAAAGTTTGTTCATAATAGGCCACCAAGATGCATCATAGTTGGGGGAGCTCTCTTCCATCGCTTATTAGTTTCGAATTCGACTGGAGATTCCAAGACGCTTGAGTCGGATATTGGTATGGAACATCCCGCACTCGATGGATGTAGAGGTGGAAGTTCAACACTAATTATTGTATCGGTATTATATTGAAAACTTAAGGGACATTGGGAACGTGACGGATATTGAGAACTTGATGGATATTGAGAACTTGACAGATATGATGTCGAACCTTGTCCGACACTAAAGGAAGTGATTTATGAGTTGTAATTAAGATCAATATGCGGTTGTGATGGATAACATTATTGTGATGGAATTTGTTGATAATAAGGATGCGGAGGGTTATGATTTTGTTGATAGTATGGATTCGGAGGATTAGAACGTGGCATTTCTTCACCAAAAAATTCAATGTTCAATTGATGTGTCATTTCTTCGGCATGAGAGTGATTGGAAGATGTCATTTGATATTGCTAAAAAATATTAAAAAAATTAATTACGTTACAAATATAAAAAAATTAATTATTGCAAATTAAAAATGTAACTAATGAAATAAAGAATGTAACAAAAATTAAAGAATATAACAAAAAACCAATTAAAAGAAACTAATGATAAAAAAATAAAGAATGTAAATATTTATTTAAAAAAACAATTATTAAAGAATGTTCTATAAAAAAGAACTAACAAAAACTAATTAAAAATAAAGAAAAGAATGGCAAAAAATAATTACAAAAAATATAATTAATTAAAAAATAATTAAAAATAAAGAATCTAATTAAAAACTAATTAAAAATATAACTAATTACAAAATAATAAAAAATAATAAAAACTAACTAAAAGTATAATTAATTACAAAATAATAAAGAATATAATAAAAACTAATTAAAGGAAACAAATGGAAAAAAAGAATGCAAATATATATTTAAAAAAACTAATTACTATACAAAAATATAAACTAATTACAAGATACTAATTATAAAATATAATATACAATAATACCTACCCTTTTTTTTGTCGGAATCGAAATATTACCAAGAACCCAAAACTTTAAAATAAATTAACGAGAGATAATATAACGAATGCTAAATGGAAAATAATAACTAAATAATACTAATATAAATATTTTTGATTTTTTTGGATAATATAACAAAATTACTATAGTAATATAATTAGAGAATTGCTAATATCTAACGATTAACAAGAGAGAATTTGGTTTGGAGAATTGAGAAGAGAGATAGAATGAAGTTGTTTGTGTGAGAAAATGATATGGAATAGGGGTATTTATAGGAAAAAATTGAATTATGATTTTTTTTTAATTTTTAATTTTTTTTTATTTTTTTGATTTTTTTTATTTTTATTTTTTTTTATTTTTTTTTATTTTTTTGATTTTATTTTTATTTTATTTTTTTATTTCAGCCGGTAATGGGTCGGGTTTTCCGGTAAAGCAGGTCAGGTTGGCTGGGTAAAGGGGGGCGAGTCGGACGGGTTTATTCCCGAGTTTCCCGAGCCGGGTCGGGCACGGGTTTTAGACGGGATGGGCGGGAATTATTTTATTACATTAATTATATTAGTTAAAAATTTATAATTGCTTTTATCTTGTAATAGATTATTATATTTTATTTGTATATGCATAATTCGGTTATAGTTGTGAATACTACAATTTACACCACAAATTTAAATAAAATGTTCAACACTACAAATTAAAATATATTAAACTTACGCTATAAATTAAACATACGCTTAATCCTGTGAACGACACTACATTAGATATAAACACTTTTCTGAATATGAAAATTTTGAAATTATATTTTTTTATTTTTCTTAATCCTGTGATGTAAACATTCATTACATTTCATTACAGTATTTTTTTGGAATAGGTATAATTTTTTTTTCAGAAAAATTAATACATATCGTGCTCATTGGATGAATAAAAAAACTTAAACCATATCCTACATGTATTTATTAGATGTTTTGATGTGTAATAATATATAATTTTTAAGTAGGTATAAACACTTTTATATATAAAAAATGTGTTCAATGGTTTGCAATTAAAGGTTGAACTAATTATAGAATTTGTTAAGAAGATAACTAATATTTTATAAACTTTTTATATGTGTTATAATCAGTTTCATTTTTTTTATATGTATTACAATCAGTATCATTAGTTATTATAAGCTCTTATCAATTTTATTATAAACACATTTGTCTGTCAAAAAGATATATCAAAACATTGGTATTTGGGAACGCATATGTCATTTTAAATGGATAATTTTTAGTCGAGTATAATTATTAGTAATTTTTAGTATAAATATTTTTTAGTTGGAAATAATTGATACTAATATTTAGTATATACACTTTTTAGGGTTGAAAGTGCTGTTTTTGCACTGGGTTCGCGCGGACAGAACATAAAAGACTCCGAACAGAGCGAAGATAATTAAGGAGGATTTTTAAAGGGAGATAATTATCAGGACCATTATTATTCATTATAATTATTATTTTAGTGCATCAAAATCTTTTGTTTCATCTGCTCACCCCGCATTGGAAAGAGTATCCCATTTATTATATTTTTTCTTGTAATAAAAGTAGCCAAATACATGTCGATTTATATTGCTTTTCAGAACTCCATAAAAGTACCTCATTCATTATAATACTAATGTTATTGTTAGCTAACTAATAAGGTAATTGTTCGGACTGATTAGAAAGGTACAAACTGGAAAGATGATACGGCCTACCTATAAAAGAAGCAGGGCCTAATATTTTTCTACCATTTTAAACTACAACTTTTTTTTTTGAAAGTCGCCTTATAATCCATATGCGTACTTAAGATATAAATTTATTGTATGATTAAGATATTGAATATGAACACATATTTTAATATGTCAAGGACATCAGAAATAAGTTGTTCACGTAAGAGATAAATTAGTTTTTAGTGCTCGGTTCAAAAATATATACCCTGACAAAAATACAAAAACATTTTTCTAAATAAAGTTCACCATGAATTATAATAAATAGATTTATGGAAATTAAAAATACATCTCTTACAAAAGAGACGATTTTCATATATATCAGCCATGTGAAGTTTCACAAAATATAAAGAAATAATCATTGAAAGATTGTCTCCGATTTCCCGTTAGATTATTGTCACGCGATTGGGGGACCCTTCTCCTTGTTTCTTTCTTTTTGATGGAAATAAATGACAACAAAACAAAGGAAACACTTGAATTGCTAACGCTCCTGTTATTTGTGTATTTTAGGAGGTGTGTGTGTGTGTGTGAGAGAGAGAGAGAGAGAGAGAGATATGTGCCAAGGCAACATCAAATGCGGAATGAAGAGCGTGAATAATAAAAATGGTAAGAGATAAACTACAGTATTATAAGGATCCAAGGCTTTGACTTGTTGCGTAGTATTTCTGACAATATCCTCGCTGAAACTTGTCTTATCAATGTTGTACCATTGATTCTGGTACTTTATTAATTTCTTTCCAAGTGGTAAATAATTAGACTTCGATAAACTGGTTAAATTTAAAAAAAAAAAAACATTTTTATGCCTTCTTTACACCACCACTTTTTAAATCTTAATATAAAACTGCTAAAGTGCTAAATATTAATGACTACAATTGGAAAATTCAAGTAGCAAAATAAATTTTGAAGACAAGCTTTGATATGTAAGGTGCTATTTATACCAGAAGTTTTACTCCGCACATTAAATGTTTTTTTATAACTTTTTAATGCTTGCTGTATTGTGATATTTAAAATATTATCATTCTAGACTTATTTGAAAATTTATTATTGTGATTATTGTAGATTTAATTAGAGCAAAAATAATAGTTCAAAAAAATCTTGTGCAGAATAAAATTTTCTGTGTCAATGTGGCACGTCTCTTTTGATATATAGATCAAAGTAATAAACATTCATTTATTGAGACCAAATCGCTAAAATATTACATGAAACTGCTGTTGGATATTTATTACAGATCAAATCACAAAAACACTAAAAGAATATTGTGTATAATTATAATCTAAACCAAAACAATCCACAGCATAAAATAGAGATATCTTGGGTGCATACTTCATCTCAACAAGTTGCAGGAATTTGATTGAGACAATACCGAGCGATCAAATAAGATCTTCTCCACTGATATTCACCAAAAACACACACACAAACACCCTTCTTTTATCTTGTTAGGGTAGTCAGGAAGACCTTCCTTGATTTACTAGACATTTCCTATAAATTCCTCATGTTTCTAGATTAGTTGGTTGTGGCTCTTAACACATGAAAAAAGTGCAATACGGTTACAACAAAATATCAACACAATTTCGGCGTGAAAAAAGAAAGATGGGATCAGTTTCTTAACATATGGGAAGCAATTATATGGACATCTGACCCTTAGAGTCAATGCATACCACATCCCTACCAGTTTTCTATGAAATCAGCAAGTTTTTTTTTTGCGAAAACTGCAAGAAACCAATCAAAAATTGTGACAGAATAACAGTTGAGTCAAAAATGTTCTGATTCCATTGCAATAACTTATAAATCATTATAACGGTTTAGGTTTCTACATAAAAATCTCAACAACCCGAGAGCTTCATTATAAAACACCTTCAAGGTGTCATAACAACTCTTCATCCAATATAATGGCTTACTTACAACACCTCAGAATGCAGAAAAATTAGTCTTTCCAAACCATTACAATTGCTCACAAGTCGTTGCAACGGATCAAAGTGAGTTGATGATTTTTTTAGTTGTTACACAACTATTTGTCAAACACTTTGACAAATACTTGCACACTCCTTACATTGATCAAGAACAATAACTCTTGACATGTTTAACACATTCAAAAAATTAAGAAATATTTATGGACTATGTTTCTTTATGATGTGATCTTATGAGAAATATAGCAATGAGATTAAAACTCTTTTATATTCAT
The DNA here is from genome assembly GCA_037127355.1 of Schoenoplectus tabernaemontani. Classification (NCBI taxonomy): domain Eukaryota; kingdom Viridiplantae; phylum Streptophyta; class Magnoliopsida; order Poales; family Cyperaceae; genus Schoenoplectus; species Schoenoplectus tabernaemontani. The sequence goes on along the minus strand of CM073758.1, from coordinate 178,399 downwards.
AAATAACAAGCGATACTTAACAATGTACATTGTGACTCCTTGAATAATACATATACAAGCACGCTACTAAAATGATGCAAGATAAAAACATATCATTTTTGTAATTCATTCTTTATTCAAAGGCCCAAATTAAATATCATCACTCAAGTCAACAAACAACTGTAATATTCTTGTTTAATATTTATTCTTCATTAAAAAATGTGACCTAAGATAGAATATATATGATTGTCAGGTATAAATATTATTATTAATATCCATAAATAAAATTATTTGTATAAAAAACATTCATTGTACTCAAGAATAAGCAACCAAATAAAATATTAATGACATAAAAATAATCCTTATAGTATCCCACTATGAGTCAAATTCAATAACATTTTCAACATATTATTTATGTAATTAAGCCGATGATACTCATCACATGATATGTGAAATATGATCATTACTTAACTTATATTTTTAATTCCCGTTAATTATTATTCTTAGATAATTAATTATTAAGGACATTTAGTGTTATAATATATGTATAGTAATATTAATGACTATCACTCAAAATACATACAAATGACTATCACTCAAGAAATAATTAAAATATTTCATATATAAATCTATACTATTATATAAAGCATCTAAGAATTGGAGGGTCCATTTTTTGTCATGATAATTTTTTATTATACCAATTTTATCCCTCAATTAGACGGATACTATTTATTTTTGGTTGATCGAATGTATGTGATCGCGTCCATTGATCCCCTCTTTCTCTCCATTTATTTCCCTTATATACTATTATTTCCATAATATTATTTTTTTATTTAGAAACCTTATGCATATTTGGTAAGAAATTAATGGTGATAATATATGTTAGAATAATTTACTTTTCTTGCCATAAAAATGATGAATCATTAACTCATATTGTGCAAAAATCTCATCCAAGATTAAATATAGTCTTTATTATAGGTTTTCTCTATAATTTGGTGAATTTATAATTTAATATTAGATAAATATGATTTTTTTATCTTATAATGTTTTAATGTTTAAATAAAAAAATCTGTTGCAACACGCGGGTATATAGCTAGTTATCCTAATACATGAACTAAAAATACAATCATCACATAATTGGCTACTAAATCACACTAACAACTTCAACGCCATGAAATTTTTGTTCTTTCCTTTTAAATCATTGCAAACTTCAAACAAACAGTAGAACCAACCCAGTTATTAAATATAATTATAAAATCTCTTCTATACACATAAGGTTGTGTTTGATAATAGAATAAGTGACAAATAATTATATCACCACCTCTTACACTCCTACAGATGATAGTGTTATTCCTCAATTATCACACTTGATCCCGCAAACAAATTAATAAGACCTAAAAGAACAGAACAACATTACTTTGAATTTGTTTCTAGTTAAAATGAATAATTTGAAAAAAAAGAATCAATGTTAAAAAAATTATCCAGGTTACTAACTCAATTGCAAATTAAGTGTATGATTGATATAATGGTCAAGTACTTGGTTGCTTTCTAAAAAACGGGGATTCAAGTTTGCGTGACGCTTTTCTTAGATTCAAAAAGATTAAAATAGGCACTCCCCTGGTTACCTTAAAAAATTTGTAACCTATTAAAGTTAGTCAATTTTGTAGGTGACTAGGTTTATTCCGAAAAAAAATAATATATATCACGTCAGGATACTTTATTTTGGTGTTTGTTTTTAGCCGATATATTATACTAAATAATATAGGTGAAGTGAAGACAAAAAATGAATCGAATCTTCCTCAATTAAATTTATTAATCTTTTGGAAATCAATATCCTCTCTTTTATTTCTATCATCTAAAATTTGACAGAGGGATTCTTGTCTCGGTCTCAAAATTCATTGAAAATATGTACATCTGGTCTGACAGAATAATTACTAACTATTTGTCCAGACTGTATAATTTTGCACTGCGTCATATGATTTTATCTGGTCTGACAGAATAATTCCTCACTAGTTTGTCCATGCTGTATGATCGTCTGATCCCACTAGCAAAGAACCAATTCAGATTTTGTTCATTCAATTGGGATTAATTGCCCAATCAACTTGACCAACCAATGGCATCTGTAAAACTGTGAACAGCTACAGTCCTGTTTTTATAGCTCTCAAAATATCTGCTTCACCAATCATTAATATGGTCTCTGATAATAAATAGATAAACTATGGCAACCAGCCAACTTGTTCTAGGCACATAATTATATCACAGTTCAGATTCAGAAAAAAGGAAAAAGTTTCCAGACGGAAAAATTTTTGCCAGTTGCTTGCAATTCACATGTCATGCATTATGTTAAACTTTTATAATATGCAATCATTACACCATCTTACATGGCAATAACAATAAATACACGAGTAGATGCCAAATTCTAGTTTTTTTTTTCTGTGGTACCCATAGCCTCCACATAGAACTCAGTCTCAATATCTTGTTAGTTGTGACAATTAAAAAAAAAAAGGAGAATAATAGTTGCTTATGATTTGAATGTCCCTTTGTCGTAGAGCATTGCATTAATCTTTTAATGTAACACGTTTGCACTGACACTTCTATAAATGAATTAAATGATTAGATCTTGAGCTCGAACGATGTTTCATCATTGATAATTACGAATAAAATGTACAATTAAACAGACTTCAGATAAGAGAAAAAAAATTCACTAGTATATATAAATGGTTTGTCCAACGTGCGGATCCTTTATATTCTAATTTAGCAATAGAAATATATTATACAAAAGTTGTGCTTTATTATTGATTGTTATGGTATTCTTTTGTAAATACTGTTATATTATGTTTAGAAACATTACAACGCTAGCAAGGTGGTTCTCAGCCAAGCCTTTCCAGCACATACCAATTAACATCTCTAATGGTTAAATATCATACTATTGGATTTATGTTAGAGCCGAAATTTGTTCGAAATGCTCATATTCAATGGTTTTTCCAGCAAATTGCTAACTCTGTCAATAAATGGATCCCTATCAAGCATTAGCAATTAGATTTCTTCAAACTTATTTTTGACTAGGCATGGGCATGAATGTCAAGCACGATATAATATTTCTAATTCAGTATTTATTAGAAACACACAAGTGTACACTTGACAAGACTCTAGATATATACAAGTAATACACAAAAATCAATGTAAAATTTCACAGTATTTTATATGAAAATAGTTAAGACACTGAGCACACAGATGCTATGACCAAATATCATTAAGACTCTGATCCAATATTTCTTCCCATCAGAACAAACAACCAATGCATTTAACTAGCAAAGGATGACAAACCACTATGCCTTGATTAAACTTCTATATAATTAGGTCATTATCCAAGCAAGATCCAAATTTGCCCTCAAAGCAAGCTTCCTTGTTCCCTAAACTCTGAACAGTCTTTTGGTTAGTGATGCAAACGGGACTCAAATTAAGATTATTAAAGCAAACCCTTGAAAGAAATGTCATTAAATTAATTCACACTCATAATATTTATAGTTCATTACCCACTATGAAGAAGTCCACATCATTGTGTCGCCTTCCTTTTTTTCTAAGGGTTGGTCTGTACTTGGTCATCAAGCACTTGCTTTAAGCGACTTGTTAAACAAAGAAGAAGGATTAAAGTGGAGATACCAACAATACAAGCGAATGGAGCAAAAAGCCTCTCAAGTACAAACGTAAAATAACCAACTAATTCAATAAATACAGTAGAAAACAAATGACTAATTAAGTAGCACTTAGTAGGCTTATTTACAATAAAGTTAACTGTCATAAATTCAATCATCAAAGGAAAGTGATATATATTTTATACTTGCCCTAGTGCTCGCTACGTGTTTAGTAAATATATGGAAATAAATGTAATTGGTATGTCAGTGCCTTCAATTAAATGAAATTATAAAACGCCTCTGTTTTGACGTAGAATGCGCTGGGACTTTTTTTAAGCTCCTCATCCGCTTCTCAGATATGAGCCTTACCTTCCATAAGCCTTAACCTTTCATAGAATCCAATGGGATATATATTATTATTATTATATAAATTTAATAGAAGGTTAAGAGCTATGGACAATATTATTTATTTAAGTTTTAACTTTTAAACTTTATATTTTGTTAATCTTAAAATTGAAGTGTAACGAAAGTTAACAATGTGAATCAAATAAGAGAACGTAAATATTATTACTTTCTTTCCCCTTTCCATTCCCCCTTCTATTTTTTACATTCCTTCTTTTTCACTTCACGTTATTCAAACAGTGTTAATTACTCTACCAGAAAAATAAAATACTGCACATCTATCCCATATTTGGTTTGAGTACGAAATTAAGGAGACATAATTTATTATGTTTAAGGAGACAACCCAGACAGCTAATCCACCTGGCACCTTATAAATTATATTTAAGCCACCTAATTACAGTGCAGCTAGCCCGTATCCTATTTTATTCCAGCTCCTCTTTTGTTTGAGTTTCAAAATGTATTTAATAAGAACTAAGAAGTATCCAAATGCATCCGACGGTAGTTATATGCTGAAGCTGAAGTCAATTACTACATCATGTAATGATTATGTTCAATTATGTGCTTCGTCGTTCTTTATTGAGCTCTAAATTTCTGAGTAAATCTTTTGTTCTTAATTTAATATTCATAGAACAAACACCATATGAACAAATTTGAATATTATAAGTTTATTTATGCTAGTTATTGCTTGCACGAACATAGTTTTATTTTGATCACCCAAGTGACCTTCACATAATATCTGAAATCCAACTTCATGAGAAATACAAAATAGCTTTACTTTGCATTATTAATTTGTTTCGATTGCTGACGCCAAACAATAATGAGAAGTACAATGAAGCATTAATCATTGATGTGCATTTTTCTATTGTGTTGCCAATAATGCCCAGGATTTCAGGCAGAAAATTAGGTGTCAACGTTTCTTATCATGCACTCTAGCGACTTGTGATCTCTACTCCCTGATCAGTGCAGGATCAATATTTTTGTTTTTAATTGAAGAGAGTCAAGCTCTCAAATTTTATAATTATTCATATAAACTTTCAATCTAAATTTCGAACTCACGATCTCCCACACAGAAGGTGTTGCTTTTTATTAATAAACCAAAAATTAATTCTCAGATCAATATTCTATACTCTATTGATCCAGGCCACATATCTTACAAGCAAATTTGTCTGAGAAAAAGTTTCATATACCTAGCTAGAGTAGCGTTAGAGGAAAGAGTAAATGAATTGCCTAGCTTAATTCGCTTTAATTTGTTTACCAGCGTCGTCTGGTTAATTAAAGAGTACGGGCACACAAGTGAAACATATATATACAGGTCATGAACGAGACATATTCTATTTTTTTTTTAATTGAAAAATAGAAATAATAATGGATATTTTTTGTCGCAACTCATAAGTACAATATTTCTCTCAATTAATTAGATCTCTACATCTTGTAAGTATTTTTTTCCCTTATTTGATGATGAAATGTTGACATCTTTGTTCAAGAAACGAAAAACATTTTTCTGAATATACATATTTTCTTTTACGGTATCATTGAAAAAAATAATGGTAAAAAAGGATGGGATGATCATTTAAATCTGTCATATTTCTTTGGGAGCCTATGTTGCAAATTATGGACCTATATTCACTAAGGCTCCCATATCTTCATATCCTTCCTTATATTTACTAGTGCTCTCATCCAAGCTTACCAAACATAAAAATATGCATTAGTAAAATTTTAAAAAAAATAATTTATAAAATCAAAAGATAAAAAATAATACAAAAATACTATTATTCATTACTTTGTATGTTCATATATTGTACCTTTGGATCGTACAAATAATAGTATAAGGATAGAGAAATAAAGAATGGTAAATGAGCGTAATGAAAAATAATGTCTTTTAAATAAGTGTGGGAATAGTGAAAAAATTGATGTTATTTTAAATGGTAAAAATATTTTTTAAATTGTATGTTAAAATAGTTGTTATTATAAATAGTAGAGATACGAGAACAACACAGAACAATAATCTATCATTTACTCAGAACAACAAAATAATAGTTATTCTCATTGTTTCGAAACAATAAATGTTCATTTGCATCATCAATTGTTATTCTAATTCTCATAATAAATATTCTCTCTACATCAAAACATGCTCTTAGAATGATTCATGAGATGAGGGAGAAGATGGAGGTAAAAAAAAAACAAACGTAGACAGAGCCAACAATTAGCAATGGGGAATCGTTAGCTTGATAGCAAGACCCATTGAGTTGAAGAATAGAAAGAAAAGGATGTCAGTAGCTCTTTGTGCATATCCTTTGGCATCGATCATGTTTTGCATTCCTCATCTCTTCCTTGATTTCCACGTTCTCCATGTGCCATTTGACCGAGAATTTACCGCGACATGGAAATCTCAAAAGAAGCCTAACCCAATTTATTATTGGGAACAAAGGCTTTGTTGTTGTTGTATGGTACTCAACTTTGTCAGTGGCTGAAGCAGTAAATAATAAATGAGAAACATCATATTTTGGTCGAGGTGCACTAAAATATTGATCGTGAGAGAGAAGAAAAGAAACAGGGAAGAACGTCAGAAGTTTTGAAGTGAACACCGGGTACGGGCAAGTTCTCTACCAGCCTCTCCTATTCCACTATTTATATTCTGGAACAAGTAGAGCATTGGAGCGTCTGGTATGACTGTTTCGTCTCCCCTTTCTGATCTACCCTCTCTCTACTCTACATTACAGCACAAAATAACACGCTGCCTTTCTTGGGCTTCAAATACTTGATAGTTGATACCCAAGTAATGCTTCAACACCAAATTATGGTAAAAAAAAATCTGTCTTGGTGGAGTTCTTGGTACAATTTCATTAAAAATACTAGATTTAATTATGGATAAATATCTCTCAACACCTTAATTCAATTGCCAAAAATTACAACAAAAATGGCACAATATTTTAAGCCGGTTATACAGAAAATCATCTCCATCAAAATCTCTCTCGTGTGCTCATAACAATGTTAAAAAGAATGGCATGCAAAAGAGTATATATCAATGAATAAAATCTACGAGAAAACAAACATATTTTTTCCGAAGAAAGCATTCTTTTTGCTGCAGGCGTACCAACAATTCTTTCAAGCTGCATAAAAGAAAATTATATTTGGATACATATTTTTGGTCCCAAATAGTAGTCTGAAAAGTAGAAATATCAGCTTCTAGTACAATCCTAGATTGAAATGGACCACAGTGTGAGGATCATTCCACTATTATTTTTTCCATGATACTTACTATTGCAACTTCTTTTAACAGCACAATTGGTATTAGCTGGTGCAAAATTCAATACACTTGATGCATTTCAACAACACAGGAATTTTTAATTAATTGAGGCTAATTTGGAAAAAGAAAACAGAAAACTAGGAAAATTAGTAACCTGCAGTATATGTATAAGACTATTTACTGTTTACCTTCAGAAGGTCAAAGCGAGAGAAGAGCACATTGCAGATCATGTTTCTTGAAGCATCAAGCATGTTTATCATCTAAAGGAACATTGTACAAACAAATGACCAATGAGATAAGATGTCATTAATAGAAAGAAATATTTTCGAGTTGGGAGTACCAACCTCAGGGTACAATTCCTTTCTCTCCGGCAGGGAATAAATGATTAAATTTTGAATTCCTCGAATCTGCATACATTTGCACATTTAGTGAGGATATTATTCTGACAATCTTCTAAATAGAAAGATGATAGTATATTAATTGATATATCAGACTCAAGAAGAATTGTGAGACAGACGCTCTTATTGAGAATTTTTAGCCAGGAGAAAAATGCTAACCTAGGTTTAAAAATTCAGTAACCACCGGATAAGGCAAACAGCACTATACAAGTGCCAATCTGTGCCAATCTGTCATTATACTTTTCACAAAGGGAGCGGATATAGAGATACCATACTTGATATCATAAATCGTTACCATCTTATTATTCAAGTTCAATGAGTTATTGTTCACAATAACGACATAATTTATTCAACTTACTTTGTATAGTGTTCTGTTATTCAACTTAAATGAGTATTCAGAATTGTGATATTTTTTTTGTAGTAGACGGAGAGCCTACTAATGAATATTATTAATCAAATAAAGAAGAGTTTTACAGCAAGTTGAGGAGAAAGATGAGACAGATAGTAATAGTAAGCAAAGATCAAATATTTACAAATTGCACCCCAGTGCCGCACTATAATTACTATATATTCCTAGCCCTATTCAAACCAAACAGAATTGTGATATTTGAATTCAAGAACAGAATACTATACAAAATAACTTGAATAAATTAAGTCGTCGTCATGAATTCTTGTTTAACTTGAATAAGAATATGGTATTGATTTGGTTTCAATTATGGTATCTCCCAAACATTTTCCTTCACAAATTAATTCCCATGAGGTTCTGTTTGGTTTGATATATGTCAGAACTAATTAGAGCATTGTAAACAAGTCCTACCTCTCTAGAGCTTGTGTCATCTCATTGAAACACTTTGTGTATACTAACCAGATGAAAGACGATAAATAAATCCTTCACTGTTAACTCAAAGCCAAGAACACAAAAACACAAATAAAGTGGAACTGAACTGTGCAAGGAGCATGAAATGAATACATATCCATGCATCCCTTACCTACAAAATGTATAGAAGAATTGGAATATTTGACACACTATTCCAACATATTCACAAAACTATGACCAAATTTTTCATTATTTGCAACCAAAATGCTGTGAAAATTTGACAAAAACTGCTAAACTGAACTAACTGTTTGTTAACCAGCAAGTTGACTGATCATTAATTTTTTTCACATCAACACAATGAACAGTCTAAAGAACCCAAGTACACATAAACCCATGCCACATGCCAACTTACAAGATTAAATGGAACAATAAACTATGCCCTCATGGTAATGCAAATTATCACAAAAAATTAGTAGGCATTAGTAGAAATATGAAAAACATGTGCTGTCGAATTAGCCCAACACCCAAAAGATATGCCAAAGAGATAATGCATAAGCTTGCAAGCAAAAGCATAACCTTGTATCTATGGTAAAAATGAGCTCTCTCAGTGTATAGCATGATTTTCCTCTTTCCTTCAAAAAACCATACTCTTGCACAGGATATATCACTCTGTTTTGTGTACCTAGAGAAAAATTTTATTAAAAAAAAAAAGACACTTCAAAACCAGTTGACTTGGGTCCAAATCACAGGTATAAAACAGAAAGTATCTACCTTTCAATTCAGAAGATTTGAAATTTGTCCTAAACCACCAAACTCCGGAAGCCAGTAATACTCAACATGGTACAAAAAGACATTCAGCTGTCTGTACCAGACTAAGATATTTACTTTTGTAACTCATTACCAACTAAGGGTCCCAAATTTTGTTTCTTCTTTGTGTTATCAGTTTTTTAAATGACTTAAAAGAACATTTACCAAAAGGCTATGTACAATACGCCAATATCAAAAAAATATGAGAAGTGCACTCACTCCCCAAGCAAGCAGAAGGAAGCTTCCTGAGACTTCAAGAAATTGCGAATTCTAACAAACTCAAAGTAGGAGCTTATGAATATCATGACTCCACCCTGGAAAAGGAAAGATAGATGTTTTTGTTCAAATAAAAATGAGAATTAACAAATATCAAAGACAATTCAATATCGGATGTACCTCAATTGAATCCTTAATCTTTGGGAAAACCTGCAGCAGACCAATTGAAAATATTTAATTCAGAAGTGCCCTCCGCAAGAACATAATGACACACCAACGAAAAAGAACAGAAAATTCCATGAACAAATCAAATATTTTGGTTCAGAAAACAAACAGAAAAGTACATTTTTTTTATTAGTACTTAAAACTATTATTGTCTTCGGGTTGAGAATTTGATTAGTGGGATTAGCAGCTAACTCGGCAGTTTCGAATAGCCACTAACACAACATTTTGCTCGAATAACATAATAGCAAAGGTTAGCAACTATTCCAAATAACTCGCCACTCACCCACACAAATTAGAGTTTGGAATAGCTTACTGTCCCAGGTTAGTGCTATTCCTCATCCATCAAAACATACCCTAATAAAATACTAGACTTCTCAGTTTCTACAACGTGTTGAACTAATATCATGCCTATGGACTTTTCTGTCAGTCATAATAAACTTATGTGTTACGAAGTTAAAATTGGATGAACATCCATTTGGACAGTTTAATGAATCCTAGCTCAACAAACAGTTCTTTTTTTATTCTTATTTTTTTTAAATTGCGATCAAATGAGAGGAAATTGAACATAAACCCAGGGAAGCATTATAAAAACAGGAAAACAAGATAAAATACCTTCTTACAAAAGTATTCTAGGCGAGCATCATCAGCATTAACAATCGAGGAAGGATTAAACCTTTCATAAATCTGTTTGGTAATGAGGGAAAAAAGGTGGGGGAGGGAAGAAAGTTATGCACAATTCAAGGCAAAGAAAATGACAAGCACACCTTTTGTTTAACAGAATGCACAAACAAGATCAGAATGAAGATAAAAATTACAGGACCTGCTGTACTTGAAGCAATATTTTAGGGAGAACACCTTTGTATTCAGAGACGAGCTTAACCTGATGAATAAACATGATCAAACAACAAATTGGTAATATTGCATAACCACTACAGTGCATGTCCACTACAGTGCTAGTTTGTGTTGTCATAAGGCCCACCCGTCTGGGTAGGTGCTGGAGATGATATTCCTCCTCTCATTTAAGATGTGCTCCAACTTGTTTGGGACTAAAGCCTTTTGTTGTTGTTGTCATTGTTGGGCCTCGAAAATTGAGTGGAACTTATGTTCTCATAAGGGGAAGAAGCTCTGCCTAACTAATAAAGTCCTAAAGGACTCATTACTGTACTGTTACTAACCACATAACTAACTGGTGTACAAGTACACATAATTCTTGTTCGAACAAAGAAGATTAACATACCTTGCCTTGATAACTGACACAGAGTCTATTGAACAAAGCATTTATATCTGTATAAATAAAGGAATTAATTGTACCAACATAAGCCAAAAGAGGAATATATTGTACGATAGCATTTATTGAAGTTATACATTCTTAAAATACCATTTTGGTTTGTCTACACCATGTCGGTGTCTTGGTGATACCAAATATTTATCTGCTAAGTACCAACCTGACCTCAATTTTATATTCTCGTAATATTTGTTTTCTTTTTTGTTTTGAATTTTCTGTATTGATTGTTACAATCAGAATGTAGTTCACAGCACCAAACTGTATTGGATCCATGCCCATTCAATCTGGTACGGATACTGGTTGATACAGTAATCCTACTGCAAACCTAACAAGGCATAGAATTCTGATACCTGGGTTCAGATGAGAACCTAAAAGGATAGTTTGCCGATAAAACCGAGCTTGGCCATCCAAGTACCTAACCATCAGGAGGGAGGAGAAAAATTAACCCAGTTCATAACCATTGTCATAAAGATTAATAAACAGGCAAATATCTATGCATCCATAAAATCTGTATTGTTCTTTTACGCAGTTGTACCCAAAATACCAATTTTGCAAGCAACACATAAGATTTCCTCGTAATCAACAGCCTCCATTTCTAGGTTCATTGCAATAGGAAATATCAAAATCAGGGCTCCAACAAGAAAAAATTTCACTAGACTGCCTCAAATTTTTCATCTTTTTAAATTAAAATCATTAATCATTTTTAATTTATAACTTGAAACAAAAACATTTATGACATCTTTAAACAATGATTTCAGTTTAATTTCAGGCTAAGCAGAAATAGTCTCATTAAGGGGGACTATTGTCAATGTATAACAGAATATACCTTCCCCATTACACTGGTTTGGTGTTATTTGCAAATATCTCACTAATGTTGATGTTATGTGATGGTGTTACTTGCTAAAGAAGTAATATACTGGATGTAATTTGCACAAGCAACAAAATCATAGCAGTATTGCAGTAAGACTGATCAAATGAAAATTTAGCCAAGAAATATATGTTATAAATGAGAAATCAGCATACCATGGTCTAATGCGCATAATGTCAGTTCCATGTTGTTTGGATGGTATCCGATTCAGATGGTCAAATACAGTATTGACATGTGTCCAGTTCTGCCATGTTATCAAAGTACCCTTTACGCTAAGATCTACTATATAAGAAAAATATATGCAGAGGATTAGCTTGTTAGTGTACAAACCTGCATGGCTATAACATCAGCATGATCGATGACCACTACCTGGAAAGAGAAATAGACATTAGTATCCATAACCTCCAAGTACAAGAGCACCATGATAGCACCTGCATACATAGAGCGAGAGAGAGAGAGAGAGCACCTCAATGGATGACAAATAATCAACATCCTTCTCCTTGTCAAACTCAGTTTCCCCAATTTTCTACCAGGATTTAAATATCAGAAGTAAAAAAATCAATATACACACAAATATATACACTACAGCAACCTAAATGAAGCCCCAAGTGCCTTCAAAAAAATAATAAATAAGCAAAGCCAGTTCCTTACACTTTTAGAGAGCTTGTTCAAAACGGAAAGAAGAGAACTTACAGTGACTAAACCAAGAGGAGATGCAATAATAATGTCAGATGTATAAAAATCACTGTAGAGTTTCATGGTTCTCCTGAAATAATCGGATATACCAAGTCACTGTCATGCTCAAACAATTCCATTTTTTTTCTTTGCTATGTTACTAAGAGATCAAGGTATGTAAAAAGATTTAAAAAAAAAAAAACAAGCTACTTTGTAAATTTTATCCCCAGCATGAAATGATCGTTATTGTTTCCACCAAATAAAATCCTAAAATCTGCTGGTTTTGAATGGCCTTGAGCACTTGGATCTTTTTTATCTTTTTCTTCATCATCAATAGCACCAAACTCTTCTGTAAAACGATCAAGATGCTCCACATTATCCTAGACAGAAAAACAAAAACAATGAAAACAATCATATCAAGAGCTCAAGGCAAGGGAAGCTAAGAAAAACTAATACAAAGTCTGTAAGGCACAATTTAATTTCATCCTTTTTAGTTTCATGACATCCTGAGTTCAAGCTCATATGTGCAGCCACACACAAAATTGTCAAAGCAGCACCGTAAGAAGCTCATTAGAAAGGGATACAAACCTTGTTTCCAAGTGGCGTAAGTTGGATTAATCTTAAGACGACTCGCAATGCAAAACTTCTCAATGGCAACAAAAATAGGACCTGCAAAGCATAAAACACTTGGCAAACTCAGCACTTAAGAATGTAGCATCAACAACAGAACAAATTCAGTGGGGCCTCACCTGCTTAAAGTGACCGATAGGTAAACCCAACCCAACTGACTCAATTAAGTTAACCTGGGAACAAGAAAAGAAAAACCTCCCACTAGCAACAAGGAAAAGAAAATGCAACATAAACACTTCATACCTCATCATTTCAATCATGTATTTATAACATCAACGAGAAAACTCAAAAGCAGGTGTCACGATAAATACACAGCATTTCATCAAGAAATTAGCTATGGCTCAGCATTTCTTACTGCTAGAAGACCAGGTTAGTAGACTTTTTTCCATTCTTGTTTTTAGATTGACCAAAACCCAGACCAACCCCCTATCCATTGCCAATCACAGAAATACCAATCTACTTGGTTACAAAGATGAAATTATCTAGATGAGGCTAAAATAACAGAAACAGAAGACACGCCTTTGGTCGGGTGAAACCTTGATCCACGTAAACATCACTTCCAAGAACTTCCTTGCCACCTTCTAGCTTGTTAAGCTTTGTATCATTTTTTATCACGAGTTCCCTCGTCCTATATATATGATTTAACTGCCAAATTCAAATAATATTTCCATATAAATACTTGATGAAAGTCAAATATTATCTCATGAGGACTATGAAATGAGGCAAAAGGTAAGAATACAATAGAGGGAGTTTTAAGCATACAGTATGTAGGAGGTATGCATCCATAACAATTGAATCTTCTTCTCCACCTTTGATGTAAAACGGCTTCTTGTTGCAATGCATAATGTCTCGATATGTACTAACTACAGAAAAGAGATTAAGATTAAAAACCAATATCGAAGTTACTTTAGCATTGACTTGACAGGGTTTTGTTGAACTTACAAAGTGAAAAGAAGAACTTTTCTCTTGATGAATTGATATCACCAGGAGCAGAGGTTTTATTAATAGTTATCCAATGTTTATATATCTTCTCCTTGAGAGAAAAAGCCATATCCGTCCCATGTTCCTAAAAAAGATGGCAACCGTCAACAAGGAAAATAGATGGATATATTAATATCTAATATCATGAAATTTACTAAGTTGTTTGAGATATTTGCAGTAGGTAAAAAAAACAGAAGAAAAAACTATTATGATAAAAAAAATGGCATGGATATCTTAATAATGCCTTGAGAATGAGAAGTTGAGAACTATAATCAAATTATTATATGATATTTTAGAACATGAAAACAGTAAATCTCTATACAAGTATTAGCCATTACCAAAAAAAAAAATAGTCCTGCAGACGAGCTGTTTTGAACTTGTATGAGACATTAAATAAATATATTAGTAACCTTTGAGATAAGTTCTCCAGTGCCCATCCACTTTGACAAGGGTATGCCATTTTCTGGCATCTCCCATTTAAATTTCCATTTTGGGTCCTTCAATTTATCGGCCTCTTCCATAGTTAGATTGTGTGTGAAGTGACGATCGAAAGAACTGCAAACACATGATAATGTTCTGTGATATCTACAATTCAACAAATGATATAAATAATACCATAATAAACCTTATACAAATTTTGGTTTTAGTCAGACGGAATTGAATCAATACAAGTGACCTTGCCAACCAGAGGAATTGCTGGCCCTAGAACTTGGTAAACATGGCAAGTCCAAAAAAACAAAGTTACTAAATGAAGTTATGTTCCTATAAGATCATGTGTAAACCGAAATTATATTTTTTAAATAAGGCTATTATCCAGTCAAATACGCAGTAGTACTTGAATTTGACATGAAAAACTGAGAGTAAGACAAAAACTAAGTTACTTAACACTGCTGAATTTTACTATCTTGAATCAACCTTGAGTTATCTTTATCACCATCTTCGTCACTGTAATTCTCAGCAGAGTCTTCTGATGATTCTTCATCTCCATTCTCCATGACTCCATTGACATCACTTTCATCAAGCTCTGATGAACCAGATACATTTCCTGATTCTAATGAATATGTGAAATTAATTCTCAGAGTGGCCTCATATACCACATGTAATCAAGAAAGCCAGTGAATAGTTCTAAACAGCTCTTGAAAGTAGCTCTTTCACAAGAAAAAAAAAAGAAGTAAACTTAACAGTACCTTTTTCATCAGTATATTCTCCTCCTGAAGAACTATTATTTGCTGTCTTGTCGTCCTCTTGTTCTTCATCAGAGCTGCTTAACCCCAATTGCTCTTTTTTCCTTCATGAGGAAAAATACCAAATGTAATTCATTTTGTGATTTATATTTTTTGGGTTTTCTAAAAGCATACTGACCTCTTCTTATACATGGCTGCAAGCTTTGGATTGGCAGAAGCCAAAGCATCCAATAAATAGGGCACAGACGAGTCACCTCCAGAGAAAATATGCTGCACACATGTGCTATCTAAATTATCTTCGAAAGAAGAATCTAGAAAAACCAAAGATGAAAATATTATAAACATAATCTTGAGCATATTTCACTTTTGGTACTTGATATGCTGAACTTAACATAGACATTTGATTGTCAATTCAGCAGTTGAGCAGTTCAACAGTTTATTAACATGGGTCTCTATCAACTGTCCCCACTATAGTTTATAAGCAATTAAATAAATGTTTGAAGCTCACCTGATGCAGAGGGAGAAGGAACTTCCACAGTTTGTTCATTTTCCACATGAATCTTTCTTTTGAACTTTGTCTTCTTATTTAGTCTCTCAACTGAGTCATTTTTGTCATGACTGGTTTTTGTCCTCTTGGTTGCTACAAGTATCAGCAACTCCTTAATAATCAATTAATTTCATATCAAATTAATTGATTTAAGATCAAAGGACGAACCTACTACACTTGGAGGTCCTTCGACACAGAACCCGCCGCCGCGGCCCCCGTCCCCACGACCTCCGCCGCGACTACCACTGAATCGTCCTCTTCCACGCCCTCGACGGCCACCGAAATAACTTCTGTTGGGCATGGGTTTTGTTAGTGTTTAGGGTTTAGGTTAGATGTGTCAGCAACAGTCCCCAGGAATCGGCTCAAGGAGAGAAGGTTGCCACAAATTGAATTAACTGCGAAACCGATGTAAAAATCGTACGATTCACGATAAGAATCGTGCGACGCGATAGGATTCGCCCAGTAGAGACCCAACCCCATCCGACAAATACGCTCCAAATTCGAACGTGATCCGATCTGATTTTTAAAAAATTCAAATTGATTCGATCCGATTTGAATCCGCTCCGATATCAAATGACCTTCAATTTAATTAAAATCTATTAAAGATCTGAAAAAACACAATATATAAATTGACCCGACATGTCCCGACTCGGCCCAATCCAATTTCTTCCAGAAGGTCAAACTGACCCGACCCACCCAACTCGAACCCGAACTTGACCTGACCCACCCGATTGCTACCTCTAGGATTCAATATTTTAGCAATGTGAATAGTGTAGTAGTTTGATGAAATGAATCACACAGACCGTAAGTATCCTGTGTGAGTGTGTATCGCACTAGGCTGTAAAAAAAGTTCATAATTCGTAATTCATTTGGTATTCGATTCGATTTTAGTTCGAGTTTGGTTCATTCGATTAGATTTTTTTTAGTTCGATTCGATGATTTTTTAATGAACTAGTTCGAGTTCGATTCATAATAGTTTAATATGTAGTTATTTGCATATATTTTTAACTATTGAGTCAATAATATATGCAATAACATAATTATTTTATTATAAAATTAATAAGACATTATTAATTTATTATTAAATTAATAAATATTAGTTAATTTTAAAATTTTATTATAAAATTGATAAAATATTAATAATTAGCTCTAGTTAATTATGATAATATAAAAATTAGAATAATTGAGTTCGTTTAGAATTTGATTTCAGTTCGAGTTCGATTTATTTTGAGTTTGATTTAGATAGAATTCGAGTAAGTTCGAAATAGTTTCAAATCAAACTCAAACACCAATGAGTTCGATCAAATTTGATTCATTTGTAGCCCTAAATCACACCAATCGTCGAGCATTATTATTTTCCCTTATTGATGATTTGTTGGGATCGACTGAAATTTGACTCACTCATTAACTTAATGAGTTAAGTTTGGATTAGATATGACTCAACTCGTTAAACTCGTTAAATTTATTATACTATAATATTTATTATTGAGTTGGGCTATGATGCTACCACGCAACACGGATGATCGTGTACTAGGATTATTTTTTCATTTTTAAAATTCAAATAATCAATCATAGTGCTTAAAATAATTTTCATATAAATATTACTTGTAGATCAAATTTCATATTTTTTTTAATAGTTGGAAATCACTTTCTTTGAATGGCGTAAAATCAAATAATTTTGTATCTATAAAAAAAGTAAAATAATTCTAAAAAAATATGAATTGATCTACAATTATATTTTTGTATAAAAATATTTTTTACGGTCAGATCAATCATTTAAATTTTAAAAAAAAAAATGCTCTATAGCACATGAATCATCCATGTTACGTATAGCACCGTAGTCCAACTCTTTAATTATTTATATTATTATGTGAACTATATAGAAGTTTGTTTGTTATTGGTTCTTATTATTTTGTAAGTAATTTTGATATGAAGTGTTTGTACAAAATATTATTAATTATTAAATGAGTTATTAACGAGTCAAATCGACTCGTTCAATAACTTAATAAATCAATCTCAAAGCGGGGCTCACAAAGGGATTATGAAAAATATTCTTCATTGATAAATAACTAGTTACACCATAAAAATATTAAATAAAACTAAATAAATTTTCTAATATACTAGCTAATAAAAAGAAAAAATAATGAAATTATATGTAGAAAATTATTATTTTATTATTTAAATTATTAATTAAAATTTTGAATTTGTTAAACCCGCACACAATTTAATGTGTCATGACACGTAAGCCAAGTGAAATGATACTGACAAACGATAATTTTAATAAAGTAATATAAATAAAATAACAATTAAACTCAGGTAAGCATTCAGAGTAAAGTGACATAAAGTCGATAATGTCGAATCAATCACAACCGAATTAATGGTTATTAATGAGATAATATAAAATAAAATGGCTAATAAAACCAAGTGGATAATTGAAAATAAAATGTAACCAAATTAAATTGATAAATGAATAACACAAATTATTATCGATATTAACAAACATTAGAATGATATTAAAATAAACATAACGTTAACATAAAGACTAAAAAAATCAATCAGAATTGTAAATCAATAAGTAAAGCTAAAAATGATTAAGCTCAACTATGAGTAATCACGATCTCTCGTTTAAAATTTTGTTAACTAAGCAATCAATTTTTCAGTGAAGTTCAAGGCTTATAATTAATAAAACTATTAGTGAATAAAATCTAAAATAAGACGTAAAATCATGAAATGAATCATGTGACTCGTTTCATGACATACTCCCAAACTCACCACACTAGCGAACCTTCAACGAATTAAATAACAAAATTATAAAAGCCTAGATTATTTTTTCATAAACTCCATAATTTCAGGTGACCCTAAAAGAGGCCCCACGAGTCGGCATTTAGTAACCCAACAATCCTCCACATAGAATCCTATCCCTCCCTCTCTCTCTCTTTCACTAAGAAACAAATCCACTCTTCTCTCTCTGTCAAATCCCGTTCTCCTCTTCTCGTTTGTCACAAGTCTCATAAACCCCTGCGCCACCCTTTGATCACATTGACTTGTTACCACCAGGCACTCGATTACTCATCGCATCTCGTCGCCCTCTCACCCAATCCCCCGACATGCAAGCTGGGCCCGCAACCTCACGATCTCCGCACTTCTCCCTTCAAGAATCGCCCTGGAACCTCTTTCTCCTTAGGCTTACTTGTTTTCTCTTGTGTTGAGATCCTACTTTTAAAAACTAATAAGATCAAACTAAAACTTGATTAGAAACTCGAAATTAAGGAGAGGAGTAGCTGGAAACGCGGCAGAGGTGGAGCCCGGCCCAACTGCGCATCAATACACCCTTGCACCTTGGCTCTCTCGGTTCTGAACGGGCAAACCCTAAATCCTTTTTGTGTGCTCTGTGACCGTACTTGATGGAAATTAGTTTGCTTGATTGATTGAAATTAGTTTGAGCTAAACTCACGGAGGTCTTCCGTGAGCTTAAACTCACCGTAGATTTTATATATATATATATATATATATATATATGTATATTCTAAATAAATTTAATTTTGATATTTATAATAAAAATTATTAACTTTATATGCATAAATATTAATTATCGAACACATTAATAATAACAGGATGAATGATGATATCATTAGTAAAAAAGTAACAAGTGTAATTATTTATAAAATAGCAATTAGTTAATATTTTCTAGAACTTTTCAGATTATAATGATTTTTGTGAGAATTAGTTGGTTATTATTGTAAAGTAATACATGGTTACATTTTCAAGATGATATGATTATGTTACAAAAATTCATCATGTTAAACATAAATAAAATAAAAATCTATAAACTACTATTATAAATTAAAATCTTTACATTAATAATATTAATTATTTATATACTTAAATAAAAGCTATATATTTAAATTAAATATATATACAATTAATATAAATGATAAATTAAATTATTATTATATGAATAAATGTCATTTTCATAACTTCAAATAATGCTTGCATGGAAAATGATGTAATGTAATTAATGCATGTATAATTTTTGTAAGCCCAAATAATTACAATAAATATAATACAACACAAACTTATATATTAATTAATTTCTCTATTTTATTATTATAAATAGTAGTAAATGTATCATTAACAAGTAGTATATATTAATTAATTTTTTTACTTTTAATAAGTGTAATATTAAGTAAGAATCGTTATATATTAATTAATTTCTTTAATTTTAAGTACGAATCATGATATATTTATCTCATTTCCTTTATGTACTTATGGATGTGTGTGATGTGCTTTTATGTTAATTCATCCCTCGTCACTATGATCAATGACAAATGCTTCGCCTTGAACACCGCAGATCAAATATAAATAAAAACATTAAATGAACTAATGTTATTTCATAACTAATAGACCATAAAATTTACGCAAGCATTGGAAGTGGATAAAGTAAAGGCCGTCGCGGCCGTCCGTCCGGGCCGTGGGACCGACCGGCCGGACCGTGGACCGTGCGGGGCCGTGGGCCGGGCCGTCCGAGCCGGACCACCGGGCCGGGCCGTGAGTATTTTTTTGTATTATTTGATTTTTAAATTATTCAAAAATACATAATTATTCAAAAATACATAATTAATTCGATGAAAATGATTATTTAAAAATTAATAAATTTCTTTTTCAACTTTTATTATTTTTTTATAATTTTCTGAAATTTTATTTTTTACTAATTTTTTAATTTTTTAGTACTATTAGATTTTTAAACAATTAAAAATAATAATTCGAATTAGTTAAAAATTATTATTAAAAAATATGATAAATTATTATTTTTTTCGATTTATAAAAAAAAAATAAAAATTGGACCGGATCGGACCGTGGACCGGGCCGGACCGGGCCGTCCGTGGGGTCCGGCCGGGGCCAACGGTGGGACGGGTTCGGTTTTTTTCGAATTTGGGACCGCCTTGGACCGGGCCGTTTGGGCCGTGCGGGGCCGTGGACCGTGGGCCGTGTGGGGCCGTGGACCGTCCGGGTTTGGACCGGACCGGACCGTCTTCAATACTCTACTTGCATATAAGACTGACATGTTACCCATGAAGAAGTGTGACTTTGCAACACTCTTAGTATGGGTTACCGATATTTCATTTTTCTCTCTTTAGAATTAGGAATTCAAAGCAAAATTATTTTGTTTTTAAAATAAATCGAATTGTGGTATTTTCAATCCAACCATACTATTAGAGACATTGTATTTGAACTATCATACGCATTCGGTACTCTAACCATTATACTGGACTTACATGCATATGCATATCATCAACATCTCAATTTACATAAAAGATAGGCTTAGAGTTAGAAGTTGGGAGTTGGTCCCTAGTTAGGAATAGTTTTAAGAATATTTAGTAATTAAATTAAACCTATTATTCTATTATTATTTTAGATATATAAAAACTTAGATAAATCATATATTGATTTTATGGGAGTGCTGAGAGGCGGGTGAGGTGATCTCAGTCTGAGAGTACCTTGTATAACCACACCAACGGATTATGTATGGTGTTGGTTTCGTCCTCGGGACCCCTTGTTCTATATATATCTGAGTTTCTCAGCCTGTCGGTCATTCATCGGGTCTCATCACTTGACGAGTTCGCTAGTGCCATGAGAGTTTTCTATTTTGACCAATATTATTATCATTATTTATTTATTACATTATTTTACTTTTTCAAATTGAATTAAGTGATTAAGGTTTGACCTTCAGTATTTAGAGTGTGCAGACCATATTAAGTTATGGATTTTATTCCACTTTATTATATTATTATTTAGCTAGCTTATTAGAGATCCCGATATGTCCAAAATGATTTTTCTTTTGGCTTCTGGTTGATACAGAAAAAATCAAGAACTCTCCTTTGACTCTTAATTGGTACGTAGAGTATCTCATTTTATCTATATTTTTTTTTTCTCTTTTACGGATAATTATCTTTTCACTTCGATATGACAAACTGAGATCGTGGGGTATGTTTGGCACTCAATGGAATAACAAAAAGTTAGAATAGAATTATTATTCTGACGAATTAATTTGCCAAACGAATTTTAGACTAAATAGAAGAGTGCGGAAGAGTGCTAATCCAGTATACCAAGTTATAGGTGGTATATCAGATTAGCTCTCGTCGGAATAGCGATTATTATTTGATTATATTGTATTATATTATTATATTATGATAATGATTATAATTATGATTATAACTATGATTTATTAGTAATATTATATTATATTATATTATATTATTATTCAATATTATATTAATATTATGATTATTATTTATTATTATATTAATATTATGATTATTATTTTTTATCATTACCGTTAGTATTATAATATTATTTATTTTACTATTATTTATTACCATTATATTATAATAATATAATTTTAGTATTATATTATTATGTTATGAATATAAATATGATTTCTTTATTATTATATTATTATAATTATAATTATTTATTATTATGATATTATTACTATTATTTTATTATTATATTATTATGATATTAGTATTATTATTATTTTATTATTTTATTATTTATTATTATGATATCATTATTATTATATTATAATTATGATTATTTATTATTATATTAATATATTTTGTTTATAGTGATGATTATATTATTATTATATTATAATTTCAGCATTATATTATTATATTATGATTATATTATAATTATTTATTATTATTATTTTATTATTATTATTATACTATTATTATTATTATTATTATTTTAGTATTATTTTTATTATCATCAACATTATTAGTATCATAATTATTCATATTTCAACTATTCTGATTAACAACCGCCAAATAATGTTTTCGCTTTTCCGAATAGTCAAGAATAACACTCTTCTACCACTCTTCCAAAAAGACACTATTTTATCACTCTTCTAAAATTACCACTCTTCTAAATCTATTCCTTAATTTTCCAAATGAACTAGTACATTATTTCATTTATTTTATTATTGTGAGGTAGATTATCAGATTCAGAGTATCAAAGTACATGTCTTCTAGTCATTCACTCGCTCTTGTTTACATACTTTTGTTAACATACTTCTTAGCGATTAATGTCCTTGTGCATTTTAATTTCAAGTTATATTTATTAGCTTTAAGAATCAAGAATCAATATACACAGGGGCCGAACTAAGATAGGCGTTAGCCGGCGTTCAGGCACCCTTTTGGTTCATTGAAAAATAAATGTCGTACGGTAAAAAATAATTTTTTTATCCGAACATTCTATTTATTTGAACCGAGCACCCCCTATCGATCGTTTCTGATTCCGCCCCTAAATATACATAACATTTTCATAAGAAAATGGCATGCTCAAGTACCTCCTTAAGATACCTCAAAGTAGTGTGTTAAAATAATCCGAATGGGTCATACTCAATTTGCGTAACCTGTGACCGCGACCCGTCCCGCCCCAACCCGTCAAACCCATGAACCGTTAGAACCAGCGAATCTAGCACGGACGCGGACAATTTTTTTTGAAAAAACCTATGCTAGACCCGAGCCGTTTTGGACCGTCCCGACCCGACCAGCCCCGCCCAACCCGTGATAATCCGCCCCTAACCCGACCAACCTCGCCCAATCCGTGATAACCCGTCTCCGGCCCGACCCGGAAAACCCGTAAACCCGACCCAATACCCGAAAACCTGAGAAATAAAAAAAAATCAAAAAATATAAAAAAAATACGGAAAAATTATATTTTTTGTCAAAAATATAAATAGTTATATATTTTTAATGTTCTTAATAATTATTTTTGAATTTTTTGTATTTTTTGATAATTTATTTGAATTTTATTGGGTTATTTTTAAATTTTGGAAAAAAAAAAAATCCGCTGACCCGTCCGACCTGATGGGTCTAAAATGGGTCGCGGCCAAATCTCCAAAATGGACTCATCCTAACTCGTCCCGTAAAAACCCATTAAACCGACCCGACCTGACCCGTGCAAACCCGAGGCCGACCCGTTTTTAATACACTACCTCCAAGCATCTTCGGGCATGTGCCTCTTCATTCCGGCTACGACAATAATAATAATGATAATCTTGATCATAATAATATAATAATAAAATAATTATATTTATATTCATAATATAATATTAAAATTATATTTATAATAATAATAAATAATATAATAATATTAATGGTAACGATAATATAATAATAATAATGATAATAATAATTTAATAATAATAATATAATGATAATAATAATAATAAATAATAATCATAATATTAATATAATAATAAATTATAATCATAAATATAATATAATAATATAATAATACTAAATCTTAATCATAATGATAATAATATAATATAATATAATATAATCAAATAATAATCGCTATTCCGACGAGAGCTAATCCGGTATTCCACCTATAAGTTGGTATACCGGATTAGCACTCTTCTACTTAGTCTAAAATTCATTTGGCAAATTAATTCGTCGGAATAGCTATTATATTCTAACTTTTTGCTATTCCATTGAGTGCTAAACACTCCCTAAAAGAATAAAGTAGAATCACCTTCAGGCTCCAAACTTCGATTAATGTTGCTCAATAAAATCTATATATCAAAAACTCGCAGAATACATAATTTTATATTTTAATGTTTTTATTTTCAGATTTTTTTAAATAACATACTTTCATATGCAAACATTAATTATCTTGTTAATATTTTAGAGTCACTTCAGAAAAATCAGCAATTACAAAACTAAAAAATGGATCTATGTTATCTTGATATAAAGAATATATTGAACAATATAAATCATAATTTAAAGGTAAATGTCAGTATTTTTTAGATAAGCTCATAATGAGTCTTTATTAAGTAGATATTCGATTTACTTTATTGAGATTCTACTGTGAAAATGAAATTCTGATTTATAGTGTCCAATAAATTATTTATTTCAGAATCTTATGGAATATAATTTTTTTGAATTATTCATTTTCTATTTTTTTAAATTATCTATTTTGTATACAAAATTTATTAATATTTTAGAGTATTATTAGAAAATAAAAAAAATAGTTAAAAGACACCAGAATTTTTTTTCATTATCTATAATATTTTAATATAAAATTTTATTAGGCACTATAATCTTTATTTTGACGGCGTCTCTTCATGGGGCCCATGAATTTTGTCTGAACAGTCTACCACTTGTTTTGACGTGTATTTTTATACCATGGCCCACCTGGGCATTATCATAACAGGCAGGCCCCTCTAAAAGCTTGTATTTCATATGCAGTTTTTTTTTTCTACAGTGCATCGACATGATTAAAGGCGGAAATACATATCGAATATTAAACATATCTTAAAGGAAGCTTGCAAGAAGCAGATGTGAACGGAACCGGTGAGTTCCCAAGCTCTTGGGATTAATTTTGGTTCTAAGGGTTGTTTCAGCCGTTGAATCATCATCGAGATTGAAACAAAGTACAAAAATAAAAATGAGTTTCATCGAGATTGGTAATTAGATGTTGATCCAACGGTTAAAACAACCCTTAGAACTAAAATTGGTTCCAAAAGCTTGGGAGCTCCCCCGGTTCCGATGCGAACTTAGTTATCATTCAGGAACTGAAACTGAAATTTGAAATTAATGACATATGATGATTATGGGTGTTAATAAGCGGGGCTTAACTGTTATGTCTTATGAATTAAGGGTCCGTTTGGCAAATTAAGGAATAGCTTTGGAAGAGTGGTAATTTTGGAAGAGTGATAGAATAGTATTTTTTTTGGAAGAGTGGTAGAAGAGTGGTATTCTTGACTATTCGGAAGAGCGAAAATATCATTTTTGGCAGTTGTTATTCAGAATAATTAAAATATGAATAATTATGATACTAATAATGATGATGATAATATTAATAATAATAGTAAAATAATAATCATAATAGTAAGATAATAATAATAAAGTAATAAAAAATAATCATAATAAATAATAATATTATACTAGTAATATAATAAAAATATAAACATAATCATAATATAGTAATATAATAATAAAAAATTATAATTACAATAATAATAATAATAATATAATAATAATAAATAATAATAATTTTAATAATATAATCATAATATAATAATCATAATCATAATATAATAATCATAATCATAATATAATAATCATAATCATGATAATAATAATAATAGTCATAATCATAATAATATAACCATAATCATAATCATAATAATATAATAATAAAAATATATTCATAATCATAAAAATAATTAAAAATAATTATAATTATAATAATATAATCATAAATTAATCATAAATATAATCAACATATAATAATATAATACAACATAATAAAATAGTAATAAAAAAATAAAAAAATAATCATAATAAATAATAATATTATAATAGTAATATAATAAAAATATAAACATAATCATAATATAGTAATATAATAATAAAAATTATAATTACAATCATAATTATAATAATATAATAATAATAAATAATTATAATTTTAATAATATAATCATAATATAATAATCATAATCATAATCATGATAATAATAATTATAGTCATAATCATAATAATATAACCATAAATATAATCATAATCATAATAATATAATAATAAAAATATAATCATAATCATAAAAATAATTATAATAATATAATAATAAATTAATCATCACTATAATCAACATATAATAATATAATACATAATAAAATAATAATAAGTAATAATAATCATAATCATAATCATCATAATATAATAATATAATAATAAATAATCTTGATCATAAGAATATAATAATAAAATAATTATATTTATATTCATAATATAATAATATAATATTAAAATTATATTTATAATAATAATAAATAATATAATAATACTAATGGTAACGATAATATAATAACAATAATGATAATAATAATTTAATAATAATAATAATATAATGATAATAATAATATAATGATAATAATAATAATAAATAATAATCATAATATTAATATAATAATAAATTATAATCATAAATATAATATAATAATATAATAATACTAAATCTTAATCCTAATCATAATATAATAATATAATACATCGTAATCAAATAATAATCGATATTCCGACGAGAGCTAATCCGGTATTCCACCTATAAGTTGGTATACCGGATTAGCACTATTCCGCACTCTTCTACTTAGTCTAAAATTCGTTTGACAAATTAATTCGTCGGAATAACTATTCTATTCCAACTTTTTGCTATTCCATTGATTGCCAAACAGAACCTAAGTAGTTTGGAAGTACTTTATCACAAATAAAAGCTCGGGGGCATTCGTTACAAAGCCAAAAGTTCAGGAGTCTTCAATCATTACCCTTATATTAAAGATGACAAGCTCAAAACTTTACGGACGTGTTCGGCAAATGAGTGGAATAGAGGATAAGTGGAAAATAGAATTGACTTCTATTCTTTATAATTTTAATCATGTTCGGTAAATTTAGAATAGTGGAAAAATGAATTTGAGTCTTTTTCAACACTTGAAAAAATTGCCATTCTACAATTCCACCTCCCATGGAATAGTGAGTTGAATTAGAGAGGGATTAAAATGTAAAAAGAAAGGGTTTGACTGTATATTTTCATTGCTATTTCACTTTTCATTTTTTCTCCATTTCATTCAATTCTTTTCTCGTTCGGCTACTATTCCAACACAATTTCACACTTTTCACTATTCCGTACTTGCCGAACAGGCCCTACGATTTTATGTCAATATCAACAACATTATTTGATTTTTTAATCAGTATCAGTAAAATAAAATATAAAATATATATGAGATGCATTATGGTGTTTTACAAAATAAAAAAAATCATTTTGATTTGACATAAAATTCATATCCCGACATTTCAAATGGTCAATCTAAATTTCTCAATAATTATTTCATGTTAAAATTTTATGGGACATTAAATTTCATAATATTTTAAGCTTTCTAGTTATATTTTAAATTATTTTTAAAATCAGTCATGTTTAATATAAGAAAATAATCTATTTTAGGATGTTTTTAAAAAAAATTAAAAATAGTAATAAAGCTCAAAAAATAATGTATATTTAATATCCCAATAAAATTTTAATATGAAAAAATTATTGAGCAATTGAGATTGATCATTTGAGCCGTCGAAATATGAAATGTCATATCAAAATAAAAAATGGATATTTACTCTACAAAACACCATAATTCATCTCAATATATATCTGTAGAGTTTCATTAAGTAAAACAATAGATTATTCATACCACTAATGCGCATTAAATTATTGATTTTTTCAAATTTATTCGCCATCTACATTCACCAAAAGATAACAAAATCAATAAAATAAATGCAATCAATTTTGATATTTCTTAATGAATTTCAATGTGACGTAAACGAATATGTATTTACATTTAGCTGAGATAATATAAAGCACATCCAGAAACTATTTTTATTTTAAAAATAAATTAATGAACCCACTCCGTTCGATAATATTTATTCTCTTCGTTAATTGACACTATTTTCTTAAAATGTTCAGCGTATATAATCTGACATTTCTATTTGCACCCAACCAACTAGAAATCATGGGACGAAAACTTTGAGATCGGACAAACAAAAATTGGATTTCAAACTAAATATAAAACCATTGGTTAATTTATATATATCATGTTAATAATGCTAAAGGAAAACAACGTAAAAACTAGCTTTTATTATAACTTTATACCTGCCTTTTCAGGACTAACCTCAATGCCATCTCATCATCGGCACGATCCTTGAAAGCTAAGATAACGGAAGGCTGTCGTATCCAAAAAATGATATAAATTTCAGAAGAGAAACAAATATTCTCGAGAACAATTTATGTGACCACGACAAAAAAAAATTAAAAAAATCAGCAGCTGATGTCAGGAAAAAACTAGTTACGCACTGAGTTTTGTGTCATAATTCAATATTCAAAATTGTGCCCAGGCCCCAGGTGAAGTTGAACGACTTGCATTGCAAACAAAGGCAGCCTATGTAGCCTTGCAAGTAGATTGTATGTTGCCCTCCTTCCTCCAAAATAAAAAAATAAACCAAGAATTTCAGACCGGATAGATAGTAAATACCAAACATCACCCGGCTAGAGAGATATTTTGATAAAGATTATTTATTTATTTTTTCCAAGTGGACCAGAATATAACTCATCCTTGGCAAGAAACCTCTCTGGTGAGGTGATGCCATCAACAAAGTAGGTGCATCTCCCATTATCCTCTGTTTAATTTTTGCTCCTGATTTTTGTGTGGACTATAAAAAGCACATTTAAAAAAAAAAAAATCAGAAGCCGATCTTATCTTGTTTCTCTAAAGGCAAGGTTCTGAAAATCATCAAATGACCATGGCCCATGTCCTACTAACACTGTTTAGGATAGAATGGTGTCTTAGCTATAACTAAGCTATATATATATCTAATAATGATGACGCGTCGAGATACTGTTATATTCGCGACTTTCTGTTGTGTATATAAGCTGGCACACATTAACTCTTTGTAATAAAATAAAAGATATACATATGCCAATGGTGCTACTAGTTTGAAGGGGGGAAAAGTTGCGTGATTGCTTGAATATTATTAATTTATTGGGAGGAGATTTTGGATTTTAATATTGAATCTGTTTACGATGATATTATCTGATCACATTTTTTTTTTGAATAAAAATTTACGACATATATTCTCTATTATATGTAATGAAATAGTCAAAATGATTTTATTGCGTTGGATATTTGATAATAAGATAGAAAGCGAAAATCAACTTTTCTAAATTAAATATTTATAAAATGTCGTTGTAGATTTCGAATTCATAATTTCCTATGCACAAAAAATATTGGTTTAATCATTCAGATGAGAGGCTGATTCTAATTGAATTACTAACAATCAGTTTTCACTTGTGCCTCCAAAGATCACACCTCGAATTCTGAAATAAACTTCTAGAAAGGAGTATAGTAAACGTTGACCTTTAGTTTGGACTTTGGAGATTACTTTCATTTTCTTTTTGATTCTCTGTTTCCATCTCTTTGATTTTATTTTTTCCGTATATTTTTCTTAATCCTTTGGAATAATTTTAATATACATTCATTTATTCGAATGTAAGATCATTGTGATATGTTCTTCTTCAATGTAAAACAGTGCGCATAACATAATTGATTTAGTTCTAATGTCATTCAAGCGCTCATCAGATTTGAACACTTTTAGTAAATTAATTTTAACCAAAATTCGGATTGAAAAACGTACCAATTTAAAACTAAAGAATAAATATATATGCTGATATATTATTCCAGTTTTAAAATATTCATCAACAATATTAAAAATGAGTAGAAAAATTATTTACGCGAAATTATCCTTAATTAATTTTCTTGTAGAATGCTTTGAATTTGAATGATAATCATTCTGTAACGAATGCAGAGCTTTTTGAAAGCTAAATGCATATTAATATATTATTGAAAGATAGATATGGGATTTCTGAAAATCCATCCGACCTACTTTTTATTATATATCTCTTCAATTTCATAAAATGCTTTGGAAAAAAAAAACAATCGTTTAAATCGGCTTGTTCTTCCGAACATGGTCACAAGTTGTACGAACTTCATTTCATAATGAAAACATTTTATACTGCGATCATGTTCGGAATTGATCATGTTAATAATTTTCTTAAACATTTTCGTAAATCAAAAAACAAAGCTAATAATTTTCTTAAATATCTTCTCCCAATTTATGCGTTCCTTCATTTCTTCCTCTGACTTTTCGTGTGATTAGTGCTTTTATTACCCCCTTTGTAGGTTTCTGGTTTATTTCCCCGTGATAAATAATTCATCCCTATCCAAGTTTTTAGGTTGTGAGAGAAAAAAAAGAACTATACTTTTTCAATGTTCTAAACTTTGAAATCAAAATATATTTCTAAGAATGGAATGAACTATATTATATTTTTATAAATGTATATTTTTTTATGACTTGTGTCCTAATTTAATTAAGAAGGAATTTCATCTTGATGGCTTCATGGCTATCCATTCCTCTGCATCAGCGCAGCAAACATTGCAGGCAGCCAAGGACGACCCTTAAATTGTAGGGTTTTTTAAATGAAAAGGACACGAATCTCAAAATAAATCGGACGACGTCGACCCTCACAGCGCTGCACGGTGCAGCAGAAGATAGCAATTTGACAGCTATAAATATAATGCCTATCATTGTCAGAGATTAGACCCACCAGGCTGACTTATTTACGCTGGGTCCCATTCTAGTTTATGATAAGCTTCTCACATCCTTCATCCTTCCACATTTCAAAGAGGCCAAGCCGCGTGATGCTCTCTCCCCTCACCATCGTCGTTTTCACACGTCTAAGAAAAATCAGAACATCATATTAACAAAAGAAGTATATAAACACATAATTTATATCACAAGAAATTCATCGCCAAGTTTCTAAAAACAGCAGCATCAAAGTATCACACTAATTTCTTTTCCCTTCAATATTACAAAAGAGAGAAGAAAGAAAAAGGAGAAAAAACGAAAGCTAAAATTTCCCTTTCTCATAATTCGACTGACTGCCAATCAACATAAGTTCAGAATCTAACGATCTTAGCCGCGCGTACGACCGGGTTCTCCCTCGAGATCGCCTCCCTCCCAGCTGCCTTATAATCAAAGGAACAATCGTGCTTGTCGGAGTATCGGTGGTCCCCACAGAAGAGATCGCCACACCTGCAACTAAAACCAGTAAGACCGACGCGCTTGCGGCACCTAAAGCACCGGTTAACCGGCCTAGCAGATCCGACTGAGCCGGTTGTTGCCGGTAATGTAACCAATTTAACGGGGGCGGTTTCAGCTGGTGAATTTTGAACTGAAGAGGGGACGGGATCTGATTCGGATCGAGGTTTCGATTGGATCGGGTTTGACGGAGGTGAGAGGGGAGCTGGTGTAGGAGAGGAGCAGTTGTTGACGCATATGGGGACCTGAAGCTCTTCCTTGTTATCGCTCTGTGCCATTTTCTAAATTGAAATTAAGAGACGAATTTCTTCGAATCTGAGAATTTGTATAGGATTTCGCTTCGAGAGTTGGGATTAGCAATTGGGTGAAGGGAAGAAGAGAGGGAAGAGTTTATAGCTGGAAAGGAATGGAGGATGTGGTTTTAAAAGGTGGGTCACCGAAGAGGTGACGCGTAACAGTAACAGCGCGTGTGACCTTTTGTTTCCCTTTCAGGACCTTTCATCCGAAGGGTACAAACGTCTTTCCGTTTTGCGGTGGGGAAACGGCGTTCAACTCCGGGGGTAGTCTTGTCATTTGATCACAAATGGACACGGTCTGCTCTCCAAATTTGCCTTACCGTGTCGCGTGGGGAAATCACAAAAGAAATGCGTGTAAAGGCAGGGCAGGGCAGGGGGCAGGCTATAGAAAAAATAAAGAAATCGGCAAATAGCAGCGAGCCGCCCAAAGCTGACCTGTCTCTGTCAAGGACGGGGGCCTGGGGCAGAGGAGGGGTGTCAATGAAATCGGACACGTTTCGGGCTTTCGAGCTATTAACCTCAGTAATGAGGGATGTCGCATGTGTCAGCATTCAGCAGGCAAAACAAAATAAATAAATAAATAAATAAATAAATAAATAAATAAATAAATAGTTAAATACTAGGAACTGATGCCGTGGAATTGAAATGCTTTCGGCGTTTCCATCACAAAAATAGTTCGGCGGGCGATAACTTGATAGGATAAGCACAAACCAATTTTCGCGGAAACAGCTTGCTTTTATTAATTTATGGTTCCAGTGTTTTATAAAATTATAATTATGAGAAGAGAATAAATATATTCAGGGACAGATCTATTGGGTTAGTTGGCCCACCTGACCAAATATTTTTTTTTATAATGATGTATATTTTCAAAAAAATAAAAAATATATTCATAATGTATTTTGTTTTAAAATTTTGACCTCTCTAAAGAAAAATCAAAATTTCAACCCCACGTCAAAGTTTGATTCACCTCTAAATATATTTGAATTCATAATCAAATAATTATGAAATTATATTTTGTAGCTAGTGTTATTTTAAATTGCTGATACACATAAACAGGGGTGGTCCACCGTGGACGGTGGGGGAGACAACTTCTCTCCTGAATTTTGACAAAAAAATGCTATTTGATTAAGGTTTTACCAATCTGCTTTCTGGATTGTCTGATTATTTTTATTGAGAATAAAAATTATTAATATAGTAAATAGCGAAAGAATTATATAAATATTTTAAAATATGATGTCTCGCAGAATAATATTTTCTTCACCGACTTGAATATTTATTATTTAGAATTTTATTTTGTTGTTATTTTTAATATATAAAATGATATAATTTTATTTAGTGCCCGATTAGCTAATAAATTTAAACCTGATAAGATATTACAATTCAAATTTTACCTCTCTATCAAAATTCTACATCCGCCCCTACACATAAATATTATTAAAGAGAAAATTATGCATTGTACATTAAAATCACAAAAAAATCAAATAATTTACATTTAATTCCACCATGTTCCAGTACATCACAATTGAGGAACTCGGTAAAACGGATTGGACAGGAGAAATAAATATGGTCCTAAAATAATAAAGGGAGATTTTATTATGGATCAAAAAATTTTAGACCGTTTAATTTTAAGTACTAAATAATTAAAATAATTTTTTAATAAAATAAAAGAATTGATGAATAAAAATCACCGCGATTACTAAATTGACGGTATTTTTATGTAGCAGAATTTACAACATCGCAACAATAAATTATTATTGCATTTGGTATCCAGATGCAATAAACGAATCTGGCGGAATTTGTTAGGCCGCTCCTCTGTCGTTCGGTTGGACGCAGCGCCGGCGTTCTGATGCCAAAAAAATGCGCCGCAGCAAGCTTTGTGACGCAATAATATCCCAACCAAATACAGGGTTCAAGTTCAACTGTTCCACTTTTAAGCAGCTGGACGCAAAACACCACGGGCTGTTGGATTTATTAGAGGGAAGGATTTGCTGGCACAAACCTCAAAGAAATACGAATATTGATGAGATAATAATTTAATATATCCGGTCAGATAACTTTGTTCGATCTGTTTGCATCTCACGCCACGCTTCCATTCCATGAATCCATATCCTCTGAATTAAAAAGATGTTAAACAAACCAATAACTGAAATTGTAAGACAGAAGTCGTCGGAAAGGCAAAGTTGTTGCAGGCTTCTTTTTAACACAATCTTACTGACCGTCTAGAATTTAATTTCTTTCTTGATAGGAGATTGATTATCCTTGAAAAGTGAAGATTAATAGGGAGACTGGGAGATTATAAGAGCATCATCGTTGCAGTAATTCATATATATTGCTTTTATAAAATTAACTGTCAATTGCATTGATTAATAAATCGCTAGACTATTTCGTATTGTTTGACTGAAAAAGAACGTCGAAAAGTCGAAACGCTATGCGGCTCCGCTCGGCCTGTGGCCACTATACGTATACAAATCAAAAGTCAAATATGACTCCGCTATTCAAATCCCAATCCTTCCCTTCCGATCCCTTCCCGACTACTGAGAGCTGAGAGCTGGTTGTCGCCGCGCTATGCGCCACTTCTCCCTCCTCTTCCTCTGCTTCACCATCTCACTCCACCTCTCCACCTCCGCCTCCTCGCCTACCTTTTCCTGTTCCCACTCCTCCCAACCAGACCCGTTAGCCCTGATCCCAGATCGCCTCACCATCCTCATCTCTGGTCACTCGCCGCGCCGACTCCCGCTTCTCCGCCGCCTCATTCTCTCTCTCTCCAATCACCCCTCCGTGCATTCCATTTTTATCCTCTGGTCCAACCCCTCAACCCCTCTCTCGCTCCTCTCTTCCTCTCTTCCCCTTTCCCTTCCTTCCATCTCTCTCGTCCCGCTTCCCTCCTCCTCCCTCAACCTCCGTTTCTTTCCTCTCCCCGACATTCCACTCGCGCTGTTGCCATATCCGATGACGACGTGTCCGTGCCGCATCGATCCCTCTCCTTCGCTTTGTCTCTCTGGCAAGCAAGCCCCACTTCACTAGTCGGATTTTTTCCCAGATCCCATGAACTGGATATATCTCACAGAGACTGGATGTATGCTGTCCATCCTAATCGATTCTCTATCCTTCTAACTAAGTTCTTGATACTAGATAGAGATTACCTTTGGAAGTATAGTTGTTAGAAAACTATGCAAAGGCACGATTTCTTGTTGACAAGGAGAGAAATTGTGAGGATATATTGATGAATTTTGTTGTGGCAATGGAGGGAGGGGCCTTGCCAGTACTAGTGGATGATGGTGGGGTCAGGGATTGGGGTGATCCAAGGAATAGAATGGGAGGTAATGTAAGTGATGATTCAGTGGAATTGGAGGAGGTTGAGGTGAAGAAGGTGGGGTTGAGTTCTAGAGGTGAGGTGCACTGGAGGAAAAGAGGTGAGTGTATAAGAGAGTTTCATAAACTGCTTGGTAAAATGCCACTGAGATATGGTTATGGGAAAATGGTGCAGGGAGTAAGGGAACAGGCTTTATGCCAAAAGGGGGGAAAATTGTTTCCTGTGATCATGAAGAGTGATATTAGGTAAGAATTGACCTCCAAATTATGCTCCACATGAGATATAGTTATGGTAACTGCATTACTTAAATGTACAAATAAACGATACAAATGTTAAATTAGTTCCATTGTAATTTATGCAGTTTTTATATTTGACAATAAGTGTCAAATTGTCTCTAGTTTCCGTTGCATAAACAGGTATTGCAAATAACCCAGAAATGTGTGAGTAGTAATTATAGCTTTTCATGACAAAAAAAAAATGTACATTTAGGCTGTGCTCCCTAGTTGGGGAGAGGAGGTGAGCGAGTGAGAGGGTAAGAGACGGGGGAGAAATGGATCGTAGCCTCACTCCCAAGTTAAAATTGGAGGTGAGAGGAGGTGCGAAGAGGTAAATGGGGAGATTTCTCTGTACATTTTTCTCAAATTGGTTAACCTCTGACTTGTTGGGTTACAATCTTATACCTCGCTCTCTTTCTCCGTGTCTCCGATTCCGTCCCAACCCTTTCCATTCCGACTCAGGAGCATAGCGTTAGTAAAAACAAATCCAAATATTAGTTCTGAATCTCTGTCAGGGAGTATTGCACTTCTCCAAGTCTGGTTCTTCTCCTTTATGATCATGAACATCAGTGCATGTTATAGGTGAAAAGGAGAGAATGAGGCACCCATAACCAGACCAAAATCTGGGTGAAGTGCAAAGGAGCTTGAGGTGATTGCCAAGCATTGGAAACTGAAACCAACTGCAACAAGCAAGGTAAAGGTGATCTTCTCATTTCATTTTTGAAGGAATTTGTAGTTTGGAGGGTGATAGAAGTATCAAAAAGGGCTATATAGGTTTGCTAAATTGGTTGGTCCTATGGTTTGGTAATTAGGATTCTTAAGGAATATGTGCTGCTAGTGGTAACTTGAAAGGAGTTTAATAGTCAATTGAATGAGCTTTGGAATTAAAATGCAAACCAATATCTAAAAAAATATAATATAAATTACGTAAGAAATAATTTCACGCTAAGATCTCTTAATCAGAAAATTCAATCATGAAGAGCTGAATCCTTGAGATGAAACATAATTGAAGTTTAATTGGGAGTGATAATTCCATTTAACATGAATGTGAAGTTCATTTAACATGAAAGTGAAGTTCATTTTTAACAAATTATTATTTGATAAATATTTATTTTCCAAAGTAGAAGCTACAATTGTGTTGATGCAGCTCCTGCAAAGTGAAAAGCTGTGCAATTATATTTTTATTTTTGAAGTGCCCAAATTACATCGCTCTCTTTTCCTAGATGGTGTCTTGTAGGACTTAGTACTAGATATCATTGTTTACAAATTACAAGCCGCGTGGTGAAGTTTTAAGGTGCATACATTAAAAGAAACACAGATTGTTTGTATTGAATGTTTTTACAAATGATTGAACATACAAAAGGTAGGACAGGACTATAATATAAACTCTTTCAGGACTCGTATTGCACTACTTGGTGGCTGGCTGAACAATTTAACAAATAAATTGCTATACATAACTTGTATATTCATATAAAAAGAAAACATAACTCATGTAATGAAAGCTCCAAGTAAAACTCTCTCAATTAAACCTTCCCTTGTTGTAACCTGCATCTGAATTTTCAGGTTAGATGACAAGTGACCTTTTTCGCATCTAGAATCTCCAAAAGGTGAACAATATGGAACTGACCCTTATAGAATAATGGGAATCCCTTTTGACCAAACATATCCCCCCCTAGTTATTTAATGCCCTGAGAGTTTCTTGTCTCAACCTTTCAGCTTGATTATTTGTGTTCTCTGCCATCAGATCCTGATAGGTTAGCAAGAGATAATTCTGTTTTGATTCACAGGAATCAATGTACCAAGAATATGAGCCAATAAACAAATGAAAGCTTGAATTACCTGCATAGGAGTCATAAAGATCTTACCATATTCCTGTTTTATGATTTCATTCCCTCTGATCGAAATAAAATATAACAAAATTTCGTTGAACTCAACTGGGATATAATATAATGAAATTGAAGTTGCATTTTGATTCCATCATTTGCAGTTTTATGATTTTGAAAATGAACTTGAGGGAAGCTTCATCTGGTTAGGGGAATCCAGTCTACCATTAATAAAAAAATAAGCCCTTATACCTCTTCAAATTTACCAATTGTGACATAAAAGTCAGATCCAGATCATCAGTTTCTTCTGCTGAGAAGAAAAGAGGACCAGAAAGGAAAAGAAGGAAAAAACTACTGAGAAGAAATTAGCGATGCTGTTGGAGCTTCTAGAAGTTATAATTGTTGTGCGGCTGCAAGTCTGCATGAACAAAGTAACATTTGCTTCTTTTTTGGGGGGATCGAACTCACATGACACATCCTTTGCGATTTGCGGAGCTGTGTGGTTTTTTTGTTGTGAATCGTTTGATCATCGATCAATGATCTTAATTTAACATTAATAAATTCTCCGTGCATTAAAATTCATGTTTAGATTTTTCACAATTATTTAAATTAAAACGAGCCGTTCAGATCATCATGAATAGTAGATAAAAATTTCTGCAGAGGAAGAGTGCCCTGCATGGATCTACTTTCTAAGTTCCATTAATTTCTCGCCAAATTGGAATTTCTTTTGGAAGGAATTTCACCACAATTTCTTGGTCTCCTAATCATTTTGTCTCTCTTTATCTGGCCTTCTGATTAGTAGATTTTCCGTTGAAACCCCTTTTGCATTTGATGATGAGAATTGTTATTCTAATCACAGCGTTTGTGATGGATATTTAGTAGGCTTTTCAGCTACTACTCAAAAAAAATGAAATAGAAAAATTGGTGTCTACAATTTGTTGGTGTTATGGCATGCATATACTTGAATTAATATGGATGTTAACAAATTGTTTGGCCTGCCATAAACAGTTAAATCGAATTGTGAGAGCTTTCAATCAAATAGTACCGTGTTCACACATTAATTAGGACACTGAATACAGTCCCCTGCGTTGCCCCTCAATATCCCCCACTGACATGACGGATGAGCCCCACACGGTCAAAGCTTATAGGTGGCCCCTTTATTATTGAACATGAAGGTGATAGAAATTCATATTATCTAGAGTACTTTACAGGGTAAAAGTGCTCAGATTTAAGTGAGACTTATGAATTTAAGAATGAAAATTAAGTTCGGATAGTTCATCACACAAATCCAATAGTCGTAGTAACTTCGAGCGGTTATTCTAACGTAGAGTACTCACTCAAGATGATAGTGGGGCATTGACCTTGGGCACAAAATATTTCTTTTGACAATTTTTTATAAATTAATAGAAAATTTTGAAAAATGAAAAAAAAACTTTACAAACATATTCTTAAACTTATTGATTGATTGTGTTTCAAGTTTCATGCAATTTGAGTATTATTTGATATATTCCATCAAAGACAATTAAATTTAACCCGTTAAAAATTATTATATAATTTTGGTGGTCTTTGATGAAATATCAAATGATACTCAAATTGTATCAAATTTGAAATATAATTTATCCATAAGTTCAAGAAAAAAATTGTAAAGTTTTTTTTTCATTTTAAAGATTTTTTATGAATTTATATGAAATCGGCTGTAAATTGTCAAAGGAAATAGTTAAGGATCCCGACCATTTATTTTAATACTATTCTATTTATATTTATGTATGTAAACTTTTTTGCAATTGAAGTTTCGCTGAATGTATTGTTATAACTTTAGTTATATTCAAACTGTTCCGCATTGCATTTTACCACTTTCTGGAATGGATGAAACACAGCTTTTGAATTATTCACTACAAAATCATATACAATTATGCTTATTGTAACAATAAGGTTTGCCCATTACCGAACATAATTACATTTAGGGAATATGAAGGTAACAATAAGTATCTTTTTTGATATAAAATAGGGTCTAATTACGCAACTCTAACTGTCCATACACAATCATCATCCTGGTTTCGGATATAGGCCTTCTATATAGAGAACGTCACCATTATATATTTTTTTAGAGAAAAATGGCGAGAAGCCACCGATTTCTTGAAACCAAAAGATCAGAGATAAGAGCATCAAAAATCTGATCACAATAATATTCATACAAAACGCCTACTAAAAACTGGCTACCTAATGCTAATAGTTCCTCGGAAAAGCCTTCCTAAATCAAAAGAAAAAACAGTTGCAACAAGCATAACAGACAATCACAAAGTTTCACATAGGCAACACAAGCCGAGAAATCTACAAATTCTCTAACAACAATTATAAGAAAAACAACTGACTTAGAAGATTTTAACTATTTCTCGTCCAAACGTTGGACTGGTGCTCAGAATCTCCTCAGCCTCTACCAAATCTGCCTCCTCGATGCCCAAAGCCTCGATCTGAAAAGGACCTTCCACCCCCTGGGGCAACAATATTGTAAGATTAAGCAATTAAGAGACCTGTTTAGCAGTACACCAAAATGTACATAGATGAATAATACGTAGACCTAAAGCTCAGACGGAGGAAACAACAGATCCTTGAAAAAGCACTTTATTTCGTTCAAGCCAAATAACCCAACAAATAGCACTACGAACCAATTCAACTAACATTTTATCTTTTAATGGAATACAACAATCAATCAACCATATATCATCCAATACTGCACCTTCAAAAGTAAAAGAATTATATTGTGCAATCCAGTTCCAAATAATTTTGACATAATTACAAGAGACAAAAAGATGCTCATCAGTTTCAAAATTATCATAAAAAACACAAGAAGTATCACCTTGCCAACCTCTTCTAATCAAGTTTTCTTTTGTAAGAATTTTATTTTTCCTAAGCAGCCACATAATTTTTTTTTACTTTTAATGGAATCTTAGATTTCCAAACAATGTCAATTTCATGACTAATTACACCACCAAAATCTATTCATATATATAATGAATGCACTGTGAAAATTCCAGATACAGTCCATCTCCAAATATTGATATTTAAAATAGAAGAATGCAAAGAAACGGTTGCTAAATCAGAAGAAAAAGCATTCCATTCTTGTAATAATACCTCTACTAATTGTCTTTTAAGATCTAATTGTAAAGTATCATTAATAAAAGCATTAACCACTGAACGTCGCCATTATATAATTAGTTCAAATGCTGGTTCTCAGAAAAGCATCTTTCCTGATGTACAAAACTTATTACATATTGTTCCAGCTCACATGTTTTGTAATTCCATTCCTTATCTCCCTCCAGAAAAGGCTCAATGAAGGTAGTAGGCAAAGAAGAAAAGAACAAAAGCCCAAAGAACAACTCCTGGAGTAGGTGTTATCACAAAGGGGCCACTTGTATTAGCTAATGCGCAAGTTCAGGGGCGTTACCAGCAAGTGTTATGGTGGTTGAGACAGCAATAGTACCACAACAATGAAAACCTTCCTCATCTCCGCAGTGAATGATGAGTGCAGCAATGACAACCTTCCTTGTCCCCATGGTGAATGATGGGTGAAATCAGGCTGTCTTTGAGTGAGGGTATGTTTGCCCTGATTAATGACCTAATAGTCTAGTATAAAGCTTTCCCTATCCTTGTGGATGGGGAATGCTTTATGTACTGTTTAGTTGATTTTCACTGCTGTCTAGTTTGAGGTGGCTCGCTTGTTTTCTAAAATTCAGCCATTTTCCTAGAGGAGATTTGTTCTGTTCATTTGGTATGTTGCAACTGTTTTCTGAAAGTGCAAGACATTTTATCAGTTAAATAGAATTTGTGGACTCGCCGGGAAGAGGCTTATCACAAGTTCATTTGCTAGTAATTAGAACAAATATGTTTGTATGCATGTATGGTAATTCTTTTTATTCCGTTTTCCCTTTCATCCTTTAAAGTCAGGTTGTTGGGTGGTTGTTTCTTTTATGTACTTTTCTTTTTCTCAAGCAATAGGATCATATATATGATTGCTTTTACTGAATTAAACAATGACTAAAGGTGGCTTCTCTAATAATTTACAGTGAAATCTAACCATCCTACTCTGTTATCAACGCTGGTACTGGTACGATACTAAAAATGCGAAGAAGTACAACGTGAGGAATAAATCCTATATATGTATGAAAATAGATGCGGATCAAATCAACTATTAATATGCCTACGGGCCTTTTCTCAAAAAAAAAAAATCTAACTATTAATAAAAACAACAACCAGGTCATCAGATCCTTGGATCTGTGTGCATAGCTAACTATTAGTTGCAGCAGAGAGGAGCCAATTTTCTGGTAATGTCATGATACATTATCAGCGATGATACATGCTTGAGATTACGAGTGCGGGGGCACATTGATTACCCGGTACCGTATGTCCGCACTGTTGCAAGTAGTATTTTAGACCGAAAAGGCGCTGAAACTACCACTAATTTTGATTGGACAGCTAATTTGGACAAACAAAAGCACACCATGTCAGCACAACAGCAGACACACCCATTTCAGAAAACAATACTAGTCGATCCATGAGAAAAAAAGAGAGGTAATTGACTTCGGGAAAAAGGAAAAAATTGTAATAGGCAATTTTTTTTTCAGAATGTGGCTCTCAACAGCACATTTAAAACTGGAATTCAATGCAAACAAAAGAAATTACATGTGAATATAATAAAAGTGAACAGATATGCTCATCAAATATCCTTCTCCCTAATACAACGAAATTTAATGCATGTAATATGCGAAGAATGATAGTACAGAGGCACCGACAGCAGCACCAACAGTGGGTGTGATGGTGAAGGAGCCGCTAGCAGGAGATGGAGCTGGAGCATCAGCAGCAAACGCCATGGTGGCGGATGCGGCAGCAACAAGGACAGCACATGCGATCTTCTTCATCTCCATTGCGAATTAAAAATAACTAAAGGGTATCTGCAATGGACTTGGGATGTGTTGGAGATGAGAGAGATACTTTCTGTGCTTGAGAGCTTCTTTGCCTTGTTGAGGAACAGAAAGAGCGCCTAGGGGTTTATATAGTTTCTTGGTTGTCCTTTGAGGTGTTTGATTGGTTGGTTCATGTTATGAGTTATTGTTTATGGCTGGTATCAAACATGATTAGAAAAACCTTTTCTTAATTTAGGTTGAAAGTTGTTATTATGTGCTTGCATGTGAAATAATAGTGGGTTCCAATAATTCTCAATGGTGGCATCTCTGGATCCAGGGTGGACAATGCTAATTAAAATGCTTAGCGGAAGAAATAATTAATATGTTCTGGTGACAGGTGTTATGCCAAGTTTCTGTTGCTTCCAATCGGGAAATATAGTTGGAACGTTCGTCAAATAAAATTAAATTGTGATTTTGATGTTATTGTTTTGGGTTTAAGATAAAGGTCATGAGTTGTCATATTAACATTCCATTCCAAAACTTGTAGCATCGTGTTACGTTACATTGATGCACATCTCACAAAAGTAATCAAGCATCATGGAAAGTCGATAACTGCTTGTAATATACCTGCCTTGCAAATTAGAGGATGCTTGCTAAAATATGGTAACAAGTTCCAAAACTTAAAAAAAAAAACATCTTTGTTTATACTCTTCAGCTCATGAAGCACAAAAACTACTATGCTACAATGCGTAAAATAGAAATTTCAACATTCAAAAGTTGCACATCAAGTATGTGCATGTATACGCTGATCAATAAATTTAGAAGTTCTCAACAAAATCAGATCTCACTAAAATGTCCCTCTTGATCTATACAATCACCACACAGTGCAATTCAGAATTTCACTTTTCCTCACAAAATTCACATCATTATCGCAAATTAGGCCACTTAAAAACAATTAAACATATGTTCTAAGTGGAACCGCCCGCAGCTGGATCAACAGTCTTAAATGACTCGTGCAATTGCCGGAGTGTGTCCTGATCACGGTTCCACTCGGAGTTTGGTGCGGTGACAAAATGTGCATACAGCTTATTTTTTGCACAAGTAACCGAAATCAAGCTATGTGAACCAACCCCTTCAATCTCGTACTCATAGTACACTTGACCACTGTCATCCTTTCTCTCACTGGACTTAACGCCATCAGCACTAGCAATCTGATCCTGTAGGCTCACATCTGACAATGCAAGATTATTCAACACTGCATCAACTGGTGCAAGAGACCGGAAACCAGCAAGGAATGTTAAGTATTCACGTTCGGTGCGTTTTTTCGGGTTGAAGAATTCACTGTCTGTGCCATTTGTTCCTTTCTCGACTTTTGAGACAAGGCGTTCTTTCCACGAGTCTGGAACGAGGTAAACATATTCTGCAGAGGACTTTTTGCTGGAGTTACCACCATAACCACCGTAATTGGCAGCGCTGGCAGCGGTACCATAATAGATATGAAGGTTTGATTGGTCAGCAGCAATAGCAGTGGGGATGGTTGGTGTTGTGGATATAAGAAGAAGGGAGGCAGCAGTGGCTGTCAGAAGCGAGGCAGTATTGGTGGATGATGATTTGGAGTTTGAATTAAACTGGCACGTGATTTGGGGTTTGAATTGAGGTCTTGGGGTCGAAGTGTTTGGTATTGATAGGAGGGAAGCCGGAGAGAGGAGGTTAGCCATGGTGGTGATTTTGAGTCAGTGCGTTTGGGAGGAGATTTGGGACATTTCGTATTTTGGTTTGTGGTTTTGTGGCTGTGGTGAGAGCAAGCAATATGAGGTGGCTTGCA
Organism: Schoenoplectus tabernaemontani; assembly: GCA_037127355.1. Taxonomy (NCBI): domain Eukaryota; kingdom Viridiplantae; phylum Streptophyta; class Magnoliopsida; order Poales; family Cyperaceae; genus Schoenoplectus; species Schoenoplectus tabernaemontani. The sequence continues at coordinate 134,353 of CM073758.1, read as the reverse complement.
GGAAGTGACTGGTAGAACGACCTTATCCATACACATTGGAGTGTCTTTCCAAAATAATATTTTGCAAATCAGAAGAAGATTTTAGGCGAGAGAGAGGATAAGTAGTTTGATAGGGACAAATTGTCAGGATGAAAATTATACAACAGAAGTACCTTAACAGTTTTTAACTTTTTATCCTTATAAAGGCACTACCAGAGCCTATTTATATGTAACTAAATATTAAACAAAGTAAAATTTAAAGGACCAGAATATATATTAATATTTGTCATGGAGAATAAGCCATGAAAACTACACATCCTTTATAAAAGATTGAAATAGGAATTCAATAGAGAGTGTGGCCGTCATCATAGGACACGTGCAACCCACGCCGGCAAGGCGGGGCATTCTCATCATACTCGGCACAACAGCTCCATCTCCTCTTCCAATTTGAGCGGCCGCTGTTAGGTCGGCTGCCTTTTTCATTCCACTTATAAACTATGACTCCGCTCTTGTCACTCCATTCCCCATCTATCCCTTGATGTGGTGGTGCCAATGCAAACAGCCCTCTCTCCCCTTGAACCAAAAAAATAATTAATTATGAGGCTTTTAAGATCTACTAACCTTGGGAAATTAAGGCATCACAACATGTTTCGAACTAAAATCAAATGATTTCATGACGGTACAAATACAAGCATTGCAAGAGTATTAGGCCCAAATCATAACATACATACTATTACATAACCCAAAAAAGTTGAATATAATGTGGGCCAGACCAGTGATGTGGCCATGGAAGGAACAAGCGGTAGGAGAGTTGCTCTTATCTTGGTACAGAGTTCCACACCGGAGGCATCTCTTTCGCACGATTATTTTCTCTAAAGGTTGGTGTCGGTATGAGCTAGATTTTAGATTACCATTTGAAGATGCCTTAACCAAGGTTTTGGGATTTGGCTTTGCTGTCTTGATTTGGAAAAACCCATGAAGCAACAGCGCCATTAGGAGCTGATTGAGTTCCTTTCGTCTCTATAAATTTTCTGATTTGTTATGGGAGGCGAAACAGAACACGGATGGCAGAAACGACAACGGGCTGCTGCTTTCTAATTGGGCTCCATGGCATATTATCTGGGCTCCTATCCGTATATGACATTTTTCTTGTTGCGCTCATAAAAAAACGGTAGTGTAAGTAGTAGTAGTTGTCATAGCCTAATTTGCGTTTAATTGACTTAATAGGCCACTAATCTCGGCCCATCAAGCAATGGTTTCAGTTCCTCTTGAGTCTTCACTCTTATGTTTCGACTTTCGACTCCAATTGTATGACATCTAGTACTAGTAGTTTAAACAAATCTGAATTAATTATTTTTAATTGAGTTTAATGATTTGAGTATAAGATATATAGTTGAAAATTTTAGATCTGCACTTAAATGATTTGTGAACACACTACTGCCTAAATTTAAAGTGACATGAGAGCTTTGATTTTCATCCCATATAGAAGAGATATCTTGATAATATATATATTGTGAAATCAAGCTGGAATCTTTTGTGAAAAATAAAAAGCTTTTTTAAAAGCATGTTGTTGGTCTAATCAATTAGTTGCGAATCAAATTGTACGACTATTTTGATATCTACACTCTATATATATAAAAAGGGAAGGGGATATATTGACAATGGCTATTTTGATAATCTTGTCCTGAATTTTTAAATAAACGCAAAAAAAATCTTAAAAATAAAAAATGTAGATACATTCTTTTACTTATAGATTGATAGTGATTCAAATTTCATGTAATTTTATTATTGTGATAGTCTATTAAAGACAATTAAATTAAAATCATTGTAAATTATATAAAAATTTTGATAGTCTTTGATTGAAATTTGAATTACAATCAATCTATAATTAAAAAAGATATATAAAAACTTTTTTATTTTTATTTTTTTCATATTAATTTAAAAATATATTACCAACATTGCCCAAATAACCTTGACACAATGGATCCCTCCTCATTATAAATGAGTTAAGTTTTTTACCCATGCCTCAACATCAACTCTTCCAAAATAAATTAGCATCAAATTTAGTTATTATTCATATACATGATATAAATTTAATATTAAATCGTTATGAAAAGATCTCAATTCATAAAATATAAAGAATGTTGCATACTCTAGAGTATTGAACACGGTCCGGTCCAAACCCGGTCCACGGTCCACGGTCCCGCACGGTCCGGTCCAAGGCGCTCCAAATTCAAAAAATCCGAACCCGTCCCACCGTTGGCCCCCGGGGGCCGGACCCCCACGGGACGGTCCGGGACGGTCCACGGTCCGGTCCGGTCCAATTTTTTTTTTTATAAATTGGAAAAAAATATAATTTATCATATTTTTAATAATAATTTTTAACTAATTCGAATTATTATTTTTAATTGTTTAAAAATCTAATAGTACTAAAAAATTAAAAAAATTGTAAAAAAATAAAATTTCAGAAAATTATAATTTTGGAAATACAATGAAATTTTTTTATGAACATGCTTAATTAAAAATGAGGTGAGTTATTATATTTTGATGTTATCTAGAACATGTTTTTTTACTACACCAATAATTGTTGTTATTTTCATTTTATTTAAAACTACACATAATAGTTATTATATTTTGATGTTTTCTAGAATATTTTTTTTACTACACCAATAATTATTGTTATTTTCATTTTATTTAAAACTACACATAAAACACTAATTGTTATTTTCATTTTTACACGGTCCGGTCCGGGGGTCCGGTCCGGGACGGTCCGGTCCACGGTCCCGCACGGTCCACGGGTCGGCACGGGACGGGTCGGCACGGTCCATTTTCGGGTGAAAGGAGGACCGAGCCCCGTTGGCCGGACCGGACCGTGATAGGGACGGTCGGTCCATCGGCCCATTCGGTCGGCCACGGTCGGTCGGTCGGTCCGGTCATCGGTCCATGGTCACGGTCCGGTCCGGGACGGGTCGGACCGTCCGATCCATTTCAATACTCTAGCATACTCATGAACTTAAATAAAGTTTTTGACATATGAATCGAAACCCATAATAAAAGAAGAATGAGTGAATGTGGTGGACGAGCGAATCTCGCCAAAACAGATTTTTATTTGATAATTTATTTATTTAGTTTAGTGAAGACGCGACAGAAATGCTGGGTTAGAATTAGATATGCAAATAGAGCCAAGCTTTGGGAATAAAAATGGCCTCGTGATCTGGGGAAGGGGAAGGGTCTGAGCGTGGTGTGGCTTGAACAGGACAATACATCCCGTATATTCTCTCTGTACAAGCGCTTAGTTTCTCTCTGTCTCTGTTCGTCACCAGTCACCACTACTGTGTCAGTGTGTCTACATCTTTTCCTTTACCATTTTTAAACCCCAAATTGCACACCTCCATTTCCATTCCCCACGAGTGGATTGTCGCTTTTACTTCTCTTTTTCTCTTCACCTTGGGATTTTATTTTAATCTCTTCACCTACCATCCACGGAGCCTTTTCAATTCTCTGAATCTCTGTCCTCTTGTTGGGAAGATCTTCTGTTGCAACGCTCTCTACACCTATCGTAAGAGCTTACGTGTTACGAGCAGTATATAATGAATTAATGATGTACAATATTCAACTCCTTGAAAATATCTATGTGGAGGATTAACTAAAATCCTTTTAAATTTAAATTAAATAAATGTATTTTTTAAATAAAATAAAAGTTCACATATAAAATTTAACTTTTCAAGGTAATTTAATGCACATTAATTAACCACAATGGATGAGGGTCGTCTATATGCCATACGGTGACTTGTATATAAATTACTAGTTATTTCTTTATTAATTTCTATATTTAAAGGACCACAACTCAAAATAAATGTATGATTATGAAGCTTCATCTGCAGATCAATATAAGCGTCATTATATTTTTATTTTCCTAATTCATTTAGGCTCGTTTAAATTTTGCTATAAAAGGTAGGGCAAACTTTTAAAATTGCCAATTTCGAATTTAATTTAAAATCTACTTCTCAACTATTATACAACAAGATTGACTTCTGCAGATGGATCTACGTCTACCACACGGTATATATCTTTCTGACTTTCTCCAACTTTCCTCTTCAGGGCGTGGGCCCCGCGTTCCGAGATAATAGATCATGTATATAGCATAACAATAAGATAATATACACTTTGGAAGCATCACATCTCAACGCTTCCACATTGTTGAGTTGACACTTGATATCCCAAGCATCCTCGGAGAAATGACACAAGTCATTTGATTCATTTTTATTTCTTTTATATACAGGGAAAAGACAGGTTTGTCGCTAATTTTATATTAGTATATATGAGATTTTAAATAGCCGCATATTGAGCCATATAACGAAGTAATTAAAGCAAATCCCTCATTGTTTTAGTTTCCCAATATCAATATTAATGTCGGCATCTAATAAAACATGTAGAATAGTTCGTTCCATCTAATATCAAGAATAGAATAATTCTAGTGTACATTTATATTTATATATATTTTTAAAAAAATATTATTTATATAAATAAAGTTTTAAATTACACATATTTTTTAATGATATATAAAAATTTCATCAATTTGAAAGAGATTTTAATTTCGATCATACAACTTTAAAATTTAAAGGGTTGGATTCTAATAACATTATAATGAATGATCAATTAATCTCTAAGTTATTTTAAATTTAATTCATTATATATTTTAAATTTAATTCGTTATAAATGATTCTGCTGCTTTTTGGTGTCTTAGGAGTCTATTTTAATAATGTTTTTTTATAATAAATTATTATTAAAGAAATTCTCAATATTATAATGATGTCATTGAGCTATTTAGCAACGAATTTGATATATAATTATTGTAAAATGAATATTATTTAAGATCATTTTTATTGTAGTGTTGTCAGTATTATTTTTATCGAAATTATTTATGTTTCACTTTTGTCGCAGAAACAATCTGCTTACACATGGCATGCATATATATATTCTTGTATATGATAATTTGAACATGTAATGCTGGGTTATACGTACATCGATAAAGTTATTACGTGAATAATATTAATTTTAGATTTTTGTCAACACTTGATTTTTTTAATTACTATCATAAATTTGTTTTTATCTTTTAAAAACTGATATATTAATAGCATTGATTATATTTTATAAGTAGTTAATTAATCCATTTTATTTATTATATACATGAAATTTAACCGCATATTTTTTTTTGAGTTGGATAATTATTAATTTACGTAATTACTTCTAGATGAATTCGATGGGTTATAAATAAGGGTGGAGACAAGAGGGGGGAGAGCTAGAGGGACCTGCGCATTCAATCTCATAGAAGTTATATGTTGGGATTAAAATATTATGTATCTTTATTTCCTAAAGTATATTGATCTCTCATTTTATTCATTAATTTTAATAATGTAAACCTGTGTCTTGGCTCTATGTTATGATTCTGATTCCTTCCCAGGTTGTAAAAAAGATTTCTCATCTCAAAACTTTTTTTTTCTCTCATAATATTCTTGTTATTAACAAGTATCAACGGTACACAATAGCTGGCTAAATGGGAAACCGCACATATAAATAGTTGCCAAATTTAAAGTTCACATATAAAACGCTTGTCTAAAAAAAAATGTGGATGTAATTTAAAAAGTTAGTATGTCGGTGACATGTTTTTTTGTTCTTCTGTGACTCGGACCGTCACTAAAAAATGTAAAAAAGAGACAAAACATCCCATTTGAGCTAGAGGACAAAACTTACAGTAAATTACTCATCCACCGAGGGAGTTCTCTAGGGATGGAATTAGGTTTTGTTTTCATATCGATCGTCTTGTCTATATACTGTATATCGTGATAGATGTAGTCATTTCAGATTACATTTAGAGATCTGAAAAGATACTTCCCTTTAAATTAAGCGGAACAAACAAAATCTTCTCCATGTGTGTAGGCTAATCAAGTTGTCCCGTAGCCTCAACCGTACGACATCTGAGATTAGAAGATAAATAGCTTTTAATTAGTTGGATTTTTCAATATTTTTCATATCTTCAAGTTTTAAGTGCACCCTCTTATTATTATTATTATTATTATTATTATTATTTCATTTTGTAAATAGGACGACTTGTAGTTGTCAATATTTTAACTCATGTGGCCTATCAAAATATTTTGACTCATATGAGCAATAGAAGCAAAAAAAAATATCGTACGTTTTCAAGAAGATTTATTATATATGTTACTATGATTTGACATGATTTATCTAATGAGATGCATCGTCCGCATATGGTCGTACGAGATATTTTCAAATATGGCTCTAAATGTGCTGTTATTATTGTAGAAGAATAAGGTCCCGTTATTTATTTTAAAAAAATAATAAATTTTTTTATAGATATATATTTTTATTCATAAATTGATAGCTAATCTAATTTCATATCATTTCATTAAAGTTTGATAGGTCATAAAAAATTATTAATTTGAAGCCGTTACAAATATTAGTGAAATATCATTAAATTTGATAATTTTTGATGAAGTATAAAATATTAATGAAATTACATGAAATTTAACAGACTATCAATCTACAAATAAAAGAATATATCTATAATTTTTTTTTTTATTTTTAAAATTTTTTTTCTATTTTTTAAAATAAATAACAGGACTCTATTTTTCTAGAGGAATAACACCAAATTTGGAACCTTCAAATATATATATAACAAACTAGGGATGATTGAAGGTTGTGGAAGTAAGAAAACATAGTGTCACAGTGCAGAACCATTTTGGAAGAGCTAGCCCATTATAAGCCTTACAAAAATGGAGAAGTAAAACTTGTATAAAATAGAAAAAGAAAAGAGAGGTAGAGGTAGTGTGGAGTCCAAGTCACGTTGTTGAGTTGTCTGCTATTGAGCACATCATAACCCCCTATCAACAGTGCTCCCCTACTCCATCTACGATCTATGATGGAATTGTGCCTTGAGATGTCTTTTCCAAAACCCTATTCTCTACAGAGACCCAACCCAACCCCCTCCCTCTCCGTGCAAATACTTCACTGGCTAACTTCTGCTGACACAGCACACAGCAGACTAATACATCCAAGCAAGTAATAATTCACCCGTACCTCATTTATAACATGTGGCTACACCTGTCCGGCTCCCCTAGAATGTTATCAGTTATCGGCTTCCAATCCTTAGGTTACATCTCTGGCTAAAATATACTTAAATTCATATAATCGTCTGACTGAACTTGTAAGTTGTTTAATAACGATAGTAGCTTCATAATACTGAACATTTGTCATGGCAGATTGACGGCGCATTAACATCGATGATGCATTTGAGATAAATGTTTCAGTAATTAATGCTTGTTATTTAAGTATTGTATTACAGAAAGTAAACCAGAAATCACTATCATAAAAAATATTTTAGAACCGTTATATAAAAAATTTACCATTGGTTATACAACCGGTTGTAAAAACATGTAGTGCTAAATATTTTAAAAATCGGCGCTAAAATGAGGTGCTCGATGGGACATTTAAAACCGGTAATTTGAATGATCGTTTCTAAACTCTAACTTTAAAAGCCGGTTTTTGGCTCATAACCGGCTCTAAAAGGATTTCTTTAGAGCCGGTTATGAGCCAAAAATCATCTCCAAAGGTTAGAGTTTGGAAGCTTTTTTTTAATCAAAAACCAATTTTTATTCAATTCTCCAATTAGAATCTTATTTTTTTTAACAAATCGTCTTTAATTCAATTCTTCAATAGTTATGATTTAGAAATGATTTTTGAAGAAAATCGATTTTAATTCTAATAACAAATCTTTTAGAAACCATTTTCTTCAAAAACCGAATTTTAATTAAATAATACTATTCTCAATTTCAATTCATTTACAACATAAACTAATATTTTTGATTTATTATTTTATTTTTTTGAATTGGTTTCCCTAAATTTTGATTAAACAGTTTCAATCTTCAGCATTAATTAATAAAATAATTAAATACAATTTACATACTAAAAAATCTGAGAAATTTTCTATCTATATACACAATTTTCTGTCTATACAATTTCTAATGAAAAAAAACTAAACTAAAAACTTCAAGTAAACATCAAATACACTTCAAATAAGTTTTCGAGCTTGAAGACGAGATTTTTTGGTCCTGAAAATGCCGGTAATGACGATAGCGGTTAACCTTGTAGATTTCATCGTAAACTTTCTGTGACCGCGTACAATCAGAGTTTTCTATCAAAAGTTATGACCGTTTGAGATAAATCGGCTGGATTTTGATTTTGATTTTTTTCATTCTTTTATCTTTATCTTTCTTTCACTTTCTTTGTCTCTCAAGATCTCTTTTATATATAAAATATGAGGATGGAGAGTGATAATCCGCAGGATTTAGATTTTGGTTTTTAGATCATCAGATAGAGATGAACGAATGGTTAGATTGAAAAATATAGCAATCCGTGAGAGCAAAATGTTAAAATTTTATTGGTTGATGCAATTATGCAAAATAATATCTTTAGAGCCGGTTCTAAAAGTTTCATAATAGATTCTTTGCTTTAAAGTTTTTAATAAAAATTAAACGCTTAGAACCATACAAATTCAAAACTGGCTCTAACTCATTATTTAAAATCGAGTTTTAGTAAACCCGACTTTAATTAAAATTTATGAATTAGAATCAATTATAATATAAACTGACTCTATTAATTATTTTAATCAGTTTTTATTAAAACCATTGAATTAGAACTGATTTTTAGAAATTATTTTTAATTCAATTGTTTGAATTAGAGCATGTTTTTATTAAAATCCGGTTCTAATTCAATTTTTTGAATTAGAGTCGATTTTAATAAAAATTGGTTCTAATTCATAAAATTGAATTAGAATCGATTTTAATAAAAATCAGTTCTGATTCATAAAATTAAATTAGAGTCAGTTTTAATAAAAACCGATTCCAATCCATAAAATTAAATCAGATCCAATTTTTATTAAAATTGATTTTAATTAATATAAATTAGAAATAATTTTAATAAAAATATATTTTAATTAATATGAATTAGAATTAATTTTAATAAAAAATAATTTTAATTAATATGAATTAGAAGCCGATTTTAATTAATATAGATTACAATCAGTATTGACAAAAATCATCTTTAATTAAGTTTTTTGATTAGAATTAATTTTTAATAAAACCGATTCTAAAGTATTTTATATTCGGTTTTAAAATGTTTAGACTCGGCTTTATAAAAATTGGTGCTAAAATACATTGGTTAGAGTCAGTTATATAAAATCTGTTGGTAAAATAATTTGGTTAGATTTGATTTTACAAAAATTGATGGTAAAGTAGTTTGGTTAGAGTTGACTTTTATAAAAACCGGTGCTAAAATAATTTAATTAGAGCTAGTTTATAAAAATCTGGTGCTAAAATAGAGCTTCAAAATCGATTATCATGAAAACCGAGTCTAACTCTCATCTACCAGCGATACTGTTACCATTAAAACATGTTATTATGTAAAAATCGACTCTAAAATATTTCACTCAAATTATCACACTACTATTCAACCATTTTAGAATCGATTTTATATTTCATTAGTGCTAAATAGGCGGTTCTAAAGATCTTTTTCTGATAGTGAATGATTAGTAAAAGCGTGAAGATCAAGAAAATAAGTGTCTTAACTAAAAAAAAGTATTTTTCACTACATAAAAAAATATTTTTCAGTGAGTCAAACAGTACTCAGATAATATTAACACTGTCCATACATAGATATGTGGTACATGACACAAGGCCATATGCACGATCAAATATAAAACAAACAGAACATATGTATTTGCATGTGTACTTTATCCTTATACTTAGTGTTAGTGTATTAAAATCGGGACCGGTTTGGTCGAGACGGGTTAGGACGAGTTAGACGAGACGGGTTAGGACAGGTTGGTTTTGAAAGCGTACAGTCGTGATCCATCCTTGATCATGAGTTAGACGGGTCGATAGGGCGGATTGGGACGGGTTGAATGGTGGAGCGGGTCGAGTCGGATATTTTGGACCGTTGGATTTTTTTTAAAATTCAAAAGTAATCAAAATAAATTCTCAAAAATTTCAAAAATCATAAAATAATTATTCAAATATTCAAAATATATAACCATTAATATTATTGAGCAATTTTTAATTTTTTACATCTCAAAAATCATTTTTTTCCAGTTTGGAGCGGGTAAAGGTAAATGGGTAAACGCCATTTTTTTTTAAATTTAATGGTTTCAACGGGTTAGGCGGGGCACGGCGGGTTGGGTATGGGATTTTTCGGGGCAGGTTTTAGATGATTTTTTTTTGAAAAAATATCCTCAATCCGTGGTAGGACTATGAGTTACCTAGGGCACATGTTACCACAGATTTTGCCTTGGGTCAGAGTGCAAACAAAAGTTTGATGGGTCGGATTTGATCCATCCGTATTTTTTTAAATACTAATTATTGTTATGTTAGGAGATAGACACACTAGACAACACATTCTAGCGGCTAACATGAAATGTGACAATTAGCTGTTATGCGGATGATTAATTAGATTTTTATAGATATTTGATATTCATAATCCAATATGTATAAACATAGATAATTTATAATATATGAAAATTTTAATCCAATCAATTCGCTATCTTTTAGTTAAAAAAATGGAATACAATGCGCATGTGTTTAGTATTTATTTTTAAAAGTTTATAACAAGTAAGAACAAAGAAAATATGATAGTTCATTGAAGTCTATATTTATAAAGCATTTACATTGATAGGAAACCAATAAATCAAAAATAAAATAATCTCTTGACATTCAATTGAAACTTAAAAATGTTATATTTTGACTAAGTATTATACTTATGTAGAGAACATTGTTGCAAATTCTGTAGAAAATATTATGACAAAGTATTACTTTATAAAAAGTATTTGTACCTTCAAAATGACACTAAAACTAAGTATTCATGTAATTTATTACTTGCAAAATATATTTTGTAAATAGAAAAAATAATATAATAATTCTTCTTCATAACATGTATTATGCATAAAATATTTTGCAAATTAATCGGTCAAATTTATTTAATTATGAAATTATTATCAATGTCAAATTATGTAAAACTTAACGCCAAATTAAACTTTATGAAATGTAGTTTTCAAAGAATCATGAATCAATATAACAGAAGTTTGAAAGAAAAAGTTATGACTTAAAAAAAAAACTAATACATTGCAATCTGAAAAATTTTCAGATGAATAATTGGATTTGTTGACCGATTAATCGGTTTTCGTCTACCGTTACCGTTATCAGTTTATAACCGTCAAATACCCTCTGAATAAACCTTACGTGACGGTTTAGCCATCATTTCCGATTAATCGGCCTCAAAGGCCTTTTTTACAATATTGGCAAAAACTAATATAATGGTTATAAAGTATTTTTTTATAGGGAACTATATATCTAGGAGATTTAAGGCATTTCACCTTTTCTGTTTAATATAATTTACTATCATTTATACAAATAGAACTGAACTGCTTCACGAGAGCCAATTATTTCCTTAGCTCATGATTCATAAACTAAGAAATTATTTTTTAAAAATAGAGATTCAAACTAATAACTTTCATCGAAATGAAAATAATTACAATACCCGATATTGTGGGTGTAATTCTGTTTTTTTGAACATGATATATGACTATACATGCATTAATTTCAGAGTAATATCTAACAATTTGGCACCATCTATATTCTTTTCGTCGCTATATATATATATATATATATATATATATATATATATATATATATATATAATTAACTATTTCAAATTGAATTAAAATCTATAAAAAATATTTTTGTAAGCATGGAGAATATTTAATTTTTCTTTATAATCATTATACATGTCAATCCCTATGGTATTAGACTAATTTAGTTATTGATGCCATTTTTTTTTATTTACATTCTTCATCTTTGGTCTTTACTATGAATTAGTAGCGTCTTCGCATACAATAAGGCTCCAATTTGCCATCCGCTATGAATATGCTCTCTCACTATGAATGACAATTAAACCAATGATTCATAAAAAGTCCCAATTATTAACTATGGCTAAAACAATTAAACAATTAATATAACAATGATAAGTTTATGATAGATTGTATATTACTAATAATTTATCATTAATTAATTAAGCATCACACTACTTCAAAAATAATATTTAATGTAATAAATATAATTATTTTAACATAGTTTATATGTTTTAAATTAAAAAAAATCTTTTTTCACAATAAAGAGATAAAAAATAAAATATAAATGTTTCTCAATCTTGTGATAATGAGTTCCTTTTATCGTACTAATGATCATTGCGCTCTTGTTCTTTAGTATTATCTGATTTATGTCATGATTTTGCTGTGCGATTTGTTCCATTTTTAATTATTGCATGAATGAAACGTCAAATGAAACATCATCCTCCTGGACTTTTTATTTTACCTTTTTTTTTTTTGCGTCAACGCTGCATCCTTGATCACTCATACAAAGATCTATATTCATTACAAATTGTTATGCAATACGAATTGAATACTCAGAGATTGTTGTCCAGAGTCATATTGTCAGATTTATTTTGTTATTTTTTAATTCAAACAAAAAGCCTTAAAAATATAAGGACAATTATTTCAATCGTCTTGAAAATTTCCTTTAATAAAGACAAATAGTGTAATTTTAGATGTGAGCTTGACACGATTTTTACAACGAAAAAAATATATCAATTTGATATATTAGAATGGATTCCTTGAGCTGTAACTAATAAAATTAAATTTTTACTAATGTCTCTGAAGTTTTTCCCAAGAGCCCCCCCCCCCCCCATAATTTGCTGGTTTTCTAATAGGTCCCGGATTCCCTTTCCAATCTGAAGTTGCTCAACGAATTACGCAGGACTCGCTATATTTAATAGTTGAATACATTAATGTACTTAATGTTATATGAATATCATGTTATGTAGGTTTGAAATAGTTTAGATCTTTCCTTATCGCTCTACAACAATATAAAGTGATTTAAACGTAGTTGTACACTGGAGTACGGAAACATAAAAAGATAAGGCTTGGACATCTAAATTCCATAAAATTTTAAATTTTATTAACAAGAAGTGAGTCCAAATATGTAGGGTTAATTTCCCGTCGGGTCACTGAACTTTGATGTTTATTCATATTTGATTACTGAACTTTCATTTATTCACTTTTAGTCACTGAACTTTGATGTTCATTCATATTTAAGCACTCTCATTAGTTTGTTCATTCAAAAATAATTAAAATAAAATTATAATTGTTGCCAAAAATAATTGAAATGTAAAATGGATAAATGAAATGAAATTATATTTATTTTTCATTAGTTTTTCAATTATTTTTAAATAAAAAAAAATAATAGGAGTGACTAAATATGGATGAACATCAAAGTTCAGTGATTAAAAACGAATAAATAAAAATTCAGTGACTTAATATAGATAAACATCAAAATTGAGTGATAAATTGCAAAATATGCAAAATATCATTAGGATTGCAGGGTTTAAATTGCAACACAATTGTTGAGGTTTATGAATTATGATACAGGTACCCGACGTCAATATCAGTATATGTATATCACACACCTTTTCTCTCTCTAGGTTTCAGGGAGTCTCATCATTTGATTAGAACATCTCATGGTATGTATGTCTAAGTTCTATCTATCAAATGCAAATGTAGCTTCCTCAGCCACTACTTTTGTCGGTCAGCCCATGCGTCAATCCCTCTGAATGTTGATCTTCTTCTTGTAAGCATAGGTAGGAATAGGATCCTCATACAGTCATACTCTTCTGCGTATCACAGCATCGGTCACTTTTTAGATCATTTTGAGATTTAATTTAAATTTAACTCACGAGTAGATTCAATGATCTACTCGTTTCATTGCACGATACCGCACAATTAATAAAGAATACAAATTTACATAGATAGATGTCCATTAAATTTCATGACGAATAACCTCCTTGAGAGAGTAAAACTTCAAAAAAGTATACAAAAATTACGATTTACATGGGGAAGAAAGAATCTGCGCCCACTGTTTGGGATGGGGCACGCATGTTTGGATTTGATGCATGTTCGTTTCTTGTAAAGTTTCATGCTCCTCAGAATTTTGTTAATTCAATTTTCTGTACCGATTTTCTTGTCTCAATTGTGGGGCGTTCATGCAGCAAGTGATGTTGAACTTTATATGGCGGAATTAATTTGGATTTTGCATTTTGCTAATTTTCGGTCGGTGCAACTGTTTCCCGAACATTAATTGCTCAGTTCGAAGCATATGTGGGTCAAAATTAGGGTTTCGAGAAAAAAAATCATAATTCGTAATTTATTCGGTGTTTGATTCGATTTTAGTTCGAATTCGGTTCGTTCGGTTAGATTTTTTTATTAGTTCGATTCGAGTTTGGTTCGATAACTTTTTAATGAACCAGTTTGAATTTGATTCGTATTAGTTCGATATATGATTATTTACATATATTTTTAATTATTTAGTCAATGATATATATAATAATATCATTATTTTATCTCTAATTATTTCTGTTAATATGAAAATAAATAAAAAATTAAAATAATTGAGTTTGTTTAGAGTTTGATTTAGTTTGAGTTCAATTTAGTTTGAATTCGATTTAGTTCAAAATAATTTTAAATCAAACTCAAACACTAGCGAATTCGATCGAATTCAATTCGTTTGTGTACTAGTCAAAATCCAAAACATATTTATCACATATATGTCTGGCTGCATATTAATAGTTGGGTATCTATCATATAAGTATGTCACATATTTAATTTGGCGCAGTTTGAAAAATCCTGATTCACCAATAATCAATTTTGATGCAAAATGTGAAGTTCTGATCCAAATTTGTTTGCAATGTGAAACAAAATAGAAAGGGGAATAGCTCAAGGTCCCATTGAGAAACAGAGAATCAAGGGAAATCTACATTTTTAACAAAATTGAGGAAATGTTTAAATGATTGAAGAGAGTAAGTAGCTTGTCCAACACCCATTTCAATAACATAACATGTCCTGTCGGTTTCTACTGTTTAATCCTACATATGATTCCAAAATTTAGTCATGTCATACGCTGCTGACATGAACAGAGGATCTCATCATACATTTATCTTCGAGGATTCATCCTTTGTAATTTATCGCCTTCCATAATTTTCTTCATCTTCGAAATTCTTCACGCAATAATTAATGCTGGGCCCCAAAATATTTTTGTGGGGCGGAATGCATTGTCGCCAGTTATGCGCTTAAATGAAAATATTTTTTTTATTGGAATCTCACATGAGTGCTAATTTTTTTTTTGTCAATCCAAAAGATCTGGATTTTTATTCCGAGTCCTTCAATTTTTATAATCAGACCGAAAAAAACTTGTGAATTTGAAATATTTTTTTGAAAACATTTATTCAATCTATATGAAATTGTTCAATGTATGTTTAATAATATATTTTTTATGCTAAATTCATTACAACAAAAATGACCTTAGACAACACCACTTTAATAAAGGTTATAGATCCATTGTTGAAATGACTCAATAGCATTATTGAAATATTAAAAATTTCTTTAAGAACGATTTTTAATAAAGAAATATTGTTAAAATATAGCCAATGAACACCAAAAAATCAACGGTTTTTCAAAGAACTATTATTAAATAGTGTGCTGATTTTTTATTTTTTGTTTACTTTATTTGGCAAGATTTTAAAAAATGTTTAACGGCTCTTAAAGGTGAGGTGATCAGTTAACGGTTAACGATTTTAAAAGTTTTACACAGCTGTTAAATTAAAAAATGATAAATCACTTTTTACCTACTAATTCATATTTAAAAAGGCTAAAAAATATATTTTCATATCATTAGTGCTTAATAATTAACTAAATTAAGTAATAATAATAATAATTATAATATTAATTATATACTTAAAGTTAAAATCTTAAATTATACTAAACTATTATATAATGAATTTATTTTATATTTTTATTAGGGCATTAATTTATATTCAAAATATAAAAGGAAATACAAATTTATAGTCACTAACTATTAAGATTTGAAATAAAAGAATTTTAGTCATTAAATGCGTTTTTATGAAAAAATTTAACGGTTTTAACAGGTTTAACGTGAGATAAAACGGTTAAATCTCAGAAAACTCGTTAAATCCGTTTTTTCTCAAAAATTTAACGTCAGAGCCTGTCAAAACCGTTAAAACAGTTAAAACTTTTCATTTTTTAAAACATGATATTTGGCAACAGTTTCTTGAAGGAACCATTATTAAATGGGTGTGCTGATTTTTCATATATATTTTTACTCTATTTAGCAATAATTTTGATCAGATAACCATTATTAAATATTTATTTCACTTTTTAGTTCTGACAGATCTACCTTTATCAAAATTTTTTTCATCTCACCGTTCCTTCATCCCAATTCATCGATCCAAATTTTAAAATAAAAAAAATAAAATTCAGAAACTAAAATCTCACATATTATCAACTCATTGTCATCTGTTTTTATATATAAAAAAGTGATGAGAGACAAAAAGAGAAACACGAAGGAAATAAGAAAGAAAGAAGAGAGATAGAAGAAATAAAAATTGAAATCCAACCATTTCAACTTCAAATGATCATAACTTTTGATACAAAATTTCGATTGATATGTGTTACGTGACCACAAAGAGCTTATGATAAGATCTAGAGGGTTATTGCTTATACTTTTATGGTCATTTTTAGGGCAAAAAAAAACTCTTCTTTAAACTTAAAAACACATTTGCAGTTTACTTGAAAATTTTAGTTCAGTTTTTGTTGTTGTTAGAAATGTAAGAAAGATATATTTTCAGTAAATATATTTTTTCGTTGTATAAATAATTATATATTTTTTATATTAATTATTGAATGAATAATTTGATATATGTCATAATACTTATTTGTCATATGTTCTTATATCATTTGCTATTTTTAGTTTCTTTGTCATATGTATAGAAAGTTAAATTTACAAAAAAAAAATTAAAAGAACCTTTGACAACGATTTTGTGCTAGAATTTTTGTTAAAGGTGTATTTAACAATGATTTTGGGTTCAGAACCGTTGTTAAAATACCCATTGTGCCAGAACCGTTGTTAAAGATCAATTAAAAAAATTCTGGATGGCAACAGTTATTTATAACCTTTCCCAACACCCTTTGAATAATGGTTAAAGAACCATTATTAAATTTGAACAACAACTGTTGCCCAATAGCTTTTGATGTAGTGATTATTGTTTAATTTTTTAACTTTGTACCATCATACATTGATTCATAATTTTTTTTTATATATCAAAAAAAGCTAGTGAGCTCCTAGGGGTACAAAGCCCTTGCATGTTTCTAATACAAAAAGTATAACAAATCATCTCTAAATTTTGATTTATCATGCTCATTAAATTATTCATATAAAAAACTTTATGGGATACAAAAATTTGGTGTATTTCAAATTTTCTAAATCACTATTTATAATTTTTAATAATGATGTATAAACATTAAATATTTTATTATTTTTAGAGTTGGTTTTTCGAAACAATGACTAAAAAAATCCGAAACATCTTATTTTTTTGTATCCTATAAGATTTTTATATGAAAATTTTAATGAGTATGATAAATCAAAATTTAAACATAATTTGATAAATTTTTAAGTTAAAAGCACAAAAGAAGTTATGTGCTCCTAGAAGTATACTAGTTTACTCTCTTTCTCTCTCTCTCTCTCTCTATATATATATATATATTCATTAACACTTCAATTAAGTATATCTCTTAGATTTTTTCTTTCATATTGTTGGATTTTTTTAAAAATAACTATAAAAAATAAAGAATTCAAAAAATGTTATAAATCCATCACTTATTTCTTTTTTTGGACTGATTAAAAGAATTGGAGTGCCCAAGATAAAAATTCGGATCCAAATTATTTTTTTCTTTTTGTTCTGTTTTTAAAAAAAATGAAGGGTTCGAGATAAAAATTCAGGCCTTTCTAGTCAGTTGAAAAAAATGACAATCACACGATATCCCGATAAAAAAAATAAAAGTTTTTCTAAAAATAAAAAATATAAATGAGGTGGATTTTTTGGTTATTTTTTAAGTTTTTTCTAATATACCTATCAACTTGACTGTGCCAATTTAATAGCTATAATGAAAAATTCAAATTTGGTTACAAGTTAGACCTAAGTTGTTTAACAAGCAGACAACTCTTAATACTATGGGAAGTTCCTTATACAAGATCAATTTGGTTATTTTGTACATGCAATTATGACTGATATAAGACATTTGAAAACAAAATGACTAATATTTAGGTCATTATCAGGTCAAAAATCAAAATTTAACTAAACAGCTTAAAAATATTCGAAGTAAATTTACCCGGAGCCTCGGGGACTTTACGAAATATGTACTAATTTTGTGGCTCAGTCTTTGGTCTCATGTAGAATGAAAACAAGTGTGACCAACGTAGCGTGAAAATTGTAATACCTGAACATATGCATGGTTTATACTAAAAAAATAAAGAAAAAATTATGCCAATTTGTCATAACATCCCTTCCGAGTCCGACTATATATAAACGTTATCCTTCTCGTTGTTGCGCTGATAATTGCAAACCAATCTCTAAATTATTGACAACTTATAGCCACATAAGACGTCCATATTCTTCCGACTATATGTATATGTCATTCTTCAGGTTTTGTTGTGGTCTTAGATCTAAACAAAATTTACGCTAGCTACGATGTTGATCAGTCATAATTAATATTCTGTTCTCTCTTCGAAACTGACAAAACAAGACTAAAAGAAAATGAATAAGCCAATAGAATCGTCTATCTATACATAATGTGAACAAAGAACGAGTGCTCTGTAGTACTTAAGTGGCTCAAAAACATTTTGACAGCCTGACAAACTTACAAAGAAAGATCATATGCCTTGTTGAAACAGCAGAGAACAAGTAATAATTTTTGTATAGAAAATGACAATAATTGAGAGCTGTACTATGTTAACAGCAATTGATGGGATACCATATACAATAGTTGGACTACTATGCGAAAATAGTCAGCACCGGGTACTAATGCAAAATGAAATTTGTTATACCTTGATTTCCGTTGACTTATCGCTAACAGTTTAATTTCTTTTTCTTTTTCAGATTAGACATGAGGTTTTAAAATTTATATTTTAGTAGGCCTCGTTGTAGTAGCTGTCTTTTTTTTTAATTAAGTCTGAAATCAGAAATAACCAAATCTAAAATTATATGAAGGAAAAAAAACGTCTAACGAGCGTATGGCCAATATTTAAAATAAATCAGTTTATTAGTTTGAAAATATTATCCTATGTTTCTAACTAAGAAGTAGTAATCACCTAATTAAGCTGTATGTCCAACCTAATATTTTTCAACTTTAGAACATCCATAAAAAGATATCAATTCAACCATTAAAATTTTTAAATTAATTGATGAATGTACACATTTTTTTTTGTAAAATTTATATTTTGAACCTTTAATAATGAAGCATATCTATAATTATAAATTGTTAATTTCAACTATCTTTCTAAAATTATTAATGAATGCAGATAACTAAGTAAGATATACGCTAAAATTATATGAAATGAATATGCAAGGTATTTTCAAGCTGATGTCGAACCCACCTTTTAACTAAGAAAACATAGAGCGAATTTGCCATGACCAACCACACTCCTAGCTTCGGTTTTATACCTTTTAAACTCAAAGCACGCGTTGAACAACTAGGGATTCCCTAGTAGGGAACATGACTCTTTTCAAATTTGCCCTAGCTAAATATCAAGAGTCCAAGACATGAAAATCCTAACTATAAGCATCCAACACTTAATTTTTCTCCATATGTTTCACCGTGATGGTATCAAGCAATCTTGTTCTATCTCTGACAGCGGCTCATCTTCTTCCTCCAGACCATCCACACCAAATGCACCATGGCCATGGCCAAAAGCTCTAACATGATCTTTCAGTGACCTTTTATGCTTGAACTCCGACCCACAAATGCAATACCTGTATTAAACAATGGCTAACACTTACAAAGAGAAGTAATTATCTTATTAGGAAAACCTACTCCATAACTATGAGCGTGCTAAGTTAATGATGTATGATAATGAATAGAAAAGACACTGTGCAATTCCCACTATTAGCATTGTTACTTCACATCGCCAGTCAATGCATAATCTATTAATAAATTCTTGGTACTACCTTGCAGGATTTTAATTTGAGTATGACATTTAATTTTACTATACTTCTACTCATTGCGTTCTGCTCTGATCTATAGTGACTGCACATAATTTGACTATCAGATAAACTTTATTCTATTTTTAAATTTACCATAATTTGCCACAATTCTTCTCATGTGTCCGCCAATCGCCTTTCACTGCAAAAGCCTTGCCACACTTGCGACACATGAAAGGCTTGAGGCCATGCTTCCTCTTGTAGTGAGTTTGCAGTGTTCTAAAATCCTTTAATGGCTTTGAGCGGGGATGGTCGATATTGTTCCGGCAGCCTGGTGCACAGCAATAACAAGGGAGGCGTAGCATTGCGGTTGGTTGGACGCCTCTCAACGACTCTGGGCCTTTTCTGTACTGCGATCCATGCCCCCACATGTGCATCTAAAATTCATGCAAGTAGTTAACAAGTTAAAATTATGATATGTTGTAAGCGTGATCAAACACACTGCAATAGAGGGATTAGGGCACAATGATGTTATTAAACTAAATAGAGGGATAAACTGTAATGTTTATTCTACAGAAAAATATTAAAAGGAAATAGTGTTCCTATTTTAGTGTGAGAGGGCTCAATGAGGTTTATTCCTGCATCTGTGTGTAAACAGTAGAAACGAAAGAATAAACATGTTCTTCATTCTCATTGATGAAGTATCACATCGAAGGGATAGAAATAAATAACTTAAGCTCTTGTGTTTGCAAATTACAACGGAAAAAGGCGAACACTGATAAAGTGACAATAGTTAGATCATCAGAAAAGGAGTCTGTCAACCTGAGTTCCTGAAAGATCGATATTTGGTTCATATATGTGCACAGTTAGTAAGGTAGAAAGAATGATTAAATGGTTCATCAAATGAGGGACCTTGTGCTTCATTCATCTCGTTATACATGGAAGGTGAACGAGAACTGTTACGACATGGCTTTTGGCAGTTAAAATCTAAGCAAGCATCAGTCAAACATCACCTTGTGATCCCTCTTGAAAGATAACGAGACTTCACTGAAAAGAGAGAGAACCAAGGTAAAGATAAGGGATGTTTAGGGAGGAGAGAGAGAAACGAAAGATAGCGCTATTTCTCTGATGCAAAAAGGAGGCCCATATCTAATGCATCCATTCTAAACTTTTTCGCTACATATTTTGTGTTATGATTTCAGAGTAGTTGATGATTTCCCATCTCCATCTCTCTCTCTATCTCTCTGTGTATCTGAAGCGCACTGAAAGGGAAAGATGATTTCTAACAGGACCAGGATCCCAGTACAAACCATGAAATAATATAAAAAACTAAAGAAACCCATCAAAGCACAAAACGCGCAAAAAGCAGAAGAGCAACTGCCATTGTCTTGTTCAATCAGCTGAAAGAACCCCGCAGTTCATCTCTTTCCCCATCGATTTCAGCGTGTAATAGATCAGACAACCCCATTAGAGATACCTCTTCATTAAAATACTGCAAAAAGGAACCGTGCTGAAGTACAGAATGCATCAAATGGTTACCAAAAAAACCATCAAGATTAGGAAGATTAAGAAGAGAGATGGGTGATAATGATGTCAAAGAAAAAAAGGATGTGTGATAATTACAACCTTGACATACAATATAATAGAAGAATATTAATAATACCAAACCTTGCCCTTTTTGTTACGTTTGAAAGGCGATCACGAACACTTTGTTACCAAATTATTTAATTACGTACGTCACTGTGTTTTATTGAAAAGCGTAAATTATACTTGTTGTATTTGATTTCAGCGCGTCATGTAAAATAACTAGCTAATCTTAGAAGGATTAAATAAGGAACTAAAGAGAAAGAAAAAAAACATACTTGCATGTTATTGTATCTGTTGAAGGTTTTATAACAGACTGGGCAGGAGAACTGAGTGGGGCCAATCAAAATCTGAGATGGTGTTGGAATCCAATATTGCCCCTTGTTGAGCTTCCCAATTGGGGTGGAATTAAAGCCTAGAGGCACGGTAACCTCGTTACCACCCTCCCCCAATTCCTTCTCTGCCTCGAGTTGAAACGAGGCAGAATTACAATTTGAATTTGAGGAAAGGCTCGACAAGAGATCGATTGCACCGGGGCTTGGTAAACCTATATGTAGCGCAACTGTCACCGCTTCTTGATCATCCTCCTCCATTGGATCGTCGTCTAAGGACTGAGATTTCTTTTCAGCTTGATCGGTGTTTTCTTTGTCTTTGGTTTCTTTTCTCGGGCTGAGGTTGAGCAAAGGAAGAGCTACTTTCAGAGGAGGTGAGGAAGGTGGGGGTTGGGTGAAGGACAGAGAAGTATGGGCAGTGTAACTGTTTATCATGTGTGCGGTGTAGAAATTAGTGTATGAACTGGGGATTGAAATAGGAGTTGGGGCGCTAGGGTTTGCAGAATATTGGGAGAAGTTGTAGTACCCCTTTGAGAAATTGTAGTATGGATCCTCCATTGTTGGACAGGGATCTAGAGAGAGGTATGGTTGTTCTTTGCTGGGGAAGGAAGAAGTTTGGCTCTTTATAGAGAGAGAGAGAGAGAGAGAGAGAGAGAGAGAGAGAGTACTTGTTGCAAACTAGAGACAAGACTAGATATTGTAGAAGAAGAGGAAGAGAGAAACACACATACACACGGGGTGTGTGGAGGACTGGAGGTGCAAGGTCAGAGGTAGCTACAAAAGGTTAAAAGGAAAGGACATATTGAGGGGAAATTTGTGATTTATCTTAAAGGTTTGAACATAGATGTTGTCCCCCATAACTATTACTGTATTGCATGTTTTTGTTTGCATATATTATACTGATATACGAGTGGGATATTTATGCTTTGGGATGTGAATAGGTTGCCGCATGAACCAGCATTTGCATTGGTCGGAGTCGCGGAGAGGAAAGGGAACCGGTTGTTCCGGTTCGTTGCTGATTTGGACCGAGCACACATCCCAATTCTGACTCGATTTCTTGTGTTATGAGTTGGGCAGATTTTTTTTTATTTTAATAAATAAGAAAAAAAATAGGAACTTGTAAGATTAGTCTGTTTTTTTAGTCTTAATGGTCTGTACTGAGTTTCAAACTCGGTTTCAGATGTCGTGACTGAATTTAAAATTCAGTCTCAGTTTTTTTTTACGTTTTTGTGTTATATTAAAAACAAAACACGATAGTCAGTAAATTGGTCTAAATATTATAACAAGAATTAAAATAAAGTTTTACAAAACCAATTATAAATAAGATTAATATATTCTTCTAAAATAGTGTCAAACAAATTAAAATATTACAATAACAATTAAAATCTAATTGTTCTGATAAATATAACAATAAAACATAAACACATTGCTAATCTAAATCATGTTATGCTGCAACGAGCTAGACCTCGAGTTGGTAGTTTGTTGATACGACCCTCTATTTCATCCATAACCATTGGAATGCGTATCTTCATTCTCCTTCCTTTGTTGATTTTTGCTGGATCTGGCCTAATGATCGGACCGTTGTACATTGACCAATCTCATTTTTTACCATAACTACGTCAATGACCAGACTATGTGTTAATGTAGTACTGGATGGTATAATATGAACTAACGTACTGAGTATAATCCAGCCTTCTGAATGAACAAACGACAAGTAAGTGGTCACATGGGATGCCGGTCAATTGTGGTTTCTGACACCAATAATTATCAATTCCCATCATCGCTAATTCAATCTCATATTTCATTTCACCCCTTTGTCCCTATTATTTCAAATAGAAATTATAAATTATTGCTTAAATTTTGAATTGAAATAAAAATTATATAAGTATAGAATATTATAGTCTCGATAAGTCCATTTATGTTATAAACATCGTAGTTGTTGATATCCTAATCCAGTGGTATCACATCATAAGTTCTCTTCTTATCACCGCGATATTTTATCAATTCGGAGACCTTTTAGGAGAACACCAGACCTTGAGTTTCCCAAGCCGCTGCAGCTTCTCGATGATTATAGAACCACTCAACACATTTGTGCCACGTTTTCTCGACGATAGCACATATCAGAAGTTGTCTGATGATCCTGAACACATTGTTCAGTGATTCTAAACCGTTGCTTGTCATTATTCCCCAACGATTGAGACCCCCGTCTAGATTTTGTGCCCATCTTTCTTGATGCAATTCAATCACTTGATCTGGGATTAATTCATCATAATAGAATTCCTCGGCTAACACTTCCTCCGCTGCAACAGGTTGGTTATTGCAGTTTCTATTATTTCGTGTCCTTTCTGTTGGACATTTGTTATGTTCGGAGATTTTCTTGTACGATTCTTGCTTTTCTAACGAACTTATAGGATGTCGGTCTAATGTGGTTAATTTTTTTCATATATTCCTCACACATCCATGATTTTTTATGTCTTATAGTTTATTTGAAAAGAGCCTTTATTCTTTTTATATGACAGTCATTATACATATTTTGTGTAATGTGATGAGTAAAATAATAGTGAACAATCTCGCCTGCTGATTCTTACCATCCAAAATTTGATTTCTCAAATTTTGCTCTTATACCGAGATGTTGATATGAGATAATAATAATTTTATTAAGACCGACAAACTCTTTACGTAATCACTGTATGAACTAACCCCAATTTGCCACACTTTACTTGCCTGCTATAACTGTAAATACATGTGGTAGTAGTTGTTATTTCGCATCGTAATCACATGCCATAAATAGTTTACCTGCATACCGACCAGATAAAAATCTAGCATCAATAGTTAAGACTGGACGTAAGTAAGACCATGCTGCAATGTATGGACCAAATGCCCATACAACAGGATCAAAAGTTTCAACACCGAACTTTGTTGAGGGCGTCGTCTCTATGATGTATTTCGTGCCATGTGTGAAATTTTATATGGTTGCTAGCAGAGATGCAGATTTTTTATATATAATAATTATAATAATCATATAATTAATAATAAGAGTGATAAAAATAAAATTTTAAATCTACGAATGGCAGTGCGCCACTGCTAGTGGCGCGGAACAAATGCGCCACTATAAGTGGCGTCTTAATGTAAACGCGGCACTACCAGTGGCATCTTTGTGTAAATACGCCACTAGTAGTGACATGTTTTCCTAAAAATGAGTTTTTGATCACTATAAATACACGCACATTTATCTATCTGCGTGATTGCTATTTGTAGAAGATAAACACGCCACTCTCAGTGGAGCATTTCAGTAAAGACGTCATTAGCCAATGGCGCGCTACCATTCGTAGATTTAAAATTTTACTTTTATCTCTCTTATTATTAATAATATGATTATTATAATTATTATATATAAAAAAAATCTTGCAGAGATGGAAAAATCTCATGTGACCTCTTCCATCTATCAAAAAGGTATGCAATTGCCAGTTCCCTTTCTCTCCATAATTTATTATATCTCGGTTGTACTATGAGGAACTTTTGTTTAACCAAACCCTTTCTTCTTTAACTGTCATTTCTAAGTTCTCTCTCAACCGATTCTTAACAATATCTGCTATCAGTCTAGAAGTCATCTGACTATGGATCGCCCTAGTAGCACTTTCAAAATAAGAATGCTCGAGCAGATTTGTTATGATCTCTCAAATACCCGTTATATTGGGTATGGCATACATTCTTCATGGACAATTAGAATCTTTACATTTCATTACTAACTTTGATTTGCTGCTATTTATTACCTCGAATTCTATATTATGTAGAAAATTAAAATCAGCGATTTTAATTTCAACTCTGATTTTGTACTGAACTGCTGACCGACACCAAATTATTCATCAATTCTAGGTGGTTTGTGAAAAATAAGGATCATCTACATACGACATCGTCATATTATCGGCAAATTATGCACTCGGATGCTTCATTCCCCGATTGATGTAAGGAAACAAACATTTGTCACTCATTAATTATTTCTTCTACATCTATCGCATCCTCAATTTGATCCATATTTATATCTATTGTATCCTGGATGTCATCCTCCTCGATATTCAGGTGTCACTATATCTCTTCCTCATCTTCATCCACATCCACATTCACATTCATATTTTGTACCGAAATAGGGGATGGTCGCTGCTCCCAAGCTCGGGACTAGGTTCTCTCCTCAACCATGACTAGGTTACTACTTTCAAGAATACTAGTCGGATCATAATAATCAAAATTGGATATGAGTTCAGTTTCAACTACTAACTCTAATGTTTTATATCCGGGTAATTGGTACAGAACTGTTATTTTAATAATTCTCTAAATTTCATTAGAAGCAATCCCAAATAAGTTACAAAAAAACCAACCAAACCTGCTGGGGCAGTGTTGATCTGTGCACTAATGCTGATGTTGAATTGGCTAGGTAGCATCTCCAAACCAGCATGAATCTGCCTATTTAAGTCACGAAGATTGATTGTCTCGCCGGCAGAAAATGTGCATGCGGCAAGATTGTTGGGCTATGGTGCTATGCATAGCACAGATCGCCCCCGTACAATGGATCTGTTCTTCATTTTAAAGTTTAAATAGTCAATCCAAACCATATAAAATGATTTTCATATGAATATCTCAATGTAGACTAATTTTTATATTTTTTAGAATTTTTTACTATTTTTTAAGATAATTAGAATATCACTTGATTTAGATATTATGAGCCATTCAAAAGAGGTGATTTTCTAACTATCTTAAAAAATAGTATTTTTTTTTAAAAATATAAATTTAGTCTACATCGAGATATTCATATGAAAATTATTTTATATGGTTCGAATCAATAATTTGAACTTTAAAAATGAAGAGCAGATCTATAACACGGGGGCGATCCGTGCTATGTATAGACCCATAACCCAACTCTCTCTCTTTCTATCTATCTATTTATCTCTCTCTCTCTCTATATATATATATATAAATTAGATTATGGTGTTTTGCAAAGTATAAGAGTGTTGTGTGCTTTATGCTCTATTATTAATTTTAAATCAGAAATGATCGATCCAAACCGCTCAATCTAATCTCCATATCAAAATCTTTTAGTAAACTAAATTTTATATTTTTTAAAATTCATTTGCTATTTTTTTGGATAGAAGGAAAACCATAATTTTTGGATGAACCAAAATTCTTAGATCAAGTCATTTTCTCCTCACTAGAAAAAATAGCAAAAAAATTCTAAAAATTCTAAAATTTGGTTTTCTAATATATTTTGATATGAAAATTAAATTGAATGGTTCAGATTGATCATTTTTGACTTGAAATTAAGAATAGAGCGCAAAACACATAACGCTTTTGTGTTTTGCAAAGCACTGTAGTCGGACTCATATATATATATATATATATATATATATATATATATATATATGGGATTGGCTACGGTGATTCCATAAGCATTTTGAGCTGAAATACTTACGGCTTGAATTTCAAAATCCCGTACTCCAAATTTCAATTTAAATATGTCAAAAGATTCTTCATATCATAATCTTATAGATTATCAATTTTCATCAAATTTGAAATTAGAGAATATCTATTTTTATAGGCCAAATGTTGCTATCTTTCAAAAATCATTAAACATAGTAAACGAACTCCTAATGTGATGAAAATTGATAATCTACAAGATTTTGATATGAATAATTTTTTGAGTTATTTAAATTAAAATTTTAGCGTGCGAGTTTTTAAAATTTGAGGTATAAACATTTGACCGAAATGTTTATGGAATCACCGTAGTCAAACTCTCCCTCTCTATATATATGTAGGACTATGTTTAACTCCAAAAATAGATGAAATAACTTAAAACTAATGTAATTTAATTTAATTTAGAAATAAGGACAAGTTGCTACAAGATTCTTTGTGTTTTGTAAATTTTTAGTTTTTTGTTTGTTTGTGGGGAAGGAAGAGGAGGGATAAGATCAAATTCAAGTAAAAAATGAAAGGAATTTAATTAGAATATTATGAAATTTGGGACCACAAACATAGAGAATTTGCGGAAAAGCGAAATATTATGTATTATAATTATAAATTGTAGATCTCGTTATATATAACCTCTTTATCAAGCTTTGAAGTATGTAAATTAATTGAAGTTAGAATGAGAATGTTATAACCGAAATAGCAATGACACAATAATTCTGATTTTTTTCGATACGCGGAACTAAAATAGTACAAGAGAATTATTATTTAAGAAAAGTTAATTTCTCTTATAACTTTCAACTCTTTTTAATTCTTTTATTTTTTTACTTTACTCTTTAATTTATCTCATATATTACTTAACTCTTATAAATATTTTTATATTTCCCTCTAATTAATTAGATGAGCTAATTTATTGTATTCTCTTTAAAAATTATGATTTAATCTTTGTGAAAATAATACTAAAATGAATCCCTCTTGTTCCTCTGTTCTATATTCAATAGGTATGACAAAACTTAACCTGATCTGATCTGTTTCGAGTTGACATGAGAATAAATAGATCGAATATGGATCAATTTTATTACCCATCATGGGTCGATTATGTACGGATTAACCAAACTCGTTTAATTATATTGTTTGAATTTATTTTATGATTCAGCGCTAATTAAAGATTATATATACACTAACTAAAGATTAATTATATATTAAATAATATTAAGTTACATAAAAATATATAAAATAGTTAATATATATATATATATTTAATAATTTTATTTGAGTCGGATCAAATAAATTTTTATCCGATTTTAAACGGATTAAATCAGATAAAAAATAAATAATAAAATAATGATGATATGAGCCAACTCATGACACCTCTAATATTTACTTTGCTATTTTTTATTGATTTAAACATCAATCATTCTTCAACCATAAATAGAGAATCTTATAATTTTATCCAATGTAATGTATGCACCTATAATATTCTTATTTTGCCAAAGCATAGCTCATAAGAGTTCGGTCCTTGAACCTGTCCTGGCCGACCATTGCCCGACCCTTAATTTTTAAAAAGCAGACCCTTCTGATCCGGTGATTATCAAACCCGTTGCTTGTCTGACCCTTCTCAAGGTCTTACTCTGTTATTACTCAGCTCATAGAGTTCCGAGGCTAAGTAAAGGTCAAGTTTCTCAAAGGTCAGGTTTACCGCTTAAAAATTGAACCCTTTAAACTTGACTCTCAAAAAATTCTTATCAAATCCGTCTTTACTATCATGCTTAATTCTGCCTTATTGTCAAAACTATCATGATTTTGTGCACATTTGATGTTTTTTTTATTATTTTTAGCATCACTCTGAAAATTTGTAAAATGTTTGCTATTAATTTGCCATAAAACCGCTTGATCTCTTCTTGGTGGACCATGTCTTCATATCCAATCAGCAATGAATTGATATTTTAAGCTGTCGACATCTCGATCAAGCCAACTAATGCTGAACTATACATAGGTTTGACCAGGTCTTTCTTAGTTACTCTCAAGGTGTTACCATATATATTTTTTTTCATATTTCGAACCAGAAACAAACTACGTACCACTCTTCGCTGGTGATACAGCAGCAGGCAGCAGCCTAGCATGCCAGCAGCTACTGAACTCCATCCATCCACATTGCAGATCCTTTGTAGCATATGCTTTGTAACTTCATGTGGCGAGTGACACACTGAGAAATCCAAACACCGTTAGGACCAGGGCGGATGTACGTTGGGCCAGGGAGAACAGCTGTCCCCTCTGGATTTTAAAAAATAGCGTTTTTCGGTAATTTGTCCTCCTGAAATTTTTTTTGTCCTATCTGAATTGTCTGATTAATTTTATTAAGAAAAAATATTTAATATCGTGCATAATGAAATAATTATGCAAAGATATCAAACTATGAAGTTCTGTAAATGAAAACTTTTTTCATCAACTTGATTATCTATTATTTTGAGCTTTATTTTATTATTATTTTTAATATATAAAATATTATTATTTTAATAAATTTTTTATTAAGTAAGAATATATATATTAAATTATTAATTTTTTATTTAGTACCCGATTAGTTAATGAATTTGATAAACTATTATAATCCGATAATTGCTCATCTCTGATCAAAATCCTGCATCCTCCCCTGATAAGGACCTTCTATTTATTTACTCACAGTGGTCTGGCACAAATTTTTCTCCACGTTGTCGGTCCAATAATTTAATCACGAAGGACCATGACAACCATAACTAGACCAGTGATCGAACCCGACATGAGTCCGAATTCTTCGTTACTAGGGTTGCAAGAAAAAAATCATAATTCATAATTCGTTCGGTGTTCGATTCGGTTTTAGCTCGAGTTCTGTTCGTTCGATTAGACTTTTTTGACAGTTTGATTCGAGTTTGGTTTGATATTTTTCTAATGAACTAGTTCAAGTTCGATATGTATTTATTTACATATATTTTAACTATTTAATTAATAATATATATAGTAATATAGTTATTTTATTAATAAAATTATTAAGATATTATTAATTTATTATTAAATTAATAAATATTAGTTATTTTTTTAAAATTTTAATATAAAAATTAATAAAAAATAATTATTTTAGTTTTAATCATTTATAATAATATAAAAATAAATGTAAAAATTAAAATAATTGAGTTCATTTAGAGTTCAATTTAGTTCGAAATGATTTTAAATTAAACTTAAACTCTCGTTAGTTCGTTCGAGTTATTCGTTTACAGCCCTATTCGCTACGCACAGTTACCACGGACCCATTTTCCCTTGAATCGTGCTATTGGCATTCGTTAAAATTAATTGGTCCCTAGCTTGCTTTATTGAGTTTAAATGCCCACCAGTTCACCACATACAGTATCATTCTCGCGGACTATTCGCTTGTGTCCACTGGAGATTTCGCCACAGAGGAGAACAGATCCAACTCTTCTGGAATCCCTCATCCCACATTACCTTGGAATCAATTATTTCTAAATTATGCAGTTTCTTATTCTTGCTTTTTGCTACTAGGGCAATTAAAATGGAGAAACCCAAGTGTATATTAATTTAACCGTTTTGACAAACTAATGTTATGGAAAAATAAACGTAAAACAAAGTGTACTGTTTTGATTATTTTATGCCTAAAATTGTATGGTTTTTGAGGCGTATTGTACAAAATATTTGGTTAATTATTGAAGCATAATTGACAACTATATTAGATATTATTGCATTTTTATGTTAGAAATGAGATATGTAATGCCATAGGTATTTTATTTTTTTAAACTTACATCTCTCTCTCACACACAGAACTGATAACAAAAATTTAGCTTCTTTTAAGCTGGAAATTTGAAGTCACCTTATGAAATGTGGGGCACATCATATTCAAATATGAAAGAGTGCGTTCATAATTTCATTCAATCTGAATTTCCGTCCAGCCATGAGAAGGATTTCAGAGGGACAGGGACCAGAGAGGAGGGGGGACAGACTGGGTTCAAGGTATAAATAATAAGGAAAGAACAGTGAAGCAGAAGCCTAATAAATTGGAATAGTGGCCAGAGAGCAGTGATTTGGATGTGTGAGTGATGCAATCAATTGTGTATGAGCAACGCTATAGCGTTTTGGTTGTGTCAATTCCGCGTGTCAAAACAAATTAGGTACTATGTGCACATTAATTGCAGCATCCATAGTTAGATCGACCAAAATACTATTATCCTGAGCCGATCGGTCGAATCGGGTTCATGTTGAAGTTGAACTCCTCATAAATTCAGAAAATGATCGGTTCAGATTTCGATCTAATCTGCTGTCCTGGTCATACCTTCTAATTAATTTGATTTCAGTCAAGTCTGGGTCCTTTCTTCTACTGTTGCTTAGGAAAAAACTAATTAATGTACCCCTATTTTCTTTTGTTTTTTCTTTTTGTTCTGTATTATACGTCTGAAACGCTATACATGTCAACAGTCAAGTCATAAATATTTGTGTGTGTAATAGTTGTTAAGTACATAGCACGGTGTCTAGTAAGAATAGTCAGTAATATCGTCTCTATAATTAAGTCGTGAGTTCAAACCACAACAAATGCTGAGAATGAAAATTAATTGGACACGATCTCTAATATAAAGAGGGTTTATAATAAAATTAAATAAATGCCAAGTATGTTTGTCACACCCCAGAAATAAATAAATCGGATTAGGGTGATTAATTCCGCCACGTACGCACGACGAGACGTGCGTACGAAAGGCTAAATGAATAAAATAAGATAAATCTCAGAATAAACAAAACAATAATAATAATACAAAACAATAGCAGTCCAGAATATACAGATAAATACAACGTCAGACACCGGCGAGGCTAACTCCATCGAAATGGATAGCAAAATCTCTCAAATAAAACCCAAAGAAAGAAACCAAAAACCCGATGCCCGATAAGTCCTATCATCCACCCGCTCATTGTGCTGATGTGGCGAAGCACCTCTGATATCACGCAAGACTGCACCTAGCACTCTCATCAAATACTCGATCCCGCTCCTGTAAAATCTGGACCCCACAACCACCGTGGAAACGTGAGTGATAAGTCACTCAGTGCGGTTTTAGGTCCAGCATCGAGATGTTATAAATCTCTAGGATTAGACTTAAAACCATTAAAAATTTATTTTTATAATAAATATAGTAGCAACATATAAGTACATAATTTTATTTTAATTTAAATATCAAAATTAATTTAATCATATATTAGTATGGTATAAAAAAAAACCCGAAAGAGATTTATAAAAATGCACTACTTGAATGTCATGAATATTTTAAATCAAGGATAAACCCAAAATGAAAAATTCTGAGATATTATAATATAATAGGTACGGATTCAAACTCCCATATCACACGAGTGACTTTGCGGGATAAATTCTTTTCAAAAAGAACCGACCTCAACCAGTGCTCTATAGAAGAGAGCGTCATTCACTATCAAACCATCCCTAATTTATCCCGCTTAGTCCCTTACTATAATGAAACGAACAATGACTCGATTTTTATCAATATATATATATAATTCAAATTGAAGGAGACTATCCGAAAATGATATGAAATGAAATGAACCAATCACGAACAAATATAAAATGATAAAATAGTCACGGCTGAATATAAAGTGATAAAATAATCACTGTAACTACGGAATAGCTCCTTAATAATAAATTAAAGTGTATTTTACTATGAAATCGAGCCGGTATTGACACTCTTCCCAACCTAAAT
Source organism: Schoenoplectus tabernaemontani (assembly GCA_037127355.1). Lineage (NCBI taxonomy): Eukaryota > Viridiplantae > Streptophyta > Magnoliopsida > Poales > Cyperaceae > Schoenoplectus > Schoenoplectus tabernaemontani. Next base: position 101,094 of record CM073758.1, on the reverse strand, counting down.
TTGGATATTTATTTTTAACTTAAAATTTTCCTTGAGTTTCATAACAACATGTAAATTATAAAAAAATAAATAATATGTAAATTTAAATCTTAATTCAATTTAGTGATAACTCGATTAAGCTTAATTTGATCAATATAACAATCCAGTTAATAAAAATCACATTATTTATATAATAAAATTTTAAGGTACTTAGTTAATACTAATATAAATTATTAAATACTAATTACTCTATCTAAGATAATCTATCATGTAACTAATTATATTAAATTATTAAATACTACTTACTCTATCTAGAATAATCTATCCTATAACTAATTATATTAAATTATTAAATACTAATTACTCTATCTAGGATAATCTATCATATAACTAATTATATTAAATTATTAAACACTAATTACCCCATCTAGGATGATTTATCCTACAACTAATTAACTTTAAATATTAATCTAATTAATGATCAAAATGAAATGCGGATCATATGAACAAGTTTCAATATCAAAAGAAAAGAAAATATAATTTAAAGTCATATCCTAAGAAATCGTAAATCTCAGTGTAATCCGCACCTGAATATTTTGGCAAGGCTGATAGCGTCTGATTGCTTGGTCTCCGATGCGGCCCACGATCTCGTCAACCGTCTCATCCTGAGTGTACTTGATTGTCGGGTCGTCAGGATATTTTCGAGAACCTATAAAGTCAAAATAAATTAAATTGGCGAGTATCCTATTCGCGTTGGGTCTAGTTAGGTCAGGGTATACCGGACTCGGAGACAGGAGCATTATTATTTATGTTTGTGTTTTAAGATTATATTTATTTTAATTAATGTAATTAACTTAATTTATTTAGATTAATTAAGTTGGCTTAATGTTATCACTTAATTAATTGAATTATAATTAGGATAATTAATTATCCAGAATTAGGGAAATTGATTAATATATAATATATATAATTTATATTGTTCTTATTAAAAATAGAGAAATTAATTAATATATATATATTTATATATTTATATAATTATTTATATTATTCTATTATTAAATAGAAAAATTGATTAATATGTATTTATATATATTAATTAATATTATTCAATTATTAAAATAGAGAAATTGATTAATATATATTTTATATTATAAATTATTATTATACTTTATTTATTATTTTATAACCCCTAATTATTTATATCATAATCTTTAATTATATCTCATTTCATATTTTAATATTATTTTCATTAATTAGAAAATATATTATATAAAACTAGAATTAAAAATAAAAAATCAAAATAAAAGAAAATAAATTCAATTAAACTTAAATTTAATTAATGTTTTTATTTGATTAAATGTGTTGGTGTTTTAATGTGTTTGGGATCATAGGCTGCCTCCGAAATCACTGTATCTGTTCGGATTTTCATTATTGAGGCAGATCATGTAATCATTTCCCATATTCAGCTTTAAGTATTAATTAATTATTAGTTGCGCACATTTTTTAAATTTACGGCACTTGCTAATAAATTAATTAAATTATTATCCAAATTAACCTTTCGGCCCGCTTGGTTTAGATCAATTAATTCTCGAATCCGTTTAGATATAATTACCCGCCAAGGTTTATTTTGTGCATATAACCCTAGAAAAGGTGTTATTACCACAAAAGATCATTTTGACCCTTAATCTTTAGGATTTCATAATTTAGTCCTTAGGAAGGACATTACACCATATCAACACCAAACCAGAACAACCTACTTTTTTAGCAAGCCCACATGAAATAAGATACAAGACTACACTAGACACAATCACATAGAAATCAACAAGGCAGGCAATGGTACCAACAGGTCCAGAACAAGGCACAAGGTTATCAAAATTTCAGAACCAGGCAACAACCCAGATACAGTTTAGAACCAGCAAGCTACATCCACATGTGTGTATGTCTGTTCTCATCAGAGAAATACCCAATCAACCATAATTGACTCAAATCAGTACCAACGACATACTAGTATAAGACAACAATATGGGTTAGTTGGACTAGCCAAATGAATACAAATTCAAACCAGCAAGGTGATCGGGACTACGCCTTCGCCTCACCGGTACCAGTCGGTACAAATGTACCAAAGGGGAAACCACAAATAGTAAGCAAGAAGGGGCTTAAGGCAACAACACTAATTTCTCAAGCAAACGGCAGCAAACAACTAAAATCGCACAATCAATGCAAAGCACGAGCTCAAACAAGAACAGACCAAATTACATGGATCAGCAAAGATTACCAGCAAGAAGAGGCAACACCTCGCGTCACTGGTACCAATCGGTACCAGTGTATCAAGGCACAACATTAACCCAAAGAGCAGACCGCAACAACGACATAGACCAGTGATAAATCACAAGCAGGACAATCAATTTCAAGCAACCAATAATAAACCACGGTGCCACCCAACATGCACAATATCGGTACCACTGGTACGAATTGATACCGAGCCCAAACAACAAGCAAGCAGCCTTTATAATGAAATTCTTATACAATAACCACAACTCAGCGCAACAGTACGGATCAGAGGAAAGTACATAGACAAAAATCAAAGGTACCAACAAACATGCATGTCACCAACAACAACCAGCATAAGGGAAATATCAACACTAGCAAAACATGCTGCCATAATAGACAAAAAAAGCACGGGCTTAGCCCGGCATGGCCAACACGGCCGAGAAATAGAAAGGAAAGATGTTACCAGAAATGGGGGAAAGCACAGTGGGGGTGGCTCGGTCGGCGCAGCCTAGGGTTAAGTTTTTGGGGTTGCGTCGAAGCTCAACCTTAAAGGGGGCAGCCATCTGTGCGACCCTTTTTCGCGCGCTCCGCACCGCCGCTGGGCGATGGGTTGCGGAAGAAGGACACGGAGATCCCTCCCGAGCGTGCATCCACTGGTGCTTGCCGATTCTCGCCGTTTAGAGAGATTTGGATGCACATTCAGGGGGTTTTTTAGTGATTGTGAGTTCTTGTAGATTCCGATGGGCGCAAGCCCCCACCGTTAATTACCCTGGGCTACTAACCTCGAGGCACCTCTGGATCTTTGAAAGAGAGAAGCAAATAGTGTAGCTAAAAGATGGTCAAGTGGTCGTCTGGGTTCGCAAAAGGGGTCCATGGAAGACGAACCTACAAACAGATCGGTTCAGTCTTTACTTAATTCTATGGAAGACGAACCTACAAACAGATCGGTTCGGTCTTTACTTAATCCTATAGAAGACGAACCTACGAACGGATCGGTTCGAGTCTATGCCACCTCGAGATATAACCTTACTACGGACTGGTTAATCTCTTCGAGAGGGCTTGAGGTGAGTCTACTACGAACGACTCGACCTCCGTTGATCTAGAAGATAAACCTACTACGAACGGTTCAATCTTAACTAGTCAACAACCAATCACACAAAATACAACTCGAAGCACTGAGCCGGTTGATCTTGAGGTTGGTGAATCAGGAGAAGGGTGGATATGGCCCACGTGTTTCTTCTCACCGATCTTCTAGATCATGAATTCGAAGCACTAAGCCGATCCATAAACTTAGGAAACACGATTACACACAATGTCAAACCCGAAGCGCCGAGCCGACTTAACATTGAGGTATGTGTTAGCGAAGGAACCTACCTACGAACGGTTCACATTCACTGTTTTGTGGATGAATCTATTACAGAACGATTCAATCTCACAATCTTGGGAGATGAGCCAGAAGACAAACTTATCGACGGATGAGTTCAGTCTTGCTAGCTCAAATGGTCATGAATTACTTGTTCATGACACCGAATCATTAAGATGTCACTTCTCTCGAACATCATAATATTCTTCTTCTTCAAAGTCGACATATCTCTCCATGTTGATGTCGCAGCTTTGGTCATTCTTCAGTGAGCGTCAAGATGTTCTTATCTCGACTAATCATTCTACATGTTGCAAAATTACTATGTTGCTCTACACCCCTTGTGTGAGCGTATCTAATCATGAGTTACTTGTTCATGGTGATGAGTCATTAAGATGTCACCTCTCTAGGACATCATAATGTTCTTCTTCCTCAGAGTCGACATGTATCTCCATGTTGACGTCGCAGCTTTGGTTATTCTTCATCAAGCGTCAAGATGTTCTTGTCTTGACATATATCCTCATGTTGCTATCGAAGCCTTAGTTATTATACGTCAAGATGTTCTTGTCTCGACTTATTTTCTCATGTTGCTGTCTAAGCCTCAGTTATTCTTCGTCAAGATGTTCTTGTCTCGACTAATCGTTCTAAATGTTATATCATGTGTGCAAACATCCTCATGTTGCTCTACACCCTTTTGTGTGAGCATATTTATTCATCTCCAAAATGTAAAAAGCCTATTACATAATATCTTCCATTATTATCTCTATTATAAAAATGCATTTATTTATTATTATTATTATTATTATTGTTATTATTATTATTTTTTTTTATTTTTAAACTCTATTTATCTATGTAGAAAATTATTTACAAAAATAATAGAAAATGAGTTAGCTATTAACTAGAATTTTATTTATACTTTTGGGATTTTATAATAGCTAAAATAGTAGAATTTTATTTTTATTATTTCTAAGCTCTATTTACTTTGTAGAAAATCACTTACAAAATAATAGAAAATAAAATGGCCATGATTTTTATTTGTATTTTTAAAATATTTATAATAGCCAAAGTAGTAGAATTTCATGTTGAAACATTATTCATTATGTAAAAATCATTTACAAATCAAAAAGATGATTAGCTATATTATTTTTATTTTTATTTTTAAGACCTATAATAGCTAAAAGAAAATCATTATTAATATTCTATAGTTTTTTATCATATATATATTTTTATTATTTCTATTTATTATCTGTAGAAAAATATAAGATTTTTGTTTTATTACCATTATTATTATTACATATATTTTAAAATTCTTATAAAGAATGAAATCCATTATATTCTTTATTACAATTATTATTTTTATTATATTTCATTTATCAAAATATTTTTACTATATTTCATTAATATTTTCAAGTAGAAAATAATAACATTTATTTTTATTATTATTATATCCTTATTCAAATTTTAGAAATAACCAAAAGGGATACAATTTATTTTATTATATGATTTCATTATTATATTTTTCTTTATTCTAGAATAAGATGTATTTATTATTTATTATTATGATTATTTATTTATATATATTTTTATATCTTTACAGAAAAGATTAACATGATATTTATTTGATATTATTACTTATTCTCTTTTTAAAAATTAAATAATAGAGTTTATCTTATTATTTCTTATTAAATATTATTATTATCATTATTATTTTATGAAAATCACTTGGAAAATCAATAAAATATATTTAATTATAATTTAGGATTTTATTTGAATTTTTGGAATTTTTATAATATATAAAATGACAAGTCAAAGCTAAGTCAAATACACAAATATATATAATGTCTTTTGCTTTTAAATTGTTTTAATGCAATAATATTATTAAATCTGAAATATTATTATACAGAAAAATACTATGAAAAGCAAAGAATTTTTAGAAACAAATTTGAGTTAATTTGGAGTTTAGAAACATTTTCAAATGATTTATTTATCTTTTATTTTAATATTCTGTTATTAATTAGAATTTGGGTTTAATTGGATGGGCCGATATTTATTAACTGCTGGACTTTGTGAACTAGGCCGAGATTTAATCTTTTGGTTTTCTGCGAATTAAGCCCAGCTTCCAGTTTCTTTTCACTGTTGGTCTTATACTGAAGATTATTTATAACTGGGCTTCTTATTCTGAAATGGGCTAACTGTTAGATGTGTTTTAAGATTGACGTTAGTAGAGATGAAAGGCCGAGATGTTCATATTAAACTCCTTCCTTCAGATGCCGTCCGATGTCTTTTTAGATTTGTGCATGTGCATCAAGACTTGCGCTGACTGCTCCAAGGGTCGTGTTATCACATCTTACGTTTCGCTTTCTCCGACAACTTGCGCGGTAGGTGATCGACGTCTCGAGAGAAGATCAGACAATAGGAATAGGATCGCCCTAGTGTCTTGAATCCAACAATGGCCTTAGATCTAAAATCCATACGGTGACTCACCCGATGAGTCGGTACCGTTTTCCGGTACAACTCTTGATCCGGTACAAAAGGCTTTTGTCACTGTTTTGGTTTGGTCGATCACTTGATTTTGTATCTTTCATCCTGTTACTCACCATTTGCTAATGCTCATCACGACTACGAGTTCAATTTACTCCAAGAACCCTTATGAGATCATCGATTATGCTCCATTGTTTACTGTTATCGCAATAGCTTGATTGAACATTTGTGCTACAACTTACCTGACACCTATACTCATTCATACACCTCAATTACACACAGTATAATGTATTGATAAGCTCTTGAGTGGATCTTAGTATGAACACACCAATGATCGAGAACAAATTGGGAGGATAAACTTTCCTTCTACCAATTTAACAACTTCAATCTCCATCTTTGACTCAGAATGGGAGGAATATATGATCCTACTACCAATCTTTCTCAGTGAACTGCTTTCTTTGATCATAATGCATAATAGAACTTGAATCTAAAAGTAATTAGCTCAAAATCAGAAAGAACAAAAGCAAAATGACTAAAAAAAAGTTACTTTTGATCCTATGATCTTACTCTAGCATTGAAGATGTATAAACTTGTGTTTTAATATGCTGATCATGGAATAGGTATAAAAGGAACAAAGAAATCAATGAAAATCAGAAGCAAACGTCGAAAATTTCAAAAGAAGAGAAGATATATTTCACTGTTTCATTATCTGATCATAACTATTTCTTAAAAAATTACATATCAAAGCTCAATTTACCTAATTGACAATCCAGATGAGGTGATTAACAGCTGCTAGAAGTAGTTCTCCTTGATCTAATTGAGAGAGTTAAGTTCAAGAACCAACTCTACTATCAATTGATTTAGATTTCGGTTCTCTCACTCTTTGACTCTGCTTTCCACCAATTACCAGTTGTTTTCTTCTTCTGCCCCCTTTTTGCTGCACTGTATTGAAGGGTTTATATAGACTAGGGTGTGCAAAGGTTAATCTGTGTTTGTTTAATCTCTCGGATTGCTGACTTGGCCATCGATCTCACCCTTCATTCTCTATTTAAACGGCTCTGATAGGTTGTGTTTGTGTTTCTTTGTGTTGTGTCCACGGATTGCTGACTTGGCAATTGACTGGTATAACTGCCTATACGAGTTAGTTATGATTTTTACCAATATTTACTATTTTACCCTTCACACTACTTATTCTTCCAATTGAGGTTTGTTAGAACCTTCTAGAACCTTCCTCACCCTGAGCAGCACTAATCTTATTCGATTCATTGGATTTATATACTCCAATTAGATGCTATTATCAGCCCCCTTTTCTGATTTGCCTTAATTCACAATCAAAGCGTTGCTCTTTGTTCCTTCATCCATTCCTCCAATTGCAAGCTCACCCATACTGTTTCAAGCTTCAGACAAGAATCTCACACCTTTATTTGAAGATTCACACTGTTGAGATCAAACTCCACGAGTTCCTTTCTTCGCCTTGATTAGTGAAGCGGTGTGGCATTAGGTTGGAGGCTCCCTTGGGTTGATCTAAACTTCGGTTAGCATCGTGGAGGTCGATAAAGGTGTAAGCATCGTCAATTTGATCTTCTAAGCTTGCGCGAGAGTTGATTAAGAGTTTTAATTTTGCTAGCTTTCGCCTCAATCAATTTCTCAAATTTCTTTTGTTATTTTCTGAAATTCACTACATATACTTCTTCTAATCCATGTCGTATTGTTTGTTTTGATCATGTTCGAGAAAAGCCCCGTGCTTGAGTCGTTTCTCCATGACATCTTCGGCTCCATCGCGCGGAAGGAAAAGACGAAGAGGGAAAGAAGAAGGAGGAAGCGACTCAATCGGGGTGATCATGGTGTATATGAATCACAACGGGGTGGGGTCCGCCGTCGAGAGGCTTGGGGCAAGAGCCAGTGCGCCTTCTATTTTCCTTCTCTTTATTTGAATCTCGGCTTTGTATGGATGAGCTTGGCTCACAACGCTATCGTACACCTCTGTCTTGTTTTATTTACGAGTATGGCCCCACTTGTCGGGATTAATTAGCATCCATGTCGAGTAATTAGGCTTTAATCATGCGACATGTCTCCTTATCATAGGGTCATATACTCAAATTACCCCTTTTCCCTTGATTAATATTCTGTGATGATGTGGCAATTTGTGTTGATGTGGCATTCAGTGATTGGTGCCAAGTAATCGCTGGTGGGACCCACACTGTTGAACTGTGCCAATAATTAATTGCCACATGTTATTTCTTTGCTTTTGCTTTGGTCTAGTAGTAAATTGCCATGTGGCATTCTGTTGTCGTGGCGCCAACCGATTGATGCCACGTAGCTTTCCTTTCTTTGCCTTGTGTACAACTATTGTAACTCCTGTCTGCGACATGGCACCACCCGTAAGTCGCCACATGGACTGTTATGGTGAGGTGGCCCCACGGATGGGGTGCCACGTGGCATCGTGGGGCCCACATCCGATCAAAATTTTGCCATGTGGGACCTTTATCTATGCCGACGTGGACAAATGGCAAGATGACACGTGGCATTATTCTCGCGACTTGGCTCACTCACATGTTGCCACGTGTTATGTCTCCTCTCCCTTCGATTTAGGGTGTACATGCTTCTTGTCTCCATTTTGTACCAGGTAGCTATTGTCCCCAAGTTGCACCCGAGTCATCTTGATCAAATCTCAGCCTTTGATTAATCTATTTAATCTGCTTTTATCTTCCCTGAATTTATTTTAATAGCTCTACTTATCCAAAAATCATGAAAATTTCACCAAAAATCCCTAAATTCATGATGATCAACCCTGTAATTTTTAATTCCATTTTTACCCCTGTCTCTCTGAATTAAAAATTCTTTTGTCTAGAAAACCCTGTTTCTTCCTCTGAATTAATCCCAGATTTTAATTGTAGCTCAGTGTCTCTGCCAATTATCTCTCTCTTGCAGAAATCACCCTAACTAAATACCAATTAGACTTATATTGATATTCATTAGGGTTTGATCGATCAACGATTGATTACATGTCAACGAGTTGATACAAATCTAGACTTGATCAGATGGTTGCTCCAAACTTTGGCTTTGATCAGTCTTGTGAAATTGATTTTCAATCCCTTAACATGAGGGTGACTTGGTCAAAGAACCGACTACTTATCGATAATTGACACAAATCAAAGCATGGTTAGGTGGTTGCTCATGACTTTGGCACCAGTCGACCTTGAAAGCAAAATCACATTTGAAATTTCTCATGATTAGTTGTATCGAGAATACTAGCTTGGCATTGACATCATTCATTGTTGCATAGGGATTATCTTGCTTGAGTTCTTAGGGTTTGCTCGAGAGTAGATTCTTAGGGTTCACTTCGACTCCTTGATATTCTAGTCACTGAGGTGTGGGGTCCACCTGTCAGTGAAAAATGATTAGATGGATGACCCCTCTAGAGATCTCTCTCTCCTGAATCTCCTGAGGGTCATCCATCTCGAATGAATAGGAGATGACAGGGTATTTATATCCTTGCTCTGCACTTAGGATTTCCTTGTGGGATTAATGTTTAACCCTTACTCCGGATTGATTAGACTTATCAGATAGGCTAGGTTCATGCTGTCAAGCTGCTTGCAAGTGACTGTCATGTGGGTCCCACTTGTCAGAAAAATGTGATCAGATGGCTGACCCATCAGGAGATTTTCTCTCTCTGAAATCTCCTGATGGTCAACCACCTCGAATGAGTAGGAGGTGGTGGAGTATTTATATCCTTGTCTCTCACCCTGACATTTCCTTGTGGGATTAATCGATTTGTTCCGGGGTTAAGCAGCGATCTTTTCTGATCAGTGGGCCCTCTCTCTTCCCCTTTCTCTTTCCTCCTTCTTATGTTTTATTATTAATCATTGATTTTATTTTCATTTATTCGGCTACTCATCCTTGGAATTTTCAAGGGTAAACACCATCGATTTCAAGGGCGGTGAGGGTGCCTCTTGACCGATAGGGGCTCGATGTCGCCGAGGACCCGGAGGAAGGTGACAGGAGCCGGGGAGGGCTGGCTCATCGGTGTGAGCTTGGATTCGGGAGGAGGAAGGGAGCGCCCTCTGCTGTGCACAAGCGAAGGAACAGCCATGAGGGGGCTTAGCTCGGATCGAGTGTGAGTAAGAGGGATTGGAGAGTGGTTACGCGAGTGAGGGAGATGGGGATGAGGTCTCCTCTACCACAGAAGTGAAAGGGAGAAAATAAAAGGGGTGAGAAGGTATGGGTATCATGGGTTGTCAGGGAGAGGTGAGGGAAGAGAGAGAAGGAGTGAGATAGGGTTTTTATGTGATGATTCTGTACGTACATTTATAACGAGTCATTTTGACACAGCGGATCAAGTCTTCTTATTTTTATTAATTATTTATTGCTCTATTTTATCTAACATGAATATGATGTTAATTGAAGTTTATATTTCTTTGTTAAGTTTGCTTTTATGATTTTAATCAAACTAGATGTTTCATAATTTATTCAATAATTTATTTATTATTATTATTTTTATATAAAATTTGATTTAGATATACATATTTTATAAATTTTTAATTTGATCTTAAGTTTTGTTCTTAAGATTTTGATTTCATCTTCATAACTTGTTAAATTTTATTATATATATATTTTTATATTTTATTAAATTATATTTTCTATATTTTATGATTTTAAAATTTTTGGGATTTCACAATGTTACAGTCCCTTTTAAGTAAGGATGTGCAACAAACTGGCTAATGATATATTTTTATTAAAATTTAAACACAATTCGAATATATAGGGTTCAAAAAGTATTTTAGATAACTCATCTATAATTCAATCTGACCCATATAATTTTTTACATACGGGTTTTACAGTTTATATATATGATTTAACTGAGCTAGCATTTTAATTAAATAATTTACTATTTATTTATTATTATTATTGAATAATAAATATTATATTAATGACATCACAACTCAAAGATATAAAAACTATAGAATATCAAAAATAATGTCAATCTCATTTTAAATATGAATAATGAATTAAAAAATAAATATTTAATTTATTTTTATAAAAAATAAATATAACTAACAATTAGTATTAAAAAATAATTTATAACATCTAAAAATAATGTACTGTTTCAATTCTTATTTGATTGATTATCAATAAATTATATATATAATATTTAAAAATATATGTGATATATGATTGATATTAAGTTTCTTAAAAATATATAAAAATTATTTATAAATACTTACATATTTTATTCGAACAGGTATCAAAGCAAATTTGACCTGCATCCAATCGGGTAAGGTCAGGTCAAAAAATAATAAATTAATAACAAGTCGTTCCAATCATTGACACCTAGTACAGTCAATTTTTATGAAATATTATTTTGCGAGATATTTTTTCAAATTAAAAAAAAATTATAAATGTGCTTCTTACTTAATAATATATGTATTACATTTGAAATATATGAGAGTTTCATTGATAATTCATCACAAAATCATTGTATTAAGTTGACAAAATTTTAATTATATACACTATATCTATGTAATATGGAATGCATCTATCATTTTGATTTTCTAATTTGAACAATATTTAAAGAAGATATACCATAATTATATTGTTAGATATATATAAATGGAAATCTAAAATGCAATGTGTTCAACTGATATATCCGTGCAACATGTTGAAATTTCAAACTTAGTTGAAAATAATTGATTCGAACTATTCAATATATTCTCCATATCAAACTCTCATAAAAAAATTATATGTATTTTTTATTTTTTACTTTTTTCGGTAGAAAGAAAAATCATCATTATTGACGATCTAAAATCTTCAAATCAAATAATTTTCTTACTCATTTTTCTCAAAGTGAAGCAACTATGAATACCCTAATTTTATCCTCCTAAGCTAATATTTTTATACTTGAAGTGGCCATTTCATCTAGACAGCAACCACACCGCCAGATTGATAGAGTAATTTATCTCAATTATGTTAACTAGGGTTATAATTCAAGGTTGGCCTGATAGTATATTTCTCAAATAAATAATTAATAATTTAAAATTTTAAATATATTTATTTAAATTTCACATCGAAGAAAATTTAGACACCATATTTTTAAATAGGGAAAATTAGTTATTTGCCACTACAAAGTCTCAAATTTAGAAAATTGCCATTGCAAAGTTTCAATTAAGAAATTTGCCACTACAAATTTGATTTATTCTTAAATTTGCCATTATACCTATTTAATTAGAATTAAAAAATAAAAATATTTCTTAATACCAATAATATCCCTTGCATATTTATTTTATTTTATCTATCAGTCGAATCAGACCCTTAAGCTGTCGAAAACCATTTCTCACAGTAGAAAACTATTTCTCCTCTAGCTCACCCCCTTTCGCTGCTCAAGACCATTTCTCCGTTGCCTTATCGATTTCGCTCAGACAAAGCGATTTTAGCGAAAACTACCATCTCACTTCATACTAATTACAATTATATATGGATGAGAACTCACTTTAAAAAATTATGGATGACGACAAATCCCTGATTGTTGACGCCGCTAAAAATTAGGAAGAGGCTATGACAAATACAGAACTTGGCAGTGGAGAACCTCAAACGCAGGCATGAGCACCTTGATTTGGTAGTAAATAATGCAATGAATTTTGCCAATAGGAGGTGGATCCCAATACATGTTTGCAACCAAATAGATTGTGGATTCCAATATAGTTGCACCTGAAGAGACCATGGAGTGGAACACACCTCATACTAATTACTTGCATTAGCATTTTTGTGAGAATTGATTTTGAGCAGCGGAGGGGCTGAGCTAGAGGAGAAATGGTTCTCTAGACAGCTAGCTAAAGGGTTCGACAACTAGAGGAGAAGAAGGGTTTGGCAGAGGTCTGAATTGATCGATCGAGTCTGATAGATAAAACAAAATAATTTGCAAAGGGTATTGTTGGTATTAAGAATTTTTTTATTTTTTAATTCTAATTAAATAGGTATAATGGTAAATTTAAGAATAAATCAGATTTGTAGTGGCAAATTTCTTAATTAAAACTTTGCAATGGCAATTTTCTAAATTTGAGACTTTGTAGTGGCAAATAACCAATTTTCCCTTTTAAATATTAAGTTATAATGATAATTATAATAATAATTATTATAATAATAAATAATATAAATGAATACATAATAATCTATAATGATCATATAAAAAGTTGGATCGAGTTAAGTTTCACCTGAAGTATATTATACATATTATTTTAAATATTAAACATATTATTTTAAATGAAGAGAGAGAAATTATTTTATATGAATCTTTGGATTCAAGAAGATGAAAAGATTTAAACAAAATCAATAGTGGAGAAAAGTGGTGATGTGACATTCTTGAAAAACTTAATTCTCTTTGGGTTTATTTGGTGATACATAGAATAACAAAAAATAAGAATATAATTGCTATTCCGATAAATTAATTTGTCAAACAAATTTTTGACTAAGTAAAAGAATGCGGAAGAGTGCTAATCCGGTATACCAAGTTATAGATGGTATATCGGAGTAGCTCTCGTCGGAATAGTGATTAGTGTTTGATTATGTTATATTATATTATTATATTTTAATTATGATTATGATTTATTATTATTATTATATTATGATTAAGATTATAATATTAATATTATAATTAGTATTTATTATAATAATAATAATAATAATTATATTATTATTAAATTATTATTATTATATTATCATCACTTTTAGTGTTATTATATTATTATAATATGAATATAAATATGATTATTTTATTATTATATTATTATAATTATTTATTATTATATTATTAGTATAATTATGATTATAATTTTATTATTATATTATATTATATTATGATTATGGTTATATTATTATTATATTATTATGATTATTTTTATTTATTATGATTATTATTATTATTATATTATATTATATTATATTATGATTATAGTTATGATTATATTATTATGATTATAATTATTTATTATTATTATAAATATGATTTTCATTATGGGTTATGATTATAATTATTATTTTATTATTACTATTATTATTTTTTTATTATTTTTTATTATTATCATGGTTAGTATCATAATTATTCATATTTTAACTATTCTGATTAGCAACTGCAAAACAATATTTTTCCTCTTTTGAATAGTAAAAAATATCACTCTTCTACCACTCTTCCAAAAAGACACTATTCTATCACTCTTTCAAAATTATCGCTCTTCCAAAACTATTTCTTGATTTACCAAATGAACCCAAAGTTATCGCCCTTATGTATTAAGATTTAATTCCAACTAAGGGATTGATAGAGACTTTTTGTGTCCCATGGATTCTAAGCTTCCTTAATTATTTAATTCTTTGAGATCTTTGTCTTTTCATTTTCTAATTAAATAAACAGAATAACAGAATAAAATGGAGAATGTGATAACCTAAATTCTTTAATTCAAACAGCAGATTAGTTCGGGTGGACGCTCTATTAAAATTACTCCATAAAGAGCTCACATAGAGGTGGTAATCGGGCGGGTCGGGTCGGGTTCGGATTCGGGTCGGACGGGTCGGGTCAGTTTGATCTTTTAGAAGAAATCGGGTTGGGCCGGGTCGGGTCGGGTCGGATCGGGTCAATTTATATGTTGTGTTTTTTCAGATCGTTGATAGATTTCGATTAGATTGAAAGCCATTTAATCTCGAGTCAGGTCGGGTCAGGTTGAATTTCTTAAAAAATTAGATCGGATCAAGTTCAGATCCAGACGGGTCAGACGGTTTTTTTGGATCGGGTCGGGTTCTGCCACCGCTAAGCTCACCTATCTAAAAATTGAGCGATTAATTATATCCTACAAGTTTATTCGTACGTGTTCTGAAAGTTGAAATTAAATTTTACAAGATCGCAGTTCAACTGAGAAAATATTGACACCTCTTGGAACAAAACAACCATTTTTTTTAAAATAACAAAATAAAAATATGAAGTAACACATCTAACAGTATTCATTAAGTTTTGATAAAAATTGCACGAATAATGATTGAATAGGCATACATTAGGGATGAAAAAAAATACATCATATGATCCAATAGTATATACTTAGTAGGATGAAAAATTACATTAATTAAAAAAAATCATAGAAGTATTATTCCGTACGAAGTGTAGATGTTGGAGAGTGAGCTGTGCGGAAAAAGATAAAGGGAAAGATGAGACACACATGATGAGAAAAACAAAGAGAATGAGAAAAGTAAAAAAAAAGACGGTGTCGGGACGGAAACTTGGTTTCTATTCGGGGGACGGGAACACGGTTTCCGTCCGGGGTTGTCACCTTTGTCCCCGACACCACGAGTGTCATACAAAGCCAGGTTGGGTGCATTCATCCGTAAAAGCACCACACGCCCGAAGAAATGACGTGTCATAATCCCACGACGCATCATAGAGGGGTCAGACCAAGGGTTTATGCTTGTACCCGACATTTCATGTTAAACAAAGCGCTCGCTTAAAGAAGTGACTCGGGTCATGGAGAGCGGACCTACCCGATGAAAGCCCTGTCTCGCAGGGATGCGTGATGGATGTTTGAGGGTTGCCAAAATATAAAAAACAGGTTGGGTACATTCATCCGTAAAAGTACCACACGCCCAAGGAGATGATCTGTTTCTAATCCCAAAATAGATCATAGAGGGGTCAGACTAAGGGTTTACGCTTTTGTCCGACATTCAGTGTCAAATAAAGTAATTCGCTTAAAGAAGTGACTCGGGTCATGGAGAGCGGACCTACCCGATGAAAGCTTTGTCTCGCGGGGATGCGTGATGGATGTTTGAGGGTAGGATCCCCACAAAATAAATTGAGTGGAGAAGAGTGAATGTGAGTTTCCACTTTAGCACGCAACGGTGCATAAATGAGGGGAGAGTGGGTGAGCTTCCACAAATAAATATCAATCAAGTATACAAGGAGCATCCACAAGATGGTGTTATCAATTGCATCCATAATCCAATTGATGCGGTAAGTTTATCCATCGGTAATAAAAGGATAAACGGGTTTATTCGTACATACCGGCCTAGAGGTCAATACAGACAGGTTCGGTATCCGTAAAATACCACGGTTACTTAAGTTCTGTATTGTAATAAATAAAGAGAAGTCATGTATAGAATAAGTACAATAGGGTGTTGTAAAGTCTTCCCTTTTTCTATTTTTGTACTTAGATGTTATACGAAAATAAAAACGATTGTATTAGGCACTTTTGCAATTAAGATTGAGAGTGTAAAAATATTGTGAAATATTTTTCCATACTACGAAGGAAGTGATGAGGAAGTAGCAAAGCGGACGATCGACATCCCCAACAGTGAAAGAAAAGAGAAATGAGGAAAGAAGAAAAAGAAAGTGAAAGAAGGTGGCGAGAGATCTTGTCTTTTATCTACCCCCATAGTGGTGAAGCGAGGTAGCTCGACGGTGGCCGAGTACATGTACCACTATCCCACGAGCGAGAGGTGAGAGAGGACAGGCCCCACCATGTCGCGCTCATAAGAAGAATCTGATTAAAGGAAAAACTATCGAAGTCTAGCCTGAACCTAAGAAAGAGAGAGGTGTGTCGAATATGTGCACCAAAGCAGGCCCTTCAATTTGTCAAATTCTTCAGGACCCGCTTTGGTGGGTGGCTCTTTGTTTACCCCTGAAAGGTTGAAGGAAGAAATACAAGAGAAAAAGCCAAGATCAAACCCTATGAGCTGAACCAATACAATCCCTGTGCAATAAGGAATGATGTCAATGCCAAGCCAGTATTTTGATACAACCAATCATGAGAAATCTCAATATGATTTTGCTTTCAAGGCTGACCTGGTGCCAAAGCTGTGAGCAACCACCTAACCATGCTTTAATTTGTGTCAATTACCGATAAGTAGTCAGCTCTTTGACCAAATTACCCTCATGTTAAGGGATTGAAAGTTAATTTCACAAGACTGACCAGGTGCCAAAGCTGGGAGCAACCACCTGATCAAGTCTAGATTTGTATTAATTGCTGATAAGTAGTCAGCATTTGATCAAATCAAACCCTAATAAGCATCAGAATTGGTGTTAATTAGGGTGGAGTTTCTGCAGAGAGAATTTATTTGGCAGAGACACTGAGCTACAACTGTGAGAAATTGGGATTAACTGAGAAAATAGGGTTTTATGATCAGAGAATTTTTAATACAAGCAAACAGGGGTAAAAATGGAATTAAACATTACATGGATGATCATCATGAATTTAGGGATTTTTGGTGAAAATTTCATAATTTTTGGATAAAGGGAGCTATCAAAATAAATTGGGAGAAGAAATCAGATTAATCAGAGGGTTATGATTTGATCATGAGCTTTATGGGTGCACTTTGGAGCCAGAATTCTAACTGGGTACAAATGGGAGACATTAATCATAAGAGGGCCGACCTTGGCGCTGGGAGGAGTTTAAAAAAAGGGAAATACGAGAGATGAACTTAGCGCATTAATTTTGTCTCTCATTAATCCCGACATATGGGGTCGGTTTACGAGCACCAAGTCCATTCAAAATCATTTGCTCCCTATTTCTTATTCTTTCACTTATACTCGGGTCCCACCCGTCGGGAGCTCTCTCTCATTCTCTCACTTCGGCCTACACGCACCGAGGCCCATACGGACGAAGGGGCAACTTCAATTTCCCTCTCGATTCCCTTTCTTCTTCTCGACCTCCTTCGACGGGTGAGATGGAAATGGCGCCCAAGAAACTCATGCGCCAAGACCCTCTCATCATATATCAATCAAAACCTCACGAGAAGGAGAGACCGAGAGAACAACTTATTTTTACGAATGGTGCCTTGTGTGACACTCGCATGGGAGAAGAAGATCTCGGGTGTGAAGTAGGAAGTGGCCGAGTCAAGTAGTTGTAGTACGAATTAGGGTCTCGAGAGAGCATCATTAGACCTCCACGACACTAGGCGGGACTTTAAACCTGAATTTGGACATCTCTAGACCCAAGTTCCACCACTTACCCAATCGGATCGGGAAGCAAGGTGTTTAAAAGCTGGTATTAACATGAGCGAGATAATTGAATTGATGAGCTAAACCCATTAATGGACTTAATGTGATGCTAATAGGGCTTTCAATTAGAAGAATTGGTCAAAAGACAAGTATAGTTAATTCAAGTGCTTAAATCGGGCTTAAAATGGAAACATGAGTTTGGGATGCCTAATTGGTTCCTTCTATCATCGAACCTACTAAGGAGAGTGCGAGGCGGTGTGGGAGTATCCGAAGCTTCTAGAAGAGTCGAGAAAGAGGGAATTGTGTAAATGGCGGTTGAGTGGCATTGTTGTGATTTTAAACAAAAGCCTAATGAGAATAAAACCACCATCATTTCGGTTGTTGTGAATCAAAGAATCGCCTCAAGATTGTTCGGTGGACCATAAGGTGCATCAAGAGAGTGATTAAACTGGAAATCAAAAGACCAAGTGCAGATGGGCTAAAAAGAGGTGAAATTGGCAGAAAACAAAAAAAAATATCAATTGCCAAGCTGGCAATCTGAGTTCTAAAGTCTATTCACAGAAAACACAACTGGAATTGATCTACACCATTGGATTAGTGGAAGAGGGGCTGAGATTGTGCCATATCATCGATCCATGGACTCAAGAAAAACACAAATTATGTGGGAGAAAGTACAATTGAAGGGTGGAGCTTTCAACCGATCCTTATATAAACCCTTGGAGGCTCCTTCGGATGGAGGCGGAGAAAACCCCACGTTGCATCCTCCATTTAAACCGATGAAGAAAAGATCCAAGCACCTATGCCACACCTTAGTACAAGACACTCCCTAGGCTGATTGATCTCGATGAAGCATCTGAGAACTAAGCAAGAACAGCAAAAACCTAATCGATTATGCTCTAATCCAGCAGCAAAGAAGAGAAGAATGGTCAAGGATCAAGGAAGACAAGAAATGATTAACCAATTGATAGTAGATTCGTTTGAATCTCTCAATTAGGTTAATTCATAGCACCATAAGCTCTATTCACTGCACAACACCCCAAGCTAAGTGTTATTTGATCCTTTAGAAATGTGAATCATAAGGATATTGGTCAGATTTCTTTTGAGCAATGAAATAAATTTAGCTTTTATTTTCTGCACTCCTTTGCTGCTTTTAATTTCCCTTTCGTAAATTTCTTTTGAATATTCTATTTCTTTGATGATGAGAGGGTTGGTAGAAGAGCAGTTACTGCCTCCCAACTGTAGTTCATAACTGATCGAAGATCTAATATGATCTCTCAGTTGCAGTTTGCAAAATGGTTGCTCAAATCTTGAAATTTCAGAATAATCATGGATGAGAACATAATTGAATTGTTGATTAAACGATTCAAGAATCGGAGCTGTAATTGAGATCAGCTTCAACCACCTTCAAACTTTAAACCAGAGAGTGTGAATTTGAGAAAAGAAATTGAGATTGGAGCAATCGAAATGTAAACTGATAACAGTCAGTATCTAAAGTCCAGTATTAATCACTCTTATATCGATGCTTTGAATTCTCCAATTGACAATGAAATTACAAAGTCCAGCGATGAATTAACTCAATTAAACGATTAAGTATTGCAAATGGCAATCAAAGTCTGACTGTACCGAATCGGTACAGGAAGTTCAAAGCGGTACTGGCTCCTTGAGTAATCCACTGGACGGATGCATTCAAGAAGACCACCGCTGCATTCCTTTGGTTCAGGCGATCCTAATGCCGTTGGTGGATTTCCGATCGGAAGCTCCGATCGTCAGAAGGCTATCTATGCACGAATCTCAAAACTGTCGAGAGGGAGGTTGAGAAGGGGCCCCATAACACAGATCGTAAAGCATCGATACGTATCTTGATGCTAATCCGATGACATTTGGAGGGTCAAGTTTAAAAGAAGAAATATAGAATGAATCTGGGCCCTTGGTTCCTTTTGCACTAATCGTAAGAAGATCTAACGATTGACAATTTAAAAGAAGGATAATGGACAGCCCAATCGATTTAAAGGAAAAAGGCTGGTCCAATAGTGAGGAAATTGGAACTAGCCCAAACTAGGGACAGAGGCCCAACTCTACGAAAATAAAACAAATGGGCCCAGCAGCAACAAAATTAAAAGAAAATTAATCCGGCCCAGTCCACTAGGCCCAATAGTCAATTAATAACAGAAAGTTAAAAATAAATAGTAAATAAATCATTTGGAAATGTTCCCAAACTCCAAATTAACTCAAATTTGTTTCTAAAAATTCTTTGTTTTTCATAGTATTTTTCTATATAAAAATATTTCAATTTTAAGAATTTTACAGTACTAAAATAATTTAAAAGCAAAATGATATTGTTTGCTTTTCCCTATTTGACCAAGCTTTGACTTGCTATTTTGGCTATTATAAAAATCCTAAAAATTCAAATAAAATTCTGAATAATAGCCAACCATTTTTTTATTATTTTTGTGAATAATTTTCTACAAAATGAATAGTATCCCAAAATAATAAAAAATATAATAATAAAATTCTATTACTTTGGCTATTATAAATATCCTAAAAATACAAATAAAAAATCATAGCCAATTCATTTTTTTATTATTTTGTAAGTGATCTTCTACAAAATAAATAGAGTTTAGAAATAATAAAAATAGAATTCTATTACTTTAGCTATTATAAAATCTCAAAAATATAAATAAAATTCTAGTTAATAGCTAACCCATTTCCTATTATTTTTGTAAATAATTTTCTACAGAAATAAATAGAGTTCAAAAATGAAAATAAATTCACCTTTATAATAAGAGATAATAATGAAAGATATTATGTAATAATCTTTTTACATTTTAGATGTGAACAAATATGCTCACATAAGGGGTGTAGAGCAACACGATGATTTCTGTACACATAATGCACATTTTAGAGCGATTAGTCGAGACAAGAACATCTTGATGAAGAATAACTAAGGTTTCAATAGCAACATGAAGAGATACGTCAAGACAAGAACATCTTGACGCTTGTTGGAGAATGACCAAAGCTGCGACATCAACATGGAGAGATATGCCGACTTTGAGGAAGAAGAACATTACGATGTCCGAGATAAGTGACATCTTAATGACTCATTACCATGAGCAAGTAACTCATGACTAAATACGCTCACACAAGGGGTGTAGGGCAACATAGTAATTTTGCACAAGTAATGCAACATTTAGAACGATTAGTCGGGACAAGAACATCTTGACGCTTGTTGGAGAATGACCAAAGCTGCGACATCAACATGGAGAGATATGTCGACTTTGAGGAAGAAGAACATTACGATGTCCGAGAGAAGTGACATCTTAATGACTCATTACCATGAGCAAGTAACTCATGACTAAATACGCTCACACAAGGGGTGTAGGGCAACATAGTAATTTTGCACAAGTAATGCAACATTTAGAACGATTAGTCGGGACAAGAACATCTTGACGCTCGTTGAAGAATAACCAAGGTTGCGACATCAACATGAAGAGATATGTCGACTCCAAGAGATATGAACATTACGATGTCCGAGAGAAGTGACATCTTAATGACTCGGTGTCATGAACAAATAATTCATGATCATTTGAGCTAGTAAGGCCGAACTCATCCGTCGATGAGTTTGTCTTTCGGTTCATCTCCGAGATTGTGAGATTGAATCGTTACGTAGTAGATTCATCCACGAATCAGTGAATGTGAACCGTTCTGTAGTAGGTTCCTTCACTAACACATGCTTCAATGTTAAGCTGGCCCAGTGCTTCAGGTTTGACATTGTGTGCAGTTGTGTTCCTAGGTTTATGAATCGGCTCAGTGCCTCGAATTCATGATCTAGAAGATCGGTGAGAAGAAACACGTGGATCAAATCCACCCTTCTCCTGATTCACCAACCTCAAGATCAACCGGCTTAGTGCTTCGAGTTGCATTTTGTGTGATTGGTTGTTGACTAGTTAAGATTGAATCGTTCTGTAGTAGGTTTATCTTCTAGATCAACTGAGGTTGAGTCGTTACGTAGTAGACTCACCTCAAACCCCTACGAAGAGATTAATCGATCCGTAGTAAGGTTATCTCTCGAGGCGGTATAGACTGAACCGACCTGTAGTAGGTTCGTCTTCCATAGGATCAACTGTGAACCGTTCTGAAGTAGGTTCATTTTCTAGATAAACTGAGGTCGAGTCGTTCTGTAGTAGACTCACCTCAAGCCCCTTTGAAGAGATTGACCTGATCTGTAGTAAGGTTATCTCTCGAACCGATCTGTAGTAGGTTCATCTTCCATAGGATCAACTGTGAACCGTTCTGAAGTAGGTTCATTTTTCTAGATAAACTGAGTCGTTCTGTAGTAGACTCGCCTCAAACCCCTCTGAAGAGACTAATCTGATCTGTAGTAAGGTTATCTCTTGAGGCGATAAAGACTGAACCGATCTGTAGTAGGTTCATCTTCCATGGGATCGACCTTTTAGTCAACCCAGATGACCACTTGACCATCATTTAACTATACTATTTGCTTCTCTCTTTTAAAGATCCAGAGGTGCCTCGAGGTTAGTAGCCCAGGGTAATTAACGGTGGGGGCTTGCGCCCACCGGAATCTACAAGAACTCACAATCACTAAAAACCCCCTAAATGCGCATCCAAATCTTTCTGAACGGCAGAATCAGCCGGCACTTAAAAGATGCACGCTTGGGAGGGATCTCCGTGTCCTTCTTCCGCATCCCATCGCCCAGCGGCGGTGCGGAGCGCGCGAAAAAGGGTCGCACAGGATCTGGCACGCCCGGTGGGACCTAGATTCTCCTCTTATCTCTGAAAGAAAGAAGCAAATAGAATAGTTAAAAGATACAAGTGGTCTTCTATGCGCTAAAAATGACTAATGATTTTCAAGTATTTTTGTTTTTACAGGAAATGGCGTACTTTGGAAACTTCAACCTCGCTCCCTACACTGTCACTCCTGCACAGAGCCCAGAGGGCAAGCTTTTCATGTTCTTTGGGACCATCCCACAAGAACTCACTTTCTACGGCCCAGCTCCAGTGGCCACGATCACTCCCGCAACCGTCCGGATCTCTATCCCGGACGAGGAGGAGGAATCAATTACCCTAACTCCCAAGGGTATTTCTAATAATGTCATGGCCTCTCCTACTACCTCCCCAAAGAGGAGAAGGCGACCGTCCAAGAGGACAGCCCCAACGGCCGTAGCCCAAACTACCCATAACTCTCAAGCATCCAGGAAGAGGGCCCTGGATGCATACTAAAACCAGCTGGTGGCTAGGCCAGCTATCCCAGTCTCCAACAAATTCACGGCTCTCCGTATAGTGGCCAAGAACTCGGCCACCGGCCAGCTTCGCCAGGCATGGGAGGTGCCTAAGCCCACACCTCGCCCAACTCAAAGGCCTCAGGGCCGCCAGAACAAGTCTCAAGCCCCTGCAGAAGCCATCTACAAAGCTCACAGGGCCCTCAAACAGAGGAAGAGCGTTAGAAACGCTAGATCGAGACAATACGTCTCCTGCTCCAATCAGTCTCAAGATATGGCTCAGCCGCAAGCCATTATCCCAACTCCACAACCAAGAAGGTTTATATCAAAGGCAACACCTAGCACCCAGCAGGTATGGGTCCCAAAGGGTTCCCAGCCAACGAAGACCCAGTTTCAAGCCCAACCCAGCAAGGCAGGCAAATCGAACACTCCGTCCGAGAGCGTGTTCAGCCGCCTAGGTCAGAAGAGTGTATTCAGCCGATTAGGCTCGAGAGTACCACTCAACCACTTAAAAATAACTGCCCCTGACCAAACGAAGAAGAAGAGAAGAACCGCTCGCTATGAAGAGCACTTCTCAGTTAACACCATCAGTATAAGCTATGACACTGATCCAGACACCGATACTGAGGTGAATATGGCCCAAGACGACCAGTCCCCGTCTAATCAAGCTCACGTCACCAACACCAACAAAAATAATGGTAGGAAAGGGAGACCTCCCAAGAGAGTCAACCCCGAAGGCAACAGCAGAGAAGGAGAAGATCATAACGAAAACCCTGACTTCTTTGATAACGAAGATGACGTTGAAACACGTCCCGAAGTGCCCGTCGATGAAATAGAAATATTAAAAGGCCACATCGAGGCACGGGATGAAGAATTGATTAGGCAACGGGAGCTAATCGCTACCATGCTGAAACAAAATGAAGAATTGATTAAGGCGGTCAAATCATTGCAAGAATCACAAGACGCCAATTTCAAAGCTGGTAGCTCCCGTCAAGAAGGGGTCCACAGTACCAAAAGCAATCATAAGGGAAAACAACCCGTCAATTCTAAACCTCATCCACATAGAACAATAGAAGTGGAGGTCGAACCAACGGAATATCCCGGAAAGAGATTCAAGCCATGATTGCCCAAACAAATGCAAAAATTTTTGGAGGTGGATACGCTATCCCTCCCGTTAAAAGCGTGGACATCCATACCCCGCCATATACGACTTAGAAGAATATCCTAAAGGGTATGTGATCCCCGCTTCAGACCTTCTCCGGGAAGGCAATAAAGACCTAAACCCCGAGCAACACTTGGCCCACTTTGTAGCCTCGTGCGCAACACGGCGCAATGATGCACCGTTATTGAGACAATTCCCTCAAAGCTTGGTGGGAACCGCCTTTCAATGGTACTATTCGCCGGAAAACAACAAAGATCGGGACTGGGACGAGATGGCGGATTCGTTCGTGGCACGATTTGTCATGGTGTCTGACAAAATAAACATAGCCGATCTGGCGAGCACTAAACCCAAGAAAGGGGAGTCAATGACAGATTTTATCAACAGATGGCGGAACCTCAGCATCAAATGCGACCGTACATTAACTGAAGATGAGGCCGTCAACCTAATCATGAAAAACATTGACGGGTGGATGGACATGCTTCTTGGTGTGACAAAGGTCAACACATTCAAAGACTTGCTCAGATCGGTATCCAATATGGAAAGGATGTCACCGCACACCGTGCCGAACTTCATGAATAATAGGCCGCAACGAGGAGCCCGAGCTGAGACCAAGGTGGCATTCACCTCGTTAAAGGATAAGATGGTCGCTAACGCAGATACTCAAAGCGGCAGCAGTGGCACAAATGGCAACAATTATAATAAAGGACCTAGGCCTAATCCAGGAGGGAGTTCACGGAGTTTTGAAACCCTTAGACAAAAGAAGACTAAACCGTACTCCTTCAGGAAAGATAAAGTTGCCCAAATCTTCAGAGGGCACTAAAGAATGGCCTAGCCCTACCGGCCAGTAAACGCCCGGAAGATGCCGATAAGTCAGATGAACCCAACTTCTGCCCATATCACAGAGTACTAGGGCATCCAATTGAAGATTGCTGGGTCTTCAAAGATTGGGTCGAGAAGGCGTACAAAAATGGTGAAATTACTTTACCCAAAGGGTTCTTGCAAAGCCCATCAGCCCATGAACAGGCCAATATGATCTCTCACGAGGAAGAGAAGATCCCGGACCAATTAAGTGAAGACCAGGAAGAACAATGGACTACACATTTATCGAAAAAGTCGATTAAAATGCTTAGAGCTCTTAAGAAAGAACCCGGCATGAGATGGAAAGACGACATCACACCAGTGGTCCCACCAAAACCCAGAGTATATTATAAGGTGGACCAGAGCCAAAATCAGGTTCTTAAGAAAAGAAAGAAGCATAGAAACAACAAGTCTAGAAAGAATAAGATTGAAGAATGCGAGCAAGGCAGTCCCGAGGCGATCACCCTCCAACACTTCATCTCCAAAGAAGACTGGGAGAAGTTAACCCTAGGTCAAAAGAAAGAAGATGTAGATGAAGAAATAAATAAGGAAGAAAGCGAAGAGATCTGGGGTGCTTCGTGCAACATGGTATATTCTTCTTACGACGAAGATATGCCAACTTTAGAGGAGATATTCTTCCTAAATGATGAAGGGGAAGCAAGCACCTCTGGGACCAAAAATGAAGAATGCAAAGCTGTGCTCCGGTCCGGGACTTACGTACCCGAGAGACAAGCTCCCAAAGAGTCCGATAAGGGAAAGGACAAGGCCCAAAATAAAGGTAAAGATGCTGAGAACCCAAGCAAGAACCCAGAAAAGACCCGGTCGACGGGCGAAGAATATAATGTGTTGGCACATCTGCGTAAAATTCCAGCGCTATTAAGCATATTCGACGCATTGATGATGTCACAAGACCTAAGGGAGGTACTAATCCAGGCCTTGCAAGATCCTGAGAAGTACAAGTCATATTTCATCGAGCAAAATATGCAGAAAGCCCTATTCACCGCCAAGCGGGCCGCCTGCATAAATTTCCCAGACGATGACCTCCTAATAGGCACCGTCGACCACAACCGCCCATTGTACATTACTGGAAACTGCGGAGGGCAAAAGATTGGCCGCATCCTGGTCGACGCAGGGTCTTCGATCAATATCATGCCGCTTAAAACTCTGAAGACCATCACCTTAGATGTGAAGAACTTATCTGACGAAAAGGTGATCATTCATGGCTTCAATCAAAACTCCCAAAAGGCCCTGGGAGCTATAACTCTAAACCTGCAATGTGGAAGCCTAAAAGCGCCTACTAAATTCTATGTCATTGACGCTGAAACTTCTTATCGGGCGTTGCTGGGTCGCCCGTGGCTTCACAAAGAATCGTGTCATACCTCTACTCGCACCAATGCCCGAAATACATTGAGAATGGTAAACAAAAGAGAATTGACGGAGATGTCAAACCATTCGGGGTGCATGAGATTAAATTCAATGACGCCCAATATTTTTCGCCCAAATCCGCCGTGGCGCCGAGCCGGCCAATAACAAAAGCAGGTCAGAAACCCTTCAATAAAGGCCCTAAATTTGATACCTCATCTGGAGAAGAAGAAGAGGTTAAATTCAATATTAAACCCCGAGGTGTTCGAACTCAAAGACCCGGAAGAAAGTCGGGTGAAGAAGCAACCTTCCGTTTCAAACAGGTGGCTACATATAAAGCCCAAACAAAGCCGAGCAAAGTCAACTCAAGTGATTCTGAGGAGGAGGTCATTTTCAATTTTAAACCTGCCAATGCACCTCAAATCCAAATTACAGAGGCAGCTTCAGGAGAAAGCTCTGAAGAATTTGACGACTCGGGCGACATCACCTCGGGAGAAGAATCTAGCCATGATCGTCAACCCTGGGAAGAAGAATCTGACGAAGAGATCATCTATCACATCCTCAAAAGCCATATAAAGGGCCCGAAACAGATAATGAAAGTGAGGAGTCATTTATGATCAACATGGGATCCGGTAGCGGAAGGGATAACCCGGTTAGGCCGAGGCCTGTAAGCGAAGAACGCTCATGGCGGGAGAATTTTGAAGCTCGCGTTTGGAATGTGATCGATGAAATGAGGCACCAGGTTGAAAATAATAGAAGGGAGGTGTCTGAACAATGGGAAGTAATGCAGGATATCAAGACGCAACACAATGAAATCATGATAATGATTGAAAACCTGCAAACCGCGATTTATAACTCCGAGCTACTCAAAGAAGTGACGAGTGAACCCCGTTCCGGGAACCCCGAAAGGCAAGTACCCGATAGCGGCAAACGGGTAATTGTTATAGTAGATGAATCAAAGGGGGAATAAACGAAAACTAAACAATCGGCCGTCATGCAAACCCTCAAGGCCAAGAAGAGTAAACCATACTCTTTCCTGAAAAATAAAACAGCTCGGATATTTGAGCAGACCCTAAAGAGCGGATTGACACTTCCCGCTTGTAAAAGACCCGCGGACATAGAAAGAGCCGGCGAAGGTGAATTCTGTCCTTATCATCGCATATCGGGTCACACAATTGAAGAATGCTGGGTATTCAAGGACCTTATAGAAGAAGGGCACGTAAATGGGACAATCCAAACTCTCCCGAAAAGCTTTCAACAAGACCCCACCGCACAAATTACTCGAATAACAAAGGCAAAGGGGTTGCTTATACGATCTCGCACACTCCCGTACCTAACAAACCCAAGGTTGCGAGACGAAAGCTAATCAAAGAAATCTACCGCTCCAACTCAGTCATGAATATTGAAATAGAAGAGGAGATGGCAGCGTTAGAGATTACCGTGGTTCCCGAAAGGCATTTTAAAGACCTCATGCCAAGGGAAGTGAACCACATTCAAGCCCTAAAGACCTTTGTTGTGCCGGCAAAGGTAGAGCGCATCAAAGGGAAAACTATCATTCACAAGGCTATAATTTTCTATCAGAGCGATTCAACTCAGTCTCTGAAGAACCCTGATCACAACACTTGGAGGAAGTGGGTGATAGAACAAGAATCAGAGAATGCAACGAGCGGTGACGCTGCATCTCATCCCTTTGGAAAGGAGCTGTATAAACTAGCAAAAAGGGCAAAATGTCTAAGAGACATATCCAAGGCCGAGGCCAAGCGCTTTGATGAACTCTGGAATGGCGGCCCGAATAAGGTTTTGGGCCTGGATGGTAAAATAAAATACACCCGAGGGTTGGGGTATAATTGCGATGACGCATCATGTTTTGAAGGATCCCTCAACGAGTACCGTATGGAAGAAAGCTGTTGCATGACTTCTGTCGAAATGCCAGACGATAAAACAGAAGAGGACAGTACCCCGGTCCTGAAAAATGCTCTGAAACAACTAGAAAAGGAGCCTAATACGGTCGATGAGTTAGCTGAAATCAACTTGGGAACAGAAGAAGACCCACGACCAACTTTCATAAGCGCGTCATTGCCAGAAGAGGTGGCTGACAGGTTGAAGACATTCCTTAAAAGCTACATGGACTGTTTCGCTTGGAGTTATAAAGAAATGCCAGGACTAGATCCCAACGTAGCGGTTCATTACTTAAAAATTGATCCAACCTTCAAGCCGATTAAACAAGCGCCGAGGCGAATGAGAATAGAACTGGAAGAAAAGGTCGTAGAGGAAATGAAGAAACTCATCGACGCAGGCTTCATACGGGAAGAAGAGACGCCAGAATGGGTGGCTAGCATTGTCCCGGTTAAAAAGAAAAATGGGCAGATTCGCATTTGCGTAGATTTTCGGGACTTAAACAAGGCGTGCCCTAAAGATGATTTCCCGCTCCCAGTAACCGAAATCATAATTGATCACACATCATCTTATGAAGTCTTCTCCTTCATGGACGGTTACGCGGGTTATAATCAAATCAAAATGGCGCCAGAAGATGAGAGGCATACAACATTCCGCACGCCGATTGGCATCTATTGTTACAAAGTCATGCCGTTTGGGCTGAAAAATGCGGGTGCCACCTATCAACGGGCGATGACAAAGATATTCGACGATCTGATCCACAAGATAGTAGAATGCTATGTGGACGATTTAGTCATCAAGGCTATGTCGTATGAAGAACACCTCCAATATCTTGAGGTCGTTTTCAACCGCTTGAAAGAACATGCGCTCAAATTAAACCCGTTGAAATACGCATTCATGGTATCATCTGGTAAATTTTTAGGGTTTGTGGTGCGCCACAGAGGGATTGAGATAGACCCGGGTAAGATCAAAGCAATCACTGAACTATCCCCGCCGAAGAATTTAAAACAATTGCGATCCTTGCAAGGGCAACTGGCGTATATCAGGCGGTTTATAGCCAACCTATCGGGTAAAATCCAACCCTTCACCCGTTGACTAAGAAGAATATCCCGTTTAAATGGGATGGCGAGTGCCAGCGAGCCTTTGAAGAGATCAAGGCCTATCTACTCAACCCTCCAGTATTGGCGGCGCCCATACCCGGGAAGGAACTCATTTTATATACGACCGCCCTAGATGGATCCTTGGGAGCCCTATTGGCACAAGAAAACCAGGATGGTAACCAAAATGCGCTATATTACTTAAGCCGCATGATGGTGGGAGCAGAACACGGGTATTCGCCGATTGAAAAGCATTGTTTAGCCCTAATCTTCGCGGTGAAGAAATTAAGGCACTACATGTTAGCCCATAAAATCATCTTAATATCCAATGTGGATCCTCTCAAATACCTGATGACTCGGCCAATGCTGACGGGTAGGCTGGCCAAATGGGCGATCATTCTTACTGAGTTTGACATCACCTACACACCGCAAAAGGCGATCAAGGGGCAGGCGCTGGCAGATTTCTTAGCCGCACATCCGATTCAAGACGACTCTCCATTAAAATGTGACTTTCCCGATGAGGAAACTCTACATGTTGAAGAAGGAAATCCTATATGGGAGTTATACTTCGATGGCGCTTCGTCAATCAAGCCGATCGCGGGCCCGGGAGTCCCAACTGTGCGAGCTGGCGCGGGACTAGTCTTCGTGACCCCATAAGGCGGGATAATACGACATTCTCTGGCTTTAACCGAACCATGCACAAATAATGAAGCAGAGTATGAGGCACTTATCGCCGGACTAGAACTATCACTGGAGCTAGAGATCAAGGTTGTGCGCATCTTTGGGGACTCACAACTGATTATAAATCAAATAATTGGCGAATACAAGGTCCTAAAGCCAGAATTAATACAATATCACCAGAAGGCCATGGAATTAATGAAGAAAATCCCGTACGTGTCCATTGAGAAGGTCACGAGGGCTGTGAACGGCGAAGCAGATGCGTTGGCCAAACTCGCCAAGGAGCTGGGTGAACCAACAGAGCCGGAAATCCACATTATCGTCCGCAATAGAAGGCCATTATCATTATGTCAAACGATAGACAATGCGAATAATGAAAATATTGGATCAGAAAGGATAGAATGTCAAGAGACAATGATAACTGAAGAAGACGATGATTGGAGACAACCGTTCATCGAATATTTCCGGCATGGCACCCTCCCCAAAGACAAAAGAATCGCTGATCAACTAAGAAAGCGGGTACTACGATATGCGTATGTGGGCAATACGCTGTACCGTAGGTCTTATGATCAGTTGTGGCTGAGATGTGTATTAGGGCATGAAGCCGAGCAGGTTATGAAAGAAATTCATTCCGAACTATGTGGAGCGCATCAGTCTGGGCCAAAAATGAAGTTAAAAATCAAGCGGATGGGGTATTATTGGCCCACAATGGTGGCTGATTGTGAAGAGCACGCAAAGAAGTGCCGTATGTGCCAGATACACGGCCCTTTCATACATCAAGCGCCGAGTCCGTTGCACCCCACAATAGCGTCCTGGCCATTTAATATGTGGGGCACAGACATAGTGGGACCCATAGACCCTCCTACGTCAAGAGGTCACCGGTTCATCTTGGCGGCAACGGATTACTTTACTAAATGGGCCAAGCCGTCCCACTCAAAGAAGTTAAAGCGTCCGATGTGGTTAAGTTCTTTAAAACGCATATTCTTTACCGATTTGGCACCCCACAACGGATAATATCCGATAACGGGACGGCCTTCAAGAGCTCTAAAGTCTATGCCCTGGCGGAGCAATTCAATATTGATTGGAGATTCTCATCCATTTATAATCCGAGAGCCAACGGCCTGGCCGAAGCCTTTAACAAAACCCTAATCAATATTATGAAAAAGACCGTGGACGGCAACCAACGAGACTGGGATAATCGTCTACAGGAGGCATTATGGGCTTACCGAACTACGTACCGAACGCCTACGTAAGCTACCCCGTATTCTCTGGCTTTTGGGGTTGAAGCCGTTCTCCCTCTTGAGGTGGAATTACCGTCATTGCGGGTGGCTATACAAAATGATATGACCATGGATGAATGCCAACAACTCAGATTGGACGAATTGGATGCCATGGACGAGAAGAGATTAATAGCCCAACAGAATCTTGAAATATATCAGGCAAAAATGGCAAGGGCATATGATAAAATGGCGCGAGTCAGGGCATTTCAACAAGGGGAGCTTGTTCTTGTCCTTAAGAGGCCGATTATTGGCCGGCACATCGGCCCAAAATTCTCTCCGAATTGGGAAGGGCCATATGTAATTGAGAAGGTATACGGGGGCGGCGCATACCAACTCATAGATCATGAAGGTGAGAGGCCCATACCACCGATTAACGGGCTATACCTGAAGAAGTACTACACATAACCCAGAGCGGGGCCGATCGAGTAGTATTCATTGTAAATAAATAAGGAGGGAATAAGTGTTCGCTTACACACACGTGCACGAAACACAAACCCATGTCTAACCTCCACTTTTGCATAAAAAATCCCAAAAACCTTACTTGTGCATTTGTAAATAGAATGCGTCCAAAAATCCAAAACCACACAAACACATTTAGCCATACAACAAAATAAAAAAAAATATAGAATAAGAGAATTCAATGCCAAAACCACGCGAGAATGTAAGGCGAGAGCTTTGGTGTTTGGGCTCACAATACAAATACCACTGGGTTTGTCCATTTGATACAGAATAAACACAAAAATGGGCAGGGTTTGCAGTTTGTCCCTCAAACTATCTGTCGCCCAATGACGAAAGTTGCTCATATTGGTCGCCCGCGGCGTAAGCCAACGGATAGGTCGAGCAAATTGGTGGCTAGTAAATAGTCGCTTCCGAGGGCATATAAATAAATAACTCTCATATTATTAGTAACATGTATCACTAATAACCAAAAATCTGCTTTCTTCTAATAAAATAAAGGATATCTAAGTAAAACAATAAAAACCTATTTTTCCTTACTCATCAATTAAAAAATAAAAAAATAATAAAAATAATAAAATCTTTTCAATAAGGGGTTGTCACCTTTGTCCCCGACACCACGAGTGTCATACAAAGCCAGGTTGGGTGCATTCATCCGTAAAAGCACCACACGCCCGAAGAAATGACGTGTCATAATCCCACGACGCATCATAGAGGGGTCAGACCAAGGGTTTATGCTTGTACCCGACATTTCATGTTAAACAAAGCGGCTCGCTTAAAGAAGTGACTCAGGTCATGGAGAGCGGACCTACCCGATGAAAGCCTGTCTCGCAGGGATGCGTGATGGATGTTTGAGGGTAGCCAAAATATAAAAAACAGGTTGGGTACATTCATCCGTAAAAGTACCACACGCCCAAGGAGATGATCTATTTCTAATCCCAAAATAGATCATGGAGGGGTCAGACTAAGGGTTTACGCTTTTGCCCGACATTCAGTGTCAAATAAAGTAATTCGCTTAAAGAAGTGACTCAGGTCATGGAGAGCGGACCTACCCGATGAAAGCCTGTCTCGCAGGGATGCGTGATGGATGTTTGAGGGTAGGATCCCCACAAAACAAATTGAGTGGAGAAGAGTGAATGTGAGTTTCCACTTTAGCACGCAACGGTGCATAAATGAGGGGAGAGTGGGTGAGCTTCCACAAATAAATATCAATCAAGTATACAAGGAGCATCCACAAGATGGTGTTATCAATTGCATCCATAATCCAATTGATACTGGTAAGTTTATCCATCAGTAATAAAAGGATAAACGGGTTTATTCGTCACCCTACTGAGGTCAATACAGTACATGTGTTAAGTATCCGTAAAATACCACGGTTACTTAAGTTCTGTATTGTAATAAATAAAGAGAAGTCATGTATAGAATAAGTACAATAGGGTGCTGTAAAGTCTTCCCTTTTTCTATTTTTGTACTTAGATGTTATACGAAAATAAAAACAGTTGTATTAGGCACTTTTGCAATTAAGATTGAGAGTGTAAAAATATTGTGAAATATTTTTCCATACTACGAAGGAAGTGATGAGGAAGTAGCAAAGCAGACGATCGACATCCCCAACAGTGAAAGAAAAGAGAAATGAGGAAAGAAGAAAAAGAAAGTGAAAGAAGGTGGCCGAGAGATGCTGTCTTTTATCTACCCCCATAGTGGCTGAAGCAGGTAGCTCGACAGGTGGCTGAGTACATGTACCACTATCCCACGAGCGAGAGGCTGAGAGGACAGGCCCCACCATGTCGCGCTCATAAGAAGAATCTGATTAAAGGAAAAACTATCGAAGTCTAGCCTGAACCTAAGAAGGAGAGAGGTGTGTCGAATATGTGCACCAAAGCAGGCCCTTCAATTTGTCAAATTCTTCAGGACCCGCTTTGGTGGGTGGCTCTTTGTTTACCCCCGAAAGGTGAAGGAAGAAATACAAGAGAAAAAGCCAAGATCAAACCCTATGAGCTGAACCAATACAATCCCTGTGCAATAAGGAATGATGTCAATGCCAAGCCAGTATTTTGATACAACCAATCATGAGAAATCTCAATATGATTTTGCTTTCAAGGCTGACCTGGTGCCAAAGCTGTGAGCAACCACCTAACCATGCTTTAATTTGTGTCAATTACTGATAAGTAGTCAGCTCTTTGACCAAATTACCCTCATGTTAAGGGATTGAAAGTTAATTTCACAAGACTGACCAGGTGCCAAAGCTGGGAGCAACCACCTGATCAAGTCTAGATTTGTATTAATTGCTGATAAGTAGTCAGCATTTGATCAAATCAAACCCTAATAAGCATCAGAATTGGTGTTAATTAGGGTGGAGTTTCTGCAGAGAGAATTTATTTGGCAGAGACACTGAGCTACAACTGTGAGAAATTGGGATTAACTGAGAAAATAGGGTTTTATGATCAGAGAATTTTTAATACAAGCAAACAGGGGTAAAAATGGAATTAAACATTACATGGATGATCATCATGAATTTAGGGATTTTTGGTGAAAATTTCATAATTTTTGGATAAAGGGAGCTATCAAAATAAATTGGGAGAAGAAATCAGATTAATCAGAGGGTTATGATTTGATCATGAGCTTTATGGGTGCACTTTGGAGCCAGAATTCTAACTGGGTACAAATGGGAGACATTAATCATAAGAGGGCCGACCTTGGCGCTGGGGAGGAGTTTAAAAAAAAGGGAAATACAGAGATGAACTTAGCGCATTAATTTTGTCTCTCATTAATCCTGACATATGGGGTCGGTTTACGAGCACCAAGTCCATTCAAAATCCGGCTGCTCCCTATTTCTTATTCTTTCACTTATACTCGGGTCCCACCTGTCAGGAGCTCTCTCTCATTCTCTCACTTCGGCCTACACGCACCAGGCCCATCTGGACGAAGGGGGCAACTTCAATTTCCCTCTCAATTCCCTTTCTTCTTCTCGACCTCCTTCTGACAGGTGAGATGGAAATGGCGCCCAAGAAACTCATCTGCCAAGACCCTCTCATCATATATCAATCAAAACCTCACGAGAAGGAGAGACCAGAGAACAACTTATTTTTCTGAATGGTGCCTTGTGTGACACTCGCATGGGAGAAGAAGATCTCGGGTGTGAAGTAGGAAGTGGCCGAGTCAAGTAGTTGTAGTACGAATTAGGGTCTCAGAGAGCATCATTAGACCTCCACGACACTAGCTGGGACTTTAAACCTGAATTTGGACATCTCTAGACCCAAGTTCCACCACTTACCCAATCGGATCAGGAAGCAAGGTGTTTAAAACTGGTATTAACATGAGCAGATAATTGAATTGATGAGCTAAACCCATTAATGGACTTAATGTGATGCTAATAGGGCTTTCAATTAGAAGAATTGGTCAAAAGACAAGTATAGTTAATTCAAGTGCTTAAATCGGGCTTAAAATGGAAACATGAGTTTGGGATGCCTAATTGGTTCCTTCTATCATCTGAACCTACTAAGGAGAGTACTGAGGCAGTGTGGGAGTATCCAGAAGCTTCTAGAAGAGTCCAGAAAGAGGGAATTGTGTAAATGGCAGTTGAGTGGCATTGTTGTGATTTTAAACAAAAGCCTAACAGAATAAAACCACCATCATTTCAGTTGTTGTGAATCAAAGAATCGCCTCAAAGATTGTTCAGTGGACCATAAGGTGCATCAAGAGAGTGATTAAACTGGAAATCAAAAGACCAAGTGCAGATGGGCTAAAAAGAGGTGAAATTGGCAGAAAACAAAAAAAAAATATCAATTGCCAAGCTGGCAATCTGAGTTCTAAAGTCTATTCACAGAAAACACAACTGGAATTGATCTACACCATTGGATTAGTGGAAAAGGGGCTGAGATTGTGCCATATCATCGATCCATGGACTCAAGAAAAACACAAATTATGTGGGAGAAAGTACAATTGAAGGGTGGAGCTTTCAACTGATCCTTATATAAACCCTTGGAGGCTCCTTCAGATGGAGGGCAGAGAAAACCCCACAGTTGCATCCTCCATTTAAACCGATGAAGAAAAGATCCAAGCACCTATGCCACACCTTAGTACAAGACACTCCCTAGGCTGATTGATCTCGATGAAGCATCTGAGAACTCAGCAAGAACAGCAAAAACCTAATCGATTAAGCTCTAATCCAGCAGCAAAGAAGAGAAGAATGGTCAAGGATCAAGGAAGACAAGAAATGATTAACCAATTGATAGTAGATTCGTTTGAATCTCTCAATTAGGTTAATTCATAGCACCATAAGCTCTATTCACTGCACAACACCCCAAGCTAAGTGTTATTTGATCCTTTAGAAATGTGAATCATAAGGATATTGGTCGATTTCTTTTGAGCAATGAAATAAATTTAGCTTTTATTTTCTGCACTCTTTTGCTGCTTTCAATTTCCCTTTCGTAAATTTCTTTTGAATATTCTATTTCTTTGATGATGAGAGGGTTGGTAGAAGAGCAGTTACTGCCTCCCAACTGTAGTTCATAACTGATCGAAGATCTAATATGATCTCTCAGTTGCAGCTTGCAAAATGGTTGCTCAAATCTTGAAATTTCAGAATAATCATGGATGAGAACATAATTGAATTGTTGATTAAACGATTCAAGAATCGGAGCTGTAATTGAGATCAGCTTCAACCACCTTCAAACTTTAAACCAGAGAGTGTGAATTTGAGAAAAGAAATTGAGATTGGAGCAATCGAAATGTAAACTGATAACAGTCAGTATCTAAAGTCCAGTATTAATCACTCTTATATCGATGCTTTGAATTCTCCAATTGACAATGAAATTACAAAGTCCAGCGATGAATTAACTCAATTAAACGATTAAGTATTGCAAATGGCAATCAAAGTCCTGATCGTATCGAATCAGACAGAAGTTCAAAAAGCTTGCGGCTCCTCGAGTAATCCACCGGACGGATGCATTCAAGAAGACCACCGCCGCATTCCTTTGGTTCAAAGCGATCCTAATGCCGTTGGTGGATTTCCGATCGGAAGCTCCGATCGTCGGAAGGCTATCTATGCACGAATCTCAAAACTGTCGAGAGGGAGGTTGAGAAGGGGCCCCATAACACAGATCGTAAAGCATCGATACGTATCTTGATGCTAATCCGATGGCATTTGGAGGGTCAAGTTTAAAAGAAGAAATATAGAATGAATCTGGGCCCTTGGTTCCTTTTGCACTAATCGTAAGAAGATCTAACGATTGACAATTTAAAAGAAGGATAATGGACAGCCCAATCGATTTAAAGGAAAAGGCTGGTCCAATAGTGAGGAAATTGGAACTAGCCCAAACTAGGGACAGAGGCCCAACTCTACGAAAATAAAACAAATGGCCCAGCAGCAACAAAATTAAAAGAAAATTAATCCGGCCCAGTCCACTAGGCCCAATAGTCAATTAATAACAGAAAGTTAAAAATAAATAGTAAATAAATCATTTGGAAATGTTCCCAAACTCCAAATTAACTCAAATTTGTTTCTAAAAATTCTTTGTTTTTCATAGTATTTTTCTATATAAAAATATTTCAATTTTAAGAATTTTACAGTACTAAAACAATTTAAAAGCAAAATGATATTGTTTGCTTTTCCCTATTTGACCAAGCTTTGACTTGCTATTTTGGCTATTATAAAAATCCTAAAAATTCAAATAAAATTCTGAATAATAGCCAACCATTTTTCTATTATTTTTGTGAATAATTTTCTACAAAATGAATAGTATCCCAAAATAATAAAAAATATAATAATAAAATTCTATTACTTTGGCTATTATAAATATCCTAAAAATACAAATAAAAAATCATAGCCAATTCATTTTTCTATTATTTTGTAAGTGATCTTCTACAAAATAAATAGAGTTTAGAAATAATAAAAATAGAATTCTATTACTTTAGCTATTATAAAATCTCAAAAATATAAATAAAATTCTAGTTAATAGCTAACCCATTTCCTATTATTTTTGTAAATAATTTTCTACAGAAATAAATAGAGTTCAAAAATGAAAATAAATTCACCTTTATAATAAGAGATAATAATGAAAGATATTATGTAATAATCTTTTTACATTTTAGATGTGAACAAATATGCTCACATAAGGGGTGTAGAGCAACACGATGATTTCTGTACACATAATGCACATTTTAGAGCGATTAGTCGAGACAAGAACATCTTGATGAAGAATAACTAAGGTTTCAATAGCAACATGAAGAGATACGTCAAGACAAGAACATCTTGACGCTTGTTGGAGAATGACCAAAGCTGCGACATCAACATGGAGAGATATGCCGACTTTGAGGAAGAAGAACATTACGATGTCCGAGAGAAGTGACATCTTAATGACTCATTACCATGAGCAAGTAACTCATGACTAAATACGCTCACACAAGGGGTGTAGGGCAACATAGTAATTTTGCACAAGTAATGCAACATTTAGAACGATTAGTCGGGACAAGAACATCTTGACGCTTGTTGGAGAATGACCAAAGTCGCGACATCAACATGGAGAGA
Organism: Schoenoplectus tabernaemontani; assembly: GCA_037127355.1. Taxonomy (NCBI): domain Eukaryota; kingdom Viridiplantae; phylum Streptophyta; class Magnoliopsida; order Poales; family Cyperaceae; genus Schoenoplectus; species Schoenoplectus tabernaemontani. The sequence goes on along the minus strand of CM073758.1, from coordinate 62,480 downwards.
TATGTCGACTTTGAGGAAGAAGAACATTACGATGTCCGAGAGAAGTGACATCTTAATGACTCATTACCATGAGCAAGTAACTCATGACTAAATACGCTCACACAAGGGGTGTAGGGCAACATAGTAATTTTGCACAAGTAATGCAACATTTAGAACGATTAGTCGGGACAAGAACATCTTGACGCTCGTTGAAGAATAACCAAGGCTGCGACATCAACATGAAGAGATATGTCGACTCCAAGAGATATGAACATTACGATGTCCGAGAGAAGTGACATCTTAATGACTCGGTGTCATGAACAAATAATTCATGACCATTTGAGCTAGTAAGGCTGAACTCATCCGTCGATGAGTTTGTCTTCTGGTTCATCTCCCGAGATTGTGAGATTGAATCGTTCTGTAGTAGATTCATCCACGAAACAGTGAATGTGAACCGTTCTGTAGTAGGTTCCTTCACTAACACATGCTTCAATGTTAAGCTGGCCCAGTGCTCCAGGTTTGACATTGTGTGCAGTTGTGTTCCTAGGTTTATGAATCGGCAGTTGAGTGGCATTGTTGTGATTTTAAACAAAAGCCTAACAGAATAAAACCACCATCATTTCAGTTGTTGTGAATCAGCAACTGCCTCAGCATTGTTCAGTGGACCATAAGGTGCATCAAGAGAGTGATTAAACTGGAAATCAAAAGACCAAGTGCAGATGGGCTAAAAAGAGGTGAAATTGGCAGAAAACAAAAAAAAAATATCAATTGCCAAGCTGGCAATCTGAGTTCTAAAGTCTATTCACAGAAAACACAACTGGAATTGATCTACACCATTGGATTAGTGGAAGAGGAGCTGAGATTGTGCCATATCATCGATCCATGGACTCAAGAAAAACACAAATTATGTGGGAGAAAGTACAATTGAAGGGTGGAGCTTTCAACTGATCCTTATATAAACCCTTGGAGGCTCCTTCAGATGGAGGGCAGAGAAAACCCCACAGTTGCATCCTCCATTTAAACCGATGAAGAAAAGATCCAAGCACCTATGCCACACCTTAGTACAAGACACTCCCTAGGCTGATTGATCTCGATGAAGCATCTGAGAACTCTAGCAAGAACAGCAAAAACCTAATCGATTAAGCTCTAATCCAAAGAAGAAAGAAGAGAAGAATGGTCAAGGATCAAGGAAGACAAGAAATGATTAACCAATTGATAGTAGATTCGTTTGAATCTCTCAATTAGGTTAATTCATAGCACCATAAGCTCTGTTCACTGCACAACACCCCAAGCTAAGTGTTATTTGATCCTTTAGAAATGTGAATCATAAGGATATTCGTCAGATTTCTTTTGAGCAATGAAATAAATTTAGCTTTTATTTTCTGCACTCTTTTGCTGCTTTCAATTTCCCTTTCGTAAGGATCAAATTAATATTGATAAAAATAAAATTAAGGTCCACGGTCCGGTCCGGTCCGGTCCACGGTCCCGCACGGTCCACGGTCCGGTCTGGTCCGGTTCATGGGTCCGCACGGGACGGGTCGGCACGGTCCATTTTCGGGTTTAACGTGAACCGGCCCACCGTTGGACCGGACCAAGACAAGGCACGGTCCGGTCCACGGTCCGGGGACGGTCCGGTCCGCGGTCCGGGGACGGTCCGGTCCGCGGTCCGGGGACGGTCCGGTCCACGGTCACGGTCCGGTCCGGGACGAGTTGGACCGGACGGGTTTTTTCAATACTCTAATAGCGACTCATGTGTCCTTTTCTCTGTTTTCTGACAGAACAACGCATATACATAGAGACCGCCCTCTTGGCAATGTCGGGTGTGTGGATAAAATGCAATTTTTTGAGATATGAGATGTTCTTGAGGATAATATTTCTGCAAGAAGTATAGAAACGTTCAATTAGCAATTATTATTATTTAATTATTATTGATAATCGTAGCTGAAGGAGGGTATTGGTATTATAAAAAAATATTTATAAAGGCAGAGAAAATATTGTCAAAAATGATATTTGATCTTTAGAAATGGTTTTCACATAAAATATTTTCAAAAATAACCTTTAGAAACGATTCCTGAGGAAACCGTTTTTGAAGAAAACTTTCAGAAATGATTATATATGGGAGTCGTTTCTAAATGACATCTCTACAAAACAGCAAGGAAATTGTATTACTTTTGGAATCAGTTTTTATGAAAGAAACATTTCAAAAGGTACATTAAGAAATAATTTTCAACTGAGATTCATTTCAAAAGGTTCTGATCATTAAAATTTAGAAGTGACACTCATGAATTATGAACTCTTATCATATACATTATTCATTTTCTACTTCATCCAACGCTCCTAGTTGAACAACCACGAATTCTAAAATATCTATTTTTAATCTAAACTCTCTTCTACTTCATCTTCCTCTTCATTTTGTTTTACAACTCAGATAAAAATAGAGATAATATTTGAACCGAAAATTAATTTGTTTCCATCAGTATAAAACACAACATATTGCATAGATGCAGTAGTGCAATGTATTGAAATCTCAAACTTTAAGTTAAAATGATCAAGTCAAACTGCTCAATATATTTTCTATATAAAAATCTTATAGAAAATAAAATACTATAATTGTTGAATTTTTTTTTTGCTTTTTTTTTATGTTTTCCTGTTTTAAATATCAATAACGTTTTGAACTAGATTTTAAACTTGGTAACCTACCAACAATCTCTTCCATTACTGTGGGAATTATAGAGTAGAAAGTTAATTCTTGATCCGATTCTATGAAACGAGTTAACTCAACTTGATTTGATTCAAAATGATCTGAGAATAAATAGATCAGATATGGATTAATATTTTTTGACACATCTCGAGTCAGATTGGATATGAGTCGAACAGACCCGAGCCAATTACTTTTTTTTTATGATTTAATACTAACCAAAACTTAAATTCACTCTAATAATTGTTTAATTATTTTATACGAATTGGAATAAGTCGGGTCCAGAAATATTTAATCTGATTTAAAACGGATAAGATGAAATCGGATAAAAAATAATAACAAATCCGAATCCGACTTATTGACACCCCAACTCTTACGGCATGTTTATATTCACTCTCTTTGCAGACTGAAAGTAGCACTGAAACTGAGAAACTATAGTTCAATTGACATCATCCCACAAAACATAAATGAGAAACAATATAACTGTTTGTAATAGAGAAAAGGGATATCTTTTACCCATTTATCCGATTCGTACCGTATTCGATAAGATGGGTATAGATAAAAAAAAATTCGTTAACTTATTTGATATGGATAAGGGTATGGCTAGTAGTTTCAAACTCGGTCCAGACCATTAGCGCACAACTTCAGAGTATTCTTACCAATTCCCTATTTTTTATTTTATTTACCAAAATAAAAAAATGTATGTTTGTTGCCCCGATTTCTTTGAGTTAATTATTATCTTTTCTAATTTTAACCATCTTATAAATTATAATGTTTGAATAATATTTAGTAGAGTACTTCTTAAACTGATTGAATGAGACAATATTAGATTTTATTTTAGACAAGATGTTATTTTTGCTTTTAATATATTTTATTTTTTACTTAAAAAGTTTGACAAAAGATGCTTATTTTTTTTTAATTTATTTATTTTGAAATGACTCAAGTTAGAATTGATTGTATAGTTATATTTTTATTTCATACTAGTAAAATAGAGATGTATTTGTATGAACATAATGAGTTTATATATATTTTCGTTAGCGCCAAAAACTAGTCCGGGCGCATAAAACATGAAAACGGGACCCGTCGCCCTCGGTACCGTCGAAAACGAGTCCGGGTGCGCAAAACATGAAAACGGGACCCGACGCCCTCGGTACCGTCGAAAATGAGTCCGGGAGCGCAAAACATGAAAACAGGACTCGACGCCCTCGGTACCGTCAAAAATGAGTCCGGGGCCCCAAAATATTAAAACGGGATTCGTCGCCCTCGGTACCGCCGAAAAAGAGACCGGGCACGCAAAACATGAACACGGGACCCGTTGTCAAACCATAAAATTTATTCGAGCAATAATAAGGATAATAAAGATGAGGAATTTAAAATGATGTAACACCACTTAATAAATAACGTAAACCGATAATTTAAGAATTTTATACATGAACTAATAACTAAATAAATAAAAATAAATATAATCGGAATATTTCTAAACGATCTCTGGATTTAACCCTATTGGGATGAAACAAAGAAATGAATGAAATACAATAACAAAACCAATTTAACGCGCCAATTAATAAGAACTTAATGATAATAGTCAAAGTTTAATTTCCCCCGAACGCTGACAGTTAAGACATACAATGAGGAAATTCATGATGCTAATTAAATTTTAGGCTAAAAATCACCAAACCATAATGCATTGAAAGGTAGAGTTACCACACAAAAATCGCAGTTAATGACCACATTTGATCCCAGATCCAACCTTCTCTCTCTCAATTAATGTCCTTTAATGTCTAACCCCTATCTCTCTCTCTCTTCTCTCCCACCTGTTCCTTACTACCCGCCGCCCGATTTTCCTTTTCTGTCTCTCTCTCTTTCCTCTGTCTCCCAGGCGACACCGCCCACTCCACCTCTCAAAATCACTCCGTCACGCTCTCTCTCTCCCCTATGTCTCTTCCGAGACCTAAGCCCAGTGGCGATCTACTCATTTCACCTGCGTTTTCTCACCTACCCTGACACACACCCTCACCCCTTCCCGTCGCCTGTCCTCTCAAAGGCGACCCGAGCTCCCAACGGCTCTGCTGTACCCCTAATCGACTGACATTGGTCGCCTCTGGCACTCACCCTTTGGAGCTCCTCCCCCTTCCTCTATATATACCGGCCTCCAGCCCTTCCCTCTCCTCTGGTTTGATTTTCTCTCTCATGCGTTGAGACTAGCCACCATATTGATAGGAACAGTTATTTGAACGAGAAATTTTGAAATCGAGGAAGAGGGAAGGTTGCTTGGAGTGCAGCGGAGGAGGAGCTCCGCCTAGCCCGTGGCCACACCTCTGACCCCTTTGCCCTCTCTTTCTGTGGCTTGCTACTCTCTGACCCTTTTACTGGTAACAAAAAAAAATCTTGGCCCCTTCTTGTCCTTGTCTGTGCTGATTGTTGGTTTATTCGGTGTGGGTTGTGGATTTGGGTTGTTATCTTGTGTCTGTTGCGGTTGAGCCTGGCTCAAGCCTTGTGTTGTTATTTTTGGTGGCCTTGTTGGCTTGTTTACTGAAATTGGTAAACCCTAGTTGTATCTGGATCGATTCCTTTTTGTTGTGCCTGGCTGGTTGTTGCTCTTGTTGGCTTTGGCCTTACCAGTATGGGGCCGCTATTACATGACACTGGTACGCGTACTAGACACACAGGTGACCCAGCTTCGGAGACGATCCATTCCTCGAGTTCTCGTGCAGTGGGAGCATCATTTGCCACGGGAGGCTACTTGGGAGCCCGAGAGCGAGATGCGCGAGAGCCACCTCGAGCTGTTCGCGATGTGAATTTCGTTTCGGGACGAAACGAAAATTTTAGGGGGAAAAATGTCAAACCATAAAATTTATTCGAGCAATAATAAGGATAATAAAGATAAGGAATTTAAAATGATGTAACACCACTTAATAACGTAAACTGATAATTTAAGAATTTTATACATAAACTAATAACTAAATAAATAAAAATAAATATAATCAGAATATTTCTAAACGATCTCTGGATTTAACCCTATTGGGATGGAACGAAGAAATGAATGAAATACAATAACAAAACCAATTTAATGCGCCAATTAACAAGAACTTAATGATAATAGTCACAGTTTAATTTCCCCCGAACGCTGACAGTTAAGACATACAATGAGGAAATTCATGATGCTAATTAAATTTTAGGCTAAAAATCACCAAACCATAATGCATTGAAAGGTAGAGTTACCACACAAAAATCGCAGTTAATGGCCACATTTGATCCCAGATCCAACCTTCTCTCTCTTAATTAATGCCCTTTAATGTCTGACCCCTCTCTCTCTTTCTTCTCTCTCACCCGTTCCTTACTACCCGCCGCCCGATTTTCCTTTTCTGTCTCTCTCTCTTTCCTCTATCTCCCTGGCGACACCGCCCACTCCCCCTCTCAAAATCACTCCGTCACGCTCTCTCTCTCTCCCCTCTATCTCTTCCGAGACCTAAGCCCCAGTGGCGATCTACTCATTTCACCTGTGTTTTCTCATCTACCCTGACACACGCCCTCACCCCCTTCCCGTCGCCTGTCCTCTCAAAGGCGACCCGAGCTCCTAACGGCTCTGCTGTACCCCTAATCGACTGACATTGGCCGCCTCTGGCACTCACCCTTTGGAGCTACTCCCCCTTCCTCTATATATACCGGCCTCCAGCCCTTCCCTCTCCTCTGGTTTGATTTTCTCTCTCATGCGTTGAGACTAGCCACCATATTGATAGGAACAGTTATTTGAACGAGAAATTTTGAAATCGAGGAAGAGGGAAGGTTGCTTGGAGTGCAGCGGAGGAGGAGCTCCGCCTAGCCCGTGGCCACACCTCTGACCCCTTTGCCCTCTCTTTCTGTGGCTTGCTACTCTCTGACCCTTTTACTAGTAACAAAAAAAAATCTTGGCCCCTTCTTGTCCTTGTCTGTGCTGATTGTTGGTTTATTCGGTGTGGGTTGTGGATTTGGGTTGTTATCTTGTGTCTGTTGCGGTTGAGCCTGGCTCAAGCCTTGTGTTGTTATTTTTGGTGGCCATGTTGGCTTGCTTACTGAAACTGGTAAACCCTAGTTGTATCTGGATCGATTCCTTTTTGTTGTGCCTAGGCTGGTTGTTGCTCTTGTTGGCTTTGGCCTTACCAGTATGGGGCCGCTATTACATGACCCTGGTACACTGGTACCAATTGGTACCAGTGAGGCATGGCTTCTGGTTGCTGCCGATTTTAGCCCATATTTTTCTTGTTTGTGGGTTGTTTTTGCTTGCTTGTACATATTATCTGTGGTTGGTGAGCCTGATAATTATATGACCCTCTGAACTGGTACCACTTTGCCCCCAATGTGTTGATGATTTTATACTGATTTCTGGCTGGTTTGAAACTGTTGCCCTACTGTGTTCTGTGCTTGGTTGGTCCTCTGTCTGTTTGGGTTGCTTCCCTGTCCTCCTTTCTGTTGCTTGATCATGTTGGAATTCAGTGATACTGTCTTGAATCTTTTGCTATAATGTTTGGCCTGAGTTCTTTGTTGAAATAATTGCTTGATGGGTGTTGTAAACCTTGGTCACTTAGGCCCTTTTGTTCTCTACCCCTGACTATGTCGACTTAGTACTGAAATTATGTTTGGCCAAATTTTTGTGGGCTTACTAAAATAAATGAAGTAATATGAGTGGAGGAGTAATTTAGATAAGTGAGAAAATAAGAGGATTAGCCCGTGACAATAATCAGGATTTAAGAAAAATACAATTCATTGGGCCGATAATCGAATTGATAGTTACCGTCAAACTTAATTAGGATTAATGTTAAAATAATAAGTGCCTAATGAATTAAAAGTCTCAAAATAAATAAGTGATAAAATAAAATGTGACTAATTAATTGGAAGCCGCTCCGAAAGGTTTGGAAGTATCCATGGATTAAAATGTAAACTTAAATATGGGGAAATGATTAGATTCCCTGACTGCCTCCGATTTCGGGATATCGGTGCATTGACACCAACGATTCTGTAGGCAGCGTATGATCCCGAATATTAAAACACCAACACAGTTAATAAAATAAAAACATTTAATTTAATTTGAGTTTAATTGATTTTCTTTTATTTTATCTTCTTTTCTAAGATTTATAAGTGTGCGACCCTTTTTTGCGCGCTCCTCACCGCCGCTGGGTTTTGGGCGATGGGATGCAGAAGATGGACACGGAGATCCCTCCTAAGCGTGTATTTATTTAACGCCGGTTAATCCTACCGTTTAGACCAATTTGAATGCACATTTGGGGGGTTTTTAGTGATTGTGAGTTCTTTTAGATTTCGGTGGGCGCAAGCCCCCACCGTTAATTACCCTGGGCTATTAATCTCGAGGCACCTCTAGATCTTTAAAAGGGGAAGCAAATATTATAGTTAAATGATAGTCAAGCGGTCACGTGCTTCTGTGATCAGGGTCACTACGAAACACCCTGAACTTATGATCAGATCAGTCCAGTGAGGCAGGAATGACATAAGATGAACTTACTAACAAATCAGTTCTATCTTTAGAGTGCAGTGCAAATTGAATCTACAAACATATCGATTCAACTTGCGTAGAGTGTTGACAGACGAACTTACTAACATATCAGTTCGGGGTTTTAGAAGCAAGGATAGAGATGAACTTACTACAGATCAGTTCATGAAAGTAGGTAAAAAGGATATAAGTGAACTTACTACTGATTAGTTCACGGATATAGATACAGTGTAAATTGAATTTATTACCAGATCGATTCAACCTACGTGGAGTGTGGATAGACGTACTTACTACAGATCATTTCGTTGATTGATGATAGGTACATATGAACTTACTAACAGATCAGTTCATTCTGTGATAGAGAAAGATGAACTTACTACAGATCAGTTCAATCTTTACCGCTTCGAGAGATGGTCTTACTAACAGATCAGATCAATCTCTACGGAGGGATGGAAGGTGAGTCTACTAACAGATCGACTCGACCTAAATTGATCTAGAAGATGAACCTACTATAGATCGGTTCAATCTTTGCTAGTCAATGATCAATCACATAAAATACAACTCAAAGCACTTAGCCGGTTGATCTTGAGGTTGGTGAATCAAGAGAAGGGCGGATATGGCCCACGTGGTACTTCTCTTTGATCTTCTAGATCATGGATTCCAGGCACTAAGCAGATCCATAAACCTAGGAACACAACTGCACACAAAGTCAAATCTGAAACGCTGAGCCAGCTTGACATTGAGGCTTGTGTCAGTGAAAGAACCTACTACAGAACGATTCATTCCACTGTTTGAGAATGAATCTACTACAGAACGATTCGATCCTCTGGACTAGAAGACAAACTTATCGACGGATTAGTTTGATCTTACTAGTTTGACTGGTCATGAATTACTTATCCATGACACAGAGTCATCATGATATCACCTCCTTGGACATCGTGATGTTCTTTCGCTTGTGCTAGTGTCATAGTCTTGGTCATTCTTCGACGGGCGTCGAGATGTTCTTGTCTCGACTGGTTGTTCTGGATATTGCATTACTTGTGCAAAAATCACCGTGTTACTTCACACCCTTTTGTGTGAATATATTTGATCACCACTAAATCATGAGTCCTGAGCACCAAGCCGACTCGTAGATTCAGGGTTAACTTCTGCACAACATTAAACTCTGAGCTCTTGGCTTGTCACACCCCAGAAATAAATTGAACCGGATTAGGGTGCTTAATCCCGCCACGTACGTACGACGAGACGTGCGTACGAAAGGCTAAATGAATGAAAACAAAGAAAATCCCAGGATAAACAAAACAATAATAATAATACAAAACAATAACAGTCCAGAGTAACAAGAATAAAATACAACGCCGACATCGGCGGGGCTAGCTCCATCGGAATGGGCAAAGCAAAATCTCTCAAAGAAAAACCCAAAAGAAAGAAATAAAACTCGAAATCCGATAGATTCTAATCCACTACCCCGCTCACATGCGGAAGCTGCGAAGCATCTCTCGTCACCACACAGACCGCACCTAGCACTCTCATCAAAAACTCGATCCCGCTCCCGTAAAACCCGGACCCCACAACCACCGTGGAAACGTGAGTGATAAATCACTCGGTGCGGTTTTAGGTCCAAAGACCGAGATGTTACAAATCTCTAGGCTTAGACTTAAAACCATTACAAATTTATTTTTATAATAAATATTACGCTTACATGAAATTTGATGTTTAAATAATTAAATTGATTAAATTTTGTTCTGAGTAGAGTATAAAAGAATCCAAAAGAGTTTAATAAAATGCATTACTTGAAATCATGAATATTTTAAATCAAGGATAAACCCAAAATGAATCATTCTGAGATATTATAATATAAAAGGTACGGGTTCAAACTCCCATATCACACGAATGACTTTGCGGGATAAATTCTTTTCGTAAAGAACCGACCTCAACCGATTGCTCTATAGAAGAGAGCCCGCTCTATAGAAGAGAGCGTCATTCACTATCAAAACCATCCCTAATTTATCCCGCTCAGTCCCTTACTATAATGAAACGAACAACGACTCGATTTTTATCAATATATAATTCAAATTGAAGGAGACTATCCGAAAATAATATAAAATGAAGTGAATCAATCACGAACAAATATAAAGTGACAAAATAGTCACTGCTAAATATAAAGTGATAAAATAATCACTGTAACCACGGAATAGCTCCTCAATAATAAATTCAAAGTGTATTTTACCATGAAATCGAGTCGGTACTGACACTCTTCCCAAACCCAAATTTGGATATTCATTTTTAACTTAAAAATTTCCTTGAGTTTCATAACATCATACCAATTATAGAAAACGGATATTATGCAAATTCAAATCTTAATTCAATTTAGTTATGACTCGCTTAATTTGATCAATATAACAATCTGATTAATTATAATCTAAAAATCACATTATTTATATAATAAAAATTTCAAAGTACTTAATTAATACTAATATAATTTATTAAATATTAATTAATCTATCTAAGATAATCTATCCTAGATAATCTATCATGTAACTAATTATATTAGATTATTAAATACTACTTCCTCTATCTAGGATATTCTATCCTATAACTAATTATATTAAATTACTAAATACTAATTACTCTATCTAAGATAATCTATCCTAGATAATCTATCATGTAACTGATTATATTAAATTATTAAATACTACTTCCTCTATCTAGGATAATCTATCCTATAACTAATTAACTTAAAATATTAATCTAATTAATGATCAAATGAAATGCATATAAAATGAAATGCTGATGATATGAACAAGTTTCAATATCAAAAGAAAAGAAAATATAATTTAAAGTCATATCCTAAGAAATCGTAAATCTCAGTGCAATCCGCACCTGAATATTTGGCAAGGCTGATAGCGTCTGATTGCTCGATCTCCGGTGGCGCTCACGATCTCGTCAGCCGTCTCATCCTGAGTGTACTCGTTTGTCGGCTCGTCAAGATAAATTTTAAGAACCTATGAAGTCAAAATAGATTAAATTGGCGAGTATCCTAATAACGTTTGGTCTGGTTAGGTCAGATATACCAGACTCTGAATCATGATTATTATTATTTAATGTTCGTGTTTTGATATTATATTTATTTCGATTAATGTAACTAACTTAATTTATTTAGATTAATTAAGTTAGCTTAATATTATCACTTAATTAATTTAATTATAATTAGGATAATTAATTATTTTAAAATAGAGAAATTGATTAATATATAATATTATATAATTAATATTTTTCTTATTAAAAATAGAGAAATTGATTAATATATATAATTTTATATTTTATATTAGGTATTGATTTTGTTAAAAAGTCGAAAAATAGATTAATATGTCATGTTTTATGTTTTATTTATTATAAAATAGAGAAATTAATTATTATGTATATGTATATATGTGAACTATTATTAGCGTTATTATTATTTTCTAAAAGTAGAGTAAGGTATATATACACATACAAACTAGTATCATATTGGTTGTTATATATTAAATGTAAGTTGGGTATATGTGTATGTATGAAAGAAAATAAATAATAATTCAAGAACCTAATTAAAAAGGTCTAAATTATTTTGTCACCTTGTATTAATCGTTATTATGAAATGTATATTAGTTTACACGTATCATTTGTTTTATATTGGAATATTGTTGTTACTTTTGACTTTATAAATTTGGATAAATTAGATTATATATATGTGTATGCTTATTTGGTCATATTAGTAAATATATATTAGTTATGATTTAGAAATTAGAAATATGTGTATATAGAGAAATAAGAAATAAGAAAAAAAAATATTTTATTATATATATATATAATTAATATGGTCAATGTAAAAATTATAATTTATATAATTATAATGATGGTTTATGTATTTTATTTCATACTGTTCTAATGAAATGAACTTCGTTAGTATAATCACATCATTCTATAATTACATCCAGAATTTAAAAGAAAAGATATTTTATGCATGTACAACTTTACAACTAATTTATTTTAAAAAAAAATTCACCTAGTTACCTCGCAATCATTATAGACTATTATGATTTCAGCTACTAACTATTTGCTGTTACAATTGAATACACTCGTAAATATTTTTTTTTATTAATGCTATTAGTATCCGGTTATTTTATTAATGTATTGGGTAGTCAGTACTTATATATATATATAATACTTTTATTTATTATAATTATCAAAATTAATTTTGTTTAAGGTACGTACACTCATATCTCCCTATATATTTAGAAGAAAGCAAGAAGTAATAAAAGAACTCAAATAGTTCATTTAATATTTCAATATCTAGTGTGTTGGTTTTAGTGTTAATCGATCTACATAACTTACTGGCCCCAATATGCTTTAATTATGTAAATCTTGTTATTTAGCAAAATTCTACTTCTTTCGTCTATCTCATTTGCTAAAGTAAATCAGCCCCAAATGAGTTACAAGCTCACATTCGGAATTGATTTTCCATTACATGATCCAAACATCAAAATCATTTAAAAAGTTCATACCCGATCAGTATTTAGTATTGAAATTCAGTTCAGCCTCAAACTTTGCATCACAAATCGGTATTTGTAGGTCAAGGACAAGAACAAGCACAAACCCAACTCGAACCAGCACCAGGGCTGTACCAAAATCTGGTACAACCAGTACCAGATAACCAAATAAAAACTAGATATTTTAGGTGTCAGTAAAAGGACATGGGGACTAGCAACTGATACAGCTAGCAAAAAAAAAAAACCAGGCAAAACTAAGAACGACAAGCCAGCAAGAGAGCAATGAGTGACATGAATTTTGGGGTTAGTAACGAAATGATTATATAGGGACAATATCAACTGAAATCAGGCCATTTATTAATTCTTTACCAGTCCCAAAACCCGTCATCAACCAACACAGAAAAAAAAACACAAATCGAGCAAGGAAGCAAGTGAATTTTCAAGCATGCCAAAAAAAGAGAATATCGATTTGGGTTTACCAGTTCAAACTGAGCGGGCAGGATGCTATGTCTTGCAAGAGGAAGGAAGGTGATGCCGGTCCTGGTCTGAGGAATGCATGATGGAGCTGGCGATTGGTTGAGGTGGCTTCTTCGAAGGAGGGTGGTACGAAAACAGGGCAGATTACCGACAGTCGAGCACTGACTGGAGAAGCGGTGCACGGCTTGTGTGAGGGAAGCTGATGGGCAAGAGAGTGGTCCTGGCGAAAGGAAGAAGAAGTGAACAGGGGGGGATATAGGTAGCGTACAGGGGAGAAGGGAACAGGAGCTCAAAGGGGCTCGATTAAGGGAGATAGGGCAGAGCGGTGAGTGTGAGAAGAGGGACTCCAAAGGGAAATAAAGAAAGGGAGAAGGGGGGGGGGCAGGTCACGGGGAGAAGAGAGAGAGGGGAAGGGAAAGAAAAGAAAGAAAAGAAATGAAGAGAGAGATAATTTGACTTTGGGATCAGTTCGGATTTTCTGTGATCGGACTCGTGTGGTTATTTGCGTGTCAATCAGAATCTCAATTTAATTTAATACTTTACTTAATTTAATGATGATTCGTTTACCAGAGTTTGTCGAAACAAATCGATTGTATTCTTTAAATCAAACTGTTAATTTAGATTCCATAAATCCTAAGTTCTTCCTTTAAATAATTAATATTTTACTGTTATTATCATCGTTATGTTTATTATTAGTGTTGTTAATTATTTCATCAATTTCAATACATTCAATTATTTTTAGTATTGTTGTATTTTATTTTATTCTATTTTATTTTGTTATTCGGTTTTAAGATACGAGTTTGACTTTCATATTTTAGATTTCGTTATAAATATTATTTCTTTAATTTAAATTAGGTCAAAATGATTTGTGTTAGTTATTGAATTTGATATTATGAAATTTGTATTTTTATAACTTTTTAATTTGATCGTTGGTTCTATTATTCGATATCTAATCTCATTTAGTTTTATTTATGTTCCAAATTTTGATTGATCCATTACTCATTTCGAAATTCAAATTTTTATCTTTATTTGATTTTTAATTGAATTCTTATAATTTACTTGAAAAATTTACTATGCATCATCTTATCTATGTAAGTCATCGATCAAATAGTAATTTAATTATTACTTTATTATTATATATTTATATATATATATATATCTAAGCTCTATTTATTTCAATTATCTATTTTTTTTAATTAATTATGTGTATTTCCTTGATTTTTAAATTAAATTATTCATTAATTTATTTTAATTCATTTTAATTGTCATTATTGCTTAATTAAATTTCATGGTTTAACATGGCTGGTTTAACATTGAGACAGATTTATCAGTGGGCGAGCTTCTAGACAAACTAGTTCAAAAGCTGCCATATCGTGATGACTCATCAGCAATCGACAAAAATGTGTCACCACCTTATCAACCGTTATAACGATTCAAGATATCGTTATAACATTTCTGGAAAATGGCAGCAATCGACAAAAATGTGTCACCACCTTATCAACCGTTATAACGATTCAAGATATCGTTATAACATTTCTGGAAAATGGCAGACTTGTCAGAGATGGTCAACAGAGGTCAAAACATTGTCAACATCTTGTAAAGCGTTACAACGATTTAAGAAAACGTTACAATGATTCCTTAGAGCATATTGACTTGTCAGAGAATAGTCAAGTCGTTCCCAACGTCTTGCAAATCGTTCAACGCTTTGGTGAATCGAATAACGATTCAAAGAATCGTTACAACGATTCCTTATGTAAGGGCAATCATTGTTCTTTTGCAAGGGATACTCATCATCCCTCATCTGTACACTACTAATCCTAGGAGATAGTCAGTGTATTAATGATCAATGGATCATCAATTTCAGTCATCATGATGTCACCTCTTCAGACATCATAATGTTCTCCTTTTGAAGTCAACACACTCGCAGTGTTGATGTAGCTGTCTCAGTTGTCTTCTTGGCAGGTGTTAGGATGTTCTTGTCCTAGCTTTTACTAACTGACTGTTCTGAGTGTTGCATTATTTGTGCAAAAATACTCTGTTGCTCTACACCCCCTTGTGTGAGCTCATTTAATCACCCCTAAAATGCAAAAGAATTATTGCATTTATTAGTGATTTTATCAACAAGATAATACCCTTTATTATTATCTCAATTACAAAGGTGATTTTATTTTTATTTTTAACTCTCTTTATTTTTGTAGAAAATTACTTACAAAAATATGTTTACCCATGAAAAATCTCAAAGATAATTAGCTGAGTAAATGAAAATAAATATCAATTATTGATAATAAAACATAAGAAAGGGGGAAAGAGAAAGGGGAAGAGAAAGGGCCCCACTGACCAGAAAAGTCGCTAATAAACCCTGGAACAAGTTCATTTGTCCCGGAACAAGTTCATCCACTGTTCATTTGATATGGATGACACTCAAGAGATTGGGAAGAGAGAAAGAGATCTCCTGATGTGTCATCCATGTGATCATGATTTTTCTGACAAGTGGGACCCACCTGGAAGTCCCTCGCAAGCGGCTTTAACAGCTTAAAACTAGCCTATCCATTAAACCTAATCCAGACGGAGCAAAGGCTACGCAGTAATCCCACAAGGAAATTCTGAACAAAAAATCAGAGGTATAAAAGCCCTGCCACCTCCCGTTCATTTGAGATGGATGACCCTCAGGAGATTCAGGAGAGAGAGATCTCTAGAGGGGTCATCCATCTAATTATTTTTCACTGACAAGTGGGCCCCACACCTTAGTGACAGACTTCAGAGCAAACCCTAAGAAATTGGAGCAGTGTAATTTCTATACAGCAAGGACTGTGTCAATGCCAAACCAGTATTTTAATACAATCAATCACAAGAAATCTCAAATGTGATTTTGCTTTCAAGGCTGGCCAAGTGCCAAAGCTGTGA
Organism: Schoenoplectus tabernaemontani; assembly: GCA_037127355.1. NCBI lineage: Eukaryota > Viridiplantae > Streptophyta > Magnoliopsida > Poales > Cyperaceae > Schoenoplectus > Schoenoplectus tabernaemontani. The sequence continues at coordinate 46,408 of CM073758.1, read as the reverse complement.
GCAACCACCTGACTATGCCATGATTTGTGCCAATTGTTGACAAGTAATCAACTTTTGATCAAGTCACCCTCATGAACATGAATTGGAAGTTAATTTCACAAGACTAATCAGATGCTAAAACTAAGAGCAACCATCTGATCAAGTAAAGATTTGTATCAATTGTTGACAAGTAATTAGTTTTTGATCAAATCAAACTCTAATAAGCATCAATACAAGTCTAAATTGATGTTTAATTAGGGTGGTTTCTGCAAGAAAATTTTATTTGGCAGAGACACTGAGCTACAATTGAAATCTGGGATTAATTCAGAAGAGAAAAACAGGGTTTTCTTGACAAAAAAATTTTTAATTCAAAGAAGTAGGGGCAAAAATAGAATTAAAAATTATAGGGGTGATCATGAATTTAGGGATTTTTGGTGAAAATTTCATGATTTTTGGATGAGTGGAGCTATTAAAATAAATTCAGAAAAGATAAAACAGATTAAATAAGCAGATCAAGGGCTCAGATTCAATCAAGGGTTCATCTGGGTGTAACTTGGAGATAGATACACTACTGGGTGCAAGCTGGGGATCTCAAACACACACACACAAAGAATCAGAGAAGAGAGAGAGGGTGCCACGTGGCAGCACCTCATTGGGCCACCTTAGCATGTTAGTGCCATGTGGCAGCACCTCATTGGACCACCCCAGTGCCACGTGGCAGAACCTCATTGGTCCACCTCACCCATGTGGGTCCCACTTGTGCCACATGGCAGCAACACACTGAGCCATGTCAGCTGACAGTTAAAAGATCATTAGACTTAGAAGGGAGGGTTTAATTAGATGGACCTATCAGATTGTGCCACATCAGCCTAATTAACACTAAGCAGTAGACTAATCAGTTGATGACTAGATCTGTGAGCCCAGAGTCATAATACTTACATATAGGGCCCACATGTCAGGAATTTAAGCAGGCGGTTCATTCATTCATCCATACACTAAGTCCATATAGTACTTAGCAGAAGATTTAAATCGAAGAGAAGGAAGGCAATGTGTACCTGGCCCATGCGTGTTGTTCCTCTGACAGTGGGCCCTTTTGCTTTGTGGATTCTGTGCGCCGAGTTCAGCCTCTCTGGAGGTTTCTCCTTCTCCCCTCCCTCTCTTTCTCCTTCTTCTCGACGAGGCTGAGGGCGCCATTAGAGGCGATCAAGCTATTTACAGCTCCAAACTTTGAGTTTTCCTAACCAGAGCTGCCAAATGCATAAGAGAGAAAGGATGAATGATAAAAATTAAGAAGTACCAAGTGAATAAGGTAGTTGAGAGAGATGAACAACTCGGGCAATTAATAAGGGATCTCAATCCTTGCTTCTAAACCCTAAATTGATAATGTAAATCTCTTCTACTCACCTAGGCGATGCTGTGTATAAAGGACAGAACAACAATTGTGAGCTAAATTGAAGCAATTGAATCAAAGTGATGAAATCGGGCGATTGAGGAAAAGCTCAAACCTTAGGTGGCAAACTTGAATTGACAACGCGTATAGGCTCTACACACTCACACGATGCTGCTAGAGTGATGAAGATTAATAATTGAATGAAGGAGATATGATTTGAGCCAAGAGGTGGAATAGAGTGAATGAATTATGAACTTAAGAAGTGGGCTACAATGGCAGAGAGTAAAGAGGCAGTTTTGATGCATTAACATGAGTATAAATAGCACCTAGAGAGGCCTAAAAGGTTCCATCAGCGAGTAAGTAGCAAGGAAAAGGTCAAACTCAGTCAACAATCAAAGAACTAACTTTGGATTCGTTTGAATGGGACCCATACCATAACAAAATGAATAACAATAATGAGAGACCATGTTCATGGACCAGAGCAGTTCAATTGGTGGTGTATGGTTGGTGTAAGGCTTAATCCCTTGTGTGCACCCTTTATTGCCTATATAAACCGCTCAAATAAAAAAATAAGGGGACTCTAGCATCAACAGTCAGAGAGAAGAGAGCAATTGAGGAATATACACAATAGAGAAAGACAATCAAGAGAGAAATTGATTGTGAAAAGAGAAGAAGATCAAGAAATCGATTGATCTCAGTTTCAACCTGAGAACTCGATTGTTATATCTCCAATTGATCATCTGAGGTAAGTCTTGAGCTTAGATTTGAGTGAATTCAGAGTTCCAGTGTTTGATTTCCAGTGCAATCAGTGTAATCGTATTTGGATTTGAGATAACAGTATAATCGTGATTGAATTTTTGATTTTCTTCTTTTAATTTCGCATCTTTCTTTCTTCTTCCTGTTAATACTTGATTTAAATTTTATTTCTTGTTTCATTTCTTGGCTGAATTTCGAGTAGGAACTTGTAATTGAGTTGAAGAAATCGATTGATCTCGGTTTGCACAACTTAAGAACTCGATATACCAACGTTTTATCCCCTCTCTTGATTAGTCTTGCAAATTGAGTTGGTTAGTGCATATACCAAGTGTATAGGTGTTTGAATCTCACGTTATAAGCTGATAGATCTCGACTAAGGCTTGAGAACTCAGTGATATCGCATTTCCATATCGCCGCGATAAAATTCTGGCAAATTGGTCGATAAATTGTTAAGATAGGTTAAAGCATGTAGATTAGTTGCATAACATTTGATATTGCGGGTACATAAGTCGAAAAATGCATTGACATTACAAGAGTGTAAGTGATTGCTAGCAATTTTAACGATTTCAATATCGATACTAGTCGGTACCGAATGCTATCAATCAATATTGAGGCTTAATATGATTCTAAGGTGATTAGAGCTGTCATAATCGCTTCATATTGCATTATCTTATGAAGACGATGAGTATTGAGTTTAGAATTGTAGTAATTATCGTTTGATTCGATCGAATTTATCGAGTAAAACTCAGCGGTACCAAATCGTACCAGTAAATAGTAATTGGTAGTGACGTTCATGGTAATCCATCGTATTAATCTCCGATCAGTCACCGTAGAAAGGCTCCTCATAGTAAAGCGACGCTGACGCACTCAGCCGATCAAGGATCCACCGTCAAGATCGCCGGCGACACCACTAGCACAAATCTTGATGAAGCGGTCAACAGAAGAGTCAAGAAGTTTAAGATGCACGAGTCTTGACGCACTTGCGCGAGTATTGATGAGACTGAGTGAATCTCAAAGGCCATCCGATGCATCCTGTAAATCACAAATTAAAAGGAAATAGAGGACGCATCTGGGTCGTTCATCACTTGATGAGTTAATCTCATAACCGATCTGATGGTCCACATTAAGTAGCAGAGATAAGAGAGAGATGGCCGGCCCAGCTGTGTGCTGGGCCCAATTCGTAAAAAAAAAGAAATAAACATGGCCCAATCAATTAAGCCCAATAATCAATTAATAACAGAAAATTAAAACAAAGAGTAAATAAATCATTTGAAAATGTTCCTAAACTCCAAATTAAGTCAAATTTGTTTCTAAAAACTCTTTATTTTTCATAGTATTTTTCTGTATAAGAATATTCCAATTTTAAAAATAGTATTATAAAAAATAATTTAAAAGAAAAAGACACTATATTGCATTTGTATATTTGACTTAGCTTTGAGTTATCATTTTAAATGTTATAAAAATTCCAAAAATTCAAAAAAATCTTAAATCATAATTAGATATATTTTACTAATTTTTCAAGTGATTTTTCATAAAGTAAGAATAATAATAATATTCAATAAGAAATAATAGAATAAATTCTATTTTTTAATTGTTATGAAAAGAGAATAAATAATAATAAAATTTATTAACAATAAATAAATATTATTTTAATCTTTTTCATAAAAACAAAAAAATAAATAACAATAATAAATAATAAATATATCTTATTTTATTTTAGAATCTAAAATAAAATATATAATAAAGCAAATTATATCCTTTTGGTTATTATTTGGAAATCTAGAACTCAAATAAAAAATATAATAATAATAGAATAAATCTTATTATTTTCAGTTTAAAAATACAAATAAAAATATAAAAGAATTAAATCATTCCCCAATATTTTTTGCGAATAAAACTTAATGAGGAGAATAACAACAATAATAAAGAATGTAATAAATCTCATTCTTTTAGCTATTCTAAAATCTCAAAAATTCAAATAAAATCATAAATAATAGCTAATTTATTTTCTCTTATTTTTATAAGTAAGTTCCTACCAGAATAAATAGAATAAAAGTAATAAAAATAAAATTCTATTCTTTTAGCTATTATAAAAATAAGCTTAAAACTTAAATTGAATCATAAACTTCATTTTTTACAAGTAATAAATGGAATAAAAGCAATAAAGAGTTTAAAAATTTAAATAAAATCACAAAATTTATTTTCTATTATTTTATAAATAATAAATAGAATAAAAGTAATAAAAAAACTTAAAATTCAAAATTATAAAATTCAATAAAAGTATTAAAATAAAAATCCTACTTTAAAAAGCCTAAAAATTTAAATAAAATTCATAAATAGAATAAAAGTAATAAAAAACTTAAAATTCAAATAAAATCATAAATAGAATAAAAAAATAATAAAAATTCTTTTAGCTATTACAAATCCTAAAATCAAAATAAAAAATCATAAAGAATAGCTAACTCATCTTTTATAAAATTAATAGAATTTAAAAATAATAAAAATAAAATTCTACTCTTTTAGATATCGTAAAAAAAAATCATAAAAATTCAAGTGAAATTATGAATAATAGCTAATTCATTTTCTATTTTTTTTGTGAATAATTTTCTACAAAAATGAATAAGAGTTTGAAGATAAGAAAAATAATAATGAATAAATAAAAGAAAACAAAATATGACAATAAAAAAATAATAATAAAGATAAAGGTAAAATGATAAATTCATCTTTACAATTGAGATAATATTGAAGTGCACTACCTTGGTAATAAAAATCAATAAACAATGTGATAATATGTTTAGAGGTGACTAAATATGTTCACACAAAGAATATTGAGTGAAATATTAATTTTGCACAAGTAATGTAATATTCAGGATAATTAGTCGGGACAAGGACATCTTGACGCTTGTTGAAGAATGACCAAGACTGTGACATCAACACAAAGAAATATGTCGACTTTAAGAGAGAAGAACATCACGATGTCCGAAAGAAGTGACATCTTAATGACTCGGTGTCATGAACAAGTAATTCATGACCAGTTCAGCTAGTAAGACTGAACTAATCCGTCGATAAGTTTGTCTTCTAGTTCATCTCCCGAGATTGTAGGATTGAATCGTTCTGTAGTTGATTCATCCACAAAACAGTGAATATGAACCGTTCTGTAGTTGGTTCTTTCACTGACACACGCCTCAATGTCAAACTGGCTCAGTGCTTCATGTTTGACTTTGTGTGCAGTTGTGTTCCTAGGTTTATGAATCAGCTTGGTGCTTGGAATTTATGATCTAGAAGATCAGTGAGAAGAAACATGTGGGCCAAATCCACCCATCTCCTGATTCACCAACCTCAAGATCAACCGGCTAAGTGTTTCGAGTTGTATTTTGTGTGATTGGTCGTTGACTAGTAAAGATTAAACCGTTCTGTAGTTGGTTTATCTTCTAAGTCAACTGAGGTCGAGTCGTTCTGTTGTTGACTCGCCTTTCGTCCCTCCGTGAATGTCAACCTCATTTGTTGATGAGATTATCTCCTGGAGCGATAAAGATTGAACTGATCTGTAGTAAGTTTATCTTTTCACCACCCCATCTCACTGGACTGACTTATTGGTGAGTCCATGATGCTTCAGTAACCCCAATAACCGAAGCACATGACCACTTGACCATCATTTAGCTACACTATTTGCTTCTCCCTTTTAAAGATCCTGAGGTGCCTCGAGGTTAACAGCCCAGGGTAATTAACGGTGGGGGATTGCGCCCACCGGAATCTACAAGAACTCACAATCACTAAAAACCCACTAAATGTGCATTCAAATTGGTCTAAAGGGTAGAATTAACCGGAGTTAAACAAATGCACGCTTAGGAAGGGATCTCCGTGTCCATCTTCCGCATCCCATCGCCAACACCACAGGAAGGCGGTGCGGAGCGCGCGAAAAAGGGTCGCACAAAATAATAAAAAAATAGTTGGCTATTATTCAGAATTTTATTTGAATTTTTGGGATTTTTATAATAGCCAAAATAGCAAGTCAAAGCTTAGTCAAATAGGAAAAAGCAAATAATGTCATTTTATTTTTAAATTGTTTCAGTACAGTAAAATTCTTAAAATTTAAATGTTTTTACATAGAAAAATACTATGAAAAACAAAGAACTTTTAGAAATAAATGTGAGTCAATTTGGAGTTTGGGAAGACCTCCAAATGATTTATTTACTCTTTATTTTTAATTTTCTGTTATTAATTGACTATTGGTCTTAATGAATTGGGCCGGGATTTATTTTCCTTTTTATTTTTCTTACTGGGCCGACTTTGAGCTGGGCTGAGATTAATCTCTGGATTAATCTGGGATATTAGATCTGTATCAAGATTCACACAAATCTTTTATTTAACTTTATATTTCATTTGGGCCGCCAAATTCAATTGAGATTTGCACTGAATGGATCAAAGGCACATATTGAATCTTGCTTTAATTTTTTAAACACTTAATAGCCCAGATCCTTTGGATCTGCCTCAGGATTCGTGTGATCCTCTGAGATTAGTTTTGGAGACTTTTCTCCTCCGTCTCTCTCTCTCTTGCGTCAAGATACGTGTTGCGTAGGCGTTCCCGGAGCTCCAGTGGCCTGATCGGAGATCAACCACCATGGCTAGCGTCGCCTTAATATGAAAAATCTGACTATACCTTATGATTGTGCATCAAGGCGGTGGATCACCGACGCCACCGTGTTCAATTAACTGACTTATACCGTTTTGGTACCGAATAAGTTCTTCAGTCAAATTGAATCAATTCGATAGCGATTTCTTACAATTTTTTGATTAATTTACACGATTCTCAGTCTCAGTCGACACAATCAATGATTCACTTATTATAATTATCTCTGTTTTGCTTGAATTACAACGAGACAACAATTGCGATTTGTACCGATTACCAATTTGGTACTGTACTCGGAGTTTCTAATCAATTGTCAAGATTTACTTGATTTTGTTGATGCAGAACTCGTCGCCTATCTAATGTACTCCCATCAAAACGTGTAGCTTGATCAATTAGAGTGTTTGTAAGCACAATTGCATTACTGGTTTCGAGTTCCAGCGATTAACTTCAGAATTTCGATTAATTACTTGATTCAAAGTCGAATTCTTGAAGCAATTGCTTAGAAACACAGAGACTAAGAGGCCAGTGACCTTCGATTAGACAATTACTGTGATTTAGAGCTAGGAGATCACTCCGTCTTTAACTAGCTTTTATGACAGATCGATTCAGTCCCTTAATCACTCGATTAATCAAGAAAGAAGCAAGAAAATAGAATAGAAAGAAACTAGATAGCAAGGCGATAATTCAAAGAAGAGATTCAATCAAGAAAATTGAGAAATTCAACTGAATTGAAAAGGGAAATTACGGAAATGCCAACAACAGTACCAAGAATTCTTGAATTGTTCAAAATTGAGTACAATTATATCTCAAGCTTACAGCTTTTCTTGAATTAATCACCTATCTTCTTCTCTTGTAGCCTGATGCGTTGCATTCATATGCACTTATTTGCCCCGACATGTACTCATATTCATCCTAAAATCATCATTTTAGTTGCATTTAGGCTTTTTCTCTGTCTTGTTCTTGTTTACTGCTCTACTTTGGTCTTATTTCAGGTATATGGAGCATATGGAGCAGTTGGGACTATCACGAGCACATCAAGAGCTCCGTTTTGAGACATTTACCTCTCTGCACTTTCTTTGCGGGCCGCAAGACTTTGCTTGCTACCCGCAAGACTTTGCTTGCTACCCGCAAGGCCAGATATGGAAACTCCAGACTTTCCTCTCGCGTTTTGAGCTATTTATAGCGATTTTTTTGGAGGTTCTAGGGTTCAGCCGTCTAGATCTGACACAGGAGAAGAGGACCTGACCCTTGCTTGGTGTCTCTCTTCACGGATTTCGAGAGATATCGCGACGAGAAGACCACCTGCAAGGCAGATTGCCGATTTTGGGTTTTTCTTGGTTCTTTTGACTATGAACCAATTCTTTTACCCTCTTTTCTTGTTGTTTGCTACTATGTGTGAGTAGTAAACTGTATCTTAGGGTTAGGGAACAGATTGTTTGTCATGGATGATTGATTATAATTGATATTTGGTCGTAATTTTTATATTGGATTGATTTTATTCTCATCTTTTCCTATTGAAACTTGTTTATTACTTGGTAAGCCCGTGGATAAGGCCAAATCCAGTGTGGCATGAGTTATCAAATGATTTGCAATCGATTAGGAACTGTCTTGGTTGATTTGTAATCCGAAAATACCCGAGAGGGACATTTCGTGTTTGATCGAGAGGTTAAACAAACCAATAGAACGAATCCAATTAAAATTAGGTATAAGAGATTATCCTAAGGGTTTACAACTGTTAGCAAGTGTGTAATTACCAACAAACGAGAGTTGAGGTTATTAGAATAACGAACTAATAGTTAAGAACCAATTACAACTGAAAACCATTCTCTGCGACTGTTGCTTGCGGGCCGCAAGTGAGAGCTTATGGCCGCAAGAAACCATTCCAAAGGACAAAGAATTTCCCGAAACCCTGAGATCTTATTATTGATTGATTTAAACACCTGTTCACTTTGTTATCTTTATTTGCTTACTACCTGTTAGTGTTAATTGCGTAGTTTAATTAAAACTTTACAAAACCCCCCTTTTTATACAAAAATACCAAAAAGACCTACCTTTAGGATCTGAATTGAACTGAGTCCGGTTTAGAGTTTATTTCCGTCCCTGTGGATTCGATACCTGAACTTACTCAACGAAGTCGTACGCTTGCGATTAGTAGAGCATTTTCTAGGTTTAAAAGCCTATACGTATTCGTACCATCATAGCCTCAAGCCATTCAATTGACTACTAATGGTGGAGGAGGTTGAATGTATACTAAGTTCTCAAGCACTTGCCGAGATCACTTAGTTGTATAGGCTCCTTTCTTGCTCTCTAAGATTCTTGAGTAATACAAAGATATTGTGAGTACTATGCTAATCCTGCTTGCCCCCTTGTCTCCTGCCAATTGAGATTTATATAGGGGTTGGGTTGGTTTGACCGAATTTGACTTCACAATCCACTTGCACTTGGTTTATTCTATCACTCATTCAAGCTGCTTCTTCTGCGCTTTATGATTCACTGAACCAAGTCTCTAGTTGCTAGGGTCATATGTAACTGTCTAGAGGCAGTTATACTTTTTATTTATTTACTGATATGCCATTGATCGGCCTCCACACCTCTTCAGGCTCTTCTAACCTCTTCTAGACCTTTCTAGACTTCCATCCACCCCTTTATAAACTGCTTGAATACTCCTCTAGATCAATTTTACAGCAGTCGATCAGATTTACATTTATTACTCTTTGCAAGCCTATTATCAAGTCTTAATCTTTCACCTCGATTCCTTGCTTGTTCCTTGTATCTCAGAGCTTCAACATCATCATCTCAGTGTCAGGCAACTCCTTATACACTCTCTTTGTTGATTTCTTAGCTCTAGCACATTGTTTGATCAGCTAGTTCTCAAGCCGAAGGGTGACTTGGTACATCTCCTATCTCCAGCATACAACTCTTCTCAACTCTTGCTCTAACATCATCGCCTTGGGTCTAGCAAGCTATCTCAGCCATTAATTGCAAGTTTCAAGCCTTAATTTGCAAGTTCAAAGTTTTGACTCGAGGTATTTCTTTCTGTCATATCCTTCTCTACACCGCATTATTTCAAAATTCAATTTCATACACCTTCTCTGCTTTGTATAATGCAGCCAAGGCTAGAAGCAATTAGCTCGAAGTGCAGTCCTTTACTTGATCTCCATTGATAGCGCCAACAGTTGTGGAGATGATTGGGAAGAAGAAGAGAAGGAGAGGGAAGAAGGATGAGGCGTCCACAACCATGTCTGCGTCCGGTGTTCATGCACCAAAGCAGAGGAAAAGAAGAATGCAGAGAGAGAGTCCACAGGCGTCAGGTGCATGCACTCTTTTCTTTCTCATTTAAATTCAAGCTAGTGTATTAGTGTAGACTTGGTTTGCCATTCGCTTGTGCACCATAGGCTCATAGACCATACTAGTGGGTCCCACTTGTCAGCTCTCTGTACTCAGGCTCACAGGTGTGATCATCAGTTGATTAGTTCACGAATTAGGGTTAATTGAGCTGAGTTGGCATGATCTAATTGGCTGTTAGCTTAAGTACCCTCTCCTTAACCCTAATAGCCTGTTAATAGTTGCTGAGGTGGCTGGGTAGAATGCTGCCATGTAGCACAGCTAGGCTGAGGTGGCTTGCTGTGGTTGGGGCCTACCTGTCAGGGTGGGGCCCACTTGGGTGATGTGGTCCAATAGGGGGCTGACATGTGGCAAGTTGGGGCTGAGGTGGCTTCATGCTGTGCTGCCATGTGTCGGCTGGGGTTTGACTCACTGCTGTTGTGGACCAGTAGATGAGTGCCATGTGTACTACCCTTGTTGACACGGCTTAACCAGGTGCTGCCATGTGGCATATCTATTTGAAGTTGTTGCTGATGTGGACCAGAAGGTGAATGCCACGTGGCATGTGTGGGGCCCACCTGTCAGATATCCACGCCAATGTAGGGCCCACTTGTGCTGACATGGACCAATAGGGTTGTGACACGTGACAGTGGCTTGCTGACCTGGCCCACTCTTGTGCTGCCACGTGGCACAACCTCTCTCTTCATTTATTTTTTATTCTCAGTGCTTTTCATACCCAGTTTGTACCTAGAGTTGTTGTTGTCCCCAAGTTGTACCCAGAGAGGCCTTGATCAAATCTCAGCCCTTTGATCTGCTTGTTTAATCTGTTTTGTCTTCTCTGAATTTATTCTAATAGCTCCACTTGTCCAAAATTTTTGAGATTTTCACCATAAATCCCTAAATTCATGATGATCACCCCTGTATTTTTAAATTCCTATTTTACCCCTGTTTACTTGTGCTAAAAATTCCTTGATCAAGAAAATCCTATTTTCTTCTGAACAAATCCCCAGTTTCTCAGTTGTAGTTCAGTGTCTTTGCCAAATAAACTCTCCTTGCATAAACTCCCCCCAATCAAACACCAATTAGACTTGTATTGATGTTCATGAGGGTTTGATTTGATCAAAAGTTGATTACTTATCAACAATTGATACAAATCTAGACTTGATCAGATGGTTGCTCACGGCTTTGGCATCTGATCAGTCTTGTGAAATTGACTTTCAATCCATTCTCATGAAGGTGATGTGGTCAAAGGCTGATTACTTGTCATCAATTGACACAAATCATGGTCTGATCAGGTGGTTGCTCACAGCTTTGGCACCTGATCAGTCTTGAAAGCAAAATCACATTGAGATTTCTTGTGATTGGTTGTATCAAAATATTGGTTTGGCATTGACACAGCTCCTTGTTGTACAGGGATTGTATTGGTTCAGCTCATAGGGTTTGATCTTGGCTTTTCTCTTGTATTTCTTCCTTCGACCTTTCAGGGGTAAACAATAAGATAATAATTAGGATATAGTAGTTAATTAAGTTATAAAATATATATTAATCAATTTCTCTATTTTTAAATAATAAGAAATATAATAATAACAACTTTAAAATATATATTAATCAATTTCTCTATTTAAATAATTGAATAATATTAATATATATATTAATTATTTTCTCTATTTTTATTAAAAACAATATCAATTATATAATATTATATATTAATCAATTTCTCTACTTTAAATTAATTGATTAAGTAATTAAATCCTCAAACTCCAAACTAAAATAAGGAATGAACGTATAAAATGTGATCAAGAACGATAAACATAATTTAACGGATCAATATGCGAACGACTAAGATTTCCGACACCGGATATATGCAGCGAGAATGCTGCCGAATTTTTAAGAAAAGACGCTGAAACCCGAACGAACGTTTAATTAAATTTTCAATCTAATTTAATGGTTAATTATGAAATAAATCGGGTTAAAACTAATAAATATCTAATTTAAATTAATAATAGGTGATGTAGTCGACTCGGATCCACTCGCGGAGTACGAGGTCACACCTGACCCGACGTACGCGGACGCCGACCTCGAGGCCGGTGGTCTGCCTCCGGAGTAGAGCGACTCCGCGATCCTCGCCAACACTCCCAAGTACGGTTTCCTGGGATTTAATTTTCTTTCTTCAGAATTAGAAACCCAAACTGAAAATAAAATGTTATTTTAAAATAAATTTGATCTGCGGTGTTTTTCTGACCAAAATTGATTTGAGACCCAATTTGACCTGTCATATGCATCCGGTAAATTGACCAGCATATTCGAGATATACCCGCATTCGCATGTCATATCATGTCATGTTGCATGTAGACATGATAGGAGTAGGATTCAGAAAATAGTCCCGAGATAGGATTAGATAGAATTAAATAATTCAAGTTATAGATTATAATTATTAGGAAAATATTATTACTATCACAAATTATTAATTAAGTCAGGTAGTTAATCATGAAATAAATGCATGGGAATGCTGAGAGGCGGGTCGGGTAATTCTCAGTCCAAGGTTGCCTTGCATAATCAGATCGTTGTGGTTACGTACGGTGACCCATAGGCCCGTGGGACCCACCGGTCTGTATATGCACTGCGCATCTTTGCTTGGCGGGTTCGGCTGTGTTAGAGTGTTTTCTTTTTTATCAATATTACATCTTTACTATTCTTAATATAATTAAGATTGTTAATCCAAATTTGAGCGATCAGGATACCATGTCTTTCAGTATTTAGTGTGGGCGGCCATATTCAAGATTGAAATCTACTCCGAGATATTATATTATTTTATTTATCCGGCTTATTTAGGATCCTCGTATTGTCCGAAGGGCTTTCTCCTTTGGCCCTTAGTTGGTACAGAGAAAGTCGGGATGCGGTCCTTTGGCCCTAGCGGGTACAGTGTAGGCTCCCATTTGTATATATTCCGTTTTGATATTTTACGGGATGCGGTCCTCTGACCCTTGGTTGGTACAGTGTAGGCTCCCATTTGTTTCTGATTTGTCAATTCACGGGTAGTTATATCTTTTGGCAATATGGCAACTGAAAGCGTAATTTTTAAATCCCCTTTGCTCATATTATTATTATTATTATTATTCTGTGAGGTGGATCATCAGATTCAGAATACCGATTACGTGCTTTTAGCCGTCACTCTCCTAGGGCGTTATCGCTCCGGGAGGCCGAATTTTCCCAGGGTATTCAGGGCATTGGCGCCCGCTTACTCGAAAATCCTAAGTTTGTAAGTTGGGCCCGAATACGTGCCCGCTTAGGTAAGTCACAAGTCCAGGGCCTGATCACGTGCCCGCTTGTGGATGGACTGATGATCTGCAACTGGGTTATATATATATTCGGGTGTTTGAATTTCTCGTACTTTATATTTTAGATTATATTATTATTTTCACAGATTTTCTATTTCGGGTTTATTTGTCATTTCATGTCATTCATATAGGCGTTTTCTCAAACGCGCATAAAATATTATTACATTTATATATATTTATTATAATGCATTCAAAATACAATATCGGTATTTGGGTCCAGTCTAGAAAAGAAGATCAAGTCTTAAGGCTGGATCTAAATCCGTACTGAGTAATTTTTAAATTACTCACGTTTCCACGGAGGTTGTGGGATCTAGGTATTTCAGGTTCGGGATTTTCTTGGAGCGAGTGCTAGGGATAGTTGGATAGGATCTATCGGGTTTTGAGTTTTATTTCTTTCTTTTGGGTTTTATTTGTGAGTTTTGCTGCCCATTCCGATGGAGCTAGCCCCACCTATGATGGCGTTGTATACTCTTTGTTCATTCTGGACTGTATGGTCATGTATTTATATTTATTATTATTTTGTTTATTCTGAGATTTATTTATTTTATTCATTTAGCCACCCGTCGCCCTCGGTACCACCGAAAACGTGTCCGGCGTGCAAAACATGAAAATGGGACCCAATGCCCTCGATACCGCCGAAAATGAGTTCGGGCGCGCAAAACATGAAAATGGCACCCGTTGGCCTCGTTCCCCCGAAAAAGAGTCCGGGCGCAAAACATGAAAACGGGACCCGTCGCCCTCGATACCGCCGAAAACGAGTCCGGCATCGCAAAACATCAAAACGGGACCCGTCGCCCTCGGTACGGCCGAAAACGAGTATGGACAGGCAAAATATGAAAACTTGACCCGACGCCCTCGTTACACCCGAAAACGTGTCCGGGCACGCAAAACATGAAAAAAGGACCCGACGCCCTCGGTACCGCCGAAAACAAGTCCGGGCGCGCAAAACATCAAAACGAGACCTGGCGCCCTCGGTACCGCCGAAAATGAGTTCGGGAGCACAAAACATCAAAACGGGACCCGTCGCCCTCGGTACCGCCGAAAATAAGTCCGGACGCGCAAATTATGAAAACTTGACACGACTCCCTCGTAACCCCCGAAAACGAGTCCGGCCGCGCAAAACTAGAAAACGAGACCAGACGCCCTCGGTACCGCCGAAAATGAGTCTAGGAGCGCAAAACATGAAAACAGGACCTGACGCCCTCGGTACCATCGAAAACGAGTCCGGGCGCGCAAAACATTATAAAGGTACCCGACGACCTTGATACCGCCGAAAACGTGTCTGCGCGCTAAACATGAAAATGGGACCCGACGCCCTCGGTATCGCCGAAAATGAGTCAGGGTGCGCAAAACATAAAAAACGGAACCCGACGCCCTCGGTACCGCCGAAAACTAGTCTGGCAGTGTAAAAGATGAAAACGAGATCCGACGGCCTCGGTACCGCCGAAAACGTGTCCGGGTGCGCTTAACATCAAAATGGGACCCGACGCCCTCGGTACCCGAAAAAGAGTTCGGGCGCGCAAAACATTAAAATAGGACCCGACGCCATCGTTACGGTCGAAAACGAGCCCGGGCGCGCAAAACATGAAAACGTGACCCTACGCCCTCGTTACCGGCAAAAACGAGTCCGGACGCGCAAAACATAAAAAAAGGGACCGACGCCCCGCCGAAAACGAGTCCGAGCGCAAAACATGAAAACGAGACCCGACGCCCTCGAAACGTGTCCGGGAGCGCAAAACATGAAAAGTCCGACGAGCGCAAAACATCGGGAGCGCAAAACATCAAAAAGAGACCCGACGGCATCGGTACCGACGAAAATGAGTCCGGTCGCGCAAAACATCAAAATGGGACCCGACGCCCTCGTTACCCCCGAAAACGAGTCTAGGCGCGCAAAAACATGAAAAAGGGATTTGATGCCCTCGGTAGCGCCAAAAATGCGTCCGGTCGCGCAAAACATCAAAACGGGACCCGACGCCCTCGATACCGCCGAAAATGTGTCCGGGAGTGCAAAACATCTAAACGGGACCCATCGGCCTCGGTACCGCCGAAAATGAGTCCGAGCGCGCAAAATATGAAAACTTGACCGACGTCCTCGTTACCCCCGAAAATGAGTCAGAGCGCACAAAATATCAAAACGAGACCCGACGCCCTCGTTACCGTCGAAAACGAGTCTGGGCGCGCAAAACATGAAAACGGGACTGATGCCCTCATTACCGCCGAAAATGAGTCCGGGCACGCAAAACATCAAAACGGGACCCGACGCCCTCGGTACCGCCGAAAACGAGTCCGGGATCGCAAAACATGAAAACGGGACCCGACACCCTTGTTAGCGCCGCAAACGAGTCTGGGCGCGCAAAACATGAAATTGTGACCCTACGCTAGTACCGCCGAAAATGAGACAGGGCTCGCAAAAAAATGAAAACGTGACCCGACGCCCTCGGTACCGTCGAAAACGAGTCCGGGCGTGCAAAACATGAAAACAGGACCCGACGCCCTCGGTACCGCCGAAAACGAGTCCGGGAGCGCAAAACATGCAAATGGGACCGGACGCCCTCGGTACCGTCCAAAACGAGTCTGATCGCGCAAAACATGAAAACGGGACTCGATGCCCTCGGTACCGCCGAAAACAAATCTGGGAGCACAAAAAAAGAAAACGGGACCCGTCTCCCTCGGAACCGCTGAAAATGAGTCCGGCCGCGCAAAACATGAAAATTGGACCCGTCGCCTGCATGCGCGAAAACGAGTCCGGCCGCGCAAAATAAGAAAACGGGACCTGACGCCCTCGTTACCCTCGAACATGAGTCCGGGCGCGCAAAACATGAAAATGGGACCCGACGCCCTCGGTACAGCCAAAAACGAGTCCTGGCGCGCAAAACATCAAAATGAGACCCGACGCCCTCGGTACCGCCGAAAATAAGTCAGGGAGCGCAATACATCAAAACGGGACCCATCGCCCTCGGTGCCGCCGAAAATGAGTCCGATCGAGCAAAATATGAAAACTTGACCCGACGCACTCGTTACCCCCGAAAACGAGTCTGGCCGCGCAAAACATGAAAACGAGACCCGACGCCCTCGGTTCCTCTAAAAACGAGTCTAGGCGCGCAAAACATAAAAACGGGACCGTCGAAAAACGAGTCCGGGCTTGCAAAACTTTAAAAATGGAACCGACGACCTCGGTACCGCCGAAAACGTGTCCGCGCGCTATACATGAAAACAGGACCCGACGCTCTCGAAACCGCCGAAAACTAGTCCGGCCGTGCAAAAAATGAAAACGGGACCGGACGCCCTCGGTACCGTCGAAAACGTGTCCGGGAGTGCTTAACATGAAAATGGGACCCGACGCCCTCGGTACCGCCGAAAACGAGTCCGGGGGCGCAAAAAATGAAAACGTGACCTGACGCCCTCAGTTCCGCCGAAAATGAGTTCGGGCGTGCAAAGCATGAAAACGGGACCCGACGCCCTCATTACGTCGAAAATGAGTCCGGGAGCGCAAAAGATGAAAACGAGACTCGTCGCCCTCGGTACCGCCAAAAATGAGTCCGGGCGCCCAAAATACGAAAATGGGACCCGTCGCCCTCGGTAGGACCGAAAATACATCCGGGCATGCAAAGTATGAAAACGGGACCCGACGCCCTCGATACCGCCGAAAATGAATCCGGGCGCGCAAATTGGGACCCGTCGCCCTCGTTACCGCAGAAAACGACTCCGGGCGCGCAAAAAAAGAAAACGGGACTCGTCGCCCTCGGTACCGCCGAAAACGAGTCCGGCCGCGCAAAAAATGAAACCGGGACCTGACACCCTCGTAACCGTCGAAAATGAGTCAAGGCGCGCAAAATATGAAAACGTGACTCGTCACCCTCGGTATCGCCGAAAACGAGTCCGGGCGCGCAAAACATGAAAACGGCACCTGACGCCCTCGGTACCGCCGAAAATGAGTCCAGGCGTGCAAAACATGAATACGGGACTCGACGCCCACGGTACCGCCAAAAACGAGTCCGGGAGCGCAAAACATTAAAATGGGACCCGTCGCCCTCGTTATCGCCGAAAACGGGTCCGGGCGCGCAAAACATGAAAATTGGACCGGTCGCAGTCGGTACCGCTGAAAATGAGTCCGGCCACGCAAAACAAGAAAACGGGATCCGACTCCCTCGTTATACCCGAAAGCGAGTTCGGGCGCGCAAAACATGAAAAAGGTACCCGACACCCTCGGTATCACCGAAAACGAGTTCGGACGCGCAAAACATCAAAACGAGACCCGACACCCTCGGTACCGCTGAAAATGAGTCCGGGAGCGCAAAATATCAAAACGGGAGCCGTTGCCCTCGGTAGCGCCGAAAATGAGTCCGGACGCGCAAAATATGAAAACTTCACCCGACGCCCTCATTACCGCCGAAAATGAGTTCGGGCGCGCAAAACATGAAAACGACACCCGTTGGCCTCGTTCGCCCGAAAACGAGTCCGGGCGCGCAAAACTTTAAAACGGGACACGACCTCCTCGGTACCGCCGAAAATGAGTCCGGGTGCGCAAAAGATGAAAGCGGGACTCGTCGCCCTCGGTACCGCCGGAAATGAGTCTTGGCGCGCAAAACATTAAAAAGGGTCCTGACGCCCTCGGTGCCGCTAAAAACGAGTCCGGGCGCGTAAAACACGAAAACGGGACCCGTCTCCCACGGTAAGACCGAAAATTAGTTCGGGCACGCAAAACATGAAAACGGGACCCGACGCCCTCGATACCGCCGAAAACGAGTCCGGGCGCGCAAAATGGGACCCGTAGCCCTCGATATCGTCGAAAACGTGTCCGAGCGCGCAAAACATGAAAACGGGAACCGAAGCCCTCGGTACCGACGAAAAATGAGTCCGACCACGCAAAACATGAAAACGGGACCCGACGCCCTCGGTACTGCCGAAAACGAGTCCGGGCGCGCAAAACATGAAAATAGGACCCGACGTCCTCGTTACCGCTAAAAATGAGTTCGAGAGCGAAAAACATGAAAACGAGACCAGTCGCCCTCGTAACCGCCGAAAACTACTCCGGGCGTGCAAAACATGAAAACGTGACCCGTCGCCCTCGGTATCGCTGAAAACAAGTCTTATCTCGGAAAACATGAAAACGGCACCTGACGCCCTCGGTACCGCCGAAAAATAGTTCGGGCGTGCAAAACATGAAAACAAGAGTTGACGCACTCGGTACCGCCGAAAACGAGTCCGGGCGCGCAAAACATGAAAATGGGACCCGACAGCCTTTGTACGGCCGAAAACGAGTCCGGGCGCGCAAAACATGAAAAAGGGACCCGACGCCCTCGATACCGCCGAAAACGAGTCCGGGCGGGCGAAACATTAAAAAGGGACACGACGCCCTCGGTACACAATAATGAGTCCGGGCGCGCAAAACATGAAAACAGGACCCTACGCCCTCGTTACCGCCGAAAAAGAGTCCGGGCGCGCAAAACATGAAAACGTGACCCTACGCCCTCGTTACCGCCGAAAACGAGTCGGGCGGGCGAAACATTAAAAAGGGACCTGACGCCCTCGGTATCTGAAAACGAGTCCGGGCGTGCAAAACATGAAAACAGGACATGACGCCCTCGTTACCACCGAAAACGAGTCCGGGCGCGCAAAACATGAAAACGTGACCCTACGCCCTCGGTACGACCTACAACGAGTTCGGGCGCGCAAAACATGAAAATAGGACCCGACGCACTCGGTACGGCCGAAAATGAGTCCGGGCGCACAAAATATGAAAACGAGACACGACGCACTCGGCACCGCTGAAAACATGTTCGGGAGCTTAAAACATGAAAACGGGACCGAAGGCCCTCAGGACAGCCGAAAATGAGTCAGGGGGTGCAAAACATGAAAACGGGACCTGACGCCCTCAGAACCGCCGAAAATGATTCCGGGCGCGCAAAACATGAAAACGGGACCCGACGCCCTCGGTACGGCCTAAAATGAGTCCGGGCGCGCAAAACTTGAAAATAGGACCCGACGCACTCGTTACCGCTGAAAATGAGTCCGGGAGCGCAAAACATGAAAACGGGACTCGACGCCCTCGGTACGGCCTAAAACGAGTCCTGGCGCGCAAAACATGAAAATTGGACCCGACCCACTCGTTACCGCTGAAAATGTGTCCGGGAGCGAAAAACATGAAAACGAGACTAGTCGCCCGTAACCGCCGAAACGAGTCCGGCGCGCAAAACATGAAAACGTGACCCGTCGCCCTCGCTATCGATGAAAACGAGTCCGAGCTCGCAAAACATGAAAACGACACCGACGCCCTCGTATCGCCGAAAAGAGTCCGGGCGTGCAAAACATGAAAACAGGAGTTGACGCACTCG
Source organism: Schoenoplectus tabernaemontani (assembly GCA_037127355.1). Taxonomy (NCBI): domain Eukaryota; kingdom Viridiplantae; phylum Streptophyta; class Magnoliopsida; order Poales; family Cyperaceae; genus Schoenoplectus; species Schoenoplectus tabernaemontani. The sequence continues at coordinate 26,656 of CM073758.1, read as the reverse complement.
GTCACGCCGAAAAAGAGTCCGGGCGGCAAAACATGAAAACGGGACTCGATGCCCTCATTACCGCCAAAAATGAGTACGGGCGCGCAAAGGATTAAAACGGGACTCGACGCCCTCGGTACCGTCGAAAATGAGTTCGGACGCGCAAAACATGAAAACGACACCCGTTGGCCTCGTTCCCCCGAAAACGAGTCCGGGCGCGCAAAACATTAAAACGGGAACCGACCTCCTCGGTACCGCCGAAAAATAGTCCGGGCGCGCAAAAGATGAAAACAGAACTCGTCGCCCTCGGTACCGCCGAAAATGAGTCAAGGCGCGCAAAACATTAAAAAGGGTCCCGACGCCCTCGGTGCTGTCAAAAACGAGTTCGGGCGTGCAAAACACGAAAAAGGGACCCGTCTCCCTCGGTAAGACCGAAAATTAGTCCAAGCACGCAAAACATGAAAACGGGACCCGACGCCCTCGATACCGCCGAAAACGCGTCCGGCGTGCACAACATGAAAACGGGACCCGACGCCCTCGGTACCGATGAAAAATGAGTCCGACCGCGCAAAACATGAAAACGAGACCCGACGCCCTCGGTTCGGCCGAAAACGAGTCCGGGCGCGCAAAACATGAAAATAGGACCCGACGCCTTCGTTACCGCTAAAAATGAGTCCGAGAGCGTAAAACATGAAAACGAGACCAGTCGCCCTCGTAACCACCGAAAATGAGTCCGGGCGCGCAAAACATGAATACGTGACCTGTCGCCCTCGGTATCGCTGAAAACGAGTCTGAGCTCGCAAAACATGAAAACGGCACTTGACGCCCTCGATACCGCCGAAAATGAGCCCGGGCGCGCAAAACATGAAAACGGGACCCGACACCCTCTGTACGGCCGAAAACGAGTCCGAGCGTCTAAAACATGAAACGAGACCCGACGCCCTCGGTACCGCTGAAAACGAGTCCGGGCGGGCGAAACATTAAAAAGGAACACGACGCCCTCGGTACTTGAAAATGAGTCAGGGCGCGCAAAACATGAAAACAGGACCCGACGCCCTTGTTACCGCCGAAAAAGAGTCCGGGCGCGCAAAACATGAAAATATGACCTTACGCCCTCGTTACCGTCGAAAATGAGTTCGGGCGGGCGAAACATTAAAAAGGGACCTGACGCCCTCGGTACCTGAAAATGAGTCCGGGCGCGCAAAACATGAAAACAGGACCCGACGCCCTCGTTTCCGCCGAAAACGAGTCCGGACGCGCAAAACATGAAAATGTGACCCTACGCCCTCGTTACCGCCGAAAATGAGTTCGGACGTGCAAAACATGAAAAAGGGACCCGACGCCCTCGTTACCGCTGAAAATGAGTCCGGGAGCGCAAAACATCAAAAAGGGACCCGACGGCCTCAGTACCGCCGAAAACGAGTCCGGTCGCGCAAAACATCAAAACGGTATCCGTCGCCTTCGGTATGACCGAAAATGAGTCCGGGCGCACAAAACATGAAAACGGATCTGACGCCCTCGTTAGCGACGAAAACTAGTCCGGGTGCGCAAAACATGAAAACGAGCCCCGTCGCCCTCGTTACCGCCGCAAACGAATCTGGGCGCGCAAAACATGAAAACGTGACCCGTCGCCCTTGGTATCGCCGAAAACGAGTTCGGGCGCGCAAAACATGAAAACTGGACCTGACGCCCTCCATACGGCCGAAAACGAGTCCGGGCGTGTGTTTACCCTTGAAAAATCTCAAGGATTAAACAGCTGAATAATTAAGAATGAAAATCAATTGTCAATAATAAACCTTAAGAAGAGGGAAGAAGAGAGCAAGGAAGAGAGGGACCACCAGCCAGAAGAAGTCGCTGCCGAATTCCGGAGCAACCCTATTAATCCCATAAGGAAATCTTAAATGCAAAGCAATGATATAAATACCCCACCACCTCCTGCTCATTCGAGGTGGATGACACTCAGGAGATTCCAGAGAGAGAAATCTCCTGAGGGGTCAGCCATCTGATCATATTTTTTCCGACAAGTGGGACCCACCTGGCAGTCATTTGCAAGCAGCTTTAACAGCTTAAAACTAGCCTATCCATTAAACCTAATCCAGCCGGAACAAGGGTTAAGCATTAATCCCACAAGGAAATTTTAGACAAAAGTCAGAGGTATCAGAGCCCTGCCATGTCCTGTTCATTCGAGGTGGATGACCTTCAGGAGATTCAGGAGAGAGAGATTTCTAGAGGGGTCATCCATCTAATCATTTTTCACTGACAGGTGGGCCCCACACCTCAGTGACAGGAATCAAGGAAGTCAAGATTAAACCCTAAGCAGCAAACCTCAGAGCAAACCCTAAGAACTGAAGCAGAATAATCCCTATACAACGAGAACTGTGTCAATGCCAAGCTAGTATTTTGATACAACCAATCATGATAAATCTCAAATGTGATTTTGCTTCCAAGGCTGGCCAGGTGCCAAAGCTGTGAGCAACCACCTGACTATGCCATGATTTGTGCCAATTGTTGACAAGTAATCAACTTTTGACCAAGTTACCCTCATGAACATGAGTTGGAATTCAGTTTCACAAGACTGCTCAGATGCCAAAGCTGGGAGCAACCATCTGATCAAGTCTAGATTTGTATCAATTGTTGACAAGTAATCAACTGTTGATCAAATCAAACCCTAATAAATGTCAATACAAGTCTAATTAGTGTTTAATTATGGTGGTTTCTGCAAGAGAGAGATATTTGGCAGAGACACTGAGCTACAATTGAAATTTGGGATTAAATCAGAGGAAGAAATAGGGTTTTCTTGACAAAAGAATTTTCAATTCAAAAAGGCAGGGGTAAAAATGGAATTAAAAATTACAGGGATGATCATCATGAATTTAGGGATTTTTGGTGAAAATTTCATGATTTTTGGATGAGTGGAGCTATTAAAATAAATTCAGAGAAAATAAAATAGATTAAATGGATTAATCAAGGGCTGAGATTTAATCAAGGCAACTCTGGGTACAACTTGGGGATAACAGCAGCTCTGGGTACAAACTGGGTGTAAGAAACACAGAGAATACAAAACAGGTGAAGAGAAAGGGTGTGCCACGTGGCAGCACCAGAGTGGGCCAAGTCAGCAAGCCACTGCCACGTGTCACAACCCTATTGGTCCATGTCAGTGTGGATATCTGACAGGTGGGCCCTCACATATGCCACGTGGCATTCACCTACTGGTCCACATCAGCAGCCACCCCACCAGACAGAGACACATGGTAGCACCTGGTTAGGCCGTGTCAGCAAGGGTAGGACATGTGGCATTCACCCATTGGTCCATATCAGCAGCCACTTCACTAGACACATGCCACTTGTCAGCATCTCAGGCTACCACATCAACAGATGCGTGCTACGTGGCAGTATGCCATGAAGCCACCTCATTATTTGAGATACAGCAGCTAGACACATGGCAGCATCAGAGTGAGCCACCTCAACAGTTGAATGCCACGTGGCACTTCCTTATTGGTCCACCTCACCACTGTGGGCCCCACCATACCACAAGATGACTGACAAGTGGGCCCCACTTGATGCCACGTGGCATGTATTCACTGGTGCCATGTCATCACACAGTGTACAGAGGGATTACATGTGGCTTCATTTGATTGGTACAAGTCAGCACACGGTAGCACACGTGGCACAAACAGTCAGAGCCACCTTGGACAGTCATTAACCAAATCATTAGTGCTAAAGAGTGGTTTATTAAATAAACAACCAACCAGACAGAGTCACCTCAGCACATTAACCCTAAAACCTTACATGTGGGACCTAGCAGTCAGAGCAGTGAGAGTAGGTGCATGAATTAAAGCCATAAACTAAGTCTATTCAGTTTACCTATTCAATTCAACACAGATGAATTCAAACGAGAGATAAAAAGAATGATGAACCTGGTATAGGTGTTTCAACTCCCTGCCACCCTCCTCTTCTGCGCTTTGGTGCATGAAGATCAAGTCAACCTATCCTGGTCGAGCACTCACCCCGCTCTCTCTTCTCCTTCTTCTCCTCTCGCGCATGAGTTTGCTTCTTTCCATGGCGTCTCACCATTATAAAAGCTTTAAAGACAGATGATACACATTAATGAATCGATCAGAGAAGCTAGAATAGGGAGATAACAATAAAAGGGAAATTAAACAACAAGCCTACCTCAACTCGAGTTGAAACAAGAAAAGTGCACTTCTGTTGAATGCAATTGAGTGCTTTAGGCACTAAATTGAGCACAGAGACAGCTTGATTATACTTAGGCGATGTCAATTAGCAAGCAATTATGAAGAAATTGAGCAAAGGGAAAGCCCGGAGATTGAGAATTGTCGAGGGCAGTGGCAAAGAGGCAAACTTGATAGACGATTCAAAGATCAAATTGAGTGATCAAAGAGCTTATTCAGATCAAGGCGATGCTAGTTAGCATGAACGAGTGAGCAATTGAGTGAAAGATTGTGAATTTGGCCAATAGAAGAGACGGGTTAGAAGTGTAACTCAGGAATTGGATGAAGAACTGTGCAATTGGAAGTGAAAGGATACTAGCAGCAATGTGGAGGTGTTTAAATACAATCCAGAAGTAAAAGGGCCACTCACTAATTGAAATATGTGCTCAATTGAAGTCAAATTAGTCGCGACACGGTCAAAGCAGTAACAGAAACGGTTATGTAACTTTAGCAACAAACACAATTTCATCTCATCCGTTGATTGAAGTAGAATGAAGGGTGGAGATGCATCCAAGCTGGCAATCTGACTCGGAGGTGTTTCACCAATCAAATCAATTGAAGCAATCGGTTTCTAGCATATATATATATAAACCAAGCAAAAAGAAAGAAAGAGACACTGGAGAAAAGGGATCAATTCATTAGTGATCACTAACTGTAAAGAGAAAGAGAGATAAGAAATTAGCAAGAGAGTTAATCAATTGATATTTTCTACTTGGAAAGAAGGTAATTGGTAGTGTTCTTGGAATCAATTGGTGTTTATTTGCATTCTTTCTTTGAAATTGAACCTGAAAACAATTAGTCCATGGTATCAAGCTTGTCAATTGAGCTTCTTCTTCTTGCATTTCTTGTTTCTGAGATAGAATTTCCTTTCTCGCTTAATTTTCTTTTTCATTTCTTTGCAATAGTTCTAGTTATGTGTGAAACAAGTACATACCTTATCTCCAGTGAGCCACTGGCCCAAGTATGATATGCTTGGAGAGCCTTTAAGCCTGGATTAATCAATAACAATGTGAATTTGCAATGCGATTACTGTTTTATCGTCAATCGCCAAACTCACTGTGCGACCCTTTTTCGCGCGCTCCGCACCGCCGCCGGGCGATGGGTTGCGGAAGAAGGACACAGAGATCCCTCCCGAGCGTGCATCTCGGGTGTCGCCTATTCGCCGTTTAGAGATTATTTGGATGCACATTCGGGGGTTTTTAGTGATTGTGAGTTCTTGTAGATTCCGGTGGGCGCAAGCCCCCACCGTTAATTACCCCGGGCTACGAACCTCGAGGCACCTCTCGGATCTTTGAAAGAGAGAAGCAAATAGTATAGTTAAAAGATGGTCAAGTGGTCGTCTAATTTCATGAAAAGGGGTCTACGGAAGATGAACCTACAAACAGACGGTTCAATCTATGGAAGACAAACCTACAAACAGACGGTTTTGTCCTATGGAAGACGAACCTACAAACAGACGGTTCGCCTATGCCACCTCGAGATGTAACCTTACCTACAGACCAGTTAATCTCTTTAGAGGGGCTTGAGGTGAGTCTACATACGATCGACTCGACCTCCGTTGATCTAGAAGATAAACCTACAAACAGACGGTTCAATCTTAACTAGTCAACAACCAATCACACAAAATACAACTCGAAGCGCCGAGCCGGTTGATCTTGAGGTTGGTGAATCAGAGAAGGGTGGATATGGCCCACGTGTTTCTTCTCACCGATCTTCTAGATCATGAATTCGAAGCACTAAGCCGATTCATAAACCTAGGAAACACATTGCACACAATGTCAAACCCGAAGCGTTTTGGGCCGCTCAACATCGAGGCATGTGTTAGTGAAGGAACCTACCTACGTAACGGTTCACATTCATCGTTTTGTGGATGAATCTACCTACGACCGATTCAATCTCACAGTCTCGGGAAATGAGCCAGAGACAAACTCATCGACGGACGAGTTCGGTCTTGCCTACTCAAATGGTCATGAATTACTTGTTCATGACACCGAGTCATTAAGATGTCGCTTCGCTTCGGACATCTTAATGTTCTTCCTCTTCAAAGTCGACATATCTCTCCATGCCGATGTCGTAGCTTTGGTCATTCTTCACGAGCGTCGAGATGTTCTTGTCTCAACTAATCATTCTATGTGTTGCATTACTTGTGCAAAATTACTATGTTGCCCTACACCCCTTGTGTGAGCGTATTCAATCATGAGTTACTTGCTCATGGCAGCGAGTCATTAAGATGTCACCTATCTAGGACATCATAATGTTCTTCTTCTTCAGAGTCGACATATATCTCCATGTTAGTATCGTAGCTCTGGTTATTCTTCATCAAGTGTCAAGATGTTCTTGTCTCGACATGTTTCTTCATGTTGCTATCAAAGCCTTATTCATCTCACGTCAAGATGTTCCTGTCTCGACGTATCTTATTATTCTTTATCAAGTGTCAAGATGTTCTTGTCTCGACGTATCTTCTCATGTTGCTATCAAAGCCTTAATCATCTCACGTCGAGATGTTCTTGTCTCAACGTATCTTCTCGTATTGCTATTAAAGCCTTAATCATCCCACGTCAATATGTTCTCGTCTTGACTAATCATTCTAAATGTTATATCATGTGTGCAAATATTCTTACGTGGCTCTACACTCCTTATGTGAGCATGTTTATTCATTTCTAAAATGCACAAAGTCTATTATATAATATCTTCCATTATTATTTTTATTATGAAGATGCATTTATTTATTATTATTATTATTATTATTATTATTATTATTATTATTATTATATTCTTATTACTATTATTATTTTTTTATTATTATTATTTTTATTTCTTAAACTCTATTTATCTATTTAGAAAATTATTTACAAAAATAATAGGAAAAGGGGTAGCTATTAATTAGAGTTTCATTTATATTTTTGGGATTTTTATGATAGCTAAAATAGTAGAATTTTATTTTTATTATTTCTAAATTCTATTTATTCTGTAGAAAATCACTTACAAAAATAGAAAATAAAATGGCTATGATTTTTTTATTTGTATTTTTAAAATGTTTATAATAGCCAAAGTAATAGGATTTTATTATTATATTCTATTATATTGAAATACTATTCATTATGTAAGAATCATTTACAAAATTAAAAGATGGTTAGCTATACTATTTTACTATTATTATTTTTTTTATTTTTTATATTTTTAATATCTATAATAGCTAAAAAGAAATCATTACTAATATTCTATCCTATTTATTATACTATTCATTATATCTATTTTTTATTATTCCTATTTATTATCTATAGAAAAGTACAAGATTTTTATTATTAGTTGAAAATAGTCATAAGAGATGAAATTCATTATGTTTTTATTACAACTATTATTTTATTACATTTTATTCATCAAAAGTATTTTATTGTATATTTGTATAGAAATAACAAAAGAAATACAATTCATATTATAAAACTATATTATCATTCTTTATTATAAAAAAAAATGTATTTTACTATTTATTACCATAGTAGTATATTTTGTATATTTTGTGCTATTTATTTTTATTATTCTTCTTACAGAAAATATCAATATAATATCTATTATTATTATATTTTTTATATATTATTTTTTTTATTTATCAAAGAATATAGCTAATCTCATTATTTATTATAGTATATTACTATCATCATTATTATTTCATGGAAAATCACTTGAAAAATCACTAAAATATATCTAGTTATTATTTATGATTTTTATTTGTATTTTTGGAATTTTTATAGTATTTAAAATGACAAGTCAAAGCTAGGTCAAATATATCAATATAGGTAGTGTCTTTTGCTTTTAAATTGTTTTATCATGATTATATTTTTAAAACTAGAATATTATTGTATAGAAAAATAGTATGAAAAATAAGAAAACTTTAGAAACAAATTTGAGTCAATTTGGAGTTCAGGAACATTTTCAAATCATTTATTTACCATATATAATTAATGTTCGTTATTAATTGGTTAACGGGCTTAATCGGGCCGCCAGATCTATATCAAGATTGGCACTCATCTTTCATTTAATCCTATTCTTATTTGGGCCGCCAGATTAGATTAAGATTTGCACTGCATGGATCGAAGGCCCAGATCAATTCATGCTTTAATTTTCTAAATATTCAATAGCCCAGATCCTTTGGATTCGTCCCATATTCGTGCGTCTCTTTGAGATTCGTATAGAAAGCGTCCCCTCTCTCTCTCTCTCCCGTGCTTTGAGATGCGACCGGATGAACGATTTTGATGTTCGGCTACCTGATCGGAGATCATTACCATTACCTACGCATCGCCTTGGCATGGAAAGCTAGTCCGTACCTTCGGATCATACATCGGTGCGGTAGATCATCGGCGTCATCATGATCAATGGACTGACTTGTACCGTTTTGGTACCGAATCCATTTCCAGTTGAATTACGCCAATTCCAGATCAATCTTTAGCGTTTCTTGATTTGTTTATGCAATTCTAAACCTCAATTAACATCTTTGATGATTTACTCGTTGTAATTACCTCTATTCTTTCTTGATTCACCAAAGATGCTGATTCATGGTTGATACCGATCGGCGATTCAATATTATATTCGTATTTCCAAATCAATTGCCAAGAATTGCTTAATCTTATTGATATGAAACTCATCGCCTATGTAATGCATCTCAATTGAAGCATATAGCTTGATCAATTGGGGTGTTTTCGAGTGTTTTGCATTACTGGTTTTGAGTTCCAGCGATTAGTTCCAGAATTTCCATCAATTACTCGATTGAAAAGTTGAATTCTTGGAACAATTGCTTGGAAATGCAAAGTTGACTAAGAGGTCGCTGACCTTCGATTAGTCTATCTTCTATGATTAGTGCTAGGAGATTGTATAATCTTCGACTAGCTTTTCTGGCAAATCAATTCACACTCTTGATTACTTGATTAATCAAGATAAAGGCAAGACAATAAATCAAAGAGGATCTAAATGGTAAGGCGACACTCAAAGGAAAGATTCAATCAAGAAAATTGAGAAATTCAATTGAATTGAAAAGGAAATTTGCGAAAATGCAAGTAACAAAGATCAAAATTCTGAAATTACTCAAGATTAAGCACAATTACAACTCAAACTTCCTATGTACAATGAATACACTCACCTTTCCTTCTTCTCTCGTAGCTCGAGCTCTTAGATTGATTGTTAATAATGGAAAAGGGGGGACTGTTTGCCAAGTTCTCAACACTTGTTGAGATCAATTGGCTTTCTAGCTTCTCACTTGCTCTCTAAGCTTCTTAGGGATCTTACAAATGCTCTAAGGGTCGTGTGTATGCCTCTGGTTCTTCGTTCTATTCACTGGCTAAGGGTTTATATAGAAATCCATTGGTTTGACCGATTTTGACCATCTCAATCCAATTGCACATGGTGTATTATACTCTTCACTCTAACTGCTTCCTTGTATGCCCTATGGTCCACTGAACCGAGTCTCCATTGCCTAGCTCATGTGCAATCGCCAGAGGCGTTTATAAGTTCATTTTATTTGCCGATTTGCCACTATTCGGTTCCCATACTCTTGCAAGCCTCTCTAGCCCCTTCTAGATCCTTCCGGACCCCATACCATGTCTATATAAGCCGCCGGCATGCTCCCTTAACTCCATTTTTTTACGTAATTGATCTCAATTCACATCTTTTCTCCCATTACAAGCCATAATCAAGCTTCAATCTTTCATTCCAATCCCTTGCTTGTTTCTTCGTCTCAAAGCTTCACCATCATCAACTCAGTGTCAGGCAACTCCCTGTGCTCTCATCTAGTCGATTTGCAAGCTCCATTACAGTGTTTGACCAACTCACTTCTAGGCCGAATTGTGAATTGGTACAACTCCTACATCCAGCATTCAACTCCTCTCAATTGTCACTCTAACACTATCGCCTGAGGTCCTAGAAGCTCTTCCAGCCATTAATTGCAAGTTCCAAGCTTCAATTGGCAAGTTCAAAGTTTTGACCCGAGGTGTTGCTTCTTGCCATTTCTCTCTTTATATTGCATCATTCTGAAATCTAAATCCATACACCTTCTCTCCTTTGTACTAGATAGCCGTGGCCAAGAGCAATTGATCCGAAGTTGATCCCTTTGTGTGATCTCCATTGATGGCGCCATTAAACTCTTCTGTTATCGCGAGGAAGAAGAAGAGAAGGAGAAGAAGAAGGAGGAGCGGCCCTTCAGCGCCTGCGCTGGCGTGCATGAGCCGAGGCGAAGAAGAAAGAAGGTGCAGAGTGCGCCAGGTGCATACTTCTTTTTATTTCAAATTTAAATCTCTGCAGATGTTTCCACATAGAACTGGTTTGTAGTTTGCTTATGCACCATAGGTTCATAGATCTGACAATGGGCCCCGTCTGTAGGATTACTGAGTCTAGGCGCATAGTAATGGATTAATGATTGATTAGTGCATGATTTGGGTTAATTGATATGATATGGCATGTTATGATTGGCTCATTAGTTTAATCACCCTCCTTTATCTCTGATTATTCACTAACTAATGCTGAGGTGGCCTTATGGTATGGTGCCACGTGCACATGTGGTCGGGTGAAGTGGCCTCCTCCGGGCCGTGCCACGTGGCATGGGGTTGGGTGAAGTGGCTCGTGATGTAGTGCCATGTGGCACTAGGGTGATGAGGTGGCCCCGTGGTCGTGTCACACGTGGCACCAAGTGGGGCCCACCCGTCGCTGACTCATACCTGGTGGGGCCCACTTGCTGACATGGCCCAATGAGAGGCTGCCACGTGGCACACCCTCTCTCCTCGTTTATTTTATTCTTTCTGTGTTTATTGCACCCAGTTTGTACCCAGAGTTGTTATTATCTCCAATTTGTACCCGTAGTTGCTCGATCAAATCTCGCCTTTGATTAATCCATTTATTCTCGCTTTTATCTTCCCCGAATTTATTTTAATAGCTCCACTTATCCAAAAATCATGAAAATTTCACCAAAAATCCCTAAAATCATGATGATCATCCTTGTAATTTTTAATTCCATTTTTGCCCCTGCCTCTCTGAATTAAAAATTCTTTTATTCATAAAACCCTATTATTCCTTATGAATTAATCCCTGATCTCATTTGTAGCTCCATGTCTCTGGCCAATTATCTCTCTCTTGCAGAAACCACCCTAACTAAATACCAATTAGACTTATATTGATATTCATTAGGGCTTGATTTGATCAAATGCTGACTACTTATCAGCAATTAACACAAATCTAGACTTGATCAGGTGGTTGCTCCCAGCTTTGGCACCTGATCAGTCTAGTAAAATTGACTTTCAATCCCTTAACATGAGGGTGACTTGGTCAAAGAACTGACTACTTATCGAATTGACACAAATCAAAGCATGGTTAGGTGGTTGCTCGCAGCTTTGGCACTGTGTCACCTTGAAAGCAAAATCACATTTGGAATTTCTTATAACTAGTTGCATCAAAATGCTAGCTTGGCATTGACATCATTTCATGTAGCATAGGGATTATATCGCTTCCTCCTTTCTAGGGTTAGCTTCAAAGGCGATTTCTAGTGGTTCAATTTCGACTCCTTCAATAGGTCACCGAGGCGTGGGGTCCACCCGTGCTGAAAATGGTCACACGAATGACTCATCGATAGGCTATGCTATTAGATTCATCTACAAGGGACCGCCAGTGGGTCCCACTTGTCGAGAAAATGTAATCACATGGTGACACCCAAGAGGTCTCCTCTCTCCCTCGATCTTCTTCGGGGTGTCACTCATGCCGAGTGGATAGAGAATAGCGGGGTATTTATACTCTTCACTTCATGCCCAAGCATTCCATCGTGGGACTAATGGATTTGTTCCGGGTTAGGCAACGACCTCTTCTCGATCAAATGGGCCATCTTTCATTCTCTCTCTCTTCTTCCCCTTTCTTATGATTTATCATCAATTTATTTCATTTATTCATCTACTCATCCTTGAAAATTTTCAAGGGTAAACAAAGAGCCACCCACCAAAGCGGTCCCGAAGATTTTTAGAAAATTAAGGGGGTCGCTTTGGTGCATATATCCGTCGCACATTTTTTATCTTCTTCCCTCCTTTATTGTTGACTTTATCACCTTTATTCTAGATTCGACCATCTCTCCATATGGCACGATTCCTAGACGTCCTCTGAGTCATTATCTCTCTCTCTACGAGGATCCGAGGACCGGATACCCACCATTAGGGTTACACGCGGCACCCCCATACATCTTCGAGCCGGTGGCTTGATTTTTCGCGACGAGCAAATTTCACGATATTACACCCTTATCGCCTCGAGATCTTTCACCGAAGATTCTCCTCGTTCATCTCCTCGCAAGGAGATGATCGATGGAGAGGCCTCTCGCCGGGCTAGCATTGACTTCGCCTTCCACTCGATATCACGGCATCGCTAGAGTGGATTCGCTACATCCTTACACAGAGAGGATGCTCTTTGTAGTTCGTGTGTGTACGCTTGTATTTTCTTGTCGATGTTTCGTATCACATTGACACACCTCGCTCGTGCTTTCTGTGAGCGGTGGAGCTACTCCACCAACACCCTCTTTATTGACGATCGGGAGTTGACTCCCACATTATGGGAGATTCGTCAGCTGACCGGTCTGCCCGTATTCGGTCATTATTACGACGAGTTCTTACTATCAGAGGATGACTTGAGGGACCCTTCCCTGCATCCAGCCTTCTTCTTCGGGAGGTGTACAGGATTTATGATCGTTGAGAGGCGCATCTTTCTCGTCCCCTTCGTATTCTCGGATATCTTATTTCACCGATCGGTACATTCTCATGTCGAGTGTTGTGCTTCTACTCGTGACCCTTTTGGTACCGGACATCTCTGTCTTTTCGCTGATGTGGTCGCTCCTTCACAGACACTCTATGCTCACATGAGATCGATCGTGAGACTTATTTGACACCTTTCTTTCCCGGTGGATTTGTTTCTTTCTACTTCCCGCTCGGGGGCTCGTACCATTCGTCCCTCTAAGATTTGTGATGGCGAGTCAGATTGCTCGCGGTGAGAGAGTTTCATTGACCGTGCCCGTCTTGGCCAATATCTACAGGAGTTTGCGAGGTATGACATCTTCACGCGATCCTTCTCACTGTAGGGAGTTGGTACCTTGGCATTTCATTAGTGGATGGTTGCATATGTATTGGTCTGGCTTGTATCACCCATCTTTATCATCAGACTTGAGGGCCCACCTACCCATCTTGGGTGACTTAGCCGGTACAGAGCCTGCCTCTTTGACTCCAGAGGATGCTCGTTTCAGATTCTACCGCAGCCATGACCATCTGAGGTTAGCTCGTACTAGATTGGCTACTCACCACCTGGGCCGGGACCACTTGCAGATCTCTAGTTGATGCGCATTTCATTCTAGAGATTCTTCTCCTCTCGTAGATCACCGATGTCTTAGACTATTTCATCACCTTCGCCACGGTTCTTACCACTCCGTATCGGCGATTATGCTTTCATAGAGCCCTATTCTCCACACGTATGTGCACATCGCTTGGTTTAGACCAGACGTGCCTCTCTTTTCCTTCGTCCCGAGTCTTTAGCGATGGACCTTGAGGGCCTCGGGTGGTGCTATTCACATCTATTCCGCTTAGGGACAAGTTCTCATTTTCGTACCCTCCCGCTTCCCGTACACCCACATTCTCGAGACGCTACATCCGGTGGTATTATAATGCCATTCGCTCGTACTCGCCATACACCCTTCGGTGGTGGTACGCAAGATTTGGCCCTGTGGATAGAGGCGGTTCATCATCTAGCCTCTCTTATGATGACTTCATCTCTTTTCCACTTCTCACTTCGAGCCGTGGATTTTCGTGGGTTAGATAGTCGCCGCCTTTGTTCATCTACTAGGACTCACCACCGGTATGCTCCGCATTTATCCCTTCTTTATTTTAAGCTTAGATTTCGTGCCGATTTTTATAGACTCCCTTTTAATCGATTCTCGCATATGAGTATGATGAGGCGGAGCCCGCTTCTCGCTCCTCGCCCGAGAGCCGTTGACACTTGTTCTCATCCACCCGCCGAGCCACCGGCTTCGCCCGCCGTGGAGAGAGATCGAGACGGCGCTTCTCGCCGCCTTCCCCATCTTCTTTCCCTTCTCCCATTTCGGTGATTCTCTTTACCGATTCGCTTTATCCTTATTCGGGCTCATTTCACTTACGCTCTAATTAAGGTTTATTTTCGCTCGTGGGACATCTCCCGTAGAGGCGGCTCAGATGACATCGTAGCAGATCCATCGCCGCTCGCGAGTGCCGCCATTTCGTGGTTTTGCACCGACCTTATCGTCGCGGTTTGTGTGCTCTATTCAATACTTAGTTGCCGCATGCACTAGTATTTTTATTCTTACATGTAGATTTTACAGACCCGAGGCCGATGACATGGCATCTCCACACCGCTCGAGCCTTTCTTTTATGACGCCCCGCTTCACCGTCGATCTCATTGGTACCTACCGGGATGGTGACTCTTTGATGTGGTTCGGGGCCGTGCTCACTCTTGCACGACCGAGGAGGCTTCTTTAGAGCAGGGGAGTCCATTCGGGTCGTCGAGCCCGCAGCGACGAGCCATTATCGATCGAGGGAGGGTCATCTCATGCTTCTTCATCTCCCGACGGCAGCCTCTCATGGCCACGATGGCGCAGTCTCGACCGAGCGGTTGCGCCGATTACGACTCGTAGTTGGATGAGAGCCGGGCCGGTGGAGCAAGCCTATTCCACACCTGCAGACGGGGTTCGGCTAGCGAGGGTCTCGCCGAGCCTCATGCTTCTTCCGTACTTTATATTTCCTTTATCATTTGCCCGTATTTTACTTTTCATGTACTTATGCTTCTTCATTTTATTTTGTAGCCGGTCCGGTACACCTATGGGTCCTCCCGAGGCGACCGACATCCCTATCCCTCGACTCGCCCCGCCTCGTCTCGTGCGACGAGGCGATAGGTTAGATCTTCTCTTCCTTCTATTTCTTCTTAGGTTATAACAATTTGTCTAACCCATTTATTTTACTTGCAGATGTTTCATCGAGGGATGTGCACTTGCCTTGGCCGCGCGTCGGGCGGATGCACTCCCGGATACCTTCTTCGGAGGCTATCCGCTAGATTTCGAGATCCCGGACTCTCTCGCCCGCGCTTGGCTTTCTTTCGATTGGTATAGGCCGACGCGGATACCATCGCGC
The DNA here is from genome assembly GCA_037127355.1 of Schoenoplectus tabernaemontani. Classification (NCBI taxonomy): domain Eukaryota; kingdom Viridiplantae; phylum Streptophyta; class Magnoliopsida; order Poales; family Cyperaceae; genus Schoenoplectus; species Schoenoplectus tabernaemontani. Next base: position 11,283 of record CM073758.1, on the reverse strand, counting down.
CGGCTCTACTCATCGCACCTCGTCTCGAGAGCACTTTTATTTCTAGGAGGTGTGAGGAGTCGCTCGGGCTTACCAGATGCGAGCTCTCTCGTATACCAAAGCATGAGTTGGAGATTCATGAGCTACGCAGCATTTGGAGGTCGCTCGACTCCACTATCTTCGCCGCTCTCTTCTTGTGCCACTCTCCGCTCCATGGGAGTCGGGGTGGGCCCGCTCGATCGCTCGTGCGGGGAGCTAGAGGACCACAGATTATCGGTGGAGAGCTTCTCCCGACATCTAGCAGACGTCTCCCGTAGCCGCAGATTCACACGAGTGCTCGGATAGTGCCTTCGCTCGTTCTTGGACTTCGAGGCGCCGGAGGAGGAGGACAGGCACTCCCTCCATACTCATTTAGAGACTATTAGCACCGTGCTATTAGAGCTGGAGTCCCGCTTTTTAGGCCTATAGATTGTACTTTTCATTTTTTTCTTTTCTCCTTTTCTTTTACTATACTTGATATAAGATGCCTTGACATTTATCATTTTACTCTCTTGTTGTGGATGATGCTTGCCTCTATTATTATCCTTTTATCGCTTCCTCGCAGCCGCGAGGAAATATTTCATTGATTTCATGGTATGCACCCCCAATCTTATTTGTAAAAGCGCTCTATTACAACCGCTTCATTCTTTCGCAATAGCCGTCTAAACATAATAAAAGGAAAAATCTTATAACATCCTATTACATCCATTCTCTACATCATTTCTCTTTATTTATGGCAATACAAAACTCAAGTAACCGTGGTATTTTACTTGATACCGAACCTGTCCGTATTGACCTCTAGGCCGGTATAGAATAAACCCGTTTATCCCTTTATTACCGATGGATAAACTTACCGCATCAATTGGATTATGGATGCAATTGATAACACCATTTTGTGGATGCTCCTTATATATTTAATTGACATTTATTTGTGGAAGCTCACCCACTCTCCCCTCATTTGTGCACCGTTAGTGCATGAAGTGGAAACTCACTTTCACTCATCTCCACTCAATTTGTTTTGTGGGGGTACTACCCTCAAACATCCATCACGCATCCCCGCGAGACAAGCTTTCATCGGTAGGTCCGCTCTCCATGACCTGAGTCACTTCTTTAAGCGAATTACTTTATTTGACATTAAATGTCGGGAAAAAGCGTAAACCCTTAGTCTGACCCCTCCATGATCTATTTTGGGATTAGAAACAGACCACCTCCTTGGGCGTGTGGTACTTTTGCGAATGAATGTACCCAACCTGGTTTTTTATATTTTAGCTACCCTCAAACATCCATCACGCATCCCCGCGAGACAAGCTTTCATCGGGTAGGTCCGCTCTCCATGACCTGAGTCACTTCTTTAAGCGAGCCGCTTTGTTTAACATGGAATGTCGGGCACAAGCGTAAACCCTTGATCCGACCCCTCCATGATATGTCGTGGGATTATGACACACCATTTCTTCGGGCGTGTGGTACTTTTACTTGATGAATGCACCCAACCCGGCTTTGTATAACACTCATGGTGTCTGGGACAAAGGTGGCAACCCCTTATTGAAAAGATTTTATTATTATATTTTTTATTATCATCATTTTTTTATGAGTAGGAAAATAGGTTTTTATTGTTTTACATATATATCCTTTTATTTTATCAGAAGAAGGCAGATTTTTGGTTATTAGTAATATATGTTACTAATAGTACGAGAGTTATTTATTTATATGCCCTCAGAAGCGACTATTTACTAGCCACCAATTTGCTCGACCTATCCCTTGACTTGCGCGCGCGGCGACCAATATGAGCAACTTTCGTCATTGGGCAAATGATAGTTTGAGGGACAACCGCAAACCCCGCCCATTTTTGTGTTTATTCTCGTATCAAATGGACAAACCCGGTGGTATTTGTATTATGAGCCCAAACACCAAAGCTCTCGCCTTACATTCTCGCGTGGTTTTGGCGTTGAATTCTCTTATTCAATATTTTTTATTTTTATAGGGCTATATGTGTTTGTGTGGTTTTGGATTTTTGGATGCATTCTATTTACAAATGCACAAGTAGGGTTTTTTTTTTGGATTTTTTTTTTTATGCAAAAGTGGAGGTTAGACATGGGTTTGTGTTTCGTGCATGTGTGTGTAAACGAACACTTATTCCCTCCTTATTTATTTACAGTAGATACTACTCGATCGGCCCCGCTCCGGGCTATGTGTAGTACTTCTTCAGATATCGCCCATTAATCGGTGGCATGGGTCTTTCACCTTCATGGTCTATGAGTTGGTATGCGCCGCCCCGTATACCTTCTCAATTACATATGGCCCTTCCCAATTCGGAGAGAATTTCGGGCCGATGTGCCGGCCAATGATCGGCCTCTTGAGGACAAGAACAAGCTCCCCTTGTTGAAATGCCCTGACTCGCGCCATCTTATCATATGCCCTTGCCATTTTTGCCTCGATATATTTCAAGGTTCTCGCTGGGCTATCGCCTCTTCTCGTCCATGGCATCCAACTCGTCCGCCTAAGTTGTTGGCATTCGTCCATGGTCATATCATTTTGCATAGCCACCCGCAATGACGGTAGTTCCACCTCAAGAGGGAGAACGGCTTCAACCCCAAAAGCCAGAGAATACGGGGTAGCTTGCGTAGGCGTTCGGTATGTGGTTCGATAAGCCCATAATGCCTCTTGTAGACGATTATCCCAGTCTCGTTGGTTGCCGTCCACAGTCTTCTTCATAATATTGATCAGAGTTTTGTTAAAGGCTTCGGCCAGGCCATTGGCTCTCGGATTATAAATGGACGAGAATCTCCAATCAATGTTGAATTGCTCCGCCAGGGCATAGACTTTGGAACTCTTGAAGGCCGTCCCATTATCAGATATTATCCGCTGTGGGGTGCCGAATCGGTAGAGGATGTGCGTCTTGAAGAACTTAACCACATCAGACGCTTTAACTTCTTTAAGCGGAATCCGCTTCGCCCATTTAGTAAAGTAATCTGTTGCCGCCAAGATGAACCGATGACCTCTCGACGTAGGGGGGTCTATGGGTCCTACTATGTCTGTGCCCCACATATTAAATGGCCAGGATGCTACCGTGGGGTGCAACGGGTTTGGCGCTTGATGTATAAAAGGGCCATGTATCTGGCACATGCGGCATTTTCTTGCGTGCTCTTCACAATCAGCCACCATTGTGGGCCAATAGTACCCCATTCGCTTAATCTTCAACTTCATTTTCGGCCCAGACTGATGTGCTCCGCATAGCCCGGAATGAACTTCTTTCATAACCTGCTCAGCTTCAGGCCCTGATACACATCTTAGCCATAACTGATCATAAGACCTACGGTATAGCGTATTGCCCACATATGCATACCGTAGTACCCGCTTTCTTAGTTGATCAGCTATTCTTTTATCCTTGGGGAGAGTGCCATGCCGGAAATATTCAATGAACGGCTGTCTCCAATCGTCATCTTCTTCAGTTATCATTGTTTCTTGGCATTCTATTCTTTCTGGCTCAATGTTTTCATTATTCGCATCATCTGTTGTTTGACACAATGATAATGGCCTTCTATTGCGGACGACGATATGGATTTCCGGCTCTGTTGGTTCACCCAGCTCCTTGGCGAGTTTGGCCAACGCATCTGCTTCACCGTTCACTGCCCTCGTGACCTTCTCAATGGACACGTACGGGATTTTCTTCATTAGTTCCATGGCCTTTTGGTGATATTGTATTAATTCTGGCTTTAAGACCTTGTATTCGCCAATTATTTGATTTATAATCAGTTGTGAGTCTCCAAAGATGCGCACAGCCTTGATCTTTAGCTCCGTGACACGCCTCTAGTCCGGCGATAAGCGCTTCATACTCTGCTTCATTATTTGTGCATGGTTCGGTTAAAGCCAGAGAATGTCGTATTATCCCACCTTCCGGGGTTACGAAGACTAGCCCTGCGCCAGCTCGCACAGTTGGGACTCCCGGGCCCGCGATCGGCTTGATCGACGAGGCACCATCAAAGTACATTTCCCATATAGGACCTCCTTCTTCCACATGTAGAGTTTCCTCGTCGGGAAAGTCACATTTTAATGGGGAGTCATCTTGAATTGGGTGTGCAGCCAGGAAATCCGCCAGCGCCTGCCCCTTTATCGCCTTTTGCGGTGTATAGGTGATGTCGAACTCGGTAAGAATAATAGCCCACTTGGCCAGCCTCCCCGTCAACATTGGCCGAGTCATCAGGTATTTAAGAGGGTCCACCTTGGATATTAAAATGATTTTATGGGCTAGCATGTAGTGCCTCAATTTCTTCACCGCGAAGATTAGGGCTAAACAATGCTTCTCGATCGGTGAATACCCGTGTTCTGCCCCTACCATCATGCGACTTAGGTAATATAGCGCATTTTGATTACCATCCTGGTTTTCTTGTGCCAACAAAGCTCCCAAGGATCCATCCAGGGCGGTTGTATATAGGATAAGTTCCTTCCCGGGTATGGGCGCCGCCAATACTGGAGGGTTGAGTAGATATGCCTTGATTTCTTCGAAGGCTCGCTGGCACTCGCCATCCCACTTAAACGGGATATTCTTCTTAGTCAGCCGGGTGAAGGGTTGGATTTTACCCGATAGGTTGGCTATAAACCGCCTGATGTACGCCAATTGCCCTTGCAAAGATCGCAATTGTTTTAAATTCTTCGGCGGGGATAGTTCAGTTATTGCTTTGATTTTGCCCGGGTCTATTTCAATTCCCCTGTGGCGTACTATAAACCCCAGAAATTTACCGGATGATACCATGAATGCGCATTTCAATGGGTTTAGTTTGAGCGCATGTTCTCTTAGGCGGTTGAAAACGACCTCAAGATATTGGAGGTGTTCTTCATATGACATGGCCTTGATGACTAGGTCATCCACATAGCACTCGACTATCTTGTGGATTAGATCATCGAATATTTTCGTCATCGCCCGTTGGTAGGTGGCTCCTGCGTTTTTGAGTCCAAACGGCATGACTTTGTAGCAATATATGCCAATCGGCGTGCGGAATGCCGTGTGTCTCTCATCTTCTGGCGCCATTTTGATTTGATTATAACCCGCATAACCGTCCATAAAGGAGAAGACTTCATAAGAGGATGTATGGTCAATTATGATTTCGGTTACGGGGAGCGGGAAATCATCTTTAGGGCACGCCTTGTTCAAGTCCCGAAAGTCCACGCAAATGCGGATTTGCCCATTTTTCTTCTTAACCGGGACAATGCTAGCCACCCATTCTGGCGTTTCTTCTTCCCGTATGAAACCGGCGTCGATGAGTTTCTTTGTCTCTTCTACGACCTTCTCTTCGAGTTCTATTCTCATTCGCCTCGGCGCTTGTTTAATTGGCTTGAAGGTTGGATCAATTTTTAAGTAATGGACCGCCACATTGGGATCTAATCCAGGCATTTCTTTATAACTCCAAGCGAAGCAGTCCATGTAGCTTTTAAGGAATGTCTTCAACCTGTCAGCCACCTCTTCCGGCAAAGACGCGCTTATGAAAGTTGGTCGTGGATCTTCTTCCGTCCCCAAATTAATTTCTGCTAACTCATCGACCGTATTAGGCTCCTTTTCTAGCTGTTTCAAAGCATTTTTCAGGACTGGGGCATTGTCCTCTTCTGTTTCATTATTCGACATTTCAACAGAAGTCATGCAACAGCTTTCTTCCATACGGTACCCGTTCGGAGACCCTTCGAAGCATGCTGCGTCATCGCATTTATACCCTAACCCCCGGGTGTATTTTATTTTACCATCCAGGCCCAGGACCTTATTCTGGCCGCCATTCCAGAGCTCATCGAAGCGCTTGGCCTCGGCCTTGGATATGTTTCTCAGACATTTTGCCTTCTTAGCTAATCTATATAGGCTTTCTCCAAAGGGATGAGATGCAGCGTCACCGCTCGTTGCATTCTCTGATTCTTGCTCTATCACCCACTTCTTCCATGTGTTATGATTAGGGTTCTTCAGGGACTGAGTCGAGTCACTTTGATAGAAAATTATAGCCTTATGAATGATAGTTCTCCTTTTGATGCGCTCTACCTTTGCCGGCACAACAAAGGTCTTAAGAGTCTGGATATGGTTCACTTCCCTTGGCATGAGGTCTTTAAAATGCCTTTCGGGAACCACGGTAATCTCTAGCGCTGCCATCTCTTCTTCTATCTCAATGTTCATGACTGAGTTGGAGCGGTAGATTTCTTTGATCGGCTTTCGTCTCGCAACCTTAGGTTTGCTAGGTACAGGAGTATGCGAGATCGTATAAGCCACCCCTTTGCCCTTGTTATTCAAGTTATGCGGAGCTGGGTCTTGTTGAAAGCTCTTCGGGAGTTGGATTGTCCCGTTTCTATGCCCTTCTTCTATGAGGTCCTTGAATACCCAACATTCTTCAATTGTATGGCCCAATATGCGATGATAAGGGCAGAATTCACCTTCACCGGCTCTTTCTATGTCGGCGGGCCTTTGCAAACGGAAGTGTTAATCCGCTCTTTAGGGCCTGCTCAAATATTCGAGCTGTTTTATTTCTCAGAAAAGAGTATGGTTTACTCTTCTTGACCTTGAGGGTTTGCATGACGGTCGATTGTTTAGCTTTCGTTTCTTCCCCCTTTGATTCATCTACTATGACAATTACCCGTTTGCCGCTATCGGGTGCTTGCCTTTCGGGGGTCCCGGAACGGGGTTCGCTCGTCACTTCTTTGAGTAGCTCGGAGTTATAGATCGTTAGCTATGTGTTTTCAATCATTATCATGATTTCATTGTGTTGCACTTTAATATCCTGCATCACTTCCCATTGTTCAGACACCTCCCTCCTATTATTTTCAACTTGGTGCCTTATTTCATCAATCGCATTCCAGACGCGACCTTCAAAATTTTCCCGCCATGAGCGTTCTTCATTTATAGGCCTCGGCCTAACCGGGTTATCCCTTCCGCTACCGGGTCCCGTGTTGATCATAAATGACTCCTCACTTTCATTATCTGTTTCGGGCCCTTTATATGGCTTTTTGAGGATGTGATAGATGATCTCTTCGTCAGATTCTTCTTCCCAGGGTTGACGATCATGGCCGGATTCTTCTCCCGAGGTAACATCGCCCGAGTCATCAGACTCTTCAGAGTTTTCCCCTGAAGTTGCCTCTGTGATCTGAATTTGAGGGGTATTAGTAGGTTTAAAGTTGAAAATGACCTCCTCCTCAGAATCACTTGACTTGATTTCGCTCGGCTTTATTTGGGCCTTATACGTAGCCACCTGTTTGAAGCGGAAAGTTGCTTCTTCACCCGACTTTCTTCCGGGTCTTTGGGCTCGAGCACCTCGGGGTTTAATATTAAATTTGACCTCTTCTTCCTCTCCGGATGAGGTATCAAATTTAGGGCCTTTGTTGAAGGGTTTTCGACTCGCTTTTGTTATATAGGCGGTTTGACGCGCCACGGCGGATTTAGGCAGTAAAATACCGGGCGTCATTGAACTTAATCTCATGCACCCGAATGGCTTGACATCTCCGTCAATTCTCTTTTGCTTACCATTCTCGATATATTTCAGCACCGGTGCGAGTAGAGGGTATGACCCGATTCCGTGAAGCCACGGCGACCCAAAGAACGCCCGATAAGAAGTTTCGGCGTCAATGACATAGAATTTAGTAGGCGCTTTTAGGCTTCCGCATTGCAGTGTTCGTAGTTATAGCTCCCTGTGGCCTTTTGGGAGTTTTGATTGAAGCCATGAATAATCACCTTTTCATCGATAGGTTCTTCACATCTAAGGTGATGGTCTTTAGAGTTTTGAGCGGCATGATATTGATCGAAGACCCCGCGTCGACCAAGATGCGCCAATCTTTTGCCCTCCACAGCTTCCGTAATGTACAACGGGCGGTTGTGGTCGACGGTGCCTATTAGGAGGTCGTCGTCCGTGAAATTTATACAGTGCGGCCCGCTTGGCGTGAATAGGGCTTCTTGCATATTTTGCTCTATGAAGTATGACTTGTACTTCTCAGATCTTGCAAGGCCCGAATTAGAACCTCCCTTAGGTCTTGTGACATCATCAACGCGTCAAATATGCTTAATAGTGCCGGGATCTTACGCGATGTGCCAACACATTATATTCTTCGCCCGTCGACCGGTCTTTCTCGGGTTCTGCTTAAGCTCTCGCCTCTTTGCCTTTATTCGTGGCCTTATCTTTTCCTTTTCTAATCCTTGGGAGCTTGTCTCTCGTGTATATAAGTCTCGGATCGGAGCACGCTTTGCATTCTTCGTTCTTGGTCCCAGAGGTGCTTGCCTCCCTTCGTCATTCGGGAAGAACATCTCCTCTAATGTTGGCATATCTTCGTCGTGAGAAGAATATACCATATTGCACGAAGCACCCCGCATCTCTTCGCTTTCTTCTTTATTTATTTCTTCATCTATATTTTCTTTCTCTTGACCTAGGGTTAGCTTCTCCCGCCTTTCTTTGGAGATGAAGTGTTGAAGGGTGATCGCCTCGGATCGCCCCTCGCTCATATTCTTCAATCTTATTCTTTCGGGACTTGTTGCTTCTATGCTTCTTTTTCTTCTTAAGAACCTGGTCTTGGCTCGGTCCACCTTATAATATACCCTGGGTTTTGGTGGGACCACCGGCGTGATATCGTCCTTCCATTTCATGCCAGTTCTTTCTTAAGGGCTTTAAGCATTTTAATTGATTTCTTCGATAAGTGCATAGTCCATTGTTCTTCTTGGTCTTCGCTTAACTGCCCGGACTTCTCTTCCTCATGAGAGATCGTGTTGGCCTCGCTTCATGGGCCGATGGGCTTTGCAAGAACCCTTTAGGTAAAGTAATTTCACCATTTTTGTATGCCTTTTCGACCCAATCTTTGAAGACCCAGCAATCTTCAATTGAATGCCCTATTATTCTGTGGTATGGGCAAAAGTTGAGTTCGTCTGATTTATCGGCATCTTCCGGGCGTTTACTGGCCGGCAGGGTTAGGCCGTTCTTCAGTGCCCCTCTAAAGATTTGGGCAACTTTATCTTTTCTGAAGGAGTACGGTTTAGATTTCTTTTGTTTGAGAGATTCAAAACTCCGTGAACTCCCTCCTGGGTTGGGCCTAGATCCCTTATTATAATTGTTGCCATTTGTGCTATCGTCGCCGCCTTGGGTGTCCGCGTTGGCAACCATCTTATCTTTTAGCGAGGTGAATGTCACTTTAGTCTCGGCTACGGCTCCTCGTTGCGCCTATTATTCATGAAGTTCGGCACGGTGTGCGGTGACATCCTTTCCATGTTGGATACCGATCCGAGCAAGTCTTTGAATGTGTTGACCTTTGTCACACCAAGAAGCATGCCCATCCACCCGTCAATGTTTTTCATGATTAGGTTGACGCCTCATCTTCGCTTAACGCGGTCGCATTTAATGCCGAGGTTCCGCCATCTCGTTGATAAAATCGTCATTGACTCCCCTTTCTTGGGCTTAGTACTTGCTGATCGGCTATGTTTATCTTGTCGACACCATGACAAATCGCGCCCGAACGAATCCGCCATCTCGTCCTGTGTCCCGATGTCGTTGTTCTCTAATGAATAATACCATTGGAAGGCGGTTCCCACCAAGCTTTGAGGGAATTGTCTTAACAACAACAGCATCATTGCCGCCCGTGTCGCCGCACGAGGCCACAAAGTGGGCCGTGTGTTGTTCGTGGTTTAGGTCTTTATTGCCTTCCCCGAGAAGGTCCCGAAGCGGGGATCACATACCCTTTAGGATATTCTTCCAAGTCGTATATGGCAGGTATGGATGTCCACAGCTTTTTAACGGGAGGGATAGCGTATCCACCTCCATTTATTTGCATTTGTCGGGCAATCATGGCTTGAATCTCTTTCCGGATATTCCCGTTGGTTCAAACCTCCACTTCTATGGTTCTATGTGGATGAGGTTTAGAATTGACGGTTGTTTTTCTTTATGATTGCTCTTGGTACCGTGGACCCCTTCGACGGAGCTACCGGCTTTGAAATTGGCGTCTTGTGATTCTTGCAATGACTTGACCGCCTTAATCAGTTCTTCGTTTTGTTTCAAAGATGGTAGCGATTAGCTCTCGTTGCCTAATCGCCTTCTCTTCGTCCGTGCCTCGATGTGGCCTTTTAATATTTCTATCTCATCGATGGGCACTTCGGACGTGTTTCAACATCATCTTCATTATCGAAGAAGTCGTGGTTTTCGTTGTGGTCTTCCCCTTCCCTCGCTATTGCCCTCGGGGTTGACTCTCTTGGGAGGTCTCCCTTTTCTACCATTATTTTTGTTGGTATTGGTGACGTGAGCTTGATTAGGAAGGGACCGGTCATCCCGGGTCATATTCACCTCAAAGATCGTTGTCCCGGATCGCATCGTAGCTTATGCCGATGGTGTTGATCGAGAAGTGCTCTTCATAAGCGAGCTGTTCTTCTCTTCTTCTTTGTTTGGTCAGGGGCAGTTACTTTCAAACTATTGAGTGGTATTCTCGAGCCTAATCGGCTGAACACACTCTTTTGACCTAAGCGGCTGAATACGCTCTCGGACTGAGCGTTAGATCTGCCGGCCTTGCTGGGTTGGGCTTGAAACTGGGGTTTTGTTGGCTGGGAACCCTTCGGGACCCACACCTGCTGGGTGCTAGGTGTTACCTTTGGTATAGACCTCCTTGTGTTCGGAGTGGAGGCAATGGCTTGCGGCTGAGCCATGCCTTGAGATTGATCGGGGCGGGAGACGTATTGTCTCAACCTAGCGTTCTTGACGCTCTTTCTCTGCTTGAGGGCCCTGTGAGCCTTGTAGATGGCTTCTGCAGGGGCTTGAGACTTATCCTGGCGGCGCTGAGGCCTTTGAGTTGGGCGAGGTGTGGGCTTAGGCACCTCCCATGCCTGGCGGAGCTGGCCTGTGGCCGAGTTCTTGGCCACTATTCGGAGAGCTGTGAATTTGTTAGAGACTGGGATAGCTGGCCTAGCCACCAGCTGGTTCTGGTATGCATCCAGGGCCCTCTTCCTGGACGCTTGAGAGTTGTGGGTAGTTTGGGCCGCGGGCCGTTGGGGCCGTCCTCTTGGACGGTCGCCTTCTCTCTTTCGGGGAGGTAGTAGGAGAGGCCATGATGTTGTTAGAAATACCCTTGGGAGTTAGGGTAATCGAGTCCTCCTCCTCGTCCGGATGGAGATCCGGACGGTTGCGGGAGTGATCGTGGCCACCGGAGTCGGGTCAGTAGATGGTGAGTTCTTGCGGGATGGTCCCGAAGAACATAAAAAGCTTGCCCTCCGGGCTCTTTGCAGGAGTGACGGTGTAGGGAGCGAGGTTGAAGTTTCCAAAGAATGCCATTTCGCAAAAA